>CM053599.1:61872628-61918491 GCA_028646575.1 Pseudocheirus occidentalis
GAAGGAAAGACATAAACTCTAAACTGAGTATCTTGCCACATAGGAGAATAGGGGGTAGGTAGGGGGATGAGAGAGGAGGTGATGGAGGGAAGGGCGGGGTGGGGGGAGGGGTGCAGGAAGCACACATCTCAGTAAAGGGACAGAGACAGGGTAGAGAACAAAACAAAGTGTGGGGGGTGCAGGATAGGAAGGAGGGACATCCAATCAGCCTCTCACAATTAGCCCACCATGGAGATGTCCTATGTAATTACACAGGTACAGCCTGTATTGAATTGCTGCTCCTCCCAGTGGGAGTGGGTGACAGGGGAGGAATTGCAAGAATCTAGTATTTAAAGCTACACAATCAAATGCAACTGGGAAAAAATGCATACAGGGACGGGAGCAGGGAGCCCCTCCCTGCCCTGCTAGAAAGCTAGAGGGATGTTGGAAGAGGGCATGAAAGGTAACAGATTGTGGGAGGGGCCTTAGAGTGGGATCAATGTTCTGGGCTGGGGGGTAGGGGCAAAAAGGGGAGAAAATTTGTAACTCAAAACCTTGTAGAAATAAATGATGTAACCAAGAAAATAAATTAAAATAAAAAAAATAAAAAATAAAAATAAAAATAAACCAAAAGGTAAATCTGTGTAATAAAAGTCTAAGAGCCAGTGATCTGAAGATTATTTGATTCAAAACATTTCCATAATAAGTAATACCAATTCTATATTCTAATTGTACTGAAACACCATCAGAAAGAAAAAAAGGTCAGTGATGTATTTTTTTGTCTTTTAAAATTACCTTCCATTTATATATGTGCCTTCCTTTGTGGGAAGATTACCAATATACAAAGAACAATTTACTTATTTCAAGCTTGTGGCCTAACAGGCCTAGTAGGAAAAAAAAGTGGCAAAAATTAACACCCATCAAAAAACATTCAGTTAAAGATCTGGTTGGAGATTTACACCAAGGCTCAATATGTTCCTGTGTTATCAAAGCCACTTTACTAGACTTATCAGTCCTCTAAAAGGCTGGTGACATGAGATAGTAGTTCAGTCTCCCAACAATATAGTTCCAAGACAACTCTGAAATGGTTATCATCACATGGGGTTATTATCTATGAGTTCTTTCTGTTTTTTCCACGTATCATAATTTCCCAAGAATTAAAAACCACACTTTAAAAAAATTTAAGTAAGGTTCTCATTTACACTTGCATAATATCATCCTAGAAATTAATTTTATTTTTTCCCTCTCCATATATTTTCCCATACACAAAACCCACTACTACTCACTTATTTCTATGTCTCTGAGTAAATATCCCCTCTCCTATCAAAAACAATCTGAAAGAGTAAATCAGGACAATTATGATGTACTTTGTCATCCTGAAAAAAACTGCCATTGAAATCAACCATAATTCTGTCTTTTTAATGTTGAGGAAAATAACCCTAGATAAAAATAATTAGAAAAGTGAACTTTGCTTCAATTCAACTTTTCTATTAATTAAAATTTTAATCAATTTTATATTTCATATAATTTCTATAACTTTCTTGATCTCCTGCATCCCCAATGTTCCCTAAATCTAATTCAACATTCATTCACTCACCTTTAAGACAGCTTCCCTGATTAATGTATCTAATAGCAGGCTTTTCCACACAATTTTCTCTCACACCTTATACATATATAACATGGACCTGAATTTCTTTTTATGTTGTTTTGTTAACTCTTCTCCACTTGGAATTCCTTTTTTTGGCTTTTTGATTTCCAAAGTGCTTCTCTGGAGAAGTGATCCAAGCCAGATCTTGTCCTCCTACTATGTCTTATGAAGGGGGCACAGCAACAATGCACATTTATGCACTGAACTGGAAAATAGAGCATCCAGAAGATGTAGAGGGCATGGTACCCCTTTTCCCCAGAAGAATCTATAGTACCCTCATTAGTTTGTAATATAGATATAGGCAGTGAAGGAAGACAAAGCTGAAAATATACCGCTGGAAATGGAATTTGTTAGGGTAGCTATCTTAAAGGAGATGTGGCATGGGCCAGAATTTGGGGGGTAGGGAGCAAGATTTAGACTGGGGGAGTAAGGGGCATAGATTTAGATTGGAGTAATAAGTGATACAGACAATGGGAGACAATTCACAAAAATAGAGATGAGTAAGGAGGAATAGTACAAGATAGCTGTAGAACTCCACCAGCCCAAAGGCTAGGATGCCCAGTAATCTGATATGTAATTGATAGCCAAGGGTTAGCAGACTCTTTGGAATATAAAATGTGCCAAGTAAAACAAAAAAATCACAGCTGGCTACTCACCTGTACTTAATCACTGTCTCCAGAAACCCATCTTCTGCAAAATGATGTCAACTCTAAAACTCCCACATCCCTAGTACCTTCTTCTTCCCCCCTCCTTTTCTGCTGTGGGTTCCTCCCTCCTTCTGATTGAATAGTCTGGAAGATGGACATGAGAAAGCTCCTCCCAGATCCTCTATTTAAGGAAGGGACACAGGGCAGATATCTCATTTCCCACCTGGTTCTAGGATTTTATCATGCTCCAGAGCCAGATACCCTCTCCCCTCCTTTTCTCCCCCTTTTCAGCTACCTTTTTTGTCCCTATTTAAGTTATGAGCTCCTCGAGGACAGTGTTTTGCCTTTCTTTGTATTGCCAGTACTTGGCTCATAATAGGTATTTAACAAATGTTTATTGACTGACTCATCGGCCTTGAGCTGGTTCTGGATAGAGACAGGAAACCATTCACTGGGTATTTGGATCTGAGCTCTGCTACTGACTCTCTATGTGACTTTGGGCAAATAATTTAAGCCTCACTTTTCCCCATCTGTAAAATGAAAGGGTTGAACTAAATGATCTTCAAAGTTTTCTACCAGTCCTAAATCCTCTGATCCTATGATTAAAAACCGGAAGCTTTGAGTCTAGCTTTGAACAACTGTTCAATTTCTCCTATTAGAGTGATGTTAATAATTATTTTTGCACTTTAACAGCAGAGTATGGTTATTTTACTGCAAACACTTTTAAATTTTTAAGCTTATCTGTTGAAAAAAATAGCACATCAACTTAGTGTGTGGAGCAGTCTCAGAGTTCAATGAATATTTTTTCCCCCCTTGGCTAAATTGATGGCCATGTTCCATAGCTCCAACCAGATGATTGATATATATATATATTTTATATTTATATATATATTAATATTTTTATAAATATATATTAATATATATTTATACATATATACTATGATGGAGCCCAAAATGCTAATGTCCAGACAGCTTAGAATTCCCAGGGGAGGATCCAGAAAATTTCTGACAGCCCAACAAGGAGAGTAGGGAGGACTGAAAACCAAGTCAAAGAAACCAGAGCTATGTGTGGCAGCCAGGAAATTCAGCACTTCAGGTATGCAAGGGGCAGCAGCTTAAAAGATGGGGAAAGACAATGCTGCTTAGCAGAAACCTTGAATAAGAAAGAAAGTAGACAAAAACCTGGAATTGAAACTTTTAATTGGCTAGTTGTCAACAGAAGCAGGAATCATTTACTGAGAGCTACATTGGCCAGTTTTAATTGGGTTATCATCAACACTTTTCAATAGCTTTGTAAAAAACAGCATCGAGTTGCTGAGTCACGGTCTTGGCTAGATTGTCAATGTGTGTGGCCAAGACCACTACTCTTTGCAGATGTGTGTCCATGGAAAGAGATGTGATGGGATAGTTCTATTGTACTCTGCTCTGGTTAGACCCTCTTTTGGAGCTCTGGGCAGCCCATACAGGAAGACAGTAAAAGAAGGTATCCAAGACAGTGAAAAGACCCGGAGAATTAGCCAAGAGAAAAAAAAAAAAAAGACTTTGGGGAAATATGACAACTTTGTCTGGAAGAAGAGGGATTCAATTTGTTCTGCAAAGTCCCAAAGCAAGCACTGGACTAAAATCAGGAAGCAGATATTCATAGGATCATAAATCATAGATTCTGATTCAGAAGGTACTTTTGAGATCATTTTGTCCAATGATTTCATTTTATAGATGAGGAGACTAAGGCTCAGAAAGGTTAGATGACTTGACTAAGGCAACACAGGTTTGAAGTAGCAGAGTCAGGATTCAAACCCAGGCCCTCGACCTCCAAATTTAACATTCTTTTCACTGTACCATAAAGCTTCAGATTTCAACCACCAAAGGGAGGGGTGGTGGAGAAAAACTTCCTAATGAGCTATCCAAAAGTGAAACAGATGGCTAAAAGAGGTAAGAAGACTGGCCACCAGCTAACAGTGCCTTCCCCTCTGAGATTGCTTTCCTATTCTTTGTATAGGGCAGCTAGATAGTACAATAGATAGAAGACCAGGCCCAAAGGCAGGAACACTCATTATTTCCTGAGTTCATATCTGAACTCACTGTGTGACCCTGGGCAAGTCACTTAGCCCTTTTTGTTTCACTTCCTCATCTATAAAATGAGCTGGAAAAGGAAACAGTAAACCTTTTCAAGTATCTTTGCCAAAAAGACCTCAAATGGGGTCACAAAAAGTCAAACATGACTGAACAACAACCACAACAATCCTGTGTATGTCTTGTATATAACTAGTTCTTTACAGGTTTTCTCTCCCATTAGAATGTGAGCTATTTAAGGACAGTGGCTATCTTTGCCTTTCTTTTATCACCAGGACTGAGCAGAGTATATACAGCGAATGTTTAATACACGCCTGTCGACTGATTGACTAAATATCTCTAAGTGGAAATGACTCGTCAGGAAGGTTGTAAGGAGTATTCCAATTGCAAGCTGAAGTAGATAGAATATCAAATTCTCTCCCCCTTCAGATCCTCTAATCTCATTTGGAATTCTTCTGAGTCATGTCAACAGGAATGTGGCACCCAGTAAAAGTAACATTTGTCAAGCATGCTATAATAATCCATGAGACTTGCCATCTTCAGTAGACTGGCATAGACAGTGCCACTGTAGGACCAAGCAATACACTGACAAACCCAAAACAAAATAGCTTGATGGCTTGGGAAAAATCTCTTACGTGCCACGGACTTTTTACTTGCTAACGTATACCTTACTAAAGCATAAAGCAATATGACATTTCATATTACTTAAAATTATGTTGGGTAATCATCAAAACAGAAACAGCATATTATAGTGGATAGGGAGACAGAAAGACCTCTGTTCAAGTTCCAAATATGACACATATTGGCCACGTCACCTGATTAAGACACATAACCTGTCAGTGTCCTAGGCAACTCTCTGAGAGTCTAAGTTGAAGGGATGATGCCAACCAATATTGGCAGAGGAATTCTCTCACCTGGGAATTTCCTAAAGCCATCACAGGTCCAGGCTCTATCCCTATCCTAATCACAAAAAAAAAAAAAAAAGGATTCTTTTTCGGATTCTTTTTCATGTCCTTTTTTTTCCAATAAAGCCATATTATTCTAAAGATGATTAGGGGAAAGGAAAAGAACCTATATATGCTCTGAAATGTTCATAGCAGTTCTCCTTGCAGTGGCAAAGAACAGGAAATTGCAGTGATGCCCGTCAATTAGAAAATGACTGAACAAGCTGTAGTGCATCATTGTGATTGAATACTACTGTGCTATAGGAGGTGATGAGCTCAATCATCTTCGAAAAACGTGGACTTTCATGAAAGAATGAGAAGCAAAATGAGCAGAACCAAGAGAACACTGTATACACTAACAACAATATTGTTTTAAGAATGACTTTGAGTGATTAAGTCATTTTGACTATTATAAATACCCAAATTAACTACAAAGGACATATGAAGAAAGATGTTGTCTGCACCCAGAAGAAAAAACTGATAAATAGAAGTATGTGTAGGATAATTTTACATATATACCTATTTCTGTCTAATAGTAGCACAGAGGTGGGAGGGAGGGGGGAGAGAAGGGGAAAAAAAGGAATAAAAATGATCTTTATATATTTTATTATTATATTTTCTATTATATTATTATAATATATTAATACTATATATTAACAATATATTAATATAATGTACTATACATTAATATATAATATATAATTATATATAGATATTTATATTTTATATACTTATATAATATATTAATATATTATATTATATATAAGTTATTCTATATTTAAAATAAATTATAAGTTATACATAATAGATATGTGGTTGCATGTACAATCATCTTTTTTTAGTTATATTGTCATTGAAATGCTTGTTTTATTACATAAATTAAAAATTAATTAAAACAAACAAATAAATAGATAAATCCACACTATCAGATGCCTTTCATTAGACCTTATTTAGGTTATATGCCTTTATTTGGGGGTTAAAAAAAAAAAGCTCTCAAAGGTTAGGTTTTTGAGAATGTCATGTTCATGCTCCCTGTTCCCCTAGATGAGAAAGACCCTTTCCTCTGCGGCCTCAAAGTTCTCTACACTAGGGCTTCAGGGACAAAGCAACTTGCAATGACTTTCATTCTTTTTGGGAAATATCAAAGCTCAATACAGCTAGGGTCTTTCTATTTCTTGCGTTTGAGCCATTCTGTCTCTAACTGGCTTAAAGTAATTCCTCTAGCATCTTTTAATGATTAGTTCTGCCTTTACAACTGAAATTGCCTTCTTGACTTATGGCCCTGGCCTGCCAGATGGCAGTCCTCTCTGGACACCAGGCAGCCTCTATACCACACACTACAGGCCTCTGCTTCCTCTACTTTGAGTCACCTTCACTGACACCACTTCAGAGTGAAAGAGGAAAAAGTCTCTGAAGGGCAAGAAGTGGGAGAAGGAGAAATGATATAATGAATTCTCAGGCTATGGCTTTATGTAGAAAGAAGGATTATAATACTCAAATGCAAAGGAAATGCATTTCAAAGGCAAACATTTCCAGGGTACAGATAGTGGATGATTCTAACAGAATCCTAATTTGAAATCTATTTTTATTCCAGTTAGATATGTTTAAAGAAAGCCTTTTAATGAAATTTTAAGTTTAAGCTTTGAATTTCAAGAGATTTTGGAATAAACAGAACCATTCTAATTTGCTTCTATTATTCTCAACTCCTATCAATACTATTCTCAATCTCCTTCATCACACATATACAATCAGTTGCTAAATCTTACTCCACAATATTTCTAGCATCTTATCCCTTGATCTTAGGTCAAGCTCTGGTGAGCTAAGACTTAGATTATTCCAACAGCCACCTAAGTGGTCTCCATACCTCAAATCTCAATTCCAGTTCATCTTGCCAAAGTCATTTCCATAAACGCAAATCTAACCCTGTCCCTCCCCTACTCAACAGATTCCAGTGGTTCCAATTGCCTCTAAGATAAGATTAAAATGCTTCTCTTTAGCTTTTGAAGCTTTTTGAGACCTTGCCTTAACCAATGTTTTCAGACCCATTTTACCTTATCCCCCCTCCACACTCCAAGATACGGCCTCACTAGCCTTCTCTTTGTTCCTCACCCAAAACACTCCATCTCCTTCTGTCTCTGTGTCCCTACACTGGCCATCCTCCTTGATGGAAAGAGACTCCTCTCTTCACATCCTCCTTGTGGAATCTTATTCCTCCTCAAAGATGCAGCTCAAGCACCACTTTCTTCCTGAAGCCATTCCTAATACATTTCCCAAATGCTAACGCATCTCAAAATACTAAACATTCAATTATTCTGAATTCATTTCCTATTTATTCTATATATACTAAAATTGGTGCTCATCAATTCCATTCAAAGGCAAGATCCTTATGAGCAGGAATTATTTTGTTCCTTATATTTGTGGCTTTAGTTCCAAGAAGATTGCCTGGTACATAGTTGGTATTTGATAACTGTTGATTGATTGATTGGTATTTGTTGTTGATTGACTGAGTTCTCCAGTTACTACCTGTATGACCTTGAGTAAGTCACTTTACTTATATGAGCCTCAAATAACTCATCTATAAAAGTGATAAAAAAAATAACATTTCTACTACCTACCCTCATAAAGTCACTGTGTATTTCAAATGAGATCACATGCATTAAAAGTACTTCATAAATCATAAAAGACTATACATTATTATTGTAATAAGTTAGCATGGTATCGGGAGAAAGAACATAGGCTGTGCAGTCAAAAGATTCGAGTTCAAGTCCCAGTTCGACCACTTCCTTAACATGCCACCTTGGGCATGTTACCCTAGTTGTATGCACTAGGGAGAATAATAATACCTGCCTCTGAAAGTTGTTGGGGGGAAAAAAGTGGGAAAATATAGAAAGAATCAGAACACCTTGGTTCAACTCCTGACTCCATTTGCTAATATCCTACTGTGACCAAAACAAAATTATTTAGTCTTTCCACAATCCTATTAACAAATCAAAATAAAAACATAATTTAATCCCTACCAGGAAAACAATCCCTCCCTAACCCCCAAGAATCCTCTACTCCTGCCAGGATAATCTACTTAGCTCTCTCTCTCCATGTTTTCCCAATCTAAATTCGAAAACAATGAAACCTATGGTTTCAAAAGGAACTCCATTTTACCCATATTTTAACAGTAACATATACGCAGATGAAAGGCACCAAGAGCAGATAGAGGATCAATCTTGGAATCAAGAAGACCCAGGTTTAAGACAACAACCTTTGACAAATAGCTATGTGATCATAAACAAGTCACTTAATCTTTCAGTACCCTCAGGCAACCCTCAAAGACAGAGCTTCTTTACTTGAAGTCCAGGAACTTATTTTTTCTTTTAAGATTTTAATAATTGTATTCTATATAATAGGTTTACTTTTAATCCTTTATATTTTATTTTATGCATTTAAAAACATGATTCTAAGAAGACATCCATTGACTCCACCAGACTGCCAAAAGGAATCCAGGACAGAAAAACACATAAAAAGCCATTCCCTAAGACATCAAATTAGGAATAAATTGTAATGGTTGATCTGCGACCACAGAGGGAATTTGAACTGGCAAATTCACTTCACAAATGAAACCACAAATCTTGGAAAAAGTACATGCAGAAATGTCAAAGTCAGTTCCAAAGATTCTTGAAAAAAAATACAAAATATACCAATCACTGAAACTGTTAGGATGCTACCCACCCACACTCAGCCACCCCCCCCACACGTATACACACACACACAGACACACACACACACACACACACACACACACATACACACACACACACCCCTACCCACAGAAGTTAATACTTTTAACTACTTCGTATTAGTAAATGACCATCGTAGGTCACTGCTTGCTCCTTTGAGCTCACTTGTCCCTTCTGTCATCTGGCATGTATCATGTATCCCTAGCTCCCTTTTCAAATGTGTGTCTTTCCCTTCCCCCCCCCCCAACTAAAATTTACAAAACCTTAAGGGCAGGAATGGAGTCATCCTTTTTTTTTAATATTCCAAAAGGAATACCTTAGCATCCTTACACATAGCAAGCTCAATTAATCTTAATTAACTGAAATTGTGAAGTATTCTCAGGACTTGCTTTTTTAAATAAGCAATAGGGGAAATAGTGAGAAATATGACTCCATGGAAAAACAGCTGCAGGCTGCAGGCAGCACCCTGGATGCAGTGGTTCCAGAGAACCACCCAGGCCAGGCTCATCTTCTAACAAGTATATATTGCATCTTAAAGAGAACAGGCAATAGCTGAATTCACAGTCAACCCTGGCTGACTTTCAACACTGCAAAATCTAATCATCTTCAAACTCACTAGTTCTTTGTTCCTAAGAAGAGCAAAAGCAATTCCATCTCACTGGAAAATAGGAAAAAGGCTCAAAACAAAGTGTTCTTTCACTGACATTTCCTTTTGAAATATAGTACAGTGCCTTTTGGTGAAACAATTTTTCAGATAATGAAATTAACAAGAACTTAGCTATGTGCAACAGTCTTCCCAACACAGAATTTCAGGTTCCTTTGATGTGGTTCATTTAAGATGGACCAATCCTAATTAACTTGTATGATAGCATCAATGTTAAAAACAGCTCTCTTGAAACTGAATTGTCTCCCTTCAACAGTCTGAAGTGGTTGAGACCACTTGGAAGTTTTATCTGGGCAAGGTTTCACATGTGTTCATTTAAAGGTTGAACAGTGAATGTAAAACTTCAATTGACCTGGTGACAGGAAATTCTGAACCTCACCTGAGGGGAAAAATATATGTGTGTGTGTGTGTGTGTGAAATATGTGTTTATAAAGAGATAGTTTTATATGTAATATTAGAATGAATTTCTGGCTATAAGTTTTGCATATATTAATTTGTTATATAATTTATTTACTTATTAATTCATTCACATGTTTAAAAATGTGTTTGTTTTGAGGCTAGTTCTCCTTATCTCACCCAGGTTCCAAGTGCAGCAGCCAAATCCCACTATTGATCAGTATAACCTGCTATTTCCAAGCTGGCACATTTCTCCCCTTCATATACAGTCTGGTGGTCCTCACTTTTGGGGGATGGAGAATGGAAAAATCACAACAATGGACTTTAAACCTACAACTCAGAATTCCCAAATTCAAGTTATCCCCCCAGTCTCAGCCTCCCAGCAGCAAGGATTACAGCTAGGCATTCTGGGAACAGGTCACGGCCCATGTATTATCACTGTAGCAAGACAACACTTTTTTGCTCCGTCCATTCATTTGACAGGCATCTTACGAGCAAAGTAAAGATAAGCAAACTGAGCTCTGAGGCAGCAGTAGCAGAAGGAAGATGAAGATGAAAAACTGGAGAGAAATAAGTTACTAGGTAATAGATAGGCAGAAAAAAGAGAGGTCATTAACTTTGCCGCTGGCAGCTGCCTCTCAATGGAAAATCCCAACTCCTGCTTATTCAGGAAGTTACAATCTAGTGATAAAGCTCCTTATATACTGGTCCAAAGACTAGCCTTTCTTAGTTAAACAAGCAGACTGACCAAACAAGTGATTTCATGAAACTCTGAGGGACGTTGACTAGCCTACCTCTCCAGCCTTATTTCACAATCCTACCCCATGTTCAAGCCAAAAAGAACTATTCAAGTTCCCTCAAATGTGACCTTCACTTTAACTGTTCCATGACTTCACTCATACTTGTTCCTACGCCTGGAAGGCCCTTCCCCCTGCCCTCTCATCTTGCTGACTCGCTAACCATTCTTCAAACTCAAGGTCAATGGCAAAGCCTCCACAAACTCTCCTTTGAGAGCCAAAAAGAATCTCTTCTTACTACGAATTCACATTTTACCTTGTTTGAGACTTCATTGATATGCTTGTGGTCATATTTTTTAATAGGGATTTGTGTACGTGCCGTGCCTACCCCATTAGGATACAACTCTTTGAAATCCCCCCACCCCAACTCCTTTGTGGAGATGGAAGAGTGAGGAACATTGCATATAACAGAAGACTTTTTTCCACGCACTCATCGATTTTGCTGATTTTTTCCCTCTATGTTTTTGCTTTTATTTCCAAAATGTGTCGTGATATGACTCTGCGGAGGGAAGCGAAATTCAAGGGTAATTCTAGGTGATTCCGCCCACTACTGAGCACAGTTTAATCAATTAATACATGGTTGATGAATGAATAGGATTAAATAAGTATTCCTGAAGTGGAGAAAACTGTAATGAGATATGCAAATGTTACTGGAGCAAACAATGCACCAGTATATCTTCATGTGAGTGGATGTCTCCAATACTAATGTTGAAGGCACTCCAAACAGTGAGAAGAACACAAGTGTATAAAAGAAAAAGGTACTGTCTCTGAGAATAGGTCTGCCTCACAGCAAATAAAAATATTGTATAGGGACAGCTAGGTGGCAAAGTCAATAGAGCACCGGCACTGGAGTCAGGAGGACCTGAGTTCAAATCCGACATCAGACACTTACTGTGTGACCTTGGGCAAGTCACTTAACCCCAAATGTCCTGCCTTCCCCCTCCAAAATGACCAAAAAAAAAAACCAAACATGTCTGCAGTTAACAACACCTAAGTATAAGTCTTTTTTTTTTTTTTAAAAGAATGATCATATGCTATATGGTCAGATAGGCAGAATGGATATCCTGCCAACCTAGATCATTTCCCATTTTTTTCATTTCTTTTCCAATGGAAAAAAAAAATCATTCTCACTTTCCAGATAAGACCATATAAAGTGGAAAGCAGTTAAATTATGCAAGGGGGCCATTAGAATTCTACATAATGAGGATCTCTAAAGTCACTGACTCCTTTTGTATAAGAAGAAACACCACTTCTTATATCCCCTTCAACCCACCCTAAAAGCTGCTTAACCTAGATGTGTAAAACTTCAATGAACTTTCTGAAATGGCAGTGAAGAGACAGCTTCTTCATCTGTAAAATGAGAGAGTCATACTGGACCCCAAGGAGCCTTCTGGTTCTAATACTGTACAACACTGTGACACAGTACAACAGGTTAGGGATAAAAGCTTTCCTTTGGCTGAGAAATTGTCTCAAAGTTATTGGACAAGGCAGGGCTAGGTGGCACAGAGAATAGAGCACTGACCCTGGAGTCAGGAGGACCTAAGTTCAAATTCTGCCTCAGACACTTGACACACTTACTAGCTGAGTGACTTTGGGCAAGTCACTTAACCCCAACTGCCCTCCAAAAAACAAAACTAAAAAAAAGTTATTGGACAAGTGCTGAGAGATAATTAATCACCCCAAAGAAGAAGAGGCAAGATTCTCTTCCTTTAAAAGCTACCCAACAAATAGCTTTAATTCTGTGAAACTTTTCCAAAGTTGCTAGGAATTTACTGACTGATAATAATAATAATTATAATGATAATAATGATATTAATAATACAAGTTAACATTTATATAGTGCCTATTACATGCCAGGCAGTTCACTAAGCTCTTAACAAATGTTGCATTTTCTTTGATCTTCACAACAATCCTGGGAGATGGGTGCCATCATTAGCCCCATTTTGCAGAAGAGGAAACTGAGGTAAACAAAGATGGAGTGATCTGCCGAAGGTTAAACAGCTAGCAAGAATCTCTTACTTCCTGACTTTAGGTCCAGCTCTCAATCCGCCACCTACTGCAACTTCTCCTTTTATTTCACACAATCATTTGGTTTTAGTTTGGGGGTTGTCTTTCAAAAGCGCTTGGGGTGCTTATTAAATAATAGAATCATAATTACAGAGCTGAAAGGGACTTTATAAGTTACTGAATCCAATCCCCTCTATAGATAAAGAAACAGGCCTACATAAATTAAATTATTTTGAATTCATATCTTCCTGACTCTAAGTCCTTTATGTTAGCCACAAAACTAAGCTGCCACCCAGAAGTATATTTTTTTTTTGGAGGAGGAAAGGCAAGGCAATTGGAGTTAAGTGACTTGCCCAAGGTCACACAGCTAGTAAGTATATCAAGTGTCTGAGACCAGATTTGAAAGCATAATTTCTAAAAAGGAGTAAGGTGGGAGAAAGGTCAGGGAGAGGCAGAGAACTAGTTTATATAATTATGGAAGAAAACCAGAAAATTTGCTTCTCAAATTAACACTAAACTTGTATAGAAACATATAAGAAATAACACCAAACAAAACAGAAATCAAAGGTAAATTGAAAAGGGAATTTCCTGTTAGGCTGCTAAGCTTCTCATTTTGTTCAAAGACAAAAATAATCCAAAACTCCACTGTGCTCAAGTAATTTCCTCACTGTGGATAAGGAAATCCAAGAACCCATCTGGCAACTCTTCTACCACTTAGTAGACTGGCTTCTGAAACCCTCCATGGCTGAAAAATTCCTCATTATTCAGTCAATCTGGTGATAAACCTCTCCAAATTTAACTAAGCTCTGCCTAGGACAAAAAGACATTCCACCATTTGCAAGTTTCCTAGCTTGGCCAGACTCTCCAGGCCCCCCAAACCCCTAAGCCTGATGAAATAATATACGGTTCATTTTAACAGCAACAAGTTCATTACATTTTCTTATTCAGTCACCTTAATTTGATTACCTACTCTGTAAATGAGTAGTGTACTATATTACTGAAATTATTTGTCTAGGGATTGCATATCTTTAAATTTTGATCTTAGTTTATCTTAGACATTGGCAAGGCAAGTCTATGGCTGGTCAGTCTATAATATAATCAATAATACAACACAATAATAATAGTAATACAGCCATTGATGCTGATATTTGATGAGTATTAGGACTCACTGGATCATAAAGCTTCTGCAGTCATTCTGGAATGGATGCTATTCATTATCACCATCAAAAACTTCATGCCAATTACAACTATCAGACACAAATAGTCAAGACAGTGAGATGACACAGTACAGTCTAATTCTGATACATGATCTAAGGACTATGGGCTGGGATGAAAAAATAGAGTCTCACTTCCTATAAAAAGTTTCCTGAGCCCCTTAATTGTTATATTCAAATAACAACTCTATTTACAGGTTTACATGTAGCACTCCTCAGCAGAATACAAGATCCTCGAGGGCAGATACAGTTTTTATTTTTGTCGTTAGATCCCCAACGCATTAATGTTTTGCATCCAATAGCCCTTTAATAGATGCTTAACAGCTAGGTACTTTGCTGTTATATTAGGCTTGTCTGTGTTCTTTCAATGTAGAAAGGGGTGCAGTGACCCCTTCTGGCCACTGGAGGTCGAGCTGCAAACAAGCAACTACTTCCCATTAAGTAAAAGAGATGATTCTGTTTCTTACTTACCTAATCTTAATCACTGAATGGCTGTTGCCTCAAACCAGTCCTAGTAAAGACCTTTGCTTAAAAATGTGAAGGTCCCCAACAGCATTCAGGGCCATCTCCGGTCATACTGATCTATATCTTGCCACTGTACCCAGATGCTCCAGAGGAGAAAGTGAGGCTGGTGACTTTGCTTAGCCCTTCCTCTCTTAAATCCAATTAACTTTCATGTCATGGTATCACCTCCCTGATATCATGATCCTCTTCAAGAAGAAAGGACAAACAACATTTCCCATAACATTGAATGTATCATTAATCCAAGTTGGAGGTGTGTGTGTGTGTGTGTGTGTGTGTGTGTGTGTGCGTGAGAGAGAGAGAGAGAGAGAGAGAGAGAGAGAGAGAGAGAGAGACTATGACTTTGACCAGTCATTCTCATCATTTTAAAGCTAAATCTTCACTTAAAAAAAAATCCATCTATCTAAAGCAGCGGTTTTCAGCCTGTGGGTCATATTGGGGGTTGAATGAGCCTTTCACAGGGGTCACAGGGATCACCTAAGACCGTCGGAAAACACATATTTCCGACGGTCTTAGAAGCCAGGACACTGTTCCTCTATCCATCTCCAGGTGGGTCCGCCCACATGCAGATATGTCCACATACAAGTATTAAAGGGTCAGGGCATTAGGAAGGTTGAGAACCACTAATCTAAAGGCTTACAGTTGTTCCTTAAAGTTTTTCTCAAGGAGAATTACTATCCACTCCCTAACAATCCAGGGCAAAAACAGGAGAGAAATCAGAGGGCTCATTTCTTTATTCATCTTGACACCCAAAATAGAATACTTCACCAATGGGACTAAACACTTTCTGTGATAATGATGTCACATAATTAATTATAGGTACAAATTAATCACAGATTCATGGTCATATAAAATTTTTCAGTCAGCCGGTCAACAAGCATTTAGTTAACAGGCAATTATTAAGTTTCAGATGATACTCAATCCAGTCAGAGAAAAATATCAACCCTCATTTCTAATTTAATTTTATTGTTCCAAGACTCTTCCCAGCAGTCTCATTGCTTTGCCTAATTGGATGTAGTATTTTTTGCTGCAGATATAAATTAATGAGCACCCTGTCACTAGAATTGTTCCAAAATAAATCAGACGTGCCAAAACCAAGAACGCTGCAGCAAAGATTTGTGTATTGGGTTGTAAAGCCCAAACAGGTGACTTCCAAGTTTCCTAAGCTAAGCATTTCTGTTTAGTTTAGAGAAAGGCCTTTGGAATCAAAAAATTCATTACTTCCTTAAAAAAATGCACATTTAAGGGAAGGCTAAATCAGCCCCAAATGTGAAACTAACAAGGTTCATCACAGAATGGAGAAAAGAGTAATTAAGCAAGGAAGAAGACAGAGAAGCCTGGAATTCCACTGGATGGTTATTAAGAACCTACTAAATATACAGCACCCTTAATGATATTGGGAGATATCGACAGGGTCCGCATGGTCCCTGTCTGCAGTGAGCCTAGAATCGGGATTGACTTGAGAAGCAATCATGTATTCATTAAACTCTTTTAAGCATGGTAATTCTCCCCATGGCAATTGTAATCATTCATATATAAGCATAAGAATTCATTTTATGTGAAACCCACTCCTCTCTGCCTTTCTCTGCAGAGCTGGAGAACTCTGGGTATAGAAGACTACATCATGCTGTCAGATCCATTATCAAAAGGGTAGACTGGTCCTGCAGAATGACTTTTTTCTTTCTTTTTTTTATTCTGTACTTCAAGGGATGGCTCTCTGAGCAGGGGAGGGACATATTTCAAAATTAGGTTATATAAAAACAAGAGAGATCAACAAAAACAAAGTGAAATTCATTTTTTTAACCAAAGAATCTTTGAAAATTAACAATTCCTTTTGGGTGATACATGCCATTGCTTTCCCTCCCCCTAAAACTTACCTGAGTTCCTCTAAAGTCAGATATCCTTCCCTGTCAGAGTCCAGAAAATAACGGAATTCGCCATCCCTCACACATACTCACACACACACACATGCATGCATGCACACTGTATATGTCTGAATACTGGCCCGTGCATATAACACTGTTTTTCTCCTTTCTAACAGGAATATCAAGTTATACTCAACTTAGCAGAGTTAAAGAGAAATCTGGCTTTGAAATTGGGAAGAGCTGGTTTCAAGACCTTCCTGCGGCACCTTACAGGCTTACATCTTTTTGTGGATGGTGGTGATTTGTCTGTGTCTTTCCACTTTATGAGCTGTTTCAGTGCAAAAAGAGTATCATATCTGAACTTTAGTCTCCCCAAGTGACTAGTCCAAGCTCTGCACACAGAGTGTACAGAGTGTATGTATGTCTCCCTGATCTGGTCTGTACTACAAGACACTGCTCAAAGAATCAGGGTATGTTAAAGGAAAGATTGTGAAATGCCCACAGTATTGGTGCTGCACCCAACCTCCAAAATGCCTTGAATTCATTTTCTATACACTCTGGATTCACCTTGTTATATGCACATTGCTTCCTTACCCTACCCCCATCCCCCATCTTCAACAGAATGTGAACACTTAGGGCAGTCACTCTCAGCGATCTCTTCAGTCTTATAGTGCCTACCACATGAGACATAGAAATGCTTCTCAATCAACTGACCTGATACTGATTTCAATACAGATCCTATGGAATTTTAGGATTCCCAGCCACTTTATTATTAGAATCTTGATCAAAATTCTTTATACAGGTTATGATGAGCAGAAGAAAACATTCTTCAAAGGAGCAGTTCTCTTTGCCCTCCTTCTATAGGAATTCAGTACAAACAGTGCTGGTTCTATAGTCAGACGATCTGGGTTTGAGTCCTTCAGTCCTGGCCCTGACAAACAGTAGCTTAGAAACCACAGCAATCCATACAAAGCTTTTGAGTCTTTGTTTCCTGAACAGTGAAACTGGGAAAATAAGACTTGTCCCTCTCTCTCTCTCCAAGAACATACTAACATTACCTGATATTATTAATCCAACACCCTACCTATGCCCAGGACCCTCTCTGACTATATTTCCAAGGTGTTTGAAAAGAATGAACACATGTATTAATTATCTTCTGTTGGACCTCCATAAATAATTGTATTTACTTGGTTAAAAGGGAAAAGGGTAACATGATTCAAATAGTGGCCATTTGTCACTGATTCAAAATTTCTCAAATCCTTAGGAATTTCACAAGGGATACCCTACATACAAAGATGCCAAGGTCGGTCAAAAGTTTCATATAACACTTGTAAACAAGTCATAAAGTATAATTTGAACAAATTCACATTTGTTCAGCTAACGTGAATTCAGGGCTCATCTCTCCCTCACTTAATGCAAGGGTTTTTAACCTGGGTCCATGAACTTGTTTTAAAAAATATCTAAGTAACCTAAGTAATTTCAACATACTTGATTTCTTTTATAATCTTAGGTCTTTCACACAATTCAAAGCAATATTCTGAGAAGGGGTCCTTATGTTTCACCAGACTGGCAAAGGAATCTATGACATAAACAAGTAAATAAATCGCAGGCTAAAGGGGCTGTCACCTCTCAACTTTCTGATCATCTCATACAGCATATATTCATGCAATCTTGGTGCCTACTTCAAATTAAGCATTAGATCCCCACAACAGGCAAACCTGTTGATGATAAAGGAGAATTGCAGGACTACATTTTTGGAAATTCCTCCTACCAGTTTTGTAGCTAGCCAGACCAGTCAGGACAATAAACATGCTCACCTCGGCATGAAACACCTTGACTGTCAATAACCTGTTTGCAGACACTGCAGACTTTGGCCTTCTTGAAGGATTTATTCTTAAAAGTATGAGTACCTGAAGTAGATTCTTCTGGCTGGGAAAAAAAAGAGAGAGACAAGACATTAGCTTTCTTTTGTCATGTTCTTGATTTTTATCTACAAAAGGTAAGACAAGTGGAGTCTTTAAATGTCCCAAACATGAATGATAACACACAGAAGAAAACTAAGGCTTACCCTAACAGAATATATGTCAATGGGGCCTAGAATACCCATAGGCACATGTCAAGTACCTTAGATTATAAATTTTTAGATTTAATATTTACATTTGCACGTGTGTTTAACTAGATTTGCACACTCTACTGTCCCAGAAGCATTTGATCACTTCAGGCTAGGCTAGCAGTCAGCTCTGATCAGCACATTTTTAAATAGAGTCCACACAGGTTTTCCAAGGTTGATGTTTTTTTCCTAATCTTTTTAGTTAAGGTATATCTGGTGAACATCGTTACTTTGTTGAAAGAGGAGCATTTAGCCCCTTTTTTAGGAGTTCAAAACAGCATCTCTCTTTGCACTTTTACATACAATCTTTTTCTGTTCAATGTTATATATGGAAATGCTCATTTTATTTGGTATTTATTAAATTTGGAATAATAACAACAATATTGGCTTACATTACACACACACACACACACACACACACACACACATACACCTCTATACAGGAAAGTTTTAATAGAAATCTTACCAATAAGCAAATAAAAAGTGGTCATTCTTTCACCATGGTCACTGGATAAAGCACCGACTGAAAACACTGTCTCCCCTCTACCATACTTCGGCAGTCATCAAGATGACAGCCAGTGCTGCTAAAACAGTCTTTGTACATGGTATGTATAGATCTACAACCACATACAAACACAAATATATCCAGTCTGAAGTAATAAAATGTACAAGTTAACAAGACCTTAAACTAATTTCCATCACTTAAGAGGATTTATGGGCCAGTTAAACTGGCTGCTTAGACTGAACCTGCTGCTAATGAGAACACGGTAAAAGATCCAGACCCTAGGTCCACCAAACAGCTATTCATGTAAAAATGTTCCTGTGACCCCAGGCTGCATCCATAAAATCTGTAAGCTGTCTTTCAAATATATCCTAATGGGAACTGACCAAATGGACCGATCACGGGACTGGGGCAAGGGGATTTGGCAGGAGAATGAATGATAGCTGAGAGCCTGAGTCTCTTTCATTGTTTTCGTAAAGACAGTCTGTCCAATGTTGTAGACACTCAGTAAATGCTTGTTGAGTATACAGTATAACATACAGGATTTTCAAAAGTCATAAAACAGTTTCTCATTTAAGATGGGGGAGGAAGACCCTTCATTTGCCTCTGACAGGGCCCCAGATTATCGTCTATCTCTCCAGAAAAGAAATTCCTAAGGAATTCTATCTCTATTCCCTGTAGCCACACATCCTCACCATGTATTCATTCTCAATCCTTCACAACCAGGCTTTCTACCCAGATCTACAGTTATTAAATCAGTAAACTTTTTCTCAGGACTCATCCTCCTTGATCCCTGTGCTGCTTCTTGAAATTGTTGACCACTTCTCTATGCTCCTAGATGTTTTCCTCCTTCAACTGTAATGACATTGCTGTTCCTTGATTATCCTCTACCGATCTGCCTGTTCCTACTCAGTTTCCTAGCATCTTTATCACCATCGCCATCACCATCACCACCACCAACCACCATCACCACCACCACCATCACCATCATCATCATCATCATCACTATCATCATCACCGACATTTCCATAGTGCTTTAAAGTGGACAAAAACTAAATATCAATGCAGTATCTTAACATGAACCTCTCCCACTGGCCCCATGACAAAAGTGATATCTTATACGGATCAGAAAATAAAGGTTTAGAGAGATTTTAGTGACTTGTCTAGTATCACCAAGCAAGTCTCTAGGAAGTACAGTTTGAATCCAAAGACTTCCTAATGCCCAAGTTACCAGCTTACTCACAGTGCGCTGCTCACTCATCCCTGTCCCACCCCCATCATAAGGATGTAACACAAGGACCCCTCCTAGTACTTGTCTCACTATACAAAGATCTCCAAAGCTCCCATGGGTTCAAATATTATCTCTAGGCAAATGGCTCTCGAACCTGTATCTCACCGTCTGACCAGATCTCCAGTTACCTATTATAAACTACCTGCTGTATTTCTCCTCCTGGATGCACCCTGAGCACCTCGATATGCCCAAAACAGAATTCTACATTATCTCTTCTAAACTCTCTCATCCTTCAAGTCTCTCGGGTTCATAACATAAGAGTTATCCTTGATTCTCCCTCTCCCTCCACAGGAAATAATCCAGTTTGACAAGAGGAAAGAATTCATTTGAGTGAGTAACATGAGATAAGAAAGGAAATCAGATTCAATCCAATAGGAGAAAAAAAAATTCTGTTAACAAGAAAGTCCAATCAGTTGCCATATCTTACCAATTCTACCTCCCTAACATAACTCGCTCATATTCCCCCCTCCCCACCACTCCCACTTACATAGCCAGAGGTTGACATAATAATTAAATTAGATATTTATAAAGTACATAGCATAGTCTCTGGCATATAGCAGGCACTTAGTAAATGCGTGTTTCTTTCCTTTCCTATTGTTTGTTTACTAGGCCTATAACTATCTATTAATTTTATTCGTGCATTCATTCATTCCTTTAACACCTGTTACCTGACAGCCTCCTCACTAGACTCCCTGTCTCTGGTCTCTATATTTCCTAATCTATACTCTACACAGATGCCAAAACGATTTTCCTAAGGCACAGAAGTGACCAAGGTACTCCCCTGTGCAAAGACATCCAGTGGTTTCCCATTGCCAAAAAGAAAAAAAAATACAAATTCTTCAAAATCTTCTACCATCTGGCTCCTGACTTTCTTTCTAGCCTTATTTTGTATTACTAGAAATTGAAAACTTGAAACCTACATACCCCATAAACTAAGACTGTTAGTTATTTTCCTGATAACTCTCCAGCCTCCAGCCTAGAATTCATTACCCCCTCAATTTTATCTCAGAATCCCCACCTTCCTTTAAGACTCAGTTCAGTCACTGCTATGGGAAGTCTTCTCTGATCTTGCTAACTGTTAGCATTCACACCCTCGTGGCTCCATAGATAAATGTACACATAGCACACCACCCTCCAGAGAGAATGGAAGCTCTTGGAGGGTAGGGGCTATTCTGATGCCACCGTATCCCTAGGACCTGTGTTTTATACAGAATATGAATTTAACAAAAGTTTAATTGAATTGCTGAATTAAGAAATAAATCACTTACTGTAAAGCAAGTCTATCTATTGTTTACCTGTGCCTCACGATTAAATAATCAGGAAAATATCAAATTTGCCTTGTAGAAGGGATGAAAATGATGAAATTGCTGGAAATGGTAATTCAGAAATATACTCCAATATATCAAGGGGACAAAATGCATGAGCACCTTGGCAAAAATCACACTTAAAATGAACCCAGTGGCCTATTTTAAGGGTTCCTACGAGCACTAGATTAAGGTAATATGTAATTCAGCAAAGAAGCCCACAGGAACCCTTATCTGCTCCAAGCGGAGCATCTATTACCCTGAAAACACTTTCACCATGTAAACATAACCCCCTAGGTTGCACACATGTATCAATAAAACTATAAATAAAATAAAAGTTTTTATTAAAGGAACTGGAAAGATATGAGTCTATTAATGGAAGTAGTAAAATGGCCCCAAACGACCATATGCCACAAGAAACAAAAGTCTCCTCCCTCCCCTCCAACTTACCCCAGAAGTTTTCACATCTCATCTGCCTATCAAAACTCTCATCATCCTTCATACTTCAGCTCCCATGACCCATGTCCTTCCCATGAACTCCTAAAGCATTCCTTTATTGTCCATACCACTTATTTGCTACCTGGTTATACACCAGACTTATTATTTCTATAGTACTTAGCCCAAAGGATTATTCTGAGGAACAAATGAAGAAATGGATGACAAATATTCTGTTAACCTTATGGTATAGTGGACAGAGAGCTGATCTTGGAGACTAAAGGTCATGGTTCAAGTCTCATGTCAGACACATTGAAGCTACGCAACCACTCAATGGTCAGTCTCATGGAGAGTTGGTGTGTCAAGTGCCCCAAGGGAATTCTAAGGCTCTAAACTGAAGAATACTTGCTGGTCTGTGATGGTAGAGAAAGTTTCTTCCCCAGCAGTTCCCTACACTAATGAAATCAGAGGTTCAGTCCAAAACAAAACAACAAAATACAAAAACAAACCATAACAACAATGAAAACTTCTATATAAATGTCAGCAATTGCTATTCAAATAATTATTTATTCTAGACCTGAGAGAATAATTTGCTAGGCAGCTGGGTGGTCAGTACATAGATCACTGGACCTGCAGTCTCAGTTCAGATGAAGTCTCAGACATTTACTAGCTGTGTGACCCTGAGGAAGATGGTTCATTTGTTTGCCTCACTTTCCTCAACTGTAAAATGAGACAACTCACCTGCCTCCCAGGCTTGAAGTAAAGAGCAAATTACATATTTTTTTGAGTGTCTGGCATATAGTAGGCACTTACTAAATGCTTGTTTCTTTACTTTCCTATAGTTTGCTTGCCTGCGCCAGAGCTACTCATTAATTTTCTTCATACATTCAGTCAACATTTTGTACACACTTACTATGCATAGAGAACTTTACTAGACACGTGTAGAAGGCCCAGTTTTGAAGCTAACACTGTTTCCATGATTAGAACTCTGAAGAATCCATTTGAAATAGTTTATTAACATCTGCTCAGATTTCATCTACACATAACATCTCTATTATGAAAGGAGAAGGAGGCAGGATCAGGCGCCTTTTGTTTTCACCTGGTACAACTCTTTCATTTCTCCAGAAGAGGTGGGGCCAATGTGCACACAGAAGGAGGCGATAGTAATACTGAAGCATTTAGAGGGCTCAGTTCAGGAATCTAAATTGCATTTAATTGTTAGGAGCAAAAGTTGGAAGAGCGGAGTGCAGAGCTGCTGGTTACAGAAGGATTGCCTGAGGGATACCCAGTAATTAGTGCTGGTCCTGATTGCCCACATTGTGAGATCTCTTTTCAGAGAGAAAAATCTCTCATAAAAGAGGCACTGAAATGCTCAGTGTGAACCCTAAAGAGCATGTCATCTTCTCTGCGGAAATACACAGACACCTCTCTTCTCCAACTCAATTCATTCAGGCTCACAACTTCATCACCACCACTGGCAAGACGTCGGGCTATGTAGTGCTTTCAAATGCTTCAGGTACATCATTTTGTTTCAGTCTAAAAGAACCCATCTATTAATAACGAGATCAGATTTAAAATGCAGGGGGTTTCCTTTTGAAAAATTCCTAATGCCCATATTTAATGATTTCCATCCTCATCTACAACTTCTCATTTTTAAAAATAGTAACATTCAATTCCCTCATTTGAGATGCTTAATTCCTTAAATCTATTTGTTTCGACAAAGTCTCAGATTCCCCTGATGTAGGAAACTCCCAGTTAGAAAGTTCTCTCAACCAGTGCTATCTACAATTGTCTCGTAACACTGTCTTGGAAAATTGGAGAGCTTAAGTCAGTCAGTCACCGACCATTTATTAAAGCCCCTCCTATATGCCAGGCATGGGTGCACAAAGACCTGAACAAGACCAAAACGAACAAACAAGAACAAATGTGCCCAGCACTGTGCTAAGCTGGGGAAACAAAGAAAGGCAAAAAATCTTAGCCATTAAATAAGTATGCCCCAAATAGAGTGCCTAAAAATTCCAGTAAATCAAATTATTTCTTAAGGCTGTTTGTTATTCCTTAGGAAAAAACCACACAGATATATTCCTTCACCAGTTATCTCTTTCAGATTTTCACCACAGATTTCTCATTTGTCATCTACAGGAAAGTAATTTTAAAAGTCAACTTCAGATTTTAAAAAGAAGATATTAAAAAGACTTCATTAAGAACTCTCTCTGATCACGATGAGCAGGCTTGATTCCAGAAAAGCAATGATGAAGCATGCTACAAGTCTTGAAACAGAGAGACTCAGAACCAAACATGCAGAAACTCATTTTTTTGACTTGGATAAAGTAGAGATTGTTTTCCTTGACTATGTATATATGTTATAAGGGTTTTATTTTTCTTTTCATTCCCTACCCCCCTTTGGGTAGAAGGTGCGAGAAAGAGAAAAAAAATGCTTGTTAATTGGAAAAAATAAAAGTTAATTTTAAAAGGAGGCAGTTAGATAAGAAACAGGATTGAGTTGACTGGTCCAGATGTGACCATAATGATGTCCCCCTTACCTTCTTACAGCCTCATGGAATTCCCCATAAGCACAATTAACAACTACACTTAATAAGACTCCCACCACAAAGCCAACGCGACTGGACTGCCTCCATTTGCCTTCGGTCCAGTTTGTTAATCTGCCAATTTGCCCACTCCCCCAAATCGTGGGTTTCTCTTTCCTCCCTTCCTTACCCTCCCATGCCAAACTCACCCAGTGGTGCAGCCGCTGCTCCGGCTGCTGCTGCTGCTTCCTGGGATTCTGCCTGAGCATTCTTCTGCTCTCCACAGTTAAAGTAAACAGCTTCATAGCCCCTGTCCTTGGACCGCTTTGCTTTTAAAGATGAGTTGTTTTTAAAAGCAAGAAACCCAAGCCAGCAGCTTCTTAAGCTGCTGCTCTTTCAAAGACAGCTGACACACAGTGGGGCAGCCCCAGCACTGGCTGCCCCTCAGGTGGGAGAGGCAAAAGACCTTTGATAATTATGGCTCCAAAAGCACAGGCGCCCTTTCAAGATTTTTTTTATGGGCAAAGGAAATGCCCTACTTTGACCCCTTCATATAGGAAGCCCCAAAGAAAAGTTCAATTAAGTGATGACTGAAAGGGCTCTTTATGGTGAAATGGGGCCCCCAGTTGCAGACCCATTACTGAGCCAACATACATATATATCCATTTCTCCAGGAGCTCGTCAAAATCAGTCAAATGGATGCAATAAAATCCAGGCAAAGCAACAATATCACTGAATGTCACTGCTCCATCTGATACAAATTACCCTGATTTCTTTCCCCAGTACATGTACAGCCCTGAAGAAGGGCCAGGGGCTTCTCTGGGCCACCTAACTGCAGGATGCCACAGTAACAGCATATGTGAAATAAAAAATGCCTTCAAGCAGGGAAGGGGGAAGGGAAGGTAAATTTTCCATCTGACTGAAATTACCAATTGGGTTGGCATAGGAAGCTGTATTACTAGGATTTCAATCCACTTCAGGAATGCTGACCACAGGGAAATCAATTTAAAAAAAAAAATCAGAACACTGTGGTTTCTTCAGGTTTCAGTTATCAAAAAAAAAAAACTATTTAATTTTGTCCAGCAAACACTGCCCAAGTAATGGTCATTATCGAGTAGTAATCTAAACAGCTTTCATACTTGCCATTTGATAACGGTGTTTTGGAAAGCACTAAGAAGATTATGCAGGAATGCTTATTCATATTTTTCTTCCTTCACTAACTCAAACAAGCAAATCAGGCATATTTTGCAATCATAGCACAAAAAGGTGATTATTTTCAATAGAGAGCAATGTTACATAGATGCTAGGGAAAGTGTCCCAAACAAGGCAGGTAATTAATGGTCCCCCTGTATTCTGAGCTGGTCAGACCACATCTGAGTATCATGTTTGGTTCTGGGCACCACATTTGAGGAGGGACATTGACAAACTGGAGCAAATCCAGGACTGCAACCAGGCAGGGGAAACACAGAACGGTCTAGAGAAGGTCTAGAAATTGTTATCCTGGCATTCTCCTTGCTCCACATTTAGGTTAGTCCACTTTGACCCTGGACCATGCCTCAGCTCCAATTAACTGAGTCACTACAATTTAGAATGCCTTCTTATGAAGGAAACGGAGTTGGGGTAGGAGGCAAGAGCCAGAAAATGTTAGTGTAGTATAGCTTAAGTTAAAAATGAGATATTATTTTGAAGCTTTCATAAATTAGTAGTCCTGGGAACACTAAACCTCCCTTAGTACATTGGCATATCTCTTTAATCTCTATTCTCATGCCAAAGTTCATTAAAGTAAGTTTGAAAAAACATACAGGATCTTTTGGGGAAAAAATGGGTGCCATTTTGTTTCAAGATGGCAAATAGTCATACACAGAACTTAAGGTAGATTTTAACAACATTTATATAAACTGTACATAATGGAGAATGGGGGAGTGTTGACAATGCTCTTTTTCTATTCTTTTTCATATATGTAAATGTTCTTATTTATAGATGTTTTGTCAAATTCAAAATAATAAAAATCAATAATTTAAATTAATAGCCTTTACTAAGGTTATTTGGTCAAAGTCAATTAAGCCTAAGTTATCATGGCACAGAACACACAAACAACTGTTATCTCCCTGAAAAAGGGGGAAAAGGGAGACGAGAATAATGACATCACTCCTTACTGTAGCCTACCCATCAATGAATAGAAATATTCTACAGAGAAATAAAGAATGCAGCAATTTCACATGAAACTTCATGCAAAGTCCAGATCTTCACCATCAATAGCCACAGGATAGATCACAAAGTCCCAAAAGGCTGTCTGGCTATGAGGCCCAGTTCTGCTCTTTGTCTTTGCTTTGTGACCTTGTGAAAGCCATTTATCTTTAAAGTTGCCCACATTGGCAAAATACAGAAAATAATCACCTGCCACACTTACTTGTAAGGATCAAATGAAGTAATATGTAAGAAACAAATTATTATGATCACCCTCCCAGTCTATATTAAATTAACCTTTCTGAAAACTCAACTGATATCCCAGTGAGTAATTCATTTACAGATTCTGGCTCCTCTACTCTTGGATTCTTGGATTGAATCTATTAGATTCAGTTTGGGGAGCCCAGGGATCATACTGTGTTATATATGGTCAATTAAGTCTATAGATTAGGGTCCCCACAGAGTTCTGTGAAATCTCTAAGCCAACTAGATGAATCCTTTATAAAATAAGGAGGTTGTATTAGTTTTCTCAGGTTGCTTCCAGCTTTACAAACCTATGTACCCATGACTGTGAAAAGTTGTATTAGTATAGTGAACAGGATAAAAATCTATCAAGGTAAGGGGGAAATTTCCTCCAGATCACTATCAAAATTGTTTGGATTAATTTAAATAAACAATGATGAATTCCATTAAATACCCATTATTTTTGTTAATGTGTTCTGAGTGTCTACTACACACACTCAGAAGACTGTGTCTTGAGATGACATAAACAGGAGACACAAAGCCAGAGATACATTATTTTCTTGTTAAAACTCCTGGAAATATTTTTCCTATTCATTCAGAAATCTATTCAACTTCTACACAAGGAATTACACTAAATGGTACAGAATACAAAGACTGATACCCTCAAAGAGCTTACAAGCATATAAGTAGAAGAGGGATATACTTAAGAGGTATATTCAAGAGGAACATTTAACTGAACCTGGTGTCAGGATAGAGTTAGACCAAAGATTCTAATTCTTTCCTTCACATTTACTAAATATGCTGGGGTTGGTTCAGGGGTAGTTAAGTGCACAGTGGCTGGAGCACCGACTTGGAGTCAGGAAGACTCATCTTCCCAAGTTCAAATCTGGCCTCAGACGCTTACTAGCTGTGTGACCCTAGGCAAGTCACTTAATCCTGTTTGCCTCAGTTTCCTCATCTATAAAAAAATGAGCTGGAGAAGAAAATGGCAAACCTCTCCAGTATCTTTGCCATGATTACCCCAAAATGGAGTCACAAAGAGTTGAACATGACTGAAACAACTGAACAAAAATGATCATGGACAAGTCATTTAACCTTTCTGAGTCTCAGTTTCCTCATCAGAAAAATAAATTGCAACAACAATAACTATAAAGGTTATTTCTCAGGGTTGTTGGGATTAAATAACAGTTCGTGTAAAGTTTACCATCCTCAAGGCACATCTAAATTATTATTATTAAAAATATAAGTACAAAGGGAAAGATTGAACAAAGGGCTGTGAAAACTTCAAGGAGTAATTGGGATTGGGGAAGTCTTCATGAAGGATGTGGCATCTACAGTAGATCTGGAAGGATGGGAAAGATTCTGTTACGTGAAAATAGTCAGTATATAACTTCTATCACTTCACCTGGTTAGTGCTCACACATCTATTTAAATCACACAGGATACAAGATAAATTACTAAAGAAACCCAAATCCTAATAAAGAAAGTAATACTGATTTTGCTTCAAGAATGGCTTGATCAGTCCAATTTAGATTAAAGCACTTTAGTGTTGTAGTCTTGTTTTGTGAATTTCTTACATGTGTTATGGTGAATTTCAACAAACTATTTCAAAATACTCTCCACATAGTAACTGAATTCCCAGGCATTTTCCAGAGTTCAAAGCATTATGGAACTGGAGGACTGTTTTGCAAGAGATAGAAGGGAAAGAAAAAGACAAAGATAAATGGATATTTTTAGGAATGAAGAACAGTAGTGTACTCTAGTGTCCATTCTTGGGATCAGTTCCATTTTTTTAACTTTCCATAAGTGATTTGAAATTCAAATACACACTAAGATCTCTGAATTCACTCATGACACCAAGATCTTCTAAGTAGAGAAATATCAACTTAACAAAGACAAACTAAAATACACAATAGTGATGGATGAGATTCAATATGAATAAATACTAGGGAAAGATAATCTAAACTGTATTTATGCCATTATGGATGCTGAGCAAAAAATAATAGCCTAGAAAATTAATCTCTTAAGTCATTATAGAACGTACCTAAATGAATCAAATTATTCATTGCTACAGCTAAAAAGTTCAAGAAAATGCCTTGTTTCATATGCAAGAGTAATTTACAGTTGAAGATGATCTTGGGTCTTCCAGAAAAAGTACTAAGTACTATCTGCAATTCTAATCTCCAATACTTCAAAGAAATATAAAGACCTAATCAACATAATTTTCATTTTTACCCTAAGCTAGTCACGCCATAATTTCCCTTCTAAGATGAGGAAAATTGTATTAGTAGTCTACACTCCTTCAAATTACCACCACCATTATGAGTAAACACTTTTAGTATTCATCAATATACTTAGGGTACCTCTCTTGTCTTTAATTCACTTTGCGGACATCTGGATGGGGATGTTCTCTATAAAGAAGATAAAGGAAGTAGTAGATACAGTGGAAAGAACATTGGACTTGAACTCTGCCACTTACAAGATGGGCAACTTAGTGGTACAATGGATAGAGTGCCAGGCTTAGAGTCAAGAAGACCTAAGTTCAAATCTAGCTCATATACTTTCTAGCTATGTGACCCTAGACAAGTCACTTAGCCCTATTTACCTCAGTTTCCTCATCTACAAAATGAACTGGAGAGGGAAATGGCAAACCTCTCCAGTATCATTGTCAAGAAAACCACAAAATGGGTCACAAAGGGTCACACATAACTGAAAACTATGAAAAAACAACATTTTCTTGGGGTGGGGGAAAGGGGAAGATGGGGAGAAAATCTAGAACTCAAAATCTTATAGAAGTGAATGCTGAAAACTACGAATGGATAAATAATTTTAAAAAAATTTTTAACACAACTTACTATGTTTATGACATTGGGCAAGTCACTTAATCTACCTTGGCCTCCATTTCCTCCACTATCCAAAATAAAAATGTTAGACCAGATGCCTAATGTCCCTTCCAGCTCCAAATCTATGATGCTTTGGATCTCTAATACAGCTCCACTACTATGAGCTCTGCCTAAACACTAGAAATAAAATAAATTTATAATTTTCAGTCTTTAAAGAAATGACACCAATGTAAAGAATCATAATAACATAATATTACTTAATAAACTAAAGAGCCACAAACTCAACGCTACACGACATCTATAAACAAAGATCTTTGTTAAAAGAGATAATTGGGGGAGATCTGAGGAGTTTTACTATTTGAGTTTGGCTCTAAAATATAGATGGAAATTCGACAGAAAAAGGAAGAGGAATGACATTCCAGGCCCTGGGAAAGGCACGAGGCAAAGCATGAACAATGTGCATATAGGGAAATAATGAGGTAAGGCTAGAAATGAGAAATGGTACCAGACTGTGAAGGGCCTTGAATACCAAGCGAACAAAAAGAACTATATTTGGTAAGAAATAGGGAGCTACTGAAGATTATTAATAAAGTAACAAGATCAGATCTATGCACAGGAAAGATTAACCTGGTTTCTATAAGAGGTAGATCTGAGAAGAAAAAAAAAATAAGATGCAGGAAGCCTTTAAAAGTGACTACGGCCACCATCTTGGATTTGGCAATTCTAGTTCCTCTTCTGTAACAAACAATCTATACGATTGGGGGTTTTCACAAGGTTGTCACTATATAAGCACCATATTGCCTTTGGGAGCAAAGATTTATGATCCATTTCAATGGGCTTATATTTATCTCTTGGCTGGATTTTTACCTATCCACCCTCGACTTCATTCCTTGAGTTATTCTTTGTAAAGGCTTAAGTTTGCTAACTCCTTTAAGGAATTACAATGAAGGCTGCATATGATTAAATATCAGTTCTAAGGAAAGAGAGTTCATATTGACTTCCTGGCCACTCTCTCTGTTCTATAATCCTTTGAAATAAAAGATAAATAATGACTGGTTACAAATGAGTAAAGGAGGGAAAGACCACAGTTACAGTAAATAGTGATAGGAACATGAAATAGCAATATGAAGTGCTATGACTTTTAAAAATACACATGGCATGGTAGAAACACTGAGTTAATCCTTTCAGTATACTGAACATAGATAAGTTTATTCATACTTCTACATCTAGCTCTGGGTTACACAAACAAAAAGGGGCCGTAAAGATGCCTAAAAGAGCTAGAAAATGAAAAAAAGGTTTGGGAAAACAAGCTGTAACAAAAAGTTCAAAAGAAATGAAATCGTTTACCTTTGGGAAGAGAATGATGAGGGCTCAACTATCCAATAAAATATTATATCATACTACCATGAAGGATCTCTGTTAGATGCTGGGACCCATTGAGGACAGGTAGTTCTTTTGAACTGGATTTTTTAAAGTTATAAAACACGCTACCCATGATCACAGCTTGAATTAAGCAAAAAAATATATAGTTTCTAGTGCCAAGTATATTAATTTAACAAGTATTAATTGTGCACCCTGTAATAGCAAGCATAGAAGTAGTTTTTCAACTACTGAATTAACACCCCTTGTTTTAGTTAAAGTTTCTTTAGAGCCTTGTATCAAGTCTGTTAAGAAACAGAACATGTGAACTCCACAACTTGTGAACCCTAGAACTTGTTAACTCCTGAGGAAGAGCTAATAACTATATATAAGGAGAACCCCAGGCTAGAGACAGCAGAACTGAAAAAAGGACTCCTATGGCGGTAGTCAAGAAGGAGAAAGCTTGTGGTGTCCAGAACTCTGTTTGTCTGCTCTGTTTGTGCTGATGTTTGTTTTGTGATACTTTGTACAGCAGGCCTGGGACCATGCTGGAAGCCCTCAAAGGATTTTCTGGTTGTACGTTTACAGAAGTCCTAGAGGAGGGTTTTGGAGGTCCTGGGACTTTACTGATGATTTGTGCTGACCTCTTGGACCTTGTTTGTGGATCTGTGTTGATTTCTATGTTGATGGTTTGTGTTGAGTTCTCAGACCTTGCTTGTGAGTCTGAGTTGATTTCACAGGCAGATAGTGAATTGATGATGGTGCCCAGCAATGTGCATGAATATTATTGTGGCTCTGTCAAGCTTTGTCTTCCCAGAAACAGGAACTGTGAAGGGCTTGAGGTGGACTGGATACTGTGAACTTCAATACAGAATGGAGACTGGACAAAGAACTAGACAAGGAGCTGAAGAATGGGAGCTTCCTGCTTTGAACCCAGGTGACAACTGGAGCTGGGACCGTGGAAGAGGAACCATGGAAGATGAGAGCCAGCCTCGAGTCAAGCTCAAAGAAGACTTTACTCGTATACTGTGTACTGACTGAGAAGATTATGATTTACTGTAGCCTAGGGGTGGAGAACTTTGACTTTTGTACTTTGTGACTGAATTAAATGTTTGTGATCTACTAACTGAACGTACTTTGTTTATGATTGGAAACTAAACTCCAAGTGAGATTACCGCAGGGGTGGAGTACTTTGACTTTTGTATTTTGTGTCTCTTAAGGAGGCAAGGTTTGATGATTGAGTTACTAAGTGTTTGACTGAGTAAGTGATTGTACTTTGTTCAAAACTATGTGACCACTATGGTGAAAATTATGTGGCTGTTTTAGTGACAAGTTGTTGAGCTGTAACATTGTGAATATTGTGGTTTTCTGTGAATGTTTTGTTCTGATTTGTTATGGAATAAATAGTGTTCACTATACTATGTAATCAGAACTTTGAAAGCTGTTCACAGCAGCATTCTTCTGGAAAGCTGCTCATGCTTGGCTTTACACTCCCATAGAATGTACGTGTACGATGAAAGTCCTTAGAAAGAGAAATACATGTAAAAATGTTGAGGGCTTGCCATGCAGGAGTTTACAATCTACTTAAAGGCAAATCAAACTGTAGGGTCAGTGAAACTATTTTCTGCTGGCCAACTTCAAAAATTGTTTTTCCATTCTTTTCAACTCTCATCCCTCAACAAAATAGTGAAGAATCTAAAATGTCATTTGCATATCTCTACTTTGTATAATGAAATTTCTGTCTAAGAGGTATGTCCTGGGTACACATAATTATAGCTCACAAGTCACTATTATACAGTGAAGAATTTCTTAAGAGCAGAGATTGATAAATATTAAAATGGGTCACTAAGAAAGGCTGAGGAAATCTCACATGGCCTCTTAGAATTAAATGAATTTCCTAATTCTCTGGGATATTTGGAATGTAATCCTCCTAAAATATGAAAAGATAAACTTTCCTTAGGTTCCTTCCAGTCTTATAATTCTTCTTCTTCTTACAGTAGTCTTAAAAAGCTCCTACAAATGGCCACACACTTGGAATCCTACCTATAATTGTATATAACTCAAAGCAAAGTTGCATTCAATTTTCTTTTTTTTTTGTAACTTGAGACTGTTAACCAAAAGATGGGTTGTAAATCAAGAAAGTGATCATCTACCAAACACATATTTTATAATGTTGTATTAATCTAGATATATTCAATATTCAATAATATTAGAAGATTTTCTTGGGAATCTTGGAAGCCCAAGAGCATCCAGGATCTAGAGATGAACATATATTATAGGCCAAAGTGAATCAGCTGCAACCTGGATACTTTAAACTTAAAAATCACTGAATCCCAGGGGTTGGAAAAGAACTCAAGAGATTTCAAATGAAGTATGATAAACCATACTTTAACAAAAATCATGTCTACAATCATGGCTATAACTAGGAATCCTTGGGGCTGGGGAAAATTCCTTTGAGGCAGCTATGTGGCACAGTGAATAGAGCACTGAGTCAGGATTTAGGGAAACCTGAGTTCAAATCCAGCCTCAAGAAATTTACTAGCTGTGTGACCCTCAGTAAATCACTTGACTTCACTTTGCCTCAGTTTTCTTATGTGTAAAATCGAGATACTGTAATGGTAATGAAAACTGGAAGATGTTCCCTGCCTCTTAATAAGCCTAAGAGAATTTGAAGACCTTGCCTGATTTGAAGATTTTCCCTGTCCCCTAATAGGCTGAATGTAATGACATGGAGCCTGTGGTAGAAGGAGTTTGCTGAAGAGTGGAACAGAGACCACAGGAAGTTGGGGAGTCAGAGTAGCTAGAACGTGGGAGAGAGAGGATGCACCCAAGGCGACAGCACTTTTGAGTGCTGGTTTGTGGGAAGGCTAAAGGATGGTGTGGCTCTCTGCTGCATTGTAGTGTATTAATTTCTATGTTGCTCTGATGGATTCAGTTTCCTGGCATTGGGATTTGGTTTTCTTGTGTCTGAATAAATGTTTTACTTCTGTCTTCTAGATAGAAAATCTGTTATATTTTGTGATCGAGAACTATGCTGGCATATTCACAGTCACCATCAACGCTGTGAATATTGCATTGGCGCTACAGATACATGTCTTCCAAGGATGTTAAGGATAAGATGAGATCATTTTTGTACTTTGCAAACTATATAAATGCTAATGATGGTGGTAGTGGTGGTGGTGGTGGTGGTGATGGTGGTGGTAGTAGTGCTGCTGCTGCTGCTGCTGCGGATGAGGATGAGGATGATGATGATGATGATGATGATGATGATGATGATGAAGAAATACAACTTAAGTGGTACAGAAGATACAGTTCTGACAGAGTGGGCAGCCCTTTTCCTTTCCCCTTAGAATCTGTCTTTGCTCTTATAGGGAGTGGAGAAGGAGGGGGAAGATTCAAGTAAAGTAGAATCATAGAAGAGAAGTTATCTCGGTTCCCTTGCACTCTCAACTATTCCTTCAACTAGCAGACTGCAAGGCAATGAACAGAACAGCACTGTGGGGAAAAGGCAAACCCTCCCATGTCACTGCCTTATGCAGAGCCCACCACCCACGCTAATTTCAGTTTTATCTACAATGTAGGTAGGAGGGAAATATTCTTTTTTTTCCTGAAAATACCTAATGAGAGGGAGCCTACTACTTCCTAAAAACAACAATTCCAATTTGAGATAGCACTATTTTGGGGGAATGGTATCTTAAGCTTCTTCACTGACTTGGTTCAGCATTCTTATACTCATATTTCATGCATTTTAAGTATTCTTCTGGGGTACTTTATTGCTGAATTTTAGTTTGGGTTTAGTTTTTGTTTGGAGGGTTTATGTTTTCTTGTTTGTTTTGTTTTTGTTGTACTGTCTCCTGAAAATTTCTGGGTCTCTACTATAATAGCCTGCTTCCTATATTTAGCTACTCTCTCTCTTCTAGCTTGGTACATACACATAGAATTGTTCTCGTTACCCCTTTCTTTTCAGTTTAGTGACCTTTTGATTACATTTACAAGACTTTAGTCAAATACATTCTGACCACCCCTTGTTAGGTACACTCCCTCCCTGGCCATCAACCCATTATTCCTGTATTTTAAACCATAGTCCAAAAATTTAAATCCTCCATCTCCTTTATGAGCTGTTCACTTTGCAAATCTTCATCCAGCAGCAGTGATTATACCACCACCTATGACCCTAAATTCTTGTTCAATTTATTGTTCAATCCTTCATAATCTTAATTCCCAGTGTGACCCTAAACCTACCTTACAACAGTTTGTTTTTTCTTCCTACTAAGTTGTAAAGTTCTCCCAAATCTTAGAACTGATTTCAAAATTAACTTTATCACACAGATACTCCGAGTACATCTTTCTGAACCAAGTGACCCACAGTAAAAACATTTTCAGTTCATATTCACCTTTTTTAAAGATCACCTTTCCTGGTTAATTTAGACAAAGAAACTAGCACCAACACCTATAAGAGTAAGTGCTTTTCTTCTTTTTTTTTTTTTAGCAAATGCTTTTCTTTTTTTTTTTAATCTTCTCTAGATTCTAAATATACTTTTACTTCTTAAAGGATGGTAGTCCTGTGATTTCATGGTTGTAGGGAATACCCATTTGAAGAAAGTCCAACTACTAAAAGCAGTCAACACCTTCTCTGAACTTACAATCTTAGACAGTTGTGTAGAAGACCTAGAGCTTAAGTACTTTGCCCATAATGACATAGCCACTATTGTGTAATGGGAAAGACTTCAACCCAGATCTTCTTGGCCAACTCTCTATCCACCAGGAGAAATAGAAAAGGATGGAAATTTCCATCAAATAGTATCTTACTTAAAAAGCAATAAATTCAGTAGGAAAAATTCCAGATTGAAGATTCTATTCTTTTGCAAGGGAAATATAAAAATAAGATTTCAAAGAAATTTAGAAAATGTTTGCCCAGTTTGTTTTTTCATAAGTTACAATATTCCAAAAAAAGTGAAAAGAACTGATCCTAAAACTGTCTGACAAGTTCTGAACAAAGAAAGACATAAATGATCCTAACTCTAAAAAACTTAAAACTTAAAAGTTTTTTCTAAAGGAAAAAGTAAGTAATTTATTCTTTCACAGAGAAAAAAACCCAGAAAATTGCATGACTGTATCTGGACTAACTACACAAAGACATTTCTAATTAAAGTGTGACCAATTTCAGAATGATGACTCCCATCTGAATGTCCAATACAACTTTTATCTTCAGAGTCTCTGAAATCAGGAAAGCAAAGAGGAAAATATTCTGTAATTCCATTTTGATCGAGCCTTTCCTTGCCTACTAAACCAAATATAGGGAGATGAACAATTTCTATGGTAATCAGCACGAATAGTTGAAGTCCATTATCATTATTTTTTCTAATCACTATGGTAAATACTGACCTTACCATAATATTGCACTCTCCCAACTTCACCCATTCACATGGACCATTCTCCATACAAGAACTCACAGCCAATACATATCCACTTTCTAAAATTGATCTCTTCCTAAAAAATCCAAGTCAAATATGATGTTGAAGAAGTCTTCCTAGATCACTTCTTCTCTAATCACCCTCTGGTTGAAAATGACCTTCCCATAACTCAATTTTCCTACAGCATTTTGTCTGGCTCAATTTCCATTACTACAGTCTACCTTATTTCATGTTTATTTGAGTACACATCATATACTCTCCCCTCTCCCATAAAATACAAACTGCTTAAAGATAAGGGAATTTTTTTTACCTTTGTATCCACAGCACCAAGCAGTGCTTTGCCTGTTTACAGTAGCTGATTAATGAATGCTTAACAGCATATAACACAAATATACAGATGAATCTCCCTTTGTAGTGAATACAATGTACTTAATACCTATGAGTAACTTTTTAAATAGAGAGCATCACCTCTCATATACACTATAACTAAAGGGTGATATATTAATAAACCAGAGCCTATCCCTGCACAAGAGTGTCATCCCCTTTTATGCAGTTCTCTTTGAAGGATATACCATTTCTCCAAAGAGATATCTTTACTCAAAATAATTTTAGAAATTATCTTTTGTAACCACAACACATTTCTTCTAATTATATTCAATGTTGAGCAACCTTCATCTTTAGAAGATGGCTGATTTTTTTGAAACCACATGCATGGCATAAAGGAGGTGATAAGGCTAAATAAGACATATGATTGTTATCAAATCCCATTTATGACTATGGAGTTTTGAAATATATCTCACAGCCTAGGCGATGTCATCCATTTATTTTGGGTTAGGCAGAGAATCGATCTAATTCTACAGCAATGCCACTGTTTCAAGGCTAATCCCAAAGACCTTTTAAGTAAGGCAAGAGCATCAGAACACATGGGATACAAGGTTCTGTCAGGAGATCACTGGAAGGATAGAGAAGTCAATGCTTAATGAATCATGGATGAAATCAAATCACAATGTATACATTGTCATTTATTTGTTTTAAAGAAACACTCTGAAGTTACCAAGTCTAACGTCCTTGAAAACAAGGAAGTTTCATAAACAACTATAAATTTCCCTTCCTAACCCTGTCCCTCCCTCTTTTCCTAACACTGGATTCACTCATTCTGGTTTGAAAAGAAAATCAAGGCAAATGACCTTCCACCAAAGAGAGGTATTTGTTTCTTTCTACTTCAAAGCAGCAAATATGTAAAGAAAGCACTTTAAACTTGCCAGGACAAAGTATTCAAATAAAGAAGTAGCCAGTAGCTGCTTTCCACTAGCTGGGGTGGTAGCAAGAGGTAGAATGAAATGCATCCTTTCCTCTATCTACACTAACTGGTTACATTTTATTTCCTCCCTCTAACACTATGCCTTACTTTCTCTCACCCTTCTATCTCTTGGAGTTTGTGGGAAGGGGGTGTTATTAAACCAACATTCAGAGAAATCAGAATAATAAATACAAAGCAACAAACGCAGGTATAACCCGCACTAAGACTTTTGGGACACCTTACAACAACAATCACAACATTTTAGATCTCACTCTACTACGAGAAGTCAGACTTTTCAAAAGCAACCTGCTGAGATGCCAACCCCTTTCCATTGAGGGGGAGGGAAGGAAAGAGCCTGGCTTTCTCAATTCTTTTTTTTTTCAATTTCACAAACATTTATTAAGTATCAACTATGTGCAAAGGCTATTTGATCCTGGGAGAGATACAAAGTCTAGATAAGACAGGGCTGACTCTGGCTCTATATTAGACTCCTCTACATGTCCTGTTTTCTATTGGGATGTTCTTACTACCAGTCATCTCACTATCCAGTTCCATGCTATTAAGAGTCCTTGGGCCCCCTAGCCCTCCATTCTCTCACCCTAATCCATTTATATTACATGCTGACTAACTCATATCTGTTATGGTTCTAACTCTACCTTTAACCCAAATGTGAAAGTGAGACAAAAGCAGTGGTAACTATAAGACATAAAGTTATGATACATGCATTTAAAAGGCAGAAACAAGGTGGCAGGTGAGGTCCATGGGAGAAGGTGGATTATTGCTCTGAGCGTATGAGGAAGCACCTGAACTGATGAGCTCATAGACACAACAGTACTAACACATGGAAGTCCGAGGACATCTTAGCAATGACTATGGGAACTGTGACATCATCTTTCGCCCACACAGAGGGAGATAGCCAAGTCCTGTTCTAGAAGATGAGGCAAAGTGGTTCTGCCGTTCACTATCTATGTGACCCTGGACAAATCACCTAGTGACTCTGCACTTCAACTTTCTCATTTGTAAAATAGAAGGTCTCACTAAATGAGGATTTGTGTAGGTGTGTGTTTTAGTGTCATTGGGGGGGGGGGGGAAGAAAAACTGTACAACTAGATCCCAAATAGGCGAATAATAAATCCTATGTATTTGAAATCAACTATTCAAAGTTATAATTACATGAAATATGGCAAAATTGTCCAACCCAAAAGAAATACCTAGTGAGAATCTGAATAATGTGAATCAGAATAACTTGATCAGAAGAGATTTGTTGTTGGTGCTAATCTGAACCTAGCTACATTTCAATATAATTGGCTTCCTTTGTCATCCTATGTATTTCATTTTATGCATTCAAAACATTCTGAAAAAAGGATCACTAGGTCTCACCAGCCTGCCCAAGGAGCCAATGAAACAAGAAAGGTTATGAAGCAACGGAATAGACGTTCCCTAAAGTTCCTTCCATCTCTAGCTGGTATGCTCTCCTTTGAGAGTCAGACAGCTTGACTTTAGTCAACTGAATTGTGAGCTTTCAGCGGCTGGAAGAACAGGCTGAGAAACCAGTACCTCCATGGTTTATATATTCTCCATAAAAAGGGACTACTTTTGCTTAAGGAAACCTTACCAAAGATCAGAATTTCCTACTGTCATCTCTCCCAAGTACTCATTGTCAATAGCAAGTGTCAGTTTACTATAAATAGAAATGAACAGGACAAGGAGCAAAATCTTTCTGCACCCATTGGCTTCTCTGGACATCAGAAAAAAACAGAAAGCAGCTCTTAAGTCTGATGGGGGCAGCAAAGAAAATTTTATAAATAATAGATAGGACCCAAGAAAATCAACCTCATTTATTCATACTCCCCACCCCAAAAGTAGATAATGTTTTTTATTCCTTCTAGCACTACTTAGTTTAGCTACCTTCTTGAAGACCCAGAGTGGGCCCCATATGACTTATTTTGGGAAAAAAAAATCACATGACCCTTGCCTTCTCCTCTATTCCCCTCCCTCAAAAGGGCAGTTAACAGCATGGAAAGTATTTCAAAATACTGTAGGATTTGAGAGAAAATAGAAGCTGTAAGTCCAGTGAGCAGAGGAAATCTATCACAAAATAGCTATGATTTATCATTTCTAAGTCAATGTATCTTGATCTCACTTTCTTCATGAGCAAAATCTAAATAATAATACTTGACTAACTACCTCAAAAGACAATTATAAGGATAGTGCTTTAACTATATTAAAACCCTACAGAAATGAGAGTTATTAAATTAGGCTAAAATTGTTATTTTTAAAAGGTATGTTTGAAGCAGGAGCAGTATTTAGTCTCCTAAGAAGGCCACTTTGGACTAGAAAACAAGATTCGGAGAGATTAAAAATATATAATGTTATGTTTTTCTAGTTAAATGTTTTAAAACATAAAGTTTTAATAACAGCTAATGCCTGTAGCATACCATACTTGCCTTCTTATTTGAAATCTACTCCTTTTTAAGATTTACAAAGCATTTTGTAGACATGAACTCAAGCTTAAAATCACCACTGTTATGATGTCTTTTCTAAAGAAGCAAATCCAAACAAAAGGCAAGACATGTTTGGAAAAAATGCAGCAAACCCTCTCCTTGACCAGGATGTGAGTGGATTAATCATTCATCCATTTGACTGACAGAGCATCCCTTGGAGGGACCCTACCCTTTCATTACTTCCTGATTTTTTTCCTAAATGAAAAAATGTTCCATCTCTTCCTGCTCTGATTCACAAATGGAAATTGCTGGATTGCTCCTGAATTATCAGGCCCAGTGCCATTTCTGAGAAATGCCAATGTGCCACATTCAAGTGTTTGGTAATCATACTAAAGGTGAAGTTTTACAATTTGATGGGCCCCATCTTCCTCTACTCCTTACCTCTAAATTCCTACTATTAAATTCTCTAATCTATGAAACAACAAAGACATTGACCTTGGAAGGCACCAGTTAAAATGCATATTACCTGGGAAGATCTTGCTACTCTATTTCATTAGCACCCTGGAGAGAGTATTTTATTAGAGAGGCTGGTTGTCAACTCAGGCCCTTAGGGAACAGGTAACATTTAAGAGTAGGGAAGGAGGAACTAGGCAACAGATGAATAGGCGTAGCATGAGAACACAGAAGGGTGAGCTAAAGCTGTTGTGGCTCCTAGGGCGTGTGGGGAAACAGATCCAAGGAGGTGTTCAAAAGAGAACAGGCCAAGAAAGGTCAATTCCACTTCCTCCATAATTCTGTCAGAAGTTAGCTGTTTTCACACCAAATGTTTGCAAATGTTGCTTTTTTTCCATGTTAAATATGAAGGGTTTATCTCTTTCTCTCCATTTATGTTGGAATTATAAACAAGAGTTATGATTAAGAGCAAATAGGATTTAGAGTGTGCTCTGGGATGTGTTTTGGGAAGTTGCATGTCAATAAACATTTATTAATACCTGCTGCGTATTATGCTAAACGCTGGGGAGAAATGCAAAAGAAAGCAAAAGATAGACGCTTTGCTCAAGAATCTTACAACCTAATGGGTGAAATAATATGCAAGCAAATACATACAAACAAGGTACTTTAAAATTTTTTTAAATTCATTAATTTTTAAAAATTTTTAAGTATTTAAAAAATAAGAGGAAAGTACTAGAATTAAAGGGACTTATGAAAAATTTCCTGTAATAGATGGCATTTTAGTTGAGACTTGAAGGAAGCTAGGGAAGACAATAAATGGATTTGAGGGAGGGAGAAAGTTCCAGATATGGGAGACAACCAGAGATAATGTTCAGAGCTAAGTGTGGAATTAATGAAAGAATGACCAAATGAATGAATGAATGGACTTCTAAATGGGGTATATGACCAGGATAAGTGCTGAAAGACTCATTACTAGAAGGCTGGGGCAGGGGGGACACAAATCATGAAGATACACGTTAGTAGAAACAACTATAGATCAATGGAGCAACAGGTTTTTGGAAGTCTTAAAGAAGTAAATTCCTGTTTATCCTGAACTCTAACTGGCAGGGGGGATGGGGAAGAGTGTCACACTAAGTGAACAAGAAGATTAAATTTATAAAGAATTTTAAAAGCAGAACAAAATTGTCATCCTTAACATAAATACCCATAATCAATTCCATGAAATGCATAAGAAGCAAGATGGCATGGGAAAAAACTACTGTACTCAGAGAAGAGAATGGGAGAAGAGGAAGAGAAAATGAGAGGGAAAGAGAGAGGAAGGGAGGGAGGGAGGGGAGAGAGGGGAAAAAGGGAAGGAGGGAGTGAGGGAGGAACAGGGACAGAGAGAGAGAGACAGAGAGACAGAGAGAGAGAGAGAGAGAGAGAGAGAGAGAGAGAGAGAGAGAGAGAGAGAGAGAAGGCTCTCACTGGTGAATGGCTGTACAAACCCAGGCTAGTTTATTTAGGTTTTCTGAGCCTCCTTTGTTTAAATGGAGATCATAATCTCAGAAGCACCTAAGTGATGGGGTTGATGTAAGGAGAGTCTTAAAAGTGTTATATGTAAGCCTTAAAGTTTTAGGGGAACGCTAGCTATAATAACTTGTATAAATGAGCAATTATAAATGTTATATAATCAAAAAGTAAGGCTCATCAATATGATAGATATTACATTCAATTCTACTATCGCATATCTTAAAAACAAAAATTTGTTCCAATGCAATTGATATATTAAGAAATATTTTGAGCAGAATGCAAATCCCATTTTCAAAATGACTTCTGCACAATTTCTTTCACAAGAAACTGGTGGTGGTGGTGGTGGTGTCTGTCCTTCATTCTCGAAGAAAACCAATGATAACAGGAAGGTGATGTCATGACATGAAAGTGAATTGAATTTAAGAGAGGGAGGGCTATGCAAAGTCCCCAGCCTCACTTTCTCCTCTGGAGCCATGTGGGTCCAGTGGCAAGATATAGATAGAATGACTAGTGAAAATACCGAAACATTAAGAATGCAGAAAACAGCACCACTTCACAATAACTTGCAAATTGAACCTTTCCAGCTCCCACTTCCTCAAGCAAACTTTGGGTCTCTGTCAAGGTGAAGTGAGATATTTCCTGTATATCTCCTGGGACGGCAGGAGCTGCTAGAGGAGAAGGGCATGAACCCTAGCATCAGCCCAATACCATTAGCCCATGCTGACAAGAAGAGTGTCTCCTATAGTCTCTCAGATGTGTAAATTCAGCCACTCAATAAAGGTGGTACAGGGACACTTAGAAAACTCTTTGGGGGCTGTAAAGGCCTTAGTGTTTTGGTGATAATAACTGAAATATTTTAAATTTCAACAATTGTGTAGTTAGGGTCCTTCTTCTACCTTTCTAGTATTCAAGGTAGAAATTCTCTAAGACAAATATCACAGATCACATGATCATAAATTTAGACTAGAAGGAACTTCTAAAGTCATCTCTAGTCTAAGTTCCCCCCACCCCCCATTTTACAGATGAGAAACAGAAGCCCATAAAGGTCAAATGACTTATCCAAGGCCATCCAAGTAGTAAGCAGCCACTCTGGGATTCAGATCATATCCTCTGAACTATATGGCCTCTCATATGATTCTAGAGTTTCTGTGGACCAAACATTTCATCTTCTGTTTTCTCCATTGCTACAGATGTTTGCTTTTCCTTATCCCTTCACTTTCATCTCCTGGTCTATAAGTCTCCCTCCTGCTTCACCCTGCCCAAGATGTGGATCCCCACTTTTACTTTCTCATCACACCAGAACCCCATGAGCCACACAGGTGAGGTAGGCTATAAGCAATTGTAGGGAAAAGGCAAGTCAATCAAAACTTGCTTTTCAAGGAAGTTTCTGTAGTGAAAACTTCAGTTTCAAATATGATACATTAATAGGACGGTACGATCCCTGGCTCCCAGACCACCATTCTCGACCGTTGCTCTTTGCCAAATGCTATTGAAAGGGATGTGGCAGGAAAAGCCAAAATCATATGCTCCTCACTAGTCCTGCTATTCCTCGGTCTTTATCTTCACTCATTCCATTCCAGGTCCATTCCAAATACAGTCCCCAAGAGGACCAGACGAGATTTTCTCCCCTTCCAAAGAAGTATGAGATTCATAATTTCTCTGAAAGTCATTTGGGCCTGTAGCCAGGCATTAAAGAGCCATACTCTTAGTCAAAAGTTAACTCTAGAGTTTTCATTAGTAGTATACCCTCCCTCAGCACAATTTGACTAAATTCCAACCAAATCTTCAATTCCTTTGCACTACCAAGTAAACATAGACTAATGGGGTCTTGATTTAACAATCCCTCCCTGCTTCCTGGGCATTTGCACACAGGACATACCTCCCAGAGTCAATCCCTGTGGAGATTCTGACACCCATTCGGCACACAGACACCCATGAGGTGATGTCAGACAAGGGTGAAAACCTATCACAATGAACGTAGATAATTCCCGAGGTCACAGAGGCCTCTTGTTTATGCTTCATGCCTATTAATCTTTAGGCTGATACTCAGATCACCAGATCACCATGATGGTGTCCCTGCCATTAGTTCTTAAAGATCAATTTAACTGCTTTCATGGGGTTTCTGCTAATGAGAACAAACCTAAGATATGTTATCTCAATGACTACTTTTCTGATACAGGCATGGATGTTTTGCATTATCTCTCATGCTAACATGTTTAACAAACCAACTCTGTGGACCATACTTATTCATATCAGTCCATCAGGTGTAGGAGAATGTTTTCTTATTGACAATTGACAGCATAGACAACTTGAATCCTGTTCCTCACTCCAAACCTCTATACGTTGTCCTTCACATTCCAAGAATAGTGAACTGTTGCTTAAGACTTAGTATGCCCTCATTGATAATGCTCCGTAGATAGACAGAGGTAGAGATTATGGATAAAGAGGGCTCCACATTTCATTTCCAGGGCAGGAAATAAACTCTTGGCACTCTCAAGTTGGTAGAGAAGTGAACAAATTATAATTATAAGTAGTATTGCATTTCAGGTGCATTACAAGTTAAATAGGTTTGTAGATTATATTGAAAAACAAACTTTATCAATAGTACTGTTGTGGGAAAATGTATTCTGAGTTCCAATTAGTCAAGTTACAAAAGAACCTTGGGAATGTAATTCACTCAGTAGGGGACACTGCCTGCAGCCCTGCAACCTGCCTTAAAGGTTTCTTTTGTACTGCCAACTAAAACAAGAAAATCAGTCAACTCATCATCAGTTGTCTGTTTCTTTCCACTGGGTACAGACACATTAGTGACTTGCAGAAGTAGATAGACATTTATATAAATAGATGAACAAATGAATAAAGAAATAAATATGAATAAAATACAAATAAATATACAAAGCCAGCTAAAATGTTAAATAATCTGAGAATTATAGCAACTCTGTGGTTTAGATGAGAATTTGCAGCCTTCAATGAACATCACTATGCTGTGCAACCTTGTTGACTGTATCAGCTTCAGGAATTTTTTTTTTCGATCAATCACATACCAACACTCTTCCACATACCTCCCTCCTCAAAAAAAAATCTAACTTTAGATAATATTTTTTAAACAACTTAAACTTTTCAACTTAGAAAAATGCAAAAGAAAAAAAAAGGTTTAAATAGGAACAAGAAATGCTAAAACAACAACACTAAATTTTAATTCCCTTTTTACAGCAAACCAGTTAAGAAAGTGGGGGCTGGGGATTGAGAGAAGAGAATAAAAAAAGAGAGGGAAGGAGAAAATCTGAACCTTTGCTCACAGTGCTGTTCTTCTGGCAAAGCCCTCTTCCCGTCTTTGAATGGACCTAGATGATAACCTTTCTCCAGGAAACCTTCTCTTGCCTAAATGATCTCTCCGTCTTCTGAATTCATAGTACTTTTTGTCTATACCTACCACTTAACTATTATCTAATTG
>CM053599.1:61918991-61964095 GCA_028646575.1 Pseudocheirus occidentalis
TTGAAGTATGTTTTTGCCAGTGTTGTTCTAGCTTATATGACCTAGACCTATCTTCCCCCCCCCCACCAATTCCCTCCAAGGGTGTGTGTGGGGGGTGACAACGAAGCTAGGATGACTATAGGGGTGTGTGACAGATAGGACTCCCCCCCCCTTTTTGAGGCTTTTTCATGGCCCAAATGGTTTCACTTAGATTTTGCCATTAGAGCCCAAGCTGTGCCAGGTCCTACCGATCCCCAAAGGCTTTGAATATCAGACTCATTCTTTGTCAGTCAAAAAGCTTTTATTAAAGCTTTTATTAAGTGCCTACTGTGTGCCAAGGATTGTGCTAGGTGGTAGAGATACAAAGACAAAAACGAGAACAGTCCTTTCATTCAAAGAGTTGTGTGTGTGTGTGTGTGTGTGTGTTGCAATTAGATACAAGGTACTTTTTGAGGGGAAGGCTTTAGGTATCAGGAAAAGCCTCTGTGTTGCTAGAGCTAAATTTTGAAGAAAACTAGGAATCTGAGACAGGGAAGAAAAATGGGAGTACATTGTAGGCATGGGAAACAGGCAACTCAAAGGTATGTCAAGACAAGTTGAATCAATAAGCATTTATTAACCACCTACTATGTGCTGGGCTAAGTGTAGGGAATACAATAGAAATAGAAACATAGTCCCTGCTTTTAAGGATCCTATATTCAAGTGAGGAAAAGTAACATATTAAAGGGTGCTTGAGTGGGATTGGGGGGAATAATGGGGAAGGGAAGGATCAACACACCAACTGCCCAGGAGAATGGGAGAGACTATTTAGAAAGTCAGGAGTGCAGTCTCAAGAGGAATGAAAATCTGGAGGGGGGAAGATTGAATGCTGTGTATAAGGAATAGCAAAAAGATTAGTTTGGCACTTGGTCATTGATTATATTCAGAGAACTAGTCTACTGCCCTGCTGCTGTTCTTGGCATTTGGGGAATGAATGCTGCTAGTGAAGGATGAGAGGAGGAAAGGATGAGCAATGAAAGCCGAAGACAAACTGTCAGTAGGAGTTATGATGGGAGTAGAAAGAGAACTAGGAAAGTATCATGTCAGGGAAGTGAAGAAGGGTGGCCACAGGGGTGGATACAGCATAGAGGTCAAGGGGGACGAGAATTGAGAAGAGGCTATTGGATTTGGCGATTAGCAGGTCGCTGACCTTCTGAGGAAACAGTTTCAAGAGAATGGTAGTAGTAGAAGTCAGATTGCAAGAATTTAACCAGTAAGTAGGTGATGAGAGAAGAAGAGACAACGAGTGTCAAATTCTCTTTGGAAGTTTGGTGTTGAAAGGATATAGTATCTATTGGAAAAATACATCGGATGAGTGCACCCTTGGGATTTAATGGAGAAATGATAGTGATGGATGAGGGGTTAATGAGCTTGGGAGGGGGAGGGGTACAGAACATTTTACTCTGATCTTTAGTTCAAGATGCACAGCATTCTTAATACATAAAAATAGGCAAAAGTAAGACATTTTCCTAACTGAAGTACTGTGGAAATTGTGGTTTTCTTCTCTAAATAATGCTTTTGTTTTCTAGGTATAAACATGTCATTGAAATGCATTAAAATGGCAGCAATAGCAGCATTACAGGATGTAGTCAGTGTTGCATCCAGTACTGGTTAGGTTAATATTATACATGTTGATTTTCATCAGAGAATTAAGTGGAAAAAGCTTCCTCTTTTAGAGGACAATGGAAGCCTTGTTATGATCCCATTACCTGAATAGACTCTGATTTCATCCCTAGGATTTTAAAAATTAATTTAATTATATTTTGATACCTTACACCTGAAATTTTTAACCTGATAGTCTGAAATTTTTAAAAAAAATGTTTTAATAACTTTTTAAAAATGAAAATACCAGTGCTGGTGATTTAAAATGAATTAAAAAAATTTATCAAGCATTTCCCAACCCCCCCCCTTTTAACTCTACCCTATTGTAATAAATAAAATAAGAATGGTCAAGCAAATTCCCACAATGGCCATGTACAAAAATGTGTCTCATTCTGCCTAATTAGTTAGGAGGCCACTCACATTCTTCCCCATAACTCCTTTGGAATCACAGTTGATTATTTACATTGATCAGAATTGTCTGATCTTTCAAAATTGTTTTTCACAATGTTGAAGATTTTGCAATTCAGTTAGGTAACTGTTTCAATATGATTGATTTCCTTTATAACATCATATATTTTATGCATTTAAAAACATTACTCTGGGGCAAGTAGGTGGAGCAGTGAACAGAGCACCAGCCCTGGAGTCAGGAGGACCTGAGTTCAAAGCTGTGTGACCTTGGTCAAGTCAGTTAACCCTAATTGCCTTACCTTCCCCCCTTATCTTTCCCCCCGCCAAACCCCAAATCATTGCCCTGGGGAGTGCATAGGGTTCACCAAAGTGGTCTGTGGCTTAAAACAAATGTTGAGAATACTTGCTTTAAAGCTAATTGACCACTATGAGAAAACTTCGAGAGAGACCATGTAGTTTAAGACACAGTTAATTTTCAAATGTTGATGAAAGTAGGTATTTGGGAAACTCAGGGTAAGAAATAAATGAACTTTTCTAGTTTGCACTTTGGAGTTTACATGTGACATTTGGAGTACTATATGGAAAACCTTGGATGGATAGGTTCCATCTGCTGTTAGACTGTCTAAAAACCTTTTCCTAGCAGATTGTTTTGTTCCTCAAGACTTGTCTGAGTGGGACTGGTACATCTGGATCCTGTATGCATTCCTCTGAGGCAGAGCCTTTGGGGATTCAAAGTTGGTGCATTTGTATCTCATAATCAGAATGATTTGTTACTTTGAGGTCAGCCTGTGAGTAGTTCTAAAGTCCTTGCTGAATGAAGTATGATTTCATGCCTTAGCTTTTAAAAGCCTTATGTTCACTCATCAGACCAAGTAAAACAGATAGACCTGTCTCTGTGTTGCCAGTCTTTTGGCACATAACTTGTTTTTGTGACTTTTGTGGCTCTTTCTTGAGGGATCCCATTTAAACAAATAAACTTCTCTTTTAGGGCTACACACTACCAATGCCCACTATTGCCAGGGTAGATTGATTTCCTGCCTAATGGCAGCTCTTCCAGTTCTTTGGCAGATTTCAGGATCAGGCATCTTCTATTATGCCTAAAATAATTTTATGGTTGGCTAGTCTTTATGCTTCAGCACATGCATCAGAGTGCCCTAGGGGTGCAGGAAGAATTCCAGAGTTCACTCATACACAATGAATATCATTGACCAAATGGATAAATAAGTCATTGTGAATTTTTACCTTCCTTCTATATACATCAGGTATAGTTCTTATTCAGAATAAGTTCCAAACCATATAGATGTGTGATCTGTGTAGGATAGAGACACCCCTACCCACCCCCACACACACCCCACCATTTCCACAGCAAGATTCTTTTGATCGACTGACCATTTAACATAGCTGCTTCTGGAGTGTGCACTCACTAGATGAAAAATAAATATTTTTCCTGGTCACTGTTATTTTATGGTCAACAACATGACTAATCCCATTTAAAATGAGAAGTCACATGAAGTCCTAAGTGTGGAGGAAATTAGAAAAGTCAATTTAAAACTCAGGATGCAAGGAAAACTTGAAGGACCTGCCTGAGTTACAACATTGATTGATCTTGTGTGTGTAGGAGATGGTGAAATTCTTTCTGTCATCCTTCAGTTTTGAAGTCTTTGAATACCCAGTTGTTTCCTATAGAGAGAAAAAAAAGCAACTAGTGGTCATAGAGTGATTATGGAGATCCTATTGTGGCTGAGGGAGAATGCTTTTAGTTCCTTATTATGGCACAGCTGCATCCTCCTGGGGAGAAGTCCTGTGAAATCTGCATTGGTTCCAGCCTTAAATCGCCATTGTTAGGACCTTCAAGCCAACACATGACCTGCTCAGTTTAGACAATTGGTCCAAGTTGAAGGTTTTGCCTGTAGGAATTTAGACATGTATTTATTTTGACAGTTGATTCTTATGTTGTCCGGAAATGGATGAAGTAAGTAAACCAGACTCACTCCTTTCATTAGAGCTAAGAGCATGGAGTTACGCTGCTTTTCTCCTGGTATTTTGAAATACTTCTCTTCAGGCAAGTGTCCTGAAATGCCTGAGCATATCCTAATGCTTGTTACTGCTCCAGGATAATCGAATCTTTCCTTGCATGCTTGAATTTGGCTTCCAAAGTAAGGAGTGCTTTAAGAAAACCAATCTCTTTGTAGCTTGGCTCCAGAGGAAAAAAAACACCACCAACAAAAAACTTTCACTGAGTCATCATTACCTTACTCTGTCTAGCAGTTGGTAACTGCTATCAAATGTTAACTTGGTATGTACTCATTCTTACTGCCCACCAACTTTCTTTTGCAATTTTGGATTACATCATAAATGAATAATCTCCCTAGTTATCAGGAAAAGTTCCGGCTCTGCCCTCCAAAGTGCCTGACTGTCCTGTAATAGGAACTTTTTCAAGGATTGGGAGGACTTGTTGGATAAAATAAGCATTGCTAGCCAAGCAACTCAGCAATTGTATTTTGTTTTTTTCCTAGTGTGCAAGTATTCCTGCCACAAGAAATGTGAAACGAAGGTAAGTACTGCCTTTCTCTGTTTCATTGGTATATTATGGGTAAGTTAGATTTTGTTGAATGAAATGTATAGAACTAAACTTACCTTAAAAGAATGCTTCTTTGGAAGATAACTAGTGTCAGGATATAATAGACCTGTCCATATATGTATGTATGCATGCACATGTCTTTTTTTAACTTACATTTTACTTAAGTATTTGTTTTCCCCCCTCTCACCTTCCCCACTCCAAATTTTTTTTGGGGGGCGGGAAAAAAAAGAAAAAATCCTTGTAACAAAATATCCATACTCTAGGAAAATTTAGCTCCATTCCCTGTCAAAAAATATGTGTCTCCTTCTGCATGTTGAATGTGTCACCTGTCTCTCAAGAGGTGGGTAGTGTCTTTCATTATCAGTCTTCTGGAATCATGATCAGTTATCACATTGATCAATGTTCTTAATTCTTTTAATGGTGTTTGTCTTTATAATGCTGTTGTTTATTGTGTGATTTGTTCTTCTGATTCCCACATAGTATATTAGCGTATTTGTTTATGTCTATGAATACCATATCTTTTATTTACTTATAATAAACTAGAGCTATACAATTTCTATAGGACATGAACATTTTAAATTCTTACTCAGGACAAAGTCTGTTTACTAGTGGTGGTGGTGATGTTATCAGTAGAAATATTGTTAGTTGCATTCATGTATCACCTTAAGGTTTACAAGGTACTCTATAGGATGTCCTAAACTGATAAGCTCTGTACTCCTAAAATTATCTTTGATGATTTCAGTGCTTCTTGGCTTTCCATAACAATTCTTTCTTCCAGTGTTGGCCTCTGCTGTCAGTTTACAACTAAAAAGGCTAGTGATTTTCCATTTGTATTTGAAACACATTTTTTGTTAAGGTAAAGCATGAGAAAACTCAAATCACTCTTTTTTGGGGGGGATGCAGATGACTTTCATTAAATAAAGAAGAAGGAAGTTCTGGCATTTGAGTCACTTGCTGAATTAGGTCATTAAGAGAAAATAACTTTTCTTGATTCATTCATTTAAAAATGTGAATAATATGGTGCCTGTAATGTGCCAGGCACTGTCCTAGGCACTGGAGATGCAAAGATAAAACATAAGTAGTAGCTGTCCTAAGATAGCTTATTTTCTATCAGGTGTGGGGATCCATGAAGATACATAACAACATGGTGATAGAACATAATAGAGTAAGTGCCAAGTAATTACTGGTGAGAGGAGGGTGGTGTCCACTGGGAGCATCAGTATTGACCTTTTGTCAGAGATGACACAAAGCCGAGCCCTAAGGTCAGGGCTTCTTCAAGACAGAGGTGAGAATGAAGTATATTTCAAGCATGGGTCGCTCCTACTGTAAAGGCATAAGGACCTGGGGTGGAATGGTATGAATCAGAAATAGCAAATAGCGTAATTGGGTTGGAATGTAAAGTTCATTAAGGAGAGTGAGGTGCAGTAAATTTAGATTCAGATAGTGAAAGGATAGTCAGCCAGAAGAATTTATATTTTTTCCTAGCAGCAATAGGGAGCCAGTGCAGTGTTTTGGGTAAGACAGTGACATAGACCCATGCTTTACAAATATCGATTTTTTTGGCCATGTGGAGAATGGATTGGATCTGAGAGAAATTGGAGTCATTGAGACCAGTTAGTTGACTGCTCCAGCAATCAAGGGAAGAGGGGATGAGGGTGAGCATGTGAATAGGAGAGATGGATTAAAAAAATATTGTAGAAGACTTGGTAGCTTATTAGCGGTGAAGGATAAGGAAAAACAAGGAGATGAGTATACTCGACTTTAAAAAAAAATTTATCACTTTTTTGAAGGGGGGGAGGTAGGGCAATTGGGGTTAAGTGACTTACGCATGGTCACGCCGCTAGTTTTGTGTTAGGTGTCTGAGGCTGGATTTGAACTCAGGTCCTCCTGACTCCAGGGCATGTACTCTATTCACTGCATCACCCAGCCACCCCTAGAGTATACTTGACTTTTAAGTGGTAAACTGGAGTGACTAGAAAGATGATGGAGACCTCAACAGAAATAAGGAAGTCAGAAAGAGAACTCATATATGTGTGTATGTCTCTGTGTGTGTGTGTGTGTGTGAAGATAATTAGTTTTGTTTTGGACAGATTGAGTTTGAGTTGTCTACAAGGCATCAGTTGGAGATACCCAATAGACAGTTTTGTAGGTATTAGATTTCAGGAAACTGACAAGGCCTGGGAGTGATTGAGTGATTTGCATTGAGATGATAGTTGAATACACTAATGAGATTATTAAGAGATAGTGAAGAAAAGAGGGCCCATGACAGACCAAGCCTTGAGGATTGAGTGACAAGACAGAAAGGAGGAGAACCAGGAAAGAACAATTTCACAGAAATCCAGGGAGAGAAGGAGTGATCTTGGAGGAGGGGGTGGTCATCAATATCGAGTGCTGTAGAGGGATCAGGAAAGATCAGGACTGCTGTATCTGGCAATTAAGAGGTCATTGGTAATCATGGATAAAGCAGTTTTAATTGAATTATGAGGTTGTAAGCCAGTTTGCCAGGAGTGGAGATTGTGAGTGTGTGATGAATATAGATACTTTTCTGAGTTTTAATGTGAAAGGAAGGTTAGTAGTACTAGGAAGCAAGAAGACTTTAGTTTGAGGGGATAGAAGATCACAGTGTTTTTTTAAAATAGTATTGGAGAACATATGAGCATGTTTGTAAGCAATAAGGAAAGAGCTGGTAGATGGGGAGGGATTAAAAACTGGGTATAAAGCGAAAACAATAAATGGAGCAAGGAGTTTGACAAACCTCCTTGGACAATGAGAGGTAAATGATAAAAGAATTGCCTCGGAGGTTGACAGATATCCTTCTTATTAAGGCTAAAAACTGTGTCACATTTGAGGAACCTTTTTTATTAACTTGGCACTTTTTTGGATTATGTAGTTGTTTCACAGATAACATACAGTAGGCACTGGAGGTTTGGGACTCCAGACTTTAACAGGTTCACTCTTGATCTGGTGAGACTTGCAGAAACCTTCAGAGGGGTTAATAATCACCTTTATTCTAGTCTGATCTTATCAGAAATGTTGCTGATAATGGAAGTACCAGTTCCTACCAAATTCCCTAATCACCCTTCTGTCAGTGACTGGTGAAAAGATGGGCAATTACCCCTATGTCTTGATGGGCACAGCTTGTGCACTCGTCCTAAATCCCTTCATGCCTCAGTGGGGGCCGGTTAAGGCAGGTACATACATTCCTCTATGCATTACCTGTGGTTTCCCCCTTGGATTCCACATGGTTTCCCCACATGGTTCCCCTATGGATTCCCCACTCACTGACCAGTGCCCACTTACTTTATAGGGCAAAAGGCAAAGAAGGCATCTTGCTACCATTACGCTCATAAGTTAACTTCAATAATATTGTCATTCTGTACAAGTGTAGTAAATATCACTTATGTCACTCCTGTATCTCAACAGTGCAGCCTCAGTAGGACTGCCTATCACTATGATTCTACGAATTACTTTCTAGGATCCCTAGGGCTATTCTGGGAGTTAGGGTCTAACACCTGGAAACTAGACATTACCATGGCCATGGATCCTGAGAAATGGAACTAGAAAAAGGATAACAAAGTCCCCCTTACTTATAGTAGTGTTATATTAAAATTGGTTTTTGTGATTAAAAAGGCCACTGTGGAACCCAATATATAGAATTAAGACACTGGAAAGTCATTTGGTGATAGTAAATGCCAAAGCCTTGAGACTTTGCCAGTTTTCCTCTGGCCTGCCACAAATGCCTAGGGGTTCTTAGATTGCAAAATTCAGCTATGCAAATCTTGAAAGAAATTGTTTAATCTTGAGTTTCAAGTTAACTGAGGAGATCATGGACACCTAGGGCACCTAATTGACCCATGATTCTCAGGGATGGACTTCATTGTGGTTTTTTTTTTTTTAATTTCTTTGATTGACTGGTTTTGGGTCACAATTATTTTTATAAATAAGGACTTGGGGGCACCAAGGCTAATTAAAAAGGGTTCGGGTAATTAGCAGTAAAAATGATAACTGGCAAGTTATATCGTGCTTAAAGTTTCAAGGCGTGTTAATTTTTTTAGACTAGACTTATGATTTCAGTGGTATTGGGAATTTTCAGTGAAGAAATTCCCTTAACCAATGTAGTTTATAGACTGCTTTGTAACAGTTTTTATTGAGAAAGGGAAAAAAAAATCCAAAACCTTTTACCTATATTAAATGACTGAGGAAAAAAGAATATCTATCTATCTATCTATCTATCTGTCTGTCTGTCTGTCTGTCTATCTATCTATCTATCTATCTATCTATCTGTTGATCTCCGTTCATTTTATTTAATGAGCAGCTTCCTTTATCTAGATAGAATTATTCTGAGAATAATAAGGTAACTGGCTTAGTATAGAATTCAGTAAAATGGATGTTGAATCTTTCAGCCATATTTCTGTTAGATACTCCTGAGACAGTCAAACAGCTTCTCTTCCTGCACTGGAATTCATCTTTTCTTAGTGCTTATGGGGAACATGTAGGAATTTATCATTTTATTTTTAGTTGATAATGATATTAATATTATTAGCAAAAAATAATGATGATTAAGAGGCAACACGCATGGAATAGTAGTTAGAGCTAACCATGGAATCCAGAAAAAATGGGTTACTTCTTATCTCTGCTACATACTGGCTCTGTGATCCTGGCCTTTCACTTAGCCTCAAAGTGCGTCAGGTAGCTTGCTCAGAATTGAAGGTGTAAAGAAATTGGTTATTTACTTTGGTAGAAGTTCCTCACCAGGATCCCGTTACATTGGTGGAATCATATGAGATTAAAAAAAAAAAAGATAATAGTTGGCTTTTTGTTTAATAGAGCCGTAGTTTGGTATAGTGGAAAGAACACTAACTCTAGTGTCAGAGGCCTGAGTTCCAATCCTGATTGTGATGGTTGCTATATATCTCTTTGATCTTAGGCAGGTCACATTTCCTGCCTTGGCCTCAGCTTTTGGGGATTGCACCAGATAGGTGACTTTTGAGGTCCTTATCAGCTCTAAATCATTATGAACTACGTATAAAGTGCATTACATTAATTGTCAAATTTGAATGTCTAGTAGGCCCTGTGAGAAAAGGTTCTGTATGTGTGTGTGTGTGTGTGTGTGTGTGTGTGTGTGTGGTGGTGGTTTTAAGGGGATAGTTTTATAGTCTCCACTGGATAAATGAGGAAGCAGAGAGCCCTGTGGTCAACCTGCTAGCCAGTACTGGAACCTGGATTTAATCAAGGTCTACTGAATCCAGTCCAGTTCTTCTCTTAGCCTGTAATCTTGAGAAAAATGAGTCCCTCAGTTTGGGCTTGCTACATAGACAAATCTAAGTGGCTGTTATCCTTGGTTGTTGAAGTGAAGCCTGTATGAGAGGTGGATTTTAGTCTGTCTGAGAGGGAGAAGTAAATAATTTATACACCAGGAGAGGGAAGAAGCGCACGTTAAGGCAGAAACACTTTGGCTTTATTTCTTTGTGCTGAGGTGATTCTCCCAGCATGAATTGCTTTTAAGACCACAAGCTGTAGTTCTTCCACTCTCTCCCTTTGGAGATCTCTCTGCTGTTACTGGATCTGGGCTAACAAATTCTATGGGACCAAGACAAGATTACTGCAATTCTGAACACAGGGTCAAGAACACAGAAGTTATAAACAAATGCTGATAGAGTCAACATTTATTCATTTGTCCATTCACTTATTCTTTCCATGATCTCCTTATGTACAAAGATGGTACCTTTCTAGATTCATTACTGGTTAATATATTCCATTGTCCTCGAGAGGTAAGTCAGCATTTTAATTTCCAGTTTCTAGTCAGTCATGGGAAATTAAATAACATCCTGCATTGGGCAGGAAATTGCTAGAAGAATCAGGATGAAAACTAGCTTCATAACACCTGACTCTGGTCATGTTCTGTACTCTTTCTTAAGAATGATGACTCAATTTCTTTTGCCCTTGGAAATCACTCAAGTTCATTCATCAGCAGAGAGGAAAAAGGAAAAACGGAACGAGGAGTAATAAAAATATTCACAAACATCCCGTATCAGGGCAGATTATGATGAATAGACAAAAGGGAAGTCGACTTCTATTGGTTGCTCTTAGAAACCAGATGTGAGAGGAACAGCCTGTAATTCTAGTCTCTTTTAGAACACTTTGGGTTCCTGCCATGTTTTTGGGAAATAATGGTATAGATAATTGTGTAAACAGTTGACTCTGATATGGATTTTTCTGCCACTTTCACCCTTAGCTGGGGTTAATCACATTGTAAAAGGCATTTTGTCAAATGATTTGGGATTATGAAAATTTGAAAATTATGAAAAAGTCTGTGAGAAATTAGACATCAAAAGCACTTCATTTAGAGTAAGTAGAATAAGAATTTATGACCTTAATCTAGGGGGTAACTACCTAGAACCCTTACACCACATATATATGACTGCCCCAATTCCTTCATAATCTATTAGAATGTTTGTGGTGGTCTTTCTCCTTCCCCTACTCCTGCCTCTTAAAAATCTGTAGGCTCTTGCTTTTTGGATAAGACAAACAGCCTAACTTCATGTTTAAGGCCCTTCACCATTCAATTCTAACTGAATTTTGTACTTTTATTTCACTTTGTTTCCTTTCAGATATTTCTTTCGAGTTTCAATCCAGTCTCAGACACTTGCTAGCTGTGTGACCCTGGGCAAGTCACTTAATCCCCTTTGCCTGAGTTTCCTCATCTGTAAAATGAGCTGGAGAAGGAATTGGAAAACCATTCTAGTATCTCTGCAAAGAAAACTCCACATGGGGTCATGGAGAGTCATACATGACTAAAATGACACAATAACAATAAGAACAACAACAACAACAACAACAGACTTTTTCCAGCCAAAGAGAACTGTTAACTTTTCCCAGAAGCTGTCCCTCATTTTTTTTTTTTTTTGCTTTTTGGAGGGGGGAAGGTAGGGCATTTGGGGTTAAGTGACTTGCCCAAGGTCACACAGCTAGTGTGTGTGTATGTGTGTGTGTGTGTGTGTGTGTGTGTGAAGTGTCTGAGGCCGGATTTGAACTCAAGTCCTACTGACTCCAGGGCCAGTGCTCTATTCACTGTACCACATAGTCACCCCTGTCCCTCATCCTTTGAATGTGCTGCATTCTCATCTCTAATTTTCAAATGAAGAATTAGTAGACAGTTGGGAGTGAACATCTCATACCCACCTGGCCCATTACTCTTCTAAACCTGATATTCCAAACCTCCCCTTTTGAATACACTGCTTGTGAGAAGCATAGTAACAAAAGAAAGCATCTGTTCAGGATTATAGGATCAGAACAAATGTAATTTAGGGGCATTTAGGTGGTCCAGTGGATAGAACCCGGTTCTGGGAGTCAGGAAGTTATGCATTCAAGTCCAGCCTCAGATACTATCTTATCATTTGACCCTGGGCAAGCCACTCAACCTTCTTCACCCTTAATTTCCTCATCTGTACAACAGGGATAATAATAACACTTACCTCCTATGATTCTTGTAACAATGAAAGCTGTTAGCTTAGTGCCTAGCACATAGTAAATGCTCTACAGATATTTGTTATTATTGTTATTATAACAACAAGAGTAGTTATTGTCATTGTTAGCCTAGCTTCCTTTAGCAGTGTCAATCTTTCTTATTTTGAATATAAGAAATCTATTCCAAAAATCCATACATTTGTATTTCTGATTTGAGTCTTTTAAAAGCTTATGGGGAGAATGAGGCACTGGGGCATGAAGCGCTCATGTGCCTAGGACACTTAAGAAATGTCTCCCAAGTTCTTTTAAATTAAATTCAGTACTTATGATTCCCCGAAGCAGTTGTAAGGCAAATAAATACTTACTTATTTGCCTTTGGGATTAGTTCTACATACCCAGGTTTTTAAAAATATATCTTGATAACTATTTTAATTGTAGGTTAATTTATTCCTTTTGATACAAAGTTTTTGTCTTTCCAGGAGAAATCTCTTTTCCCTCTGCAATTACTGGAAGTGTGTTAGAATGCATCTGGAAAGGGTAGAGTTGAATCCTACCTAAGTCTTCACTCATTTTATTCTATTCCCACTGAGGGAATGGAGGGGGCAGGGTGGGGATGGGGGAGCAGACAGATGGCATGAGAGAGACAGAGATTTAATTGGTCATACTTTGTTACAACAATTATCTTGTTTTTAATTTGTGTGCAACATAATAGGAGTCCCTTCCTTTGTTCTTTAATGGAGCTAATATCAGACAAAATTTATAAACCTAGTCAAAATAGCTAAGAGCCCCTGCTTTGGAAAATTGCTAATAGTGAAATAGAAGTTTGACGCTGTACCCTAAATTAAGTTTTTTTTGTAGCTTACCACAAGTAGCTCTATATTTGAAGCAAATTAAGGATACCAGAAACATTTCAGTAAAAAAAAAAAAAAGCAAGATTATAATATAGTGTTCATTACTGAACAGTTAGGTGGGGGGTAGAATTTGGGAAAGAGCAGATTTTTTTTTTTACTTCCTTGAAGAAGTAAAAACGAGAAATTAAACTGGAGTTTTCAGCCTCCAGAGACTCAATGGCATACCTGAATCTTTCCCTTCTCTTTCATAGCTCTTTGTTTCTCTTTCTCCTTTCAGTTTCTCCTCTTTCTGTCTGTTGGATATCACATTTGTGCTGCTGAGGCTTTACAGATCATTGAATAGTTGGATGGGCTAAGCATCCTGCTTCCGTGATCCTTCTTATTATGTCTTCTCAAAAGATGGCGTGTGTCCTTTTTTTCTTTTCTGAACTTCTGGGTGTGACTCTTTTGTCTTCTAGGAACTCAAAGATCACCATAGTCCAAATCATTCTCATTGCTGAGAGAAGCATTTTGCCCTCTGAATGGCAGATCCCAGAACTTCATTCAGTTCTCAAGCCCCATGACACCCCAGTGATATTTGCAACTGTTCATCTACTTATTTATCTTACTGTTTATTTACATATGTAACAGGAAGCAAAGGAATCATTGCTTTGGTTTTTATTATTCACTGCCATTTTCAAACTGTGAATTAAAAATAAAAAGAGAAGAAAATAGTTAAAGGAGTCTCCCATTATTTTGTAGGGAAAATTTGGCTGTTTTTTTTTAATGCCAGCTTGCCTTCTCACTTGCTCTGTGACCTTGGGCAAATTCCTGATCTCAGCTGGGCCACGGTTTCCTCATGTGCTTTGGGGAAACTCCTTTCCTGTTGTCTGGAGATGGTTTTGTTTCCTTTGGTTTCTGCTGACCAGTAACCGGATTCAGCATTTTATTGTTATTCATTATTAATTTTTATATAAGGCTCCCTATGGTCTACCTCTAGCCTTCTTGTCTAGCGTTATTTCATATTATTGTGAAAATGAGACTGCTAAATATTGTCCATATTCTGATAGTCTTTTACCTGCCAGTATTCACATAGGCCGTCTTTGTCCAAGATGAACTTCATCCTCATCTCTGTTCTCGAAATGATTCAAAGTTGGATTAGGTACTTTTTCCTTCCTTCAAGAAAGCTTGCTTGATTTCTCCATCTGTTAAATCGTCTCTCCCTCTTCTGATTCCTAGAGCACTTTGCCCATTTTCCCCTCTGTCACACTGATGTCCGTAAATGTATGTTTGTAATAGTGAGTATATATCTTTTCCCTGATATTAAATTGGAAGTTCCTCCAGGAGAGGGAGTGTCATTAGTTATCTTTGTGGTCCTTTCACCCAGCATAGGCCTCTGCATATTTAAAACACTGCATAAGCATTTATTGAATTGAATTGAATCTGGTAAATGAGGCCTGCATGCCTCCTCATTTCCACCATTGTCCCATGAGTCTTATGCTGTCCACTTCTCCCTCTCTCTCCCAAATCAAGACCTAGTCACTATGTGCTCTCATATCTTTATTTTCTTTATGATTTTTCCACATTTAGCATTTGCTAGTCAGGGTGACAAAAGCCATTTAACAGATTTCACCCAATGACATTTACATAGCTGCAGCCATTTCCTGAATTGGTTACTCCTACAGATGGTCAAATGCTGCTCAGATGAAGAGAAGCAAAATGGTCACTTTGACCCTTGTTCCCCATACTAGTGAGCCCTTTGCCAGCACTTTAAGAATATCTCTTAACGGCTGACTCCAAGTTTCTACTTTATTGCCCCTTTATAGAAGAAATAGATGTTTTGCTACAGAAATGACCGTGGTATTTAATGCACAGAATATAGGACACAGTACTGAATCGGATTGTGAGTGGTGTGATCCCTTGTGGAGCATTCCAAAGTCACACTAGATTTTTGGCTGAATTGAATCGAATGATGCCGATGTTTGTCAAATGGCTCTCCCATGGAAGTCATTGCATTAGGGACTAAGTCCTGTTGGGCAGACACCAGCAGCTTGCTTATTTGATGTTCTGCTGACTCCTTTTAGTAGCTATAAGCTCAGAATGTCTCCACAGTGTGAGGCAGCCAAAAGAAAAAAGCTAATGCAAACTTAGATTGCAATAAAAATGAAAAGAAGTGCGACTAGAACAAAGAAGACGACTGTATTCTACTGTAGTGATACTGCCTCTAGAATATCATGTTTAGTCATGGGTGATGCATTTCAGGAAGAATATTGACAGGCCTGACAGACTGTAGTGTAACCAAAAGAAGGCAGCTAGGCTGGTGGGAAGACTCAGAATCATGCCATCCTCCAATAACAACAAAAATAATCTTTATGGCACAATGTGAAACTTAGGTTTTATAAAGCACTTTCCTCTCAGCAGTCTTGTGAAGTTTAAGTCCAGGTGTTACATTGAGGATCATTGAAGTTTCTAGGAGCAGTTAACTGGGAAAAAGTAAGTTTCACTTTGTAGCTTTGAGAACCCACTGTATCTTCCTCCAGGTGGAGGCCTGTTGATGTCCCACCCAGTTTTCAAAGTTGACTTTAAAGGCACTTCCTCCATGAAATCTTCTCTCATTCCCCCAGCTGGAAATGATTTCTCCCTTATCTGATTTCATTTGATCTTATAGCTTTCTGCATTCCTCTTCAACAGTTAAGGGATCCCAGGACTTAGGGTTGGAGGGGGCCTGAGTCCTAGTAATAGGCTTACAGCCCTCAGGAAACTTGGATGGCATCAAGCATAACCTCCCTCATTTTTGCAGAGGATGGAATTGAGGCTAAGAGATGTGAAGGGATTTGTCTAAATGTCACATTTAGACAAATTGTGACCCAAGATATAATGCTCTTATGACTGCAACCACCTCTAGTAGTATCTATATTGAAGGATACTGACTCTCTAATTCTCCTATATTCTAATATTTACATAGTCCTTACTGTGTGCCAAACACTGTGCTAAAAAGTGCTTTACAATTATTTTCTCACTTGATCTTGATGAGGAAAGTGTGATTATTATCCTTTTTTTTAATACAGATACAGAGACTAAGACCAAGAGGTCAGGTGCCTTTCCCAGGGTCACACAGCTACTATCTGAATCTGCCTTTGTCTTCCCGACTTCAGACCCAGTACTCTGTTCACTGTACTACTTAGCTGCCTTTGATGAATGAGCTTCAGATAATTTTGCCTTGTACTATAGGGAGGGGGCCAGATTAGGGACATAAAATGGAAGATTGATTTAAAAATACCACCACCACCAATGACATGTCCTTATTCTCCTCACAGAAGCAATGGACCATGGCTATGGAATGCTGGTCACGCTGTCAGAAATACTAGCTGTGTTTATTTATATTACTCAGTCCTTTTTCTTATAAGGCATAATACTTAGGCAGGGGGAGGAATTATTTGGGAGTGTCATGCTGTGATCAGTTTTCAGCTCTAAATCTAGGTTCTTTCTAATTTTAGGCTCTTACCCACTTGATGATAAGCACCTGGAAAACAGAGCCTATGACTTACTTACCTCTATTTCCTATTACCTTTCCTTTAGTATGTACTGAATAAACCTCTGTTATGTTGAATCTGATTTTTTTTTCCAAAGTGTCTAGAAATTTCCTTGGATTAGAGTGTAACCTTTAAACTTCCTCTGAGGGCAGTTCACAAGTGAGTGGTTCTTCAAGAGCGATGGCAACATAGTAGGAAGGGGTATCTTACCTCCCGAAGGGGCTCCTTTGAATGACAACTCTCATTTCCTTTTTTAAATCTTTTTATGTTGTGGTAGTTCTAAACAAAAATCTCTTACGATCATAATTTAGGACAAGTCAACAACTTCCTGTCATATGTATAAAGTTATTATATAGCACTAAGTGGGGAAGGAGAGAGAGAGAGACAGACAGAGAGACTTATAGCTTACAGTCTGGAATATCTGGGTTCAAGTCCTGCCTCTGACTGGTATTAGCTAAGTAATTGACCAAATCCTTTAACCTCCTCTTCCTTCTCTGGGTTAGCAGCTTTCAAACTTTTTGGTCCCAGAAACTCTTTAAATTCCAAAAAACTTTAGTTTCCTTGGGTTATTTCTAATGTATTTTACTTTATTAGCAATTAAAACTAAAAAAGTTAAAATATTCATTAATTAATTCATTAAAAGTAACAATTGTAAACCTATTTGATGTTATTACGAATGACAGATTTCTATGAAAGAAACTTCTCTACTCCTAGGTTTGTATTCCCACTCCCTCAAAAAACCCGTACCGGTCAAAAAAAGATTTGATGTAAAGGTGAGTCATTGTTGATACTATGAAGACAGAAAATTTCCCCAACTATGAAGAGACAACCAGAAAAATGTTACTCTGTAGCATCCAAAGACAAAAATCAGCAGTGATAATTTGTCCTAATATTTGCTGATTGAATTTAGTAACACCTCAACTCATCCAAAGAAGTCTTAGTTGTATGTTAAGTGATAAAATGTTAAAGACAGATTGGTTGAGTGACAAATTCTGATGTCTAAGATCTGAGGATAGGACCCTCCTCCCCATGCCATCCAATTCTTGAGGTATCAGCTGTGTGAATGCAAATTACAAGTAGGAAGTGGATTTTTATAAACATCAGACTGTAAAAGTTTTAAGTAAAGATGTGTCCATTGCGTTGCTCTGTTTTAGCCTTGCACAGATAGGACAAAGGGGTGTTAGTGGAAATCAGATACCCCTGAATTGGGAACAGATGTCAGGAAATACTTTTTCATGAAGAGAATAACAAATATGTGAACTGTTCTTCCAGACAAGTTAAACAAAAAACAGTGTGTGGTTCAACCAGCCCCAGAAAGCAAACCAACACAATTATGGGGAAATGAAATGCCGAGAAGAATGAGCTAGAGTTGGCCCAAGACCTTGTTCTCAAGATACTTTCTATGTTCTCAGTGTTGTTCCTAGTATTTAAGTCCAAAGTGACCAAAACCCAAGCTAATGATTCTTTTCTTAAAATCACATCTTTGTCTTCCAGCCTCCCAACCCCTTTAAAAAAAATATGAAATAGCCTCTTAGCCAAAGAGAGTTTATGAATATTCATGAGCATAGATGTATCCAAACCCAGCTCTTATATATCTGGAGGCCTCCCCAAGGGAGGAGAATACTGAGAGTAAAATAACAAAGTAGTTTTTGTGGTTGGTGGACTGAAGAGGGGAATGTTTGCCAAATTTTTCTCAGCAATTCCAAATGTTAACATTGATCACTGCCAATATGAAATCATAGATTGTTCAAACAATATTGTTTAATGTATATTTATGTGAAGAATTAATGTAGGTTTCAGATTTATAGCTATATTAAATTCTATTCTTCAGTTTTGCATTTATTTAAACATCCATTATTCTAATTAACATTTAAAAACACTCTTCTCTTTTGCTAGATAAGGACCCTCTTGTGATTGTTTAATATATTCTTCTAAGATATTTGCATCAAAAAACCTTACTTTTAAAACTGTCTCTGAGAATAGTCTTTGGTTTCAGTAATATGAATCCTATCTAATTGGTCCAATTAATGCCTCATTACCTCAGTCTATAGATGTCTAACTAGAAAGTAGTTCCATATGGCTAATTCCACTGGTATATGTCTAATTGCTTCCCTAGAGACAAAGTAAGCGCCAATCTATGGTATGTCTATAATTCTGTCTTGGTTATATTGGAAGTTACAAAGCTTTAAGCTTGATGAAAAGAAAAACCTCCTAAAATTAGAATTTTCCAAAGTAACATGGACCACCTCAGGAGGCAATGAATTCTGTCATTGGAGGGCGGGCTACAAGCAAAGTCTGGGTGGCTTTGTTGTGTATGCTGCAGAGAACATTCTTATTCATCAGTTTTACCAAATGTTAATTAAATGCCGAGTATTTGATCCAGCACTGTACTTCATGCTAGGGAAACCAAGACAGTAACACATTTGTCTCTGCCATGAGGGAGCTTTCATTTAAATTGCGGGAAACAATTTGTACATAAAAAAAGAAATATAACCTAATTTCTAAGACAAGGGTACTAGCTATTGGTGAAACCAGGTTAAACCAGGTGGTACTTGAACTGACCTTTGGTAGAGCCTCTAGGGCAGTGGCTCTCAACCTTCCTAATGCTGTGACTCTTTAATACAGTTCCTCATGTTGTGGTGACCCCCAACCATAAAATTATTTTTGTTGCTACTTCATAACTGTAACTTTGCTACTGTTATGAATCGCAATGTAAATAACTAATATGCAGGATGTATTTTCATTGTTACAAATTGAACATAACCCACAGATTGAGAACCGCTGCTCTAGGGATTCTGAGAGACTGAGGTGGAGGAGCAGTGCTCTTTAGGCATGGGGCACAGAGACAGAAGATGGAATGTTAGGTATCAAGTCAGTTTGAGTGGAAAGAGGAGTGGATAAAGGAGAAGAATAGACAATTTTTCATGGAAAATTAGATTGGAACCAGATTGTGGTAGGCTTTAAAAACCAAACATAGGAGTTTATGTTTTATCCTTGAGGCAAAAGGGGGAACCATTGGAATATGTGGTATAGAATATAGATCAGAAAAGGAAGAGACTGGACCAGTTAGGATGCTATAAGGGATCAGGTGGTGTGTGTGCGCCTGTGTGTGTGTGTGTGTGTGTGTGTGTGTGTGTGTGTGTATGTGTGTGTGTGAACCATCCAAAAACCTCTTTGATAGTCTAGTGAAACCTATGGACCCCTTTTCAGAATAATGATTTTAAATGAATAAAATGAAAATGTAGAGTTACAAAGGAAGATAACATTAAAATATAGTTATTGAATTATTAAAAATTTGTATTATGGTAATAAATTGAATGGTGAGTCTAGTAACTACAGTAGCTTTGAAGTAGTGATGAGTCTAAATGGCATTTGAGATAGATGAGCAACAGCTGTAATGCGCTATGAAATTATCTGTGATTTCTGTTAGTGACAAAGTAACAGGAACTGCTGATACTACTGTGACTCATGGACAGTAAATAAATAAATAAATGAAAGGTAAATTTCAATTAGAGATTAGTGAAAATAAAAGTAAATTTTTTTTACCTCGAAGTTCTCAAATCCTTTGATATCTACCCACAGAGTCTGTGGATCCTAAGTTAAGAGCCCCTAGTTTTGATGACTTCTGAGGTTCTCTCTATCTTTGAGATTCTATACTATTAGAATCACTATTCTCTCCTTTCTGCTTTTAGATCTCTCCTTCTCCATTGACTTCTTGACCTACACCCAGGACCGTGTTTAGGTCCTTGATAGGTTAGAAAAGTCATCTCTTGACCTGCTGTGTCTTTGGGTTATCAGTCTGATTTCTCTCCATCAATATGTCTCTTTAAACAGAGCCATATGGAGTCCATTGTAGGCTCAGCTCATTTTAGCATACAAGATGTCCATATGAGTAATGAGTGTGACAGGAAAGAAAGTCCAGAAGTCTGGAATTGGCTGCCAATAATTATGCTCCAAGAGGGTAATTGTAGGCATGAGATAAAAGTAGCCCCTACAAGCCCACTCACCCTCATGAGTGTACTTTCTCATTTCCTCAGAGAAGTAGAGCTCCATGGAATAAATAGTAATTCTGAATCATTTCTAAGATTAGACTAGAGCTCTTTGATAATGACAGTAGTTGAAATTTATGTAGCATTTTAATTTTTGAAAAGCCCCTTCCATACAGTATTTCAATTTAGGCTTCACAACAAGTCTAGAGGGAAGGTAGGTGCTATAGGTGTTATTATCCCTATTTTGTAGATGAAAAACCTGAGATTTGGAGTGGTTTTAAGTGATTTACATCCAAGTCACCCAACATAGGGAATTGAAGTGTCCAGGCATTATAAATAGCCATTATCTATAGATAGTCAGAATACAAACTCAGGTCCTAACTCCAAATCCAATGCTGTGCCAAACAGGGACTGTTTCCATTTTGTTTTCATAACCTCAGGGTCTAGCATGATGTCTTCCACATAGTAATTCCTTAATAAATGTTTGTTGAATTGAATATCTAATATTCCCATTCTGAGTAATAATGGAACAGGTGTGATTTGGTGTGAAGGCTACCATACTCTCCTAAGCCCATCAAGATCCTCTGGACCCAGAGACTATATTTTAGCTATTGCCCTTTCTCTCTGTACCTTAAAAATCTCTCTACTTTTATGTCATGTAAATGGTTTAGAACAGTTATACTTTCTTAGTGTTCTAGGTTCCACCTCTTTTACCTCATGTAAATTTTCTGTGTTGCACTATGGTTTTCTAATTTGAGATTAAACCTGGGTGTTAATCTTTTTTTCCTTTTTTTCTTTTTGGTTTGTTTGTTTTCTTAGGAAAATAAAGTATTGAGGAGATATCACTTCTCTCTTTGGGTCCTTTGATTCATAGAGATAAGCCAGAGAGACCTGTCCTTGGCCAGAAATGTGAGGATTGGCTTGTGATAATAATCAGTACCAGATTCTGCTGACTAATGGGTATCTGAGGTTGCTTTGTGAGATGCATAGACCCTCCACTAGAGAAATACTATCTGGATGAAGAGCAAATTAGTTGACGCTGGCCTTCCTTTAAATGCTTCTTGAAGGAAGATGACTCTATACTTCAAGCGTCTAGCCCAATGTTTTCTACTGTAGATGCTTAGAGAGCTGGTTTTTAAAAATTAGATTTTGATTGACAATACACTCATTGCCTCTGTTGCTTCACCAGCTATTCATTCTTTAACTCAGTGAAGTTTGTCTTCTCCCACAGCTTTACTGAAATTTCTTTCTTTGAGAGAGGTCGAAGAGGCCTCTAAGGACCTCCAAACTGCCAATTCCAATGACTTTTTCCCAATCATCATTTTCTTAGTTGTTCAGAATCATTTGGCAGTTTTGATCTTCCCTTCTTTATTGAAAGTCCCTCCTGGGTTTCATGACACTAATTTATCCTCTACCTGTCCTGTATGTTTTCTCTGTTTCTATTTCTTATCCTTTAAATTTGAGCACAACAAGGCCTTTAGTCTAAGTGTATTTTTACTAAGTATCTTCACTTTTATGGTCTTTTTATCACCCACATATCAAAATGGAAAGTTTTATTTTTCTTCTAGGTTTCCTATTTCTCATTATTAGTTGGCCAGTTCTGGACACTAAATTCCCAGACATTGACCTTTTTTCTTCTGCCCTCTTCTGCATCACACATAATGTTCCCTCTCCCTCAAAAAAAAAATTATAAGTAGTGTATAAAGGATTTTATAGAAGGAAACAGAGGTCTTAGATAGCAAGGCCAGGTGGGAGGCTACAGTTACTGAGAAGTTCCTATAACAGAGTGGAGCAATGGGAAGGGAAAGAACAATGTGGATATAGAAGAATTCACAAGGAAAGAATGGCCACGATATGATGATTGTAGGAGATCAAAAAGGATATGTCAGTGGTGACTTCAAGATTTCCAGTCAGGGGAGATTATATTACTGTTGACAGAGCTGTCTGTCTCTGAGTCCAGCCTTCTTTTCATTTATCAAGTAGAAAACTGAGGCCCAGAAAGCCAAAGTGACTTTGCCAAGGTGACACGGCAGGGATGTTAATAGAGAAAAGCCCAGAGAGTCAGGAGTAGAGCTCAGTGAAGAATGAAGACTTGGATGGCCTGGGAATTTTCCTTAAAATGGAAGTGATAGGAGGAACCAGCCATTCAGAAGGAAGTACCACTGTGCAGAGTGAGATTGTACTTTAAGTATGAGATGTCTTCACAGTAATCCTGTGAGGTAGATAGTATGGGCATTATCCCCGTTTTACAGAATATGGGGCTGAGGTTTATACACTTTAAGTATGATGTCCGTGGCCACATTGCTAACATTTCAGAGAAATTATACCCATAGCATTCATAATACTCTGTGCTCCCTCTGTACTATCACTATCCTGTAAAATAGATGCTCGGGTATTACAAATGTTTGCATGTTTTTCTCATTTAAAAATGTTTGGAGATGGTGATGAAAGTGTCAGTTGAGTGGTAAATATGAGTATCCCAATTCTTTTCAATCTTAGCTGTTAGAACATTAATCAAATCAATGCTCCCACTCTTGGTAAGGAAATGTTAATGAATTGTCCTGTTATTCATCACCACTTTTCTGTCTGTCACGTCCCAAACACTACTCTTTGGATACCCCTCTCCCCACACCCAGATGTGTTCTCTTTTCTTATTGTAAATGTAAGCTACTCTTGAGGACTGAGTCTGTCTTTGTTGCTTGCATTTATTTTCTCACTGCTTAACACAGAGCCTGGCATAGAATAAGCAGTTAATAAATGATTTTTATGCATTCATTCATTTCTCCTTCTTAGCATTTTTTTAGTAATATGACTAAAATGATGATTTGGTGAATGTCTGCCTCATTACCTTCTCTACCTTTGTTATAGGTTTATCTCTTTAAGTAAAACTGAAATCTTAACTGGATGAATTTCTGTTCGCTCTCCACCCCCTTAATGCTTTGCATTTTTGGCAAGAATCCATGAAGTTTCTGCTTTAGGTTTTCCTTCAAATACAGAAATATCTAGTACATCTTGTCTTTACTTCCATTTGAAATAGCTGGCAGGCTTTGCCTGAAATTTAAATATTTCAAAATTGCTTTCAAATTGTTAGCCATTTATGTTCAAGGGTCTCGGTTCTTGCCTTTGGCCACTGTGTGTGTGTGTGTGTGTGTGTGTGTGTGTGTACATATTAATTTGGATTACTCTGAGACCAGTTGATTCCAACTGAGTTGTGATCTCTTACAAAAATAAGGTATTTTTGTATTATACTTGGTAAGGGAACAAGCATTTCTTAAGCTCCTACCATGTGCCAGGCATTGTGCGAAGCGCTTTTGAAATATCATTACATTTTGATCCTCACAACAACCTTGGAAGGTAGAGGAAATGAAGGTAGAGGTTAAATGACTTGCCCAGTGTCACTTAGCTATTGTGTGAGATGGCATTTGAACTCATGTCTTCTTGACTCCAAGTTCAGTGCTCTATCCACTGTGCCATCAAGCTGCCTCTGATCCAGAGAAGTTTTGTTCTTAGGAGAGAGAGAGAGAGAGAGTGTGTGTGTGTGTGTGTGTGTGTGTGTGTGTGTGTTTAGTTAGTAGGACCTGTGATTTCACTGATGTAGGGTGCACCTAGATGAAGACTATCTCTCTTAGGGTTGGCAACTTCTCTGCTCATCTCAACACTGGTTCTTTGTCCACTACAATATAGATCACAGTTCCTTTATTACTCTATCCTATGGGATTCTTGCTTGGGTTTCTTTGGAATTCTACATAGAGGTTCTGTCCAACATGTTGGAGACCTTTTTTAAATTTTCTAGGGTCTACCAATGCAACAGTTAGTTAGATCATAGACTGTTTCATTCTTTGGGTTTGTATTCCTAGCACCTAGCCCAGTTCCAGGAATATAGTCGACACTTAATAGATGTTTGTGGATTGACTGATGTATTTTCTTTCATTTTCATTGCTTGGCTAAACCACTTCCTTTTCCAGTCATACTCAAATAGATCTGTGATCTCATAGATGTGGTAATTTTCTTCGACAATGAAGAGTGAATCAGGGGTTTTGTTTTTCTTTGTCATTGGGGCAGGAGTTGAAGTGACAGAGAGATAAAATACATTTTTGTTAATTGTTAAAAATTAATTAAAAATTGTAAGGCAACAATGAAGATTACAACCCATCCATACTTTTAAACTCTTGCCTATGTCCATTACTAGAGGTCCAACCATTGTGGAAGCCTTCCTCCCCTTTTCTTGGTACTGTTAAGGTAGCAGTGGAATGTTCTTGTTGTCATCCCTTGATTTTGTGGTTCTCTTCTTGTCATAAAATTCTTGGATGACTTCCTTGACTCCTTCTCCAAAGTGCCTTGTTGATGTTGTATTATTAACTGTTTGGTCCTATGGAGTACCTTTCTGTTCTCTGTTTGTCCTTATTTCTTTTGGGGCTAAGTCTATCATTTAATTCAACTGTAGATGAGGAGATTAAGCTCCAGAAGTTGCCAACCCTAAAATGACCTCATTGGTATTGCATGGGATTTGAACTAAGACTATCCGATGCAAAATCCAGTACTTTTCCCTTTCCACCTGAATTCAATTAATTCATTTAATAGGCAAAGAAACTAGGATCTATCAGTTTATTGACTTTTGCTCATGTAGCAGATTAATAGAAGAATCAGGATAGGCTCCACTTTTAATTGAGGTTCCCTGTACTGCATCATATAGCGGAGACTGGATCTTATACTATCCTGGAACTTTCTTATTTACCGTTAGCAAAATAATGTGTTTTTTTATTTCTGGTTGTTCTGCATTCTTTATCTTCATAAATCATATTCTTTTTTTCCTCATCTTTTTTTTCTGACTGACCTAAAAAGTCAAGTTAGAACAGGCAGGGAAAACCCATTTTTTTGTTGTTGTTTTTGCACAGGCCTGGGAGAGATCATGTTCAGTGTCCACCTTTTAACATTCCAGAGAGAATGATGAGAAATTGTTTAGAAAAAAATTAAAGGAACAAGAAGTTAATGAGAAAGAATTGAAAAATGGATGAGAAAAACATGTGTCCTCAGCTAAGGAAAAACCTAACATATGTGTTTCTTTTCCATTTCACTGTGCCTAATTAGGTGCAGAAGAGACATGAAAATGAGAAAGTTTTATGGATACTCATTTTGCCAAATATTTCTGTGTTTATGTAGAGATCAATATGGTTTGTGATGATAAGAGGATACTGTTATTTTTTGAGGAGAAGATGTCATAATGAAAACTGTGATAGGCTTCTGAAAAATAACTGTGGCTTCCAACCAAATTATGTGTGTATACTCTGGAAAGAAGTTCTGAAATTAAAATTAAAATTTTAGTTGCACACAGAGGAAGACCGTATGTACATTGACATTCTATGTGTGATTTCATCTCCAAATATAAAAGATAATGAAAATATAGGCATGGTTTAAAATGGAACAAAACCTATTATTACTTTTTTTTTTCCCAAAACATGATCTCTGTGACTGTATCTGTTCCCATGAGTTCAATGATGACATCTATGCAGATGGATTCCCAAACTGCTATATATCTATTTCTAAATCTTCCTCCTGAACTACTGTTCCACTTAGTCACCATTTTTGCCTGCTGGACAGCTCCACTATGAAGTCCTATGTCATTTCAAACAGCATATCAGAAGCTCATTAACTTTCCCCCTAAACTCATTGTTCCTCTAAATTTCCCTGTATGTGAAGGATGCCACCATTCTTCTGGTCAAAGTCTAAATCATCCTTGGTTCTTTCCTCTCCCTAACACACACTATATCCTAACCAGTTGCTAAGTCTTGATGATTCTGTTCTCTGTTTCTGCAATCTTTCCTATGACATGGCCAGTGCCCTCATTCAAATTCTCATCAAATCTCCCACCACACAGTCATAATAGTCGGTCTCTCTTCTTCCAAGCTTTGCCCACTCCACTCCATCTTTACTACAGCTGCAAATTGACATTTCTTAGACACCATTCTATCCCCATTTCCTTATTTAAAAATCTTTAGTGACTGTCTATTGCTGCTGTTATAAATTACAAACTCCTTTTGCCCTCTACATTCTGGCCCCCACCTACTTTTCTGGATTTTGATCACTTTTTCCCTTGTACTACATCTCATCCTCCAGCAAGGTAGGCCTACTACTTCTCTCCTGCTCTTCTCATTCCATCTCTCATCTGAGGTTCCCACCACCTCTAACTTTATGATGCTATGGTCTCCATGCCTTACAATAAACTGTTCCAGAATGCCTGCCCTTCTCACCAGTGAGACTTCTGAGGCTGTTTTGATTTTATCTATATATCTTTGGGACTTTTCAGAGACTAAGTGCTTAATAAATGCTTGTGGAATTATCAAAAATACTGGAAACTGGGAATAAGAAAAGCGAGAGCAGGTGTAATCCAGAAGGGAGATTACTGTCCAGACATGGAACAAACATCTCACCACTGAGTCAGACTTGTCTGAGTCACTGTCTGAGTTATTGGTTCACATTCTGAAAATATGTTGCTTTTATAGAGAAAAAAATGCCTTCCAAGCTGAGCTGTGAGACTTTTTCAGTTAGCAGTGCAATCACTGAATCTTGATCCAGTAATAAGCATTCACAGCTTTACAAAGCATTTAGAACCTTCTGAAATATATAATGAAAGTATTATCCCTATCTTATTGATAAGAAATTGAGGGGTGAAGTGACTTAATACAGAACAGATCTAGGGCTTAAATTGAGGACTTTCTGCTACCTTGACATCTAGTGCATTTCATGGTTATACCACACTGACTTCCTAGGTCTCGTTGTAGCTGAATGCTTCAATGTCAGAGATCTTGTCTAATCTATGTTTCAAAAATCCATGTAGTACTTTGTCCTGTGCCATGTATCATGTACTTAATATGAAGTTAATCTTAATTATTAAATGCTAATTGGGGGTAATGAGCAATTGTGGGATGCAGTTACAATAATAATTTTATAATTAGCCAGTTTTAAAAAATTTTTTAAGCAATTCATCCATCCATCAATCTATTTATTAAGCATCTCCTTACTATGATGTTTGGCAAGTGACTCAATCCCTATAGCTCTCAGTTTCCTTATAAAAACCTCATCATATATGTGAGTTATGATTTTTACTAATGATGCATTCCTATCCTAGGGTGTGTAATTTCATAGTTTTTATTTCTCATTATGTGATGTTTTTTTTAGCACAAGTTCTTCTAAAATTCCAGTAATAATAGGGCTCTGATTTAAAGGACTTGACATCATTTGATGAATATGTCTCTTTTAGACTGGCAGCCGCTTGTGTGTGGCCTTGATGTTGTGTGATTTCCAAATGGACACATTTCAGGAAGTGATTAGGCAAGAATGCTGGACTTGGTCTTAGAAGAACTGAGATGAAGTCCCACTTCTGTCACTTACTTGCAATTTAACCTTGGACAAGACAAACAAATTACCAATCTGGACTTCTATTTCCTCATGTTTAAAATGAGCAAATCTTTCTCCAACATTCTGTGATCTCTGATGACTTAGATTGCAAACTTGTTTTTCTCATGTTTGGTAGTGACTCTGTCACACGCTGACCTGGTATGAGAATGGTTTCTAAGACTAAAACCTTTTGATTTATTTGATTAGTAGTAGTTCTAATCAAATGTTAGGTTTGAAGCTGTGAAGTAAAATGAAGTATGTAGATTTTGGCACCTAGGTGGCCCAGTGGAGAGAGCACTGTGCCCTCTGTGTACCTGGAGTCAGGCACTGTGCCCTGAAGTCAGGAAGACCTAAGTTTGGAGTCCTGTCTCAGTCCCTTAATTGTTGTATGATCAAGGCTAAGTCAAGTAAAATTTCTCTGACTCAGTTTCTACAGCTGTAAAATAGAGATTACAATACCCCTCTTCACTTGGTCTTTGTCAGGACCAAATGAAATAATCTTTGTATAACAGTTTGTAAACCTTAAAGCATTATATAAATATTAGGTATCACAAACTATTATGTATGGATAGCAACAGCTTTGTTTTAATTCTTGCTGTCCTGGTCCATTACAGCAGATTTTGAGAGCTGATTATATTATGGAAAATAACAGTAATTTTTTTGCCAGCAAATATTTCATAAATTTGCAGACTGTTACAGCTGGAAACAACCTTGAAACAGGGCTTAAATATTGTATTCCTGGAATACTCTATGTGTTTACAATTTCTCTGGATTATTATTAACAAAAGTTCAGTTGAAAGCAGGAGTTTGATCTAGGTTCTAGGAGAATCTAATGGAAAACTTAACCACTGACAGTGACCTTTGGATTCTATTCAGTGTTTCCAGAAGGAGAATGCTTCAGAGGTAATATTAGCTTACACTATCTGCAAAATGTTTTGCTTTCTGCTAGATTTAATGTCATTGTAATGAGCTGTTTGAAGAATGAGCCTACTGATTGAATACTAACTGTATAGTCTAAGGTATAAAGACTTTAACTTGCACTTTAGGACATAAAGCCTGCATTGTTATTTTAAAAAAAATGATACTAAGGCTATGTCTCACATGGTCACCAGCTTGCCTTCATGTTGAAAAAGCATTTGAAAATACGATTTAAAGTTTCTAATAAATTTGAACTATATTCCCCTTTGGGGATAGGGAGATAAATTAACTTTGCATGTGGAATAATATCCAAACTCTTCCCCTTTAAAAACCTTTCATATTCTGAATCCTTAGCATTATCTCTTAGTTTCCCCCACCTCCCCTCATCTGATTCACCTTGGAGCCAGGAGCTACTATCTACAGCTTTGCTGCATTTTAATCAGAATGTGCCTTGTCTGTGCAGAACTCAAGGGAGGACCTTGTTTCCAGCCATCTCTTTGCTCATCTGTAAAGGCTGCTTCATTGCCTCCAGAGCCTCAAATCAGAGGCTTTTCTTTTTGAAAGAAAGGGTGATTGTCAGTCCTCCTGTTTAAGTGGGATCTTAGGAGAGAGGAGAAATATTTTTATTATTTCTGAGAACTAGCTTTTGTCACATTTATATTTGGATTCCGGAGACATAAATGGATTCAGTTACTTGCTGCGATTTAGAAATGGAATTTAGAATTTCCAAGGAAGAATTTTGGAAGATGCATCCTATGTACTATAAAGTTTACATTACTACAACTAATAGTAATGGCTCTCATTTACATACTGCCTTAAGGCTTGCAGAATCCTTTGAAAATATCTCATTTGAGTCTTACATCAATCCTGGAAGGAAGGTGTTGTTATTATCACCATTTTACAGTGTTGGAAACTGAGGCAGGTAGCAGTTAAGTGATTTAGCCAGACTCACACAACTTGGAAATGCCTGAGACTGCATTTGTACTTGAGTTTTCTTGAATCCAAATCTAGTACTCTTATTAACTGTATCACCCACCTTCATTAGAATGTCTCAGAGTCTGTGCCACAACTGTTCTTAGGAAGTATTTTTTACGTGTTTTAAAGATGTACACATTGAAGCAGATCTTATTCCTTGGCTTATGTAAGCCTGCAAAGATTATAAAGGGAACTGATACAAAGGGAACTGTTTTTACAGTTAAACTGTATCAGGAGTATCTAACTATGTCAATACTGGTCCCTGTATAATCATTAATAGTAAATGGCTTTGACTGGCTGTTTAATTACATTGTTGGGGTTTTTTTTGGGGGGGGAGGAGTGGGAAGTGGCTTATATCAATGCTTTCATTATATGTAGAGAGCCCTTTCTACTTATACACATCAGCAGCTGTAACTTAGATAAGTGACTTGCCCATGGTCTCAGAGATATTATTTGTGGTAGGCATTGTTCAGTCCCTTCCTTACTCCATGATAAGCCCACCCATTGCCTGTCATTGAAGTTGTTTTCATCGTTTAACCAGTTTCAGTAGGGAAAGGTTATTTTTATTCTTATTTGAAGCTTATGATGTAGAATTTTGTAGGTTGGACATCAGAACATTAGAATTCTATAAAAGTACCTGCCTCTGTTAAAGTGTCTCTTTAATCTTTTTTGAAAAGAAAGCAAAGAAGTTCATCTAGTTGTAGACAAAGCTCTGTTTGTTATTAATAGGCAATAGAATCAGTATCATCTCATCCACAGCAACAGCAAAAAAATTAAAAATATCACATCGTTATTTTAAAGGTATTTTAAAATTATTTAACCTGAAGACTGAAAGTGCTGCTTTTTTTTGTTCCCAAGACCATCTATTTATAATCACATTTGATGTTGAAGCATTTTCTCTAAATTTTTAACAAGCTGAGTTTTAACCAAAAAATGAGAAGCAGTAAGTAAGAAGATGAGTAAACCAGGAGTTAGAAAATTGAGGTTCCAATCTAAACATTTAATGATTGACTAGTAGAACACTTAGATTCTGAACCCACATCATCAGACGCTTTAGTTCTATACTTTTTTAATCTGTTAAGATTCATTTTTGATCTGCTGTTTAGTCTGCTGATTAGTCTGTAAGGTAAAATATGGAGTAATATGAAATAACTCTGAAAATGTTGATGGGAAACAGATTGTGGAAGACTTTATATGCCAAGCTGGGGGTGTGTATTAGCTATTTAAGGTTTTTTTTTTAATCTAGAAGTAACATGGTCTAACTTGTGTCTTAAGAAGGTAATTTTATCAGCTATTTGGAAAAGATTCAACTATGCAGCGTAATTGGTGAGGGCATTTTATGGTAAAACTGGAAGGAGAAATAAATAAGAAAAGAAGGAAAAAAAGAAGGGAGGGAAGAAAGAAAGAAAACAGGAAAGACAGAAAAGACCTGTACCAAGATGAGTGGCAAATTCTTTTTACTGTATGGGATGTCATGTCACCGTGTTTAGGCTGCGGAATTAGTGCTGGATGTTCCTATAGAAGAGAGAGAGATAAGGAACTATAGAGAACAGGAAAAGAAGTTTGATCAAAGCGTACTTATATTGGTGCTGTGGGAGGTGTAATTGTGAAGACACAGAGGGATAGATTTACATTTGTATTTAAAAGAAAGGAAGACACCAAAGATTGGGGGGGAGGGGAGAAGAGACACCATCTTGGACCTTATTAATACCTTCTGACCAAAGGTTACTGAGAGCCTATTACAGCAGAAAGAACAATGTCTCTGGGTCAGAGGATTTATCTCTGATCCTTGCTGCCTTGGTGACTTTCATATAATCTTCCTTGGTCTCAGTTTCCTCAATTGTAAATTGAGAGGTCATTCCAGATAACTTCTTAACATCCCATCCAGCTCTAGAAAGATTTATGATGCTGTGACAGAAGAACTACTAACCTACATGTCTACTTTCCCATCTAGCTAATATTGTTAGGAGAATAATCTATGTGTATATTAAGGACATCTAGGTGACTCAGTGGATAGAGTGCTATACCTAGAGTCAGGAAGACTCATCTTCCTGAATTCAAATCAGGCTTCAGACTCTATCTGTATAACCCTGGGTAAATCACTGAACTCTATTTCCCTTGATTTCCTCATCTGTAAAATGAACCAGAAGTGACAAACCAGTCTACTATCTTTGCCAAGAAAACCCCAAATAGCATCACAAAGAATTGGACACTATTGAAAACAACTGAATGACAGCAACAACAACATTAAGGACATACTTAATTGAGAGCATTAAAAAGAAACAGCCAGGATTTTAGAATAGACTACATCCTTACCTTCACATAGATGACTCAGAGATGTAGCAAATATACGATTCCAGTGTGTTACTTTTTTTTTTTTTACACTATTGAAAAGGAATTTTGTTTGGGGATGAGCAAAATACCATTGTAAAGGCTCTTTCAACAAGATACTTCCCAGGTATAAAATAAAATTGTTGAAATTTCATTGAATATAACAATCAAGACAAACTCGTTCATTCCTTGATTTTTCGATATCTTTAAAATAGGAAGATATGCATTTGCCAAATGTGCTTGCAAGTGTTAATGGAAGAAATCCATTACCGAGTACAAGTTAAGGAGAGATTCTCTATATGGATAGTGAAGCTTTCCAGATATTCCTATGGATGATTGTGCTGTTTATATAAAGCCCCAGAATCTTTCAGAACTTCTGGATATTTTTGATGATTCAGATGAATTTGGCCTAGCCATTCAGACAGACAAGAACAAGGAGATGAAGAATTCTTATTGTTCACATTATGCCATCCCATTAGATAGGTGATCTGGAGAGGGGGAGAACACAGAGGAGAGAACATGGGTGGGGGGAGGGAATAACCACATAGATTCACAAGTTGTAGAGCTGAAAGGAACTTTAGAAGACAGTCTGTTGTAACCTTCTCATTTTCCAAATGAGTAAATAGATACTGAGGGGGTTAAGTGATTTGTTCAATGTAACAAAAAGCATAGGGCACCCAGGATTCAAATGCAGTTTCCCTGAATCACTTTTCTTCCTACTGCATGTCTTCTATAGAAGGTCTCCTATCCAAAGATTCAAAGCAACAAGAAGTGACTTTTTACCAGAGAAACAGAACCCCCAAAATGTTTTCTTGCAACCAGTTAATGATGCTAGGCCATTCTTGTGTTGGAACTGGACTACAAACAAGCAATGGAGAGAGACACACGCACACACACACACAGATAGAGAAAAAGCAAGAGATAGAGACAGAGACAGAGAGACACAGAGAAGACAAATACTTACATGGATTGATTTACATATAGTTTTGTGACATAGAAATACCAGATGGCATTTGCCTACATGTTTTCTGAAGAAATAGCAGTGACACTGGTTGTAGAAAGGGGACCGTATAATCCCAAAGTAATCATTTAACCCAACCTCATTTACAAATAAGAAATTGACAGGCAGAAAAATTAAGTGATTTTCCATTCCAAGTTCATGTAGAAGATGTGAGTAGTGATCTCAGGATTCAAACCTAAGGCTTCTCACTTCAAAGCCAGCCTTCTTACAGCTTAATTCTGCCCTAAGCCAGTTTATTACAGGCAGGAAAGTCATACAACCTCTGAGGGCATTTTCTTGTCAGTCATCTTTCCTTCCGTAAAATAATCATTTGACAAAATAGTCAGTGAAACAGTTTTTCTTCCAAGAATGTGGCCAAGGGATGTAGACTTATGTAGTAAGACCCTAGCAGAAGGATTGGGACTACCATCTTGGTTTATTTTTATATTCACTGAGCTAAGCTTATTTGTGCTACAGCCCACTCAAATAGAACTATGGAGGGCATCAGCCATGTGAGTTGCCTTGAAAGAAGGAATAGTAGCTTTTCAATTCCTACCTTTGCAGCCTTCTATTTGGTACTCTTGGAGTAATTCCAAAAACAGTATGCTGTCCCAATGTGTCTATCTTTAGTTCTGTGCTTTTTAATTTTTTTTATGCCTACATGTCTATAGCAGTGGTGAAATAAAACTCACTTTTTTAACATAAAAATTTTTGAACTACAGGTGTAAATCAGTTAAGAGCTTTGCCAAGATGAAAAGTAGCATCAATTTAGTTAGGGATCTTTTTTCTTCCCTTTGGAGGACAGGCTAGTATTGAGAGATGTGGATAAGATTCTGCTCACTGCTTTTTAAATTTAAAGCAGGAATCACAAAACCACTCACTATGTAAATTATTTGTGTTGCAAGTAATTGGAAATGCATGCTTGCAGGAAGATTCAAAGCTATTAGATTATGATCCATCCAGGTGATTTTGTTCAAGCACAATCCTTTGAATGTCAAAATATGAAGAGTAAATGAAATGTATATCTTTCTAATTGTTTCTTTGGAGAGTCATAACCATCCTTGTAGGCACTGAAGTTCTCAACCTTGATCAGCCAGTCACCTTTGGTCACATGAGATTTCACTTCTCTCTTTTATTCCCCATATCTAGTAATCTGTGACCAAATTCTGATGATTCTAGCTCCAGAATATCTAGGTTCCCTTTTCCAATTTCCCAGGGCTAGGATCTTAGTTCAAGTTTTCAACAGCTCTCTGTTGGAGTATGGCAATTATTTCCCAACAGCCTGTTGACTGCCTTCATAAACCCAGGTCTTTCATAGCAGCCAAAATCAATGTCCCTTGACTGACTATGCCACTCACCCTATTTAAAAATGCTCAGAAACTCCCTATTGTTGCTCATATACAATACCCATTCCTTAGCCTCATATGTAAGTTCTTGACAGTGTAGCTCTGTCTGCTTTTACCAGCTATTATGTAGTACTCTCTGTTCTGGTCATACTTTCATGAATAGCTAGTCTGTGAATTCGATGTGCCATTTCCTATCTATGTGCATTTTCTTGGGCTAGAAATGTAACCTTCAGAATTCTTTTCTTCTTTCATATCTGGTCAGTTCCTAGATTCTCCAAAACCTCCCCCAGAAAGCTAGATCACAGGACTATTTAATTGACTGAGGTGTCCTTTGTCTAACCACACATCTGGAAGCTTGTTATCAGTGAAATGATATGGTAAACATTTGAAGAAGAATCATGTTTAAACTGGATAAAACCACCCTAGGATAAATTAAACTTCTCATTTGATACTGTGCACATGTGCCTCCTCTATTGTATATCTTCAAACACTTACTTTTCTCTGTTGTATCTCCTTATTACATACCTATTCCTGAGTGGAAAGCCCCCAACTTTATTACTATGGCTGTGTTGAATTGCTGGCATTGAAACAAAACTGTAGACATTTGTAAGATCTGCAAACCCATGTAGCCAGGTGTCTCAGATAAATACCTTATTTGTTTGTGCTTCCTGCTTGGCAACAGCATTTAGTAGCAGTAAGTGACTTTGAATGCATGCAAAAGGGCAATTTCAAAGGAACTCTGAAACTAGGCGTCACCACATCGTAGAAAGTGCTGGGTGTTTGTATTGGGAATTTGGTGAGTTTCAGAGGCTCTTCATAGCTGTTTGTAGTAACTTCTCTTTTATTTTTATAGCCAAATCCACCTACATCCTAGTAGTGATGTGGTCCTTTGATACCTTACTGTCAGCTTTTGATATTTATTCAACTCTGCTTTCTAGGGGCTTCTTTTTCTCCTAGGACAAAAGAGAAGAGTTAGTTAGTCAACAAGCATTTATTAAGTGTTTACTATGTGTCAAGGGACTGGGAAACACTGGGAATAAAGATATAAGTAGGGACAAAGACAGTTCCTATTCACAAAGATCTTACATCCTAATGCTGAAGACAGTGCATAAAAGGAAGCTGCAGAGGGGTGAGAGGAGAGGGTACCTGGCAACAGGAGTTGGAGCTGATGGAGAAATTCAAGGGAATGCAAGCTGCTTAGAAATGAAGAGATGGCTGTTCTGAGAGCCATCTAAAATGGTTCTTCTGGGAGGATACCCAGAGGTGTGTTACAGGGCTGAAATGATCTTCTCAGGTAAAGAGGTTTCTGAGGCATGATAGGAAAATCCCAACAAGTTCATTTTGTTACAAAACAAGGATGGATGAAGAAAGTGGAAATTGGAGAATGGGGGACAGAGATAATCTGAAATACCAGACCAGAATGAAAAAAGGAGGGATTTGTTGATTTTTGTAATTTAGGGAATTTTGTTATGTCAGTATAGCAATATAGTGTGTACTTAATAAACATTTATTGAATATTTACTGAGTCCTTGTGATATGCTAAGCACCTGTTTGCCCAGTGTCTCTAGTGAGTATATTATCATTTTGCTGATGTTCAACATTATTAAATTCCTTATAAGTGTTAAAGATAAGCCCAAAGCAAGTAAAAACCAATGGGGAAATGAACATTGAAGTTTCGTAAAAGAGAAGGCAAAATCTGAAAAACAAAGGAAGAAAGTATACTTTAGCTCTATATACCCTCAATGATTGTAATGGTAATGAAATTCGAAGATCCCTTTGTATTGCTAAGCCGACAGGTACTTAGCACCTAGTTTTGAATTAAGCTTCTGTTAAAGAAACAGAAGGTATGAACCCCTGTTGCTGAGTAACAGGAAGGGGCTGAATAGGGAGGAGCAATACTGCATAGAAGGAAAAACCCCAGCTGGGGAAGTCAAAATTTTCTGGGAACTTGTGGTGGTGGAGCTTCTTCTGAGGGCCAGCTGAGTTGCTGAGGCTGCTGAGGATTTCCCAAGGGCCAGCTAGAACTGCTGAGGACTTCTGAGAGCCAGTCAGGCTGCCTAAGAGTTCTGAGGGCCAGCTGGAGCTGCCAGCAGAGGCATGACTGTGGTGGCAGTACTTTTTCTATTTGTGGCTTTGTTAAGCCTTGACTTCCCAGGAATGGAGACTGTGAAGGATTTAAGGTAGACTGGACACTGTGAGCTTCAGTGTGGAACAGGAACTTCATAGAGAACTGGACAAGGAGCTTTGAACCCAGGTGACAGTTTGATGAATCCAGGTAGGAGCTGGGACCATAGAAGGGAATCCAAGGAATATGAGAGCCTACCCCATGTCAAGATAAAGAAATATCTTATTGGATGCTGATTAGTGACTGATTGAAGTCGTAACTTATCTATTACCTTGAAATTGTAACTTATTTGTGACTGTGGGGTAGATGACATGTGTATTTTCTATTAGCTCTTAAGAGAATGATGAATAGTGACTGCTGTTGTAACTTAGTTGCACCCCATGCATGGAGAACTTTGACTGTTTGTACTTTGTACTTAAGGAGACTTTGCCTCCTTAAGGATGAGTGAAGGATTAAGGAGGCTCTCCTTAAGACTGATTGAATTAAGGACTTAATTAAATGATTGATTGTCTGAATGAACACACCTTGTTTAAAAGAGAACCATTGAATGATTGAGTTACTAAGTGATTGACTAAATGATTGTACCTTTTTAAAAACTATGTGATCACTTTGGTGAAAACTATGTGGCCATTTTAGTGATAAGTTGTTGAGTTATGATGTCATTGTGAATGCTGTATTTTGATTTCCTGTGATAAGTTGTAACATTCTGAATTCTGTAACTTGATTTTCTGTGAATGTTTTGCTCTGATTTGTTATTGAATAGTGTTCACTATACTATGTAATCAGAATCTTGAATAGCAGCTGCTTGTTCCTGGCTTTACAATGATCCAGATGTTAAGCTTGTAATGAACAAATATATAGCAATGACCCTGTTGATCAAGATACTTGGTACTTCCACTTGGTTTGGCCAGGACATCTTATTATCTTATTATTCTCACACACACACACACACACACACACATTTTTAAACATATATGTATATTTTACCACTTAAAAATATTTTTTTTGTATACCCAGTTCAGTTCCTGGCACATAATAGGTACTTAATAAATGCTAGTGGATGGACAAGCTAGAGTTTGTAAAAAATTATGTGAGATAGTTATTGTTGTTTTTCAGTTGTATTCAACTCCTAGTGACCCCATTTGGAGTTTTCTTGGCAAAGATATTGGAGTGATTTGCCATTTCCCACCTCAGTTCATTTTATAGATGAGGAAACTGTGGCAAAGAGGGTTAAGTGACTTGCACAGGGTCATACAGCTAGTAAGTGTCTGAGACCAGATTTGAATTCAGGAAGATGAGCCTTTCTGACTCCAGGCCTGAAGTTCAATCCACTTTTCTACCTAACTGCCCCTGACTGCGATGATACATTAAGTCAAAACCATGAACTGGAGAGAGAATATTTGGAAGCAGAGGAAGAGTTAAGATTTAATTACTCAAAGGGTTTATCATGCTAGAGAGGAATTGGACTTGTACTATTTGGGCTCCAGAGGGGATTTTAGCTCAATTTCTCAACAATTAGAACAATCCTGAGATGGAATTGTGCTGCCTTCAGTGACAATTACCCTTCACTGAAGGTGTTGAAACAGAAACTGAAATACCACCGGGGGGGCTGTGTAGATGATGTTTCTATTCCAAGTGGGGATTGGACTTTTAGATTCTTTCAAACTCTGGGATTCTGTGAGTTTAGAAAATGAGCTACTTCAAAGTCTCAGCTTTAAAACCATGTACTTTATGCCTTAGGTCTTTTTCATTGCCTTATTGATTTATCCATCATCCCATATTTAACAACCTGGATTACCTGGTTTATCTACCTATCACAAATTAGAAGCAGCATAATAATAGAAGGGTAAATGACAAACCGGATTTGTGTTATAGAAGTGACAAACCTGATGGTTTGATATCCTAGGAAGAGGTAGACAAATAAAAAAGCAGACAGATGAACACAGGGCAGTCTCACTGTTTAGTGCAATCATTAGTATTTACCACAGTGATCATGAGTCGTTAAGAAAACTTTAGATTTGTCAAGGTTCCCTAGTTTTGAAGACAGAAAAGAGCATAATTAAAAATTTGAAAGATTTGTATCCTAAATGATCTAAAAATGCCTAATGAACTTCTGCCATTGAAGGGACCAATTTCAATTATTTAAACATTTTGCTTGTGCAGATAATACCTCATTTTCTAGCTATGTGGGATGGAAGAGATGTTATAATTTAAAACTTTTTTTTTATAATTTCTGTTTTAGATCCTTGTCTTTCTATAGGACTGAACCAACTCTCCTGTTTCCCCAACTCTGTTATTAACTTTGTCTTTTATAATATGACTGCCATACCAAAATGATAGTCCTTTAAGTTTTTCAAAGCATTTTACATTATGATGTTATGCAATTTTCACGACACTCCTGTGGCATATTCTATTATTACCCCATTTTTCAAATGAGGAAATTGATGCTAGCTAAGAGTTACATGGTTTATTCAAGATCACATAGGCCAGTGGTTCTCAACCTTTGTAATACCACGACAGTTTAATACTCACATGTGGGCATATCTGCATGTGGGCAGACCTGGCTGGAGACAGATAGAAGAGCGGTGTCTCAGTTCCTAAGAACATGGGAAATATGTGTTTTCCGATGGTCTTAGGTGACCCCTGTGATCCCTGTGAAAGGGTGGTTCGATCCTCAAAGGGGTCACAACCCACAGGTTGAGAACCACTGACATAGGCACTATTAAGTATTTAAGGCAGGATTTGAACTCAGGTCTCCTTAACTCCAGGTCCAACATTCTACCCATTGTGCCAATTGCAGCAACATTTTGCTAACCCTGTAATGCACAACTAAGATTTATCAGAGAACATGTGAGAGCCCATACATGACTTTGACCATTAATCAGGTGATAATCCTCTTCTTGTTAAAAAAAAACAATCCTCTGTGTCCATGCAAATTCATTGGTTCTGCTTTGGATATTGACTCCGGAATCAAGCACCTAAGCTGTAAATACCTTAGATTATTTTGATGGTTAGACATCTATCTAGTCATGTGGTATGCAAATGCATTCATTTGAGTGATAAGCATTGCTTTGTGATCTCTGGCCTTAGAGAAGTTTCTGTGATTGATCTGCGTACACCCAATGACTACTCTGAAGCTTAGAATTCGTCCTTTGTCCTTTGAGGCCTTTCCTATCTGCCACACTGGACTAGTTCCTGGGGACTTGCTGTTGTGAGGGTGAAGGAAATACCCAAGAGAAAACCAAGTAAGGATCTGGCTGTCTAGTGGACAAACTGTACCTCCATATAGTATATCTAGGGTGGGCCGCAATACTGAATGAATACCAGGGAGACATTTCATTAAAAAAAAAGTAACATATGGACAGCCTTAAAAGCATATGTGTGTGTGTGTATATGTGTGTAAACACATCCATTTACATAGTGTATATGTATATCTATGTATATATACATGTATCTGCACATATACATTCTTTGGTATTTGATAACATCAAGTTAAAAATATTTGTGATTACTTCACTGAAGAATGAAATTCTCTAAGTAAAAGATACCAACCCATTTATAACACTACAACCTAACCCCTTTCTACTTTCACATACTGGGCCCCACTGTGTACCCTCCAATCCAGCCATACTGTTCTAAATGCTATTCTTCACCCAAAAAAACTCCATCTCTTGTCTGCCTCTATTTCTTTTTGCTGGCTAGTCTCCCTGCACGCCCCCCCCCCCCCGCCCCATACCTGGAATGTATGCCTTTCTTCTCTCTGCCTCTTAAGAGTTCCTGGTTTCTCTCAAAACTTAGTTTAAGGGCAAGCATCTAAGTCTGTGGTTCTCAATGTATGGTCTGGGGATTCCTTGGGGTCCTTGAGGGCCTTTTAGGGGGGCTAAAGTTTAAAACTATTTTTATAATAATACTAAGAGTTTTTAATTTATAACTTGGTAGATACGCACATATGTATGGAGAGAGAGAGAAACAATTTACATATACAGATCATATAGTTGAATGTCTCAGTCAATTAAAAAGGACTCTAGAGCACTTAACAATTTACAAAGTGCTTTTCTTGCAACCAGAATCAGGAAGAACTCAGTTCAAATGTGGCCTCAGACCATGAGTAGCCATGTTGCCCTAAGCAAGTCATTTTAAATCTCTTATCAGCTTCTGTTTCCTCAATTGTAAAAAGGGGATTAATACTAGCAACTTTCTCCCCATTTTGTTATCAGGATAAAGTGAGGTAGTATTTGTAAAACTTTTAAAGAAAATTGCATAAATGCTAGATATTTTAATAGATATATAGGAACTGAGTTCCAGAGAAGGGACAGTCACTGGCTCAAGATAAGAAAGGTACTTGGTTCTAAGCGGCAGAGCTGGAATTTGAACTGTCTGTTCTAACTCCCAGCTTACATCCTTTCTTTTGTACCAAATTGCCATAGTATTCTTTTTTAGATACTGTACATGAAGATATGAACACTAGCTTTTCAAATAGAAAAGTCTCAAAAGATGTTTTAGTGTTTGCAGTCCATTTGTTCTGTGCCTTTTTACCTATAAAGTTCTACCTGTTGAGTTCAGAGTTGTCGGGCAGACAATGTTTGTAAATCAGTTTTCAGACTAGAGATTTAAATATATTTTATAACCTGTTTTGTAGATAACAAAAAAAGACTTCATTCTCTCTCTGTCTCTGTCTCTGTCTCTCCTTCTTTCCCTCTCCTCCCCTTCCTTTCCCTCCCTTCCTCTTTTATCTCCTTCTCTTTCCTCCTCCATCATCATCATCATTATTGTCATTGTCATCATCATCAAAGTTCATTATCAAAACCTGACCAGAACTGAAATAAGAGTGGGTTATATGACATTTTGTTTTGTTTTGTTTTTTCCCCAAGATGCTGACATGAAAGAGATTTGGAGGTGGCTACAGTTTTCATCCTTCTGTAGCCTGGAAAATATTGTTCTATGCCTCAGATCTTGCAGGCTTCAACTGACCTGTATCCCTGTATGCTGTTTTTTTTTTTTTTAATTTCTTTGTTAGAGAGGAAGGTTGTAGGTGACTAATCTTCTTCTACCTTCTCTGCCCCTGAGATTTTTCCCCTTCATCCCCTCAACCTCTCCCAACCCCCACTCCTCCATTCACTAATCTCCTGGCTACAGGAACCACTGGTTAAAGACATGAGATTTTTAGGCAGAGTTCACTGAACTAAGATGATCAGCACAGTAGATAAAATTATGAACCCTGAAGTCAAGAAGACCTGAGTTTGAGATCTACCTCTGACATTGACTGCTGTATGACCTTGGGCAAGTCATTCTGTCTCTTTCATCCTCTCTTTTTTCCTTCTGTAAAATGATGGATGAAAATAACACCTGTCTCATGGAATTATAGCAATCAAATGAGAAAAGATACATATAAAATGCTTTCTAAATCTTCACAAGCTTTGTAAGTGTGAGGTTTTATTATCAGGCAGTTTGATTGGGGTTCCCTAATATCAGCTGAACTCTGTAGCTGGTACAGTTCCACATAAGCGCTTCATTGTGGCTGTCACAGGTTTTTTTAAAAAAATTATTCTATATTTAGAATGTGGCATTTAAATCCTTTATTGTCTATCACCTTTTCCCCCTCCATCACCTAGCCTTTTAGGAAGGCCTTAGCATTAGATATTCAATCAATAAATCACCTAAATCAAGAGACAACTTCTTAAAAAGAGAGCTTAAATTCGGCTTTAAACTCTGTGTCTTCCTTAATCTAGTTTCTTCTGAAGTTTAGATGAATTATCACTTTATTGATGCTTTTCCTTAGATCATATGAACTGATATCACTGTTCTTAGATTCTTTTTCTTTCCTGTTAAATGAGGAACATAACTTTTTTTTTCTTTTTGGAGGGGGGAGGGCAGGGCAGTTGGGGTTAAGTGACTTGCCCAAGGTCACATGGCTAGTAAGTGTTAAGTGTCTGAGTCTACATTTGAACTCAGGTGCTCCTGACTCCAGGGCAAGTGCTCTATTCACTGTGTCACCTAGCTGCCCCATGAGGAACATAACTTAAAGATACTGGATGGATTCCAGTTGGATCAGTTTGTCCCAGGATGTTTTTAAAAGTGTCTCATACTTACTTTGTTATTATTTTTCCTTTATTCAAGGTGGTGATACCCTGCCACGTACCAATCAATGACCCACTGGTAAGTTGACTTTCTTTCCATTGCATCTTTCCCATTTCAGCCCTGTGGTACAGTGTATGTGAAATGAGTGTGAAAATGAGCTTGTAAGCACCTTGTGGGCAAGGAGTGTTTCATTTTCAACTTTGTTTCCATAACATAGTGCCTTATACAAGGAAGATCTTTGAAAAATATTTGTTGAATTGTTTTCTGCTATATAAAATCTACATAGTTAGCTCACCACGATTTTTTTTAAGCCTAAAATATCTCTTACTTACCTTCATTCTTTAACATAGGGAACAGTTTATTATACTTTTAAAATTGTAGAATTATCTGGAAAAACCCCTCAACAGTTTTCTTATTGTAATTAGACAGGTGAAGGCTATCACATTTTGCCAACTTAGAGTGACTTCTTTGGGGTGCTAGGAGACACAGTGGATAGAGTTCTGAGCATGGACTCAGGAAAATTGAATTCAAAGCTGGCTTCAGACAATTTCTAGCTATGACACCCTGGGCAAGTCCAAGTCCCAGGGCATTTAACCCTATTTGCCTTGGTTTTCTCATCTGTAAAATGAACTAGAGAAGGAAATGGCAAAGCACTCAATATCTTTGCCAAAAAAATCCCCAAATAGGATCATGAGGAGTCAGATGGCTGAAAAAGTACTAAACAACAAGAACTTCTTTTTATTAGGATATAGGGTAATTTATATTTCTCCATGTTAATATTGTCATCCCCCAATAGAGTATATATTCCTTTAGGACAGAATTTTTTCTTTTTTTCTTTATATTATTAGTGCTTTGCAGCAAATAGGTGTTTAGTAAGCAGTATTGATGGATTAATTTAGAAGTGAAATATACATGCTACTAGGTGAGAACTGTCTTCTAGCTACATACCTTTGTTAAAGAAAAGCATGTTGAATTAAAAACAAACTCCATGTTGAAACCCCCATATATAGAGGGGACAGATTTTCAAAAATTTCTCACCAGAGCTCATTGTTATGGTATAGATGGTTTATTTTTGTTTTTGTTTTGTTTTAGGACAATAAGTTGTCTTACTGCTGTGGTCCCATTTTTTCTTGATATTCTTTCTCCCATGTAGGAACTGATTGAAAACACCCACAGATTATTATGGTTTACTTAACTTCCCCTAAGTCCTAGGAAAGTGAGACTCCTAGCAACCAAAGTTTTTGAGGGACTTTATTTAGAAAAAATGAAATGAACTAGAGTATTGATTGGTACTTATAAAAAATAAAAGGCTAATTGGCAAAATTTTTCTTTCCCTCATAAGTTTGTTTATGTTACTAACTACCTGTGTTTATTAGATACATTTCAGCACATGTAATTATTTTCTTTATCTCAAAACAATAGAATACAGCTTAATTACCTTGTTCTTATAATTAATCATGTGTATAGGATAATTTAGGGTTTGCAAAACTCTACATATTATGTCATTTGATTCTCACAAGATCATGTGAACTACAGGAACTTATTTCAGTTTTATAGATGAGGAAATTGTCTCAGCCAGGTGAAGAGAGTTCTCAGTCTCACAGCTAGTGAGGCAGGTTTGGTTTTGATCCTGGGTTGTCCTGACTTAGAGTTCAGTGTTCTATGTATGCAACCATTCTGTGTCTCATAACACACAACAAATGCTGATTGTTGCAAGATTTTCAGTGAGGGGGAACCCATTGTTCCACAGACTGCCCAATATACTTTTGGCTTTCTAGAATGGTCATTTTTCCTTACATTAAAACAAAATCTTTTCTTTTTTTCTTTTATTATTGATTCTTATGATTTGAGTGGGATAGGGTCACTTTGGGCAGATCATTAGATATTTAGCAGCATAAATCGTTGGATTGTGTCTGGAATGCTCAAAATATTCACTTGGGGTAGTGGATATCTCAGGATTCACAAAATTTACTACACTCTTACCTAAGTCATAAATATACCCCCATGAACTTTCTGGGGCTTTAGGTTTCTCTTGTAAATTTTAGATTGCTCTTCGCCTTATTGTTTTGTTTTTCCCCTGGATAACTCTTTGCCCCAGGCCAGCTTACACATTGACAGAATTACCAGCATTAGGCGCCCCCTCCCCCAATTTCTTTTACTTGGGCTTCTTATTCCCTGACCCCTTTCCACAAATGGGTGAGACAATTGGGTTCTGATCACAGCTGGTGAGCTGATGCACAAGTAGAGAGCTCTCCCAACATATTGTGTCCTTGTCCTCTATAGGCATCCCCTGCTGTGTATTCTGGGATCAAGGCCATGTCTGAATTCCTAGTGTTCTATTGATCTTAGCACTTACTTGCATGCCTCAGTAGTTTAACATTTATCCAGGATGGCACAAGAGGATAATGACTGTGTGAAATGTACTGTACCTCTGAGGACTGAAATAAACACTTGATTTATTAGTAGTCTGGTTTCATTTCAAAGAGGAGAAACTTCTTGGTTTCCATA
>CM053599.1:61964595-61989519 GCA_028646575.1 Pseudocheirus occidentalis
TCCCTTAGGGAAACCAGCTGATTCTTCTCTTGTTCCTTGTTCCTTTCTGTAATAAGATATAATACTGAGACTTTCCTTGTTCTGAAGATTGTATATAATATTGTGAACTGTTGAAACTGTGAACATTGTACTCAATCTGATTTTGTAATGGAATAAACAGAGTGTTCGCTAATACTGTGTAATTCGAATCTTAAAGGCTGTTCACAGTAGCATTCTCTCAGGAATCTACTGCTGATTGGCTTTACACCAACTTCAACTGAGCCCTTACTAGATCAGGGAGTCCTTTTATTCCTCACTGTCCATTCCCACTAAAAGTATTCCGAGTTTTCTTTTCCTTCTTCAAGCCTCCTTCATCTCATCCCTGTCTTTCATGTCGTCTTACTTTACTGAGAAAAATAAGGTCATTTGATGGAAACTCCTTTCTCTCTATTCATCTCAAAACCATTTGATCGAATCTTCTATTCCTGTTTTTCTCTATTCTCTGACAAAGAGAGAGGCATTCTCCTTGCCAAGGGCCGATGATTCTACATACATGTCTGATTGAATGCCCTCCTGTCATCATCTTCTCATCTTCTCCAGCAACTTGCAAGATTGCAACCTCTCTCTGTCTCTGTCTCTGTCTCTGTCTCTGTCTCTCTCCCTCTCTCTGTCTCCCCCTCCCTTCCCTCCTTCCCCCCCTCTCTCTTTCTCTCTCACCCCTCACCCCTCCACCTATTTTCCTATTACTCTCTCCTTTTTTTCTCTCAGCCAAATCTTTGAGAAAGCTACTTTTGCTACTGCCACCTCTTCTCTCTTCACTTACTCCTCAGTCCTTCGAATTCTGGCTTCTGACTACATCACTCAATGTGATGCAGTAATGGAAAGTATGTGCAAAGTCACTAGTGATCTCCTAATTGTTCTGTCTGTGGTTTTTTTTTTTTTTAATCAGTCCCCACCCTTCTCAACCTATCTACTTCATTTCAGTCTTTCACTAATTTTTCCTCTTGGGTATATCCTCCTTTTGAATTTTCATGACATTACTCTGTCTTGAATGCTCCCAACATTAATTTTCAAGTGGTGCTTTTCTTACTGAGTCAACCAGAAACCGCAGGGTAGATGAGTGCAATGGTCAGCTGTTTGCATGAAGGCAAGGATTAACAAATGAGTTCACAGAAAGGCTTCTAAAGGGGCAGGTAGCTATCGTTTCAAAAGTGATCCAACTCAGTTGTGAAAGCCCACCTTTAAAGACTTTTAAAGTCTTTTTTTAAAAAGCACACTTTTAAAGACTCAGAGGTACTAAATTAAATGGCAGTTTAAAAAGTTAAGCAGTAAATGTGGTCTTCCTAAGAGAGTCTGAAGGGCAACTTTGATTCCCAGAGAAGGATCCACATTCCCTTTTTTACCTTCTCACAGCTCCATGCTGATGCACTTCTTGTCAGACTAGTAGAAAACTCCTTGTTTACCGTTTCCATTTGTATCAAACTATCTGGATTATTGGCTTGTCCATTTGAGTTAAAGCCTTAAGCCACTTGTGGGCCTGTGAGTTCCATTGGTTAGTTAGGCATTCTATTTCCTTTGAATTTGTGGTTAATTGAATGCCAGTTACCTGAGACTTTCATTTTATATTTAATTTTATATGAAGTCTTTGGGATTAACAAACTAGTCTACTTAATTGTAAGACTATTGTAGGGTTTCTGTCATATATAGGGTACTTTTTGTCATGTTATTATTTCCAGAGCCTTCTAAATGGTATCTTTTGCTTCTCCAATGTGTCTTCACACAGTTTGTCCTTCTCAATCCTTTGCTCTCTGCCAAAATTATTTTCCTAAAGCACATGTCTAACCATGTCACTGCCCTGATTAGTAATCTAGTAACTCTTGCCACTTTGAGAATAAAATAAAAACTCCTGGAAAATAGAAAGGAGGGTAGATTGGGAGAGGGGACAGTCAGAAGTAAACACTTTTGAAAAGGGATAGGGTCCAAGGAGGATGTAGAATAAATGGGAAGCAGGATAGGATATAGGGAAATATAGTTTTTTGATGATATGACTACTATGGAAATGTTTTGCATAACTACACATGTATAACCTATATTGAATTGCTTGCTTTCTCAGTAGGGGTAGATGAGGAGGGGAGAAGGGAGAAAATCTGGAACTCAGGTTTTAACAGCAAATGTTAAAAAATTGTTTCTGCATGCAACCGGAAAATAAGATATACAGGTAATGGAGTATAGAAACCCATCTTGCCCTACAAGAAAGTAAAGAGGAAGAGAGTAAAGGGGGGGGGAGGTGGAGGGGGTGTAAGAGAGGGCAGACTGGGAGAAGAGGTAGTCAGTATACTTGCCGTCTTGGGGTGGGGGGGTAGGAGAGAATGGGGAGAAACTTTGGGACCCAAAATCTTGTGGAAATGAATGTTGAAAACTATAAATAAAGACATTCTGGAAAAAAAATAAAAGAAAAAAACTCCTTTGGCATGCAACTTACCTTTCTAGCTTTATGATACATTACTTCTTTTCATGTACTCTGTGATCTAGTAACTGAACTTCCTTCTTCTTCCATAGCATCTCCATCTCCCATGTCCATGCCTTTGCACTGGGTTTTCCCTGTGCCTGTCATGTACTGTATCTTTATTTTCTTCTTTGAATCTCAAAAAGTTTCTCAAAATTGAGCTTGTGATTCTTTCTTTTCTTTCTTTTCTTTCTTTCTTTTTCTTTCTTTCTTTCTTTTTTTCTTTCTTTCTTTCTTTCTTTCTTTCTTTCTTTCTTTCTTTCTTTCTTCCTTTCTTCCTTTCTTCCTTTCTTCCTTTCTTCCTTTCTTCCTTTCTTCCTTTCTTCCTTTCTTCCTTTCTTCCTTTCTTCCTTTCTTCCTTTTTTTCCTGCTTCTGCTTCTTCTATGTTAATTGAGATCCTTTTTTTTATACCATATTTTACCTGGTATTTCTTTCCCTTTCCCTGCCCCGGTACTGCTCTATATAACAATTGGTGAGAGAGAGAAAGAGAGATCTTTGTAATCATTCTACATGTGGTTTTTCTGATTCTATTTATTTTACTCTAATTCCATTCACATAAGGCCTTTCACCTTCTTGTATCCTTCTCCTTTTCATTTACAGCTCAGTAATCATTCTCTGTTTGTATATGCGTGTGTGTATGTGTGTGTTTACGCATGTATATATGTATATACATACACAATATATGTATACACACAAAAACAAAACAAATCTGAATAATGTGTGTGCGTATGTGTATATATGTATAGTTTGGTTGGTTGGTCGTCCTTCGTTCTCGAAGAGAAACAAAATGACATCATTACGCTAGAGTCAAGTTTCAGTGTGTCCAGCTGTAGTTGATCAGACCAATACAAGCTTAGGATGTTCAAGCACAGGTCAGGCACAAATAGTCTGTGTGAACATTTGGGGTGGATACTCTGAACTTGCACATCCTGCATTTCCTTTGAGTTGTTTCAGTTCTGCTTTGCTCATAGAGCACAGCATCTTCTCTGATGTGGGTATGCCATGCTGAGAGGTCCTGGGCCTGTGTCTCCCATGTTATGCAATCAATTCCAAAGTTCTTAAGAGAGACCTTGAGAGTGTCATTGTATTGCTTCTTCTGACCACCATGTGTTCATTTGCCCTGTGTGAGTTCTCCATAAAAAAGTCTTTTTTGGCAAGTGTACATTTTGTGTGTGTGTGTGTGTGTGTGTGTGTGTGTGTGTGTGTATGCATACACACATAAGTATGTACATCTGTCTATCTGTCTGTCTGTTTAACCATTTCCCAATAGATGGGCATCTTCTTTGTTTCTGGTTGCTTGCTACCACAAAAAGTGTATTTTGCATGTCTGCTTTAATGTTAAGTAGTGCTGAACTTAGGGGAAGCTGGGTGGCCAAGTAGATAAAATCCTGGCCCTGAAATAAGAAAGACTCCTCTTCCTGAGTTCAAATCTGGTCCCAGACAGTTACTAACTGTGTGACCCTGGGAAGTCACTTACCCTGTTTGCCTCATCTGCCCATCTACAAAGTGACCTGGAGAAGGAAATGGTAAACCACTCCAGTATCTTTGCCAAGAAAAACCCAAATGGGATCACAAAGAGTTGGAAAAATTGAAATAACTGAACTAGAAGAACTACTGAACTTGATCCCATGGCTCCAGACAATTTTTCTCTAACTCTTCCTCATGCTTAGTTCTCTCTCCCCTGCCCCAATTATTGACCTCCCTGTTTTCCTTTAAGTCCCAACTAAAATCTGACCTCCAAGAAACCTTCTTGAATCCCTCTTAATTTTACTCTCTTCTCCCTTTAATTATTTCCTATTTGTCATATATGTGTATCTATATCTGTATCTATGTCTATGTCTATGTCTGTCTCTTTATCTGTAGCTATATCTATCTTGCTTAGTATATATTTCTTTGCAAGATGTCTCCCCCATTAGATTGTAAATTCCTTAAGCATGAACTGTCCTTGTTTCTTTTTGTATCTTTTGGTACATAGTAGGCACTTAATAAATGTTTATCGATTGAATGACATTGGGGAATTTTAATATGAAATAAGATCTTTGAAATGTAAATGTTCTAAATGTTCTGCACAGTTTTTGTTTTTGATGTAATCTCCTATTTTCCCTTTATTAGTTCTTGTTACTTCTACTTATGTGTTTGTTTCCTTCTCTGAGCCTAGAGACATACTCATTGAACAAAAGAGGGTCATAGAATCACGTTTTTCATTGCAAAAGTATTGGAAAAGACCCTTAGAGGCCATCTAATAAAATTTTACCACTATTAAGATGCTCAGAATGGATTTCTCAGAAATATAAGAAGTTTGTTGATTGGATGAGTAACCTAATGAGAATGTGGAAATAAATAAAATATGTGTAGCCTGTATTTTTAAAGAGGTATTTGGGGAATTTTTTCCGTTCTTGTGTCAGTTTTCTTTTCCTTCTTCCATCAGTCTTCTAAAGTAAGGAATTTAAAGCTTTCGTTCCCTGGAGGCCCCTAGAGTATCCTGATGCATGTCTTGCATTAGCTAAATGTGTCTTGAAAGCTTGAACCCTATGGCTCATTTCCATTCCTATCACAAAATGACTGTCTTGTTGAAATGGACCTGATGGCAGCTTGGTGTGTCAGAGCCAAGGCACAATTAATGGGTGATGCTTACCAGGGAAAATTGTGACTTGACCTTTGTCCTGCCTCTTCTTTTTCAGCTGCTTGCCAAAACATTCCACATACCTGTGTGGTTGCCATTTTGACATCACAGTAATAAATTCTTGGTAAAATAAGTGGCAGCTTGAAGACTTCCAAGTGGCTTAAAGAAAATAAATCTAACCATAGTCTGAACTTTTGATCGCTTCATTTCCTTATGAATATATTCCTTTTTCTGCCTTCACCTTTTCTTCCTTTGTTAAAAAAATCCAGATGCCTTTCATAATTTGAATGTTTGGAAAATGGAAGTTGTTTTAATTCCTGGGGATGGTTTTTAGTTCAGCCCTGATTTAGTAGAATAAATAAATATTAAAAATAGTTATTTATATTTTCTTTAGTCAAAACCATCCAGTGTATGTGGGGGAATTTTTTTACTGTTACTGCTCACTAATGTTGCCTTAAAAGTTGAATCCATTATATTAAGACCACCTGCTTTCAAGAACAGTGTACCACAGTAAAAGTGTGTGAAAACTTAGAGTATGTAAGTGCTTGATTTTTGAATTCTGTATCATGATTTTTTAAAAAAGGAAAATTGCCGCCTCTTCAATCTCTCCTCCTCTGTCCTTTCTCCCCACCCACTAATTGTTCAATTAACTTTCCTGATGAACAGATCTAATAATATTAGTCAAAAACTTGTATGGCTCCTCATTGCCTATTGAGTACGGTCCAAATTTAGTCACTATATGTCTCTCCACAGTCTGGCTTAAATCATCCTTTATAGTAATTTTTTCCCACTGTGCTTCTTCCCATACTCAATCCTTCTGCCTAAATGGACTACTTTTTTCATTTCTCCCAAAGCTCTCATCTGTTCCTTTGCTTATACAGTTCATTCTGTTTCCCTTCTCCAACCAGTCTTCCTTTTGAATTCCTATCCATTCTTCAAAAGTTGGTTGAAATGACCTCACCATGTCCATGAAGCTTTCTAACTGTTCTCAACTGTGACTCAGTCATCTCTCCATCTCATTCCTCAGACCGCACTAATCAGAGATAATCTGTTCCTCCTCAGTATCTCTCTAGTGAAAACATTGTTACATTTTATTTCAGTGCTATACAACTCACATTCTTTTGGACTGTAAGTTTCCTGAAGTCACAAACTGACTAATTCATCCTTGAGCTTTCCTTCAGCCCATTACGATATATTCTACAGATCAAGCACTTTATTTTTTTTGAGTGAATGAATGACTAAATTTAAAAAGGAACTTATTCACAGAACCTCACATTTCATTTCCTCTCTCTTTACCTAGACTGCATTCTGTTGTCATTTCAGCTATCTTTTTGGGAGCTAGAGTTTCTTGCAGGGTTCCACTCAGGTGCCACTTGTTGAGGCTAAGCACTGCCTTAAATTGATGGATAGAGAGCTAGACTCCAAATCAGGAAGACCTGCATTCAAGTTATACTTTTGAATCATTGGATTGTGCTTCTGAAAAGGTTGTAACCTTTCAACATTTTAGGCAACTTTTTTACAATCTAAGTTGAAGAGAGTGTGTCTACCTGCACTGATGGAAGGAATTTCTTCATTTGGGAGTTCCCCATACCAAAAAAAGTACAAGTCTAGTTTCTATTCCTCACTGTAGCCCTCTCCTCTAACAGTTTTCTTTTCTTTTCTTTTCTTTTTTTTTTTGCTTTTTTGGAGGGGGGAGGGCAGGGAAATTGAGGTTAAGTGACTTGCCCAAGATCACATGGCTAGTTTTTGTGTTAAGTGTCTGAAACTAGATTTGAACTCAGGTCCTCCTGACTCCAGGGCCCTTGCTCTATTCACTGTGCCATCTAGCCACCCCAGGTTTGTTTGTTTGTTTGTTTGTTTGTTTTTGCTTTTTGGAGGGCAGTTGGGGTTAAGTGACTTGCCCAAGGTCACACGGCTAGTTTTTTTTTGTGTGTTAAGTTTCTGAGGCCGGATTTGAACTCAGGTACTCCTGACTCCAGGGCCGGTGCTCTATTCACTGCGCCACCTAGCCGCCCCCACCTCAGGTTTTTTAACCTGATATATACTCAATACATGTTTGTTATTAAACGCGTTCCATCTTATTTTATCCTAGATATGCTTTAGATTGGCATAAATACATAAAGGATATTTTGGAACATTAATCTGCTTCTAGGAAATTTTAATGATTAAAATATCATGAACATAAATTAGTTATCCTTAGAATCTTTATTGATCAACTAATAACAGAAATTTATAAAATACCTACTGTGTACCAGGTACTCTACTTGGTGCTAGAGAAAGAGATAAAAATGAAATAGCTCTTGCCCTTAAGACACTTATATTTAATTGATCCATTTTCAAGGAAGACTTAGAACTGTACTGTCAAAATTTTAGATAGAAGGAACCTTGGAGATAGATCATGAATGATGTTTTAAAATATTTTGATAACTTTTTTTGATACAATTATTTTTATTTTGTGCATCTAAAGATATTTTTCTCAAGGATCTTATACACTTCAGCAGACTATCAAAAGGGTTCATGCCACAGACACAAAAAGGCAAGAACCCTGATCAAGACTAGCTCTTGCATTTTATAAATGTGTGTTTTTTTATACCTAGTGAGTTGGTGGGAAAGCTATGTCCAAAATTCATGTTTGTCCACAGTCTGTCTATACTTTCCACTATAACCACACTGATCCTGTAACATTTATATTATTCTCTTTAGTTTTTTTTTGGTCACCTCCATGTGCTCAATCAGTATTTGTTAAACAACAAGTAAATGAATAAATGGCCAATATTCATTGTTATCAAAGTACATTAATTTTAAACAGCATGGGGGAGAGCCTGGGTGTAAATCTCACTTGTGCCATTAACCAGCTATTCAACTTTTTCATTAACTTTTCTTGACTTTATTTTCTTCATCATATCTATTTTTTTTAAGAACTTCATTAAGAACATACTACATACAAAGCAGCGTGCTAGATTCTAGGATTATTAGGAGACATATGACAAAGACCTTACCCACAAGGAGTTTCTATTGTATTGGGGGGAGTATGGAGCACAAAACTAGGATACCATCATGTAGTGATTTGTTCTTCATTTGATAAACTCTTATTATTCTACATAATTTCTGATCCCTGTAACTCTAAGATGCTACGGTTTTCTACCTATTTCCAGTTATTGGGGAATAAGATGCTTCTAAAAAATGTCAGTGTTAGACCACTGAACATTACTTTTGTGACTTAAAAGAATTAGTACTTGAGCTTCTTTTTTTCCATCACACTCCATTTAGAGAATTCCCCTGTAAGAAGGCATGCAGTCTTTCCAAATGGATGCATTAATTGGTGATTTTGTTCATTCCTCTTTCAAAAATATAACAAATGCAACCTAGCTTCCAATTATTGTAGCTAGTTCCATTGATGAATTTATAAATGAAGTTAGATGAAAAAAATAAGTATGCATTCAATTTAGGTAATGGAGCTGATGTGTAGAGCAAGGTACAGTATTGTACTTGCTAAAAAGTGCTTACATCCTGGGAAGAACAGAACCTTGATTGAGGGAAATGTTGCTTAAGTCATTGATTTGAATTTTCATGTTTTGAAAGAAATTTTTTTTTCTCAGCCCTGATGACTGAATGACAGCTAAGTGGTACAGTGAATAGAGTGCTGGCCCTGGAGTATGGAAGACTCATCTTCCTGAGTTCAAATGTGGCCTCAGACACCTACTAGCAATGTGACCTTGGGCAAGTCATTTAACCCTGTTTGCCTCATCTGCCTGTTTGTAAAATGAGCTGGAGAAGGAAATGGCAAACTGCTTCACATCTTTGCTGAGAAAATCCCAAGTGGGAGTTGAATATGAATGAAAAAAGTGATTGAACAACAAAAGTCATTGATTAATCATCTTGGCACACACGTAGTTAAAACTTATTGGCTCTTCAAACATATGAGGGGCATGCATTTGTCCACATATGTTAATAAAAATAGCAATAATAATAATAGTTAATATTTATATAGCTCTTGCTATATAGCAGGCATTGTGCTAAGTGCTTTACAATTATTATCTCATGTGATCCTTAACAACAATCTCAGAAGGTGGGTGCTAAGATTATCTCCATTTTCTAGATGAGGAAACTGAGAGATAAGTAATTAGGTCGATGGCAAGTTTATCACTTGATTCTGTCTTGTTTTGAGTGGTTGCTGTGGTAGTCTCCCTAAGAATGCCTTATCTAGAAGATCACAATGCAGGTTTGATGATGGAATTGTCATATCCTCTCCTCCTAGTTTTCCATTGAGCCTGGTATTTCATCATGACAGTACACTCATTAATACTTGCCTTTAGGTCACATTCTGGGGTATTGGCCTCGGGGAAGATTGTCTTTTCAGGAGTGCTGTAGCTTAGTCTATTCAGGGCACAGATGACTCAGAACCTACTGAATTTGCCAATTAATTGACAATCAGGTTAGTGTTACATTGGTGATGGAGAGCCTTTGTGTCTAGACCAAATTTTAAGTTATTTCACACTGTCTTTTTGTTTCCTTTCTATGAGTCAGTCAGCTGTCTACATACCTAACAAGAGAAGATGAATTAAAGGAATTCCCATAGTCTGTGTTATAGTCTTAGGTAGCTAAACCTTAAGATAGAAGGCATCTATAGCTCTATATTACATATCCTCTTATATCATTTGAACCTGGCCCAGTGTTAAGAAGAATTTCTTAAGCAAAAGTTATTTAATAGTTAGTGAAGGAGGGCTCATTGTTCTCAGTTGGAGTCTTTGCTGTTTGTAACTATGGGTGAGCTTATATTAGACTAATGTAGAGGAATTCTGAGATAGTGGCTGAAGTGTTGAATTTGGAGTCAGGAATAGGGGTTCAAATTCTGCCCAATTATAGCTCCTACCTCTGTGAACCTGCACAGTTCAGTTTCCTTTTCTGTCAAGTAAAGTAATAGATTCTACCTCCCCCAGGTAGATGATTAAATAATATAGAAGGTAGAAAATCAAATCAATGAGTTATGTCTTTAAAAAACCTTTCTTACTTAAAGTGCTATGTAAATGTTAGCTATTATGGTTATTATTAACATTTGAGCCATATTTTGATAGGTTTTTAAGCTTTACAAAATACCATTTATTGGTTGCTTTATTATTATTGAATGTAAAGCTCTTTTTAGTTATGAATGCTATGAAGAAAGGGATGTAATAGTGGGATGTGATTTGTCTAAGAGCACATCGCTAGTTAGTGATGGAGCAGAAACTAGAATCAAAGTATCCTGACTTCTTGTCCGCTTCATTATCCTACCTTATTCATATATTTACTGTGAGAAAAGGACTTGTGTGCTGTAAGAAATGATGAGCTGGTAGATTTTAGAAAAACATGGAAAGACTTGCATGAAATAAGGAAGAGTGAAATGAGCAGAACCAAGAGATCCTTGTATACAATAATAGCAGCCTTGTTTGAAGAACAACAATGAATGACCAAGTTATTCTGAATATTATAAATATTCAAATCAACTGCAAAGAGTAACTTAGGGAATTTCTAGGTTGTCACCTACTTTGCATCTCATAGCTTTAGAAAGTTGCCTGGGACACTGACAGATTAGTCGACTTTCCCAGGGTCACATAGCTAGTCTTTGTTGGGGGCAGAGCTTGGACCCAGGTCTTTGTGCCTGAGCCCAGCAATTTTTTTTTTAATAGTGCCCTACCATATAGCTTATGGAGTCCAAATAGTAGTACTAGTAGCATTTGATGGGGTAACTAAGGTAGACAGAGGTTGAGTGAGGATAATAAAAACACTTATATCCTAAGATTTTTGTGAGGACTTGCAATATTTGTAAAGTGCTTTGAAATCTTTAAGGTACTATATAAATGCTAGCTCTTATAATTAGATTTATAACACTTTAAGGTTGTAAAGGGCTATGCATGTTAACTCATTTGATCTTTACAGCTACCCTATCAGGTAGGTGCTATCATTATCCCCATTTTACAGATGAGGAAACTGAGTCAGAGTATGCTTAACTGGAAATACCCAGGGTCACATAGTTGGCATCTGAGACTGGATTTGAAAACAGGACTTCCAGATTATATACCAAGTTGGCAAAAAAGTTGATGTTAAAGAATATCCTTAGGGAACTTTTCATCTTGGTGAAGCTTACATGCCATATAATATGATACTATTGATGGTGGTCTATGATAGGACCATCTGGAAGTGACATTCTGGATAATCCAAAAATGTATCAGATCTTGGCAATGGAGAAGTGGGCAGATAAAATGCAGCCTTCCTTGTGAGGCACTCGAGAATGTAAGTAGTATTTTTAGACAAATAAATAAATTTAAGCAAATGGTGCATTTGTTTGGTCCCGTCACTTCTGTTAAGATTTTTTTTTTTCTTGGTAGTAGTAGCTTCATGGAAAGGGAGGCGAGTACATACTTAGCATCTCTAGTAGCAGAACATGATGCCCTTTGAGTTGGTGAATATTTGTTTCACTGGAACTCACTGCTCCCTCTTACCATATCTTAAGATTGTAAGTAGGCATGTTGGTGGGTGAAGAGATGCAGTGGCATTAAAGGCATACCCAGATCATGGCAGATCCTGACAGAACTGAGTGAATTGCTTAATTTAAGTGAATAAGCTAGGGAGTTGCAATTTTTTGAGTTACCTTGAGTTAAGATGTACAAAGAATGTTATTTTTTGTTAAAGAGAGAGAGCCTACCTACCTAGCTCTCTCTCTTTAACAAAAAATAACATTCTTTGTACATCTTAAAGCTCAAAGGGGAAGAGAATAAACATTTATATAGTGCCTACTATGTGTGGAAGCAGCTAGGTAGAGCAGTAGATAGAATACCAGGCCTGAAATCAGGAAGACTCATCTCTCTGAATTCAAATCTGGCCTCAGACCCTTACTAGCTATGTGACCTTGGGCAAGTCACTTAACCCTCTTTTCCTTGGTTTGCTCATCTCTAAAATGAGCTGGAGAAGAAAATAGCAAATCACTCCCTTATCTCTGCAAAGAAAACTCCAAATGGGGTCACTGAGAGTTGGACGCAATTGAAACTGACAAGGACAGCAATAGTATGCTAAGTGTTTTACAGGCTTTATTATTAAGTAATCCTCATTAGAACTGTATGAGGTAGGTGCCATTATGATCCAAATTTTATAGTTGAGGAATCTGAGACAAACGGATTAAATGATTTGCTCAGAGTTATAGTCAGGAAATATTTGAGGCCATATTTGAACTTATTGACTCCAGTCCCAGTGCTCTCTCCACTGTGCCACATAGATGCCGTACTGTATAAATGTGAACTGTTTTATTGATCATGATCACGTCTCTAATGAAATCCTCTTCCTTTTAATATTCTGTGATGAGACATGAGACGTGAGATGATGGAGCAATGTTAGAGTATCTGAAGGCCTGTTCTATGTATGAGAGATAAGACTCAGAGAGTAGAATTAAGAAGTATGGACAGCAAGTTGTCTAGAATTGAGGTTTGCTTTAATCCTCCTCAAGCTGTTGCTTAGATTGTATTGCAAGTAGCTACTTAATTACTCTCCTTGTCTTAAGTCCCTCTCCCCTCCTTTCTCTTGTCCAGGTACCTAGATGACTTCTATGGCATTTTTTTTTTAAAATTTTGGATGGTCTGTAATTCCTTGGTACATTTTCAAAATGGCAGCCACGTATAGGAGGAAGAGTGAAAATTTCCTTTATGATCTATTTTCTCTGGCAGTGCATTATTGCCTATTCATGCACTTGTTCTCAGCTAAGAAGTGATTTCCCCTAATGTTTCCTGGGTTGTATTCCTACCCAACATATACTGCATTGAGTAAAACCAGAAGTCTTATTTACAGTTGAGTTAAACTGTAATGGGGTCTAGTTACGATTTTTTAATAATGCTATAATGTTGTCCCCATATCAGCTCATCTAATATGTGTAGAGTATTTATGGGCTAAAAGTTTCCAGCTATCTCTTAAAGGGGAAGGAAAATGTCCATTAATACATTAACTTTTGTAGCTTAAATATTGACCAGCCAGTCCTGTGACTGCCTCATTATGGAGCCATCAGCTCAAAGTTATTCACTGTTTTCTGTTTCTTCAGAAAAAAAAAGAAAGCCCCCCTGCATTCATTGCCACACAATTCCACATCCTGTTCTCTCAGCCAGAGCTGCAGCTGGGATTCCACAAAGCCTGGGAGTTTTCCTTACTGTTTAAAATGTCACCCAGGGCATGGGTCTGTGCTCAACAGGCTATGAACTAGCCTCCTCTGCCTTGGCTAAGTTTTAGAGAGCTCATTCTGTGTGCAGGAACTTGTAGAGAAGAGATTAATCCCTAGGGCATCTAGATAAGGGTGCTAGGAATCGGTGGGAAAGGAGAGGAAGGGAATTATGCTAAGTGGCCTTACACCATTGGCTTCACATAACTAGAGAAGGACTAAAGCCCACATTCTTTTCCTGGAATTCATCAAGTTCTTAAGTACTGCTGTCACTTTAGGGGTCCTTGGTCTTCCTGGTTTCTTTGGGAAAACAATCAATCAATTAACATATATTTATTAAATGTCTGCTATGTACAAGGTAGTGACACAGGGGAGAAGGATACTTACCCACTAAGGTATTAGAATAGCTTCCTGGAGAAGATCACATTTGAGGTGAAGGTGGGATGGATGAAGGTAGTACACCACTCCCTCCCCCTCCTCCCATGACTCCACAGTTTCCCTCGAGACTTCACAGGGTACTTCACTGGGTACTCTACAATATAATTTGTACTGATATTATTGTTTATTGGAGCTATTAGGGCTGGTATCTTCTCTTTCAATCATAGGATCATCAATGTGTGTGTGTGTGTGTGTGTGTGTGTGTGTGTGTGTTAGAACTATAGCAGTTATCTAGTCCAGTTTCCTCATATTCCAGATAAGGAAATTGATGCTCCAAGAGGTTAATTGACTTGCCCACTTTCATGTAGGTAGTAATTGCATAGCTTAAATTTTGATGGGAAATCCCATGGGTCCAAGTTCAACACTCCTTCAAGTACATGTCAACCAGATTGTCTGCTCCTGGACAGCAGGGAACCTCTTTTATCAAGCATCTCATTGTGCCTCTTCTGTTACTCCTTACATCATAGACATCTAAGAAATGTTTACTTTATTGGTGTTGTTGAGATTACAAGGGGCTATCTTTTCATGGAACATGAGGAAAAACCTTATCACTGTTTAAACCATCCAAAAATGGAAAGTTCTCCCACCCCGACTATTTTCTTATCACTAGAGGTCCTTAAACAGTGGCTAGAGGACCACTTGTTAGAGATAACGTAGACACCATTTACAATTCTGATGTGTGTTTAATTATATGATTTTCTGAGTTTTCATCTAACTTTTAAGATTCAAAGACATTTTGTAGAACTTGTGTTCTCTATTCATTATAGTAGCTTTGTTTTTCTATTATACTTAATGTCTTGAGTATGTACCGAGTTTTGTTGTTTTTTTTAGCTAGACTGTAAATTCATTGGGGGTCATTTTGTTGTCTAATTTGCTGGGTTACCTTTTGTTACCTAGTATGCTGGTATAGTGCTGGGCACATAGATACTAGTATGGGCCAATATTTGTTGAACTCAATTATTAAATTGAATTGGTTTACAAAACACATTGTATCAACACATTCCTCAGCTAGAGGAAGGTCATGTTCTCTGAAAAGCATGAACTTTGTTTACTAAATTGTATTAGTATAAGGTTAAATTTCCAGTATCTGCCAGTATTAGGCTAGGCTCTGGGCAAAGAAATAACAAAAAACAAAACAGCTACTCTCTTTAAAAGGTTCATGTTCTTTTACTTAAATGTAACAGGTACCCAGGTCAGAGTACCCAGATTAGAGAGATACAGACAATAGTGCTAAAGGAGCACTTGAAGACGTAGAGAACAATAAGTCTTGGAGAGTGAGGAAGGGAAAAAGACTTTATTTAAGGGGTGGCAAACAGTTTGAGCCTTGAAGGAAGACAAATATTTCAAAAGAAGCAGATAAGGAAAGAATACAGTGAAAGTATACCAGAAGGCCTGTATAAATGCAACCAGGCAAGAGATAGAAAGTCAAGTTCACTGAACAGTGCATAGTCTTAATTTGGAAGGCACAGAGAGTACACAAAAAGGAATAAGGTGAGATGAGGTGGTAGTGCTATATTGCAGTCAAGTTTTCTAGAACCTTGAATGCCAGACTAAAGAGCTTGTATTTTGTCTTTGAAGTGTTAGGGAGCTATTGAATGTTATTGGGTAGGAGATTGGAATGGTCAGATATGTGACTTAGAAGACGATTTTTCAGAGTTGGGAAGTATGGTTTGGATGGTACAGAAGGGTAGAGATGGATAGCAGGGAGACCATTTAGAAGGCTATTAGAACAAATTGCAAGATGTGACCTGGATCAGAACTGGGAGAGTAATCATATAAGTGCAGAGAATAGTGTTAGGGAAATAAAATTGACAAGAGCTGGCAACTGATTGGATGTAGTTTGGATGATGAGAAAGAGGAAAAAATAAAAAATGACTCAGGTTATAGATCTGACTAGCTGGGAGTCTGATAGTTCCTACAACTGAAGCAGACAAGTTTGGGGTAGGTTGGATTATGGGAAAGATAAAGGGAAATTTTGTTTTTCAAACTTTGAGTGTAACATGTCAATAGGACATCTAGGGGTCCTATTGTTTGTTAGAGATGTGAGTTTGTTAGAGATGTGAGTTTAACAGAGAGGTTTGGGCTGCAGACACACTGCTCCCTGCCCCAAGTTTGAGGGAGGGGTCAAGTGAATGATTCTTAGAAGTTAGGGTAGGTGGGTAGTTGCCATTATTAGGTGGTAAGGAGTAAATCAGTGTGGAGGGAAAGACTAAATGATGCTAGTGAGCAAATGACTGATGAACCCAGCTCCCAGAAGGGATGGAAAGGAAATAAGGTTTATGTCTTAGTAGATGGGCGCTGGTAAGTATCACAGGGCTTAAGCAAATAAAAAAGCATTAATCTTATAGACAAATAACCAGTTAATTGGATCAGTTAAGTTATTGTTGTTATCAATTAAATTGATTGGAGCAGAGAGATACAACCTTTCATTGGAGATGGTAGTCTGGAGACTTGTATGGTGATAGTAGTCAGGGGAGTTGAAAGTCATTAGATCTGGGCAGCCATTTTTCTTTCCTGACGCTCATAGTCCTGTGAGGAGTCTGTGCTAAGACTGGGACCAGAATGGTTGAATGGCAGGTGGTGTCTTCTTTCTGACTGGTGATCATTGCCTTTTAGGTTTTATGGTGAAGGAACATGGAGGAGGTCTTGATTTCATAGATGAAATGGAGAATGGCTCATGATGATGATACCACCTTCCTGAGACCTTCATGGGTCTTTGGATATATATATATCTCAATTTGTTTATTTACTTTTAGTTTACAAGATTCAGTTCCACAATCCCTTGAGTTTCAAATTTTCTCCCCTCCCTCTGTTCCCCTCTGCCCCCCACCCATGGCAGCATGCAATCAAGTATAGGATCTGTAAATACTTTCACATTGGACATTAATCTGGTTGTATAGAAAGGTTGTAACCAATGGAGTGAACAATGGAAAAGAAGAAACACAACCAACATGGGAAAGAGTGATAGCATGTAGATTGCTTCTGTCTCCATTTAAACTCTGTTCTTCCTGGATCTTTCTCTGAATGTAGACATCCCTTTCCACCCCGAGACTTGTAGAGTTGTCTTATAACTGTGCTTTGCTGAGAAGAGTCCAGTTTATCAAAGTTGGTCGTCACATATATGATGTGTCTGTGATTGTGTACAAATTTTTTCCTGGTTCTGCTCTTCTCACTTAGCATCAGTTTGTATAAGCCTCTCCAGGTAAATATGAAGTCCATTTCCTCCTCATTTCTTATTACACAATAGAATTCTATTACATTCGTATACTACAACTTGTTTAGACATTCCACAATTGATGGGCATCTCCTTAATTTCTTTTGCCACCACAAAGAGAGCTGCAATAAATATTTTTGTACATATGGGTCTTCCTCCCACTTCTGTGATCTCTTTGGGATACAACCCCAGAAGTGGTATTACTGGGTCAAAGGTCAGTTATTTATAGCTCTTTGGGCATAGTTCCAGATTGCTCTCCAGAATGGTTGAATCAGTTCACAACTCCACCAACAATGCATTAATGTTCCCATTTTTCCACATCCTCTCCAGCATTTGTCATTTTCCTGTTTTGTCATCTTAGCCAATCTGACTGTTGAGATGTGGTACCTCAAAGTTGTTTGCATTCTCATTTCTCAAATTACTAGTGATTTAGAGCATTTTTCATATGCTTATAGGTATCTTTAATTTCTATCTCTGAAAATTGCCTTCACATCCTTTGACCCTTTATCAATTGGGGAATGACTTGTATTCTTATAGATTTGAATCAGTTCTCTTTATATTTTAGAAATGAGGCCTTTATCGGAGACACTTGTTGTAAAAATTATTTCCCAGTTTCCCACTTCCCTCTTAATCTTGGTTACATTGGGTTTGTTTGTACAGAAACTTTTTAATGTAATGAAATCAAGATGATCCATTTTGCATTTTATAATGCTCTCTAACTCTTTCTTTGGTCATAAAGTCTTCCTTACTCCATAAATCTGACAGATAAACTATTCCTTCCTTCCCCTGATTACTTACAATATCAGCCTTTATACCTAGATCGTGCACCCATTTAGACTTGATCTTGGTGTATGGTATTAGACGATGGTCTATGCCTAGTTTCTGCCATACTATATTCCAATTTGCCTGGTAGTTTTTGTCAAATAGTGAGTTGATTATATTTTCTTGATCCAATATTTTGACTACATTATTTAGGAATGTGAGGCTATAGGACTAGAAATTTTTTCATGTTTTGTTTTTTTCCAGATACACTTAGAAAACTCCAGATGGCCTTAAAAAAAAACCCAACTAGGGAGGTGATTATGTTATCCTTGAATAAGTAAACATTTCTCTTTATCCCACACTTCCCATACTTAAACTGGCAGCAAATGTACATTTTTAACTTTCCTTAGGGGAGAGGTCAAAGAGCAGAAGATGTTGGGGGGGAGGGGAGTTCACAGGGAAAGTGAGGTTTTACTGCGCTGTGGGTTTTTGGCTTTTTTTTTTTCTCAATCTGCTTGGCAGTTGAACTTTTTCAGTTACAAAGATGGTCAATACAATAAACCAAAGCAAAGCACAATACAACTGTCATATTAAAACTACTGCTTAAAATTTACTCATTTTTTTCAGTTATTCTGTGATGATTATTTCATGACAGCTTTGGGGTTTTGGACGTATCTCTCTTTAGTTCTTTCTGTATTATCCTTCTTAGTTCCATAGTTTCATACTAGTTGGAGACTTCCAAGATGTCTCATTATGGGTGACCGTCATTGAAAGACCACTATGCTTAGCTAACATTTATATAGGCTTTCAGGTTTATGGCACATTTTACTCTGTCTTATTTGATCCTCTGAGATAGCTACTGTTTTTGTCTTCATTTTTCCAGATGAAGAAGCTGAGACTAAGAAAGGGACTTGCCTAGCATTGGGTAGCTAATATTTGAGGCAAGATTGAAATTCAAGTGACCCTTACTCCGAGTCTCACAGATCTGTCTCATGTAGTCAGAAGACATGAGATTGAATCTGGCTCATGCTTTCTACCAGTTGGCTGATCTTGCACATGCCACTATAAACCTCAGTTTCTCCTTCTTGTGAAAAACGAGGCTGGATAATATCACCACTAGGGTTCTTTAATTTCTAAATACTACTATCTGTAAAATGGGCGTCATAGTATTTGTATCTGACCTATTTCACAGAGATGTCATGAAAAAAGTTCTTTGTAATCTGAAATGTTATGTAATTGTAGGCTTTTATAATTAATTCATTCAAAAAATTTAAGCACTTGTAAGTAAAAGGCAGAGGCAGCTAGGTGGCTCAGGGGATATAGAGTCCTGGGCCTGGGTTAGGAAGATTCATTCTCCTGAGTTCAAATCTAGCCTCAAGTACTAGCTCTGTGACCCTGGGCAAGTCACTTAACCCTGTTTGCCTCAGTTTCCTCATTGATAAAATGAGCTAGAAGGAACAAATGGCAAATCACTTCAGTATCTTTGCCAAGAAAACCCCAAAGGGATCATTTAAGGTCTGATATAACTGAAAAATGACTAAATAACATGTATAAAAGGCATCGTTAATATGATTCTTTACAAAACTGCACCTGTTCAGTTAATTGCAGACATAGATACACTGGATTAGAGATTCTTTCATGGGGCAGCTAGGTGGTGCAGTGAATAGAGCACCTGCCCTGGAGTCAGGAGGACCTGAGTTCAAATCTGGCCTCAGGCACTTGATGCATTTACTAGCTGTGTGACAGTGGGCAAGTCACTTAACCCCAGTTGCCTTCCAGAAAGCAAAAATAAAAAAAGAAAGAAAGAAAGAAAATCTTTCATAGCATCAGAGATTTAGAACTGGAAGGTAGTCTCCTACCTTGTAGGTCAGCTATTCAAACCTGTTTTCTTTACAGCTGAGGAACCTGAGGCACTGGGTTGCTCATAGCTATTAAGTGTATGATGCAGGATTTGAACTGAAGTCTTTTTAACTTCAAGTTTGGTGCCATCCAGTGCGCCAAGTCACCTTTCCTAAAACCCAGGGACCCTTTTCATCTTATTTTTTTTTTTATAGTTTTATATTTGCTTTTGCCTGGAAATTTCTCTGTAATTAGATTTTCTGTGTTTTTAAAGCTAGGATTGATTATTTTTCCATTCTTTTTTATAAGGATATATTTTATGCTTAAGTGTAATCATATGAATCAGAACGGAAAGAAACACGGCCTCGTTTTGAATCAATCAATACCAAAAAGTAAGCAGGCTGTGGGCTTGGAGCAATGACCAGGTTTATGGTTTCAAGAACAAGACAGGTGTTTGTTCTCCTCAGAAGAGAGTACAGACCACACACCCCTGGTTCTTTACTCCTAAGCTGTGAACTGGCAGCTGAAAAAAAAAATTGGACAGTCCTAAAAGCTGCTCATTCATCACACAGATGGACTTAGAGAGTGGCAGTTTTCTGTTTATTGAAGGACAACCAGTTGCCAGCTTCCTGATTTTACAGGTTAGATTGTGAGGGAGTCTGCTCTTTGCCAGTTAAAATCAGAATTACCTGTTTGACCTCTGAAGAACACAGCTGGAGGACTGTGAGAGAGAAAAAAAAGTTTAATCGGAGAAGTACCATTGACCTTCTAAATTCGTACTGACTCCAAAGAGCTGTGAAATTGCGGTGCCATATTTTAGAGGATATCATATGAAAAGCTTTTAATATTCTTCATTGATGCCTTATATACCTTTGTAGCCATGGCTGTAGGACCCTTTCCTTGGGGGAAAAAGGAGGCTATAAATTGTCTCAGTGTTATGCTTGAAGATGACAGGAATAATCTGAGTGGGCATGGTTAGTGGAGCTCTTCTGGAAGTCTTGTAATTCCTACAGTGCCAGTTTCCTCACTCCACCCAGTGGTCTGAATAATGAAATAGGGAGTAGGTTGAAGTTTGCTAATGATATCTTGAAAGAGAAAGGCAAAATTCCACTTGCAAATTAAAATAGATATGGTAACTCATATTTACCTAGTTCCTTTGCAGTTTTATAAAGTGCTACAAAGTGGCCAGTAAAAATATCATTATCTAGTTTTTAATTTTAATGCAAAATGCTCAGAATCCAGAGTGGAAGGAGCACTGGACTTGGAGTGAGGAAGGCCTGAGTTTGAACCCTGACTCTGGTTCTTATTCGCTTCTGCGACGCTGGGTTAGTTATTTAACCCCTTCATCCTCAGTTTCATCATTTGTTAAATGGAGAAAAACAATAGCACTCACCTGCTAGGGTTGTTGTGAAGATAAAATAAGGCACTTATTTATAAGGTGCTTTGCAAGCCTTGAAGGGTTATGCAAGTGTTTGCATGTCTTTATTATTCCTGTAAGGCTCCACTACATACTCCCTGAATCTTCCCTGCCCTCTCCAGGTGAAAGTACCCATTTCTTCCTGAAATTCTCACAGTGTATTTTATTTGCATCTCTCTTTGCACATTGACTTCCCTTCTCCCTTTCTCCCACCCTTTGTATCATATTGCATCAGAGATCTGGAGATGAGAAGAGCCTTGACAGTCACCTAGTCCAACTCTCTCTCCTTTTGTAGCTGAGAAAACTGAGGGATCGAGGTGAAGTCATTTACCTGAGGTCAGTGAGTAGTGAGTGGCAAGGGCAGGATTTGAACGTAGGCCTTCCGACTCCCAATGTTCCTTTTAAATACATGCTCTGCCCACCATACTGCGGATCTCTCATTCTCTACCCACTACCTCTCAGGATCTAAGGAAGGAGTAATCTCCTTTAAGGAAAATAGTTTTTTTTTCTTTTAACCTTTGCATCCAAAGGCTCTAACACAATGTCTTAAACATCTTAAGTATCTGTTAAATTGAAATTTCACAGATGAGGAAGTGGGATCTGAGAGAAGTTAAATGATTTGCTCAGGGTCATAGATCTCCAGCAGAATGCCAGCCAAATTGGAACACAGGTCTTTTTTTTTTAAAGTTCATTTTATTCTGAACTTAAGAAATAAAGCAAAAATTTTTGTAACAGAATAGAAAAAAAAGGATTATTGCACATCAAACTGCAAATCTTTTAAGTACAACTTGCTGTTCCTTTTAAATACATGATAAAGTTATCATGTAGCTTTCTTTTTTTCTTTATTTTCTCCCTCCCCCCCGAGATGGCTACCATTGGACACAAACAGGTGTGTGTGTGTGTGTGTGTGTGTGTGTGTTTAAAATCTTTCTATACATCTATTTATTAGTTCATTTTTTGGATACAGATGGTGTCTTTAGTTATAGGTCTTTTGAAGGCATTTACAATAGTCAAAATGACTTAGTTGCTGTTAACGTACACAGTGATTTCCTGCCTCTGTGTATTTCATTCTTCATTATTTTGTTCAAGTCTATCCTTGTTTTCCTAAGACCATTGAACTCATCCTTCCTTATAGCATAGTAGTACTTCATTATGATCATATGCTACCCATGTTCAGCCAGGTCTTTTTACTCCATGTTATAGGTTCTTTTCCATGACTCTATTCTAGGCTAAACCCATTATGACACTGACTTTGGGAGATAAGGCTGTTCTTCTATAACTCTCCATGAGGTAATTGATAGGGATTCTAGCACCTCATAGGTTGTAGAGCTGATCCTCTGCATTCATCTAGTAGAATCTTCTCTTTTCTTTTTAACATGAAAGAACTGAGACTCAAGAGGAAAGTATGATATTCGGGCTATCAGTGTTTCAGTTAAAAGTAATGGCTTTACCATATCCAAGTTGCTCTGTTTATGGGAATATTATTTGTACTATTCCATATATAACTCTGGAGCTTACCCAAACCCTTCTGGTGACTGACTCTTAGAGTCCCAGTACCCTCCCTGAGAAGTTGGGTACATTCTTGGTGGCTTTCATCCCAACTTCCTTGTGGTTTCCGCCCTAAAGATTATCTGTGATTAAGAAATGAATAAATCACGCATCACTATTTGTTCGTTAAGTAACTATTATTTTCACAACGTTTTGTGCCCAGCACTTTGAGAGATAGAAAGGAATTTAATGGATCAGAATTATGAGTCTATGATAGGCAGAGTTCCATGCTAAACTCTTGGGAAAATTTTTGGTCTCAAGGGATTTTTAATTTATATATGTAGGCAACTCTAAAAGAAGTTTGAATATAGAATATTAGTGCTTAAGAATTATGAACCAAGACCTGAGAAAGTTGAAGATGATCATAAACTGAAGGGAACAGAGAAGACTTGAGAATATTCCTTTAGCCGTTGTATGAACAGTGGATTGGGAAGGGAAGAGTCTAAAGGCTGGTTGTTGTGTGCTGTTCAGTCATTTCATTTGTGTGCCGACTCTTTGTGACCTCATTTAGGATTTTCAGTGGGTATGGCAAGGCTTGAACCTCAGTCTTCCTTGACTCCATATTCATCTAGTTTTGAGCTTCTTCTTTTTGATATTTTTATTAATAATTTAGATGAATGAATAGGTCACATGCTTATTGCAGATGGTATGAATTTGGCATCTTGGATGACCGAATCAAAATCCGTAAATGTTCGCAAGAAGTCGAATTGATGGACACATGGGATGAATTTAATGTAGATAAATGTACATTTGCTTTGGATTAGAGTAGAAAAATCAACATCAAAATTACAACATTAGGAAACATGAGTAGACAACAGTTAGAAGTAGATCTTAGGAAAGCAACCTCAACATGAATCAAGTATGTAATTTTGCAAAAAAAATATATATATATATATATATAATTTGATCTTAGGCTAGAGCAGTGGTTCTCAAACTTCTTAATGCCTTAATACTCCTATGTGAGTGTATCTGCATGTGGGCGGACCCCCCTAGAGACAAATAGAAGAGTGGTGTCTCAGTTCCTAAGACCATTGGAAATATGTGTTTTCCCATGGTCTTAGGTGACCCCTGTAAAAGGGTTGTTTGACCCCCAAAGGGGTTGCGAACCACAGGTTGAGGACTGCTGGGCTAGAGAAATATTAATCACTAGTATAATGGAGGTTCTATTTTTGATGCATTCTTTCTTAATCAGCTGATATTTAGATTATTGTGTTTTATACCACATTTTAACGAAGTACATTATAAAAAACTGCAACTAATTTAGGGAAGAGAGATGATGATGATGAGTGAACCTGAGTCTTCATGATTCAAAGCCTTGCATTATATCCACTGTGCCACCTAGCTGGTAAGCCTTTGAGCCAGTAGAAAGGACAATTTATGTGGGATGCAATAGCTACCTTCAAGCATTTGAAAGGCTATTTATTACATAGAAGAAAGATTAAATTTGTTCTACTTGGACCCAGGGTCAGATCACTAGAGTACTTGATGAAAGTTGCACAGAGTGACGTTTTGGTTCATTGTAAAAGAAAATTTGTTAATAGAGTAATCCAGAAATGACATGGCTTTCTTTGTGTTGATTCCTCATTACTAAAGGTTTTCTGAGCCAAAGCAGGGCTATCACTTGTGACATTACAGACACTATTCTTGGTCCTATATGAACTATATAGTCTGAAGGCCTTTCTAAACTCTGAAAAGACATTATCTTCTAAGTTAGTCCTGAAGTTGTAGAAAATACTGATCTTTTCTCCAGCAGAGGGTTAACGTCTTTGAAGTCAGAGACTGTTTTCATCTTTGTCTTGGCATTTAGTGCCCAGGGTGACCATTTGGCCAGCATCTAGTCAGCACTTAAGAAATGTTTATTTAATTAAATTGAGCCATTGTAGGATCTGGGATGGTGAACGTTTGATTGAAAATTGTTTGAGGAAGATTAGTCAAGTGGTGGTATACAGATTAGATTCTAGTAGAGAAAGACTGGAGTCAGGCTTCCAAGCTAACAAATTTTACCAGAATTGAATCCTTAGGTGATGGGAACCTGTATGATGATGGTAACAGGAGTGGAGTGGAAGAGAGTCAGTCTAAGAGTGATTTTGAAGGAAGAATATAATTTTCCTAGAAAAGAAAAACAATACTGTGCTGAAGTAGAAATTGTTTATAAAATGGAAGAACTAATAGATAATTTTGCTCCCCTAGGCATTGGTCAGACTTTTATTAAGGAAGCAGTGGCTATAGCATGGGACTTGGAATCAAGAGAACTTGTGTTCATGAGTTCAAATTATCTCAGGTACTTACTAGCTGTGTGACTCTGGGCAAGTCACTTAACCCTGTTTACTTCAGTTTCCTCATCTATAAAATGAGTTGGAGAAGGAAATGGCAAACTACTCTAGTATCTTTGCTAAGAAAACCCCAAATGCGGCCAATAAG
>CM053599.1:61990019-62006876 GCA_028646575.1 Pseudocheirus occidentalis
ATATATATATATATATGAAATTCTAATTTTCAGTTAGTGAAAATATAATAAGAATAATAAAGTTAATTAACTTCTAGAGTCATGAGTCTAGAATTGGATTGTAGACCTTCTTATCTCTTCATCTGAATCTAGTACTCTACATTAGAAGTAAGGAAGCTAATGCCCTCCACCCATTAAACCCCATATTAATTTTCTGCCTGCCTAAATCCTTTTGCAGACAATGGTACCCAGTTATCCTCAAGAGCTTGATGTGATTGATAGTGTATTCTCACCAACCAAAAATGGGAATGAATCAGTCCCCCCTACTCCAGCTTTTCCTGTGTCACCAGAGACACCATATGGTAAGAAAACCTCTAGCAGTAGTCACATGACCTTGGGCACATTGGTTTGTCCATTTTTGAAAGAAGAATTATAAAAGTCATTTATTTTTCTTTCTCTTTCAGTAAAGACTCCTTCACATTATCCTCAGATCAGTCCATCAGAGCAGCTTATGAGTGGCCCAACCAATTTATACAAAACAGGTCATGGTAAGAACTTTAGCTATTCTTTTAAATGTGTTGGTTTTGTTTTAGTCACAAGATCCTTCATTTGCTGGGTATGTATATGCCTATAATCCCTGCTACTAAGTAGCCTGAGGCTGGTGGATTGCTTGAGCTCAGGAGTTTGGAGACTGTTGTACCTAAAGCCTATCAGGTGTTTGTACTAAACTGCATCAATCAATATGCTGTGCCCCTTGAGCAAAGGACTTTTCCCCCTCTCCCCTTCCAGGGATGATCCAGCCCAGTTTAGAAATGGATCAAGTCAAAGCTTCCATGCAAATGAACAGTGGGATTCAGTCTGGAAGTGACAACTTCACTTCTAACCTGGGTGAAATAGGAAGAATCAGTTCTAAAAAAGAAACAAGTAAAAAGAAGACTGTTCTTTGTTGACTTATTTTTGTTTCTAATGATTGTTTTGTCTTAAGTTTAGATTGATATTTCTTTCCACTTTGTCTAGAAATGATTTGTTTGACTTTGGGATCAAATTTCTCAAGCCTTTCAGCCTTGAACAAATGTGGGATTTATAGAATAATTATGTAAAATTTGCCACTTATGTAAAAATTATGTAAAAATCTGCCACTTCAATCATTAAACAGTTGATTTGGTCATTTAGGTTTAAATTTCTTTGTGGAATAGCCATAATAATTAAGGTATTATAATGTATTTGGGGGATAGTAGAAGACAAGGGCAGGAATTCTGGAGCTTAATAGAATGCTCTAAGAGATTTACTTTTTTTTATCCAAATTTGTAAACTTTCTAGAAGTTTCCCTTGGCCTATGACCACCAATGTCTAATGTTCTAAAAAATCTTGTTGTCTATTGATATTTTTGTGATTTTCTTCTTCTGTACTATATAAAATATTTTCCAAGTATCTCATGAAATATTAAATCTCAGATTATTTGCCTGTAGCTTACCTATTCTATAACTTTTTTGTGAATAATATCATCTACTCTGCACCAAAGGACTGTAGAGTTGGAAGGTTAGAAGCAAAATATTTAATTCTCTCCTTTTCAGGCAAACTCTACACATGTGGCTATTAAGCTTTGATTTAGTCGGAAATGTATTTCTCTGAATCCCAAACTGTAACCTTTATGTCAGATTTTCACAATGGGTCTTCACAGTTTCATTATTCATTGTGATTTCAGAAAGTCCAAAAAGTCAGGAAAAAATTTTTTTGATGCCCTCTAATACCAAATATAAATTCTTTCCACTTACCTATTATATCACATGAGAATAGAAGTTAGAGACTTTCGGTGGTGATTAGAATAATAATGGATATTTGTTTATTTGTTTTTCTCTTGAAAGAGAAGTAATAGGAAGCCTTAGAAGTGGTAATTACCAGTTATCCACTAAAATTTCCTTTGTGGTTTTGGCACTATCAGTTCCTCCATTTCTACACTATGTATGGTAGCTGTTAAACAAGTATTTCATTTCCTAACTCAGGTTACTGAAATGGGAGAGGGGAAGGTACAAAAAGTAGTACAATGAGTTATAGAAAAAAAATGACATGTATGTAGATACAGGCATGAATATATTAAATGATTCTCTAGAAACAAATTCCTATAATATGTGTATTTCATACAGAAATAAGTGTTTTAACCTAGAGAAGAGAACCCTTAATTGGGGTACATAATAGTTGTCTTTTTAACATGTGAAAGGATAACATATTGAAAAGTGAGTGGACTTATTAGGACAGAATGTGGACATGATATTAGGAAACAGATTTCGGTTCAACATGAGGAAGAACTTTCCAGTACTCAGAACTATCCAGAAATGAATAGTGGTTATGTAGAATATGAAATGAGTGTCATAGCATTGAAACTATTCATTCTAAAGCCGGATGAGCATTTGCCAGGATTGTTATAGAAAATCTGACATAGGAGATTGAATCATAAAATTCTATGATTTTGTGTTGCCGCCTGTGGTAACTTCTTTTGAATGTCCTCAGTACTGAGAAATTTTCATTTCCTTTGAGGGGAATTTTGGTTTTGAGGAACACTCCAAAGGTATTTGGAGTTATTCCTATTCAAAAATATGAGTGTTCAAGTTGAGTAGTAACATTTTTGAGTAAAAACCCAGGCATATTTATATTTACATTAAATATATAATTAGATTGAAACCAAATTTATCATTTGGCTAAATAACAGAATTTGAAACTTTGAAGAAGAATAATTGTAAAGTGCTTGGCACAATGCCTCGTATATAGTAAGTGTTTAATAAATGCTTATGCCTGTCCTTTCTGCCCTCCTCCCAACCCCCACAGCAATGGAAGCCTCATTATAGGATAAGCATCCTCTCATGCTTTCATTACTTTGGAATAAAATACTCATTTGTAGTATTAAGCTCTGCTCTGCTTATTAAATATTCTTACAAGTCCTGTGGTGATGCCTTATAGTGTGTAGATGACTCTGGGTTTTCAAAAGCTATGCCAGAAAAGTGTAATTTCTGGTAGGTTTTACCACATTGTAAAAGCTTAGAGGTAGAAGAAACTATGGACCTTAATAATAATAGAGAGCATTTGTATAGCATTGTAGGTTTGCCACAAGCTTTACATAGATTATCTCTTTTTATTTTTTTGGTATGAAGATTTTTCTCCCTCTCCTACCTGTCCCTTGTGGTAAAGAAGTTGCCACATAACCTAGATAAGTATGGATAGGCTAATTACCAGAAGGAAGACCAGAAAAGTGATAGTGCCATGACAGACTCTGAAATGGAAAAAAAAATTTTAAATAGCCCTTGGTCCTATTTCCTTTTCTGAAGTGATATTGGTGGATTGGGGTAGAATTGGGATTGGGAGAAGACTGGAATGGACAGTCAAGCCACTGACATTGGAGAAAGAAGAACTGAAGTTGTTCAGCAAGGTCACAGATACATCATGGTAGGGGAGAGTTGTACTGGGTTACAGGAATAGCCAATCATCATTGTGGCTTTAGGCTTCATGTTTTCCATGTTCCAAAAGTTATCACATCTTAAAAATCTCTTTTCCTCCTGATAAAATTTGACAACCAATATTAAGGAATTCTGCTCTCTCCATACATCTGGCCTTCTTCCTTCTCACACCCTAGTCCTCGAACAGGGTTTGTGGTGATCAAATTGGCAATGGCAAGGGATATGGGGAAGGAAAAGAGCATGGTAGGGTCTGGTCTTCTATGCTGTATTATGTACCTAGTTGCTTTTATGGATGTTCCAAATGTGGTGGTGGAGAGAGGAGAATGGTGAAGAAGACTGTGGTGGATTCAGGGAAGCTGAAGTTTGGTCACTTCTTGATGTCAGGAAAAAGGTACTATGAGAACCTAGAGCTCAGATGTCAGGAAAAAGGAACTTTGAGAACCTAGAGCTCATCATTCCATGTTTTTAAGTAAAAGCATGCAATCTGTTCTTTTTCTTATCAAGTAGCTGCTGAAGTGAATAAAGGGGAGATAAAGTGAAGGTTGCTGGTTGTGGAGAGTTACCTTTTTCTGTTGTTGCTTTTTGGAGGAGGTGAAGACTGGGCAGTTGGGGTTAAATGACTTGCCCAAGTCATTTAACACATTTAATACATACTTAACACAGCTAGTGTTAAGTATCCGAGGTCAAATTTGACCTCAGATCCTCCTGACTCCAGGGCCAGTGCTCTATTCACTGCACCACCTAGCATCCCCAGAGAATTACTTCTGAACAGCTTAACAAAGGGTTTTTGTTTGAGCCATCTATCTGACAATTACATACCTATAGCTTTGGTATACATAGAATCCATTGTTATGACAGTCACTATAATGGAACTTTATTTTTAAAAGGGAAAAAAAACCATGTCAAATTTCTAGAAGTGAGTTTTATATATTACTGAAAAGCTTCCTTTCATTATTTACATTTCACCAGAAAACATTTGAAAGTTACAAATCACACTTAAGAATTGCTTTGCTTCTCTTTTGATGAAGGAAGTTAGTGTCTCTTAGTAGATAAGATTGTCAGTCTTGGAGTGAGAAAGTCCTGGCTTGATTTGTACCTTCACAAGGCAGTATATAACTGGCAAGTCTCATAGACTAAATTGCAAGACAATTGGCATTCTCAATTGATAGAGGAAATGTCATTAGGAGTTCCATTACATTAGGAGTAGGTCTTCATTAAGACCGATGAAATCTTAGGTCCAGACTAAAAAAATTGTAGAAGAAAGGAAAAAGTATTTTGACTCCTGTAAAAATATTTTTCTTTACCTCTTAGTATAATAAAGTCTTATCAGGTCTTATTGTGGACCAACAATATAATTTTTATATTTGAAGAGTTATTTATTAATTTGAGAAATGTAACTGTTTAGGAAATCTAGCTCCCCTTCCTGAAATATTTTAATATTATTTTTAGTTGTTTTCTTTTTTTGCCTAGCAACAACAGGTTATCATAAGAGATGAAGATAAGAAATTAGCTTCCAAGTTCTCAGTAGAGAAAGATTCAGGGAACAACTTCCTGTTGGATAAGAAATGGGGTTGTTTGTGGTTTTAGATTAAGCATAAATGATATCTGTTGAGACTGTACAATCTGTGAATTATGTCTGAGACCCCTGGCCTGCACAAAACAGTGTTTTATTCAATCCTATTGTGCAGTGGGGGTGGAGATTTCATTCTGGAGGAGGTGTAGGAAGAGGGAGACACATAGTTCTATAGTGTTTTAAGGTTTACAAAACACTTTTCTTCACAATTACCCCACGTAGGCATTGTGAATAGTATCCCCATTTTACAGATGAGGGTAAATGGCTGAGATTCAGTTACAGTTCATGGATAGAACTAGAGCTCAACTTTGTGGATGCCAAATCTAATTCTTTTTTCCATTAGTCTCCACTGCTTCACACTGGCTCCTATGCAGCTGTATTGTGTATATCCCATGCCCTTGATTCTGTGAACAATTACAAGGAAAATAAACTCATAGTAATTATACTTTGGTCTGTTGCTCTGATTAATAAGACTTTAGTTACCTTTTTGAAAAAAAAGGCTAGATATTTCTTTCTCTTTCTACATACACAAACAACAAAGAGATTTATTCAGTCTTTTAGGATTCAGAAAATAAAGCCATGTGAACTGAATGAAAATGAACCACCATCATCTGAAAGAGTCTCCATCATTTCTATCCAGAGTCTCCTTTGTACTATTACACTTTGTAACTTTTTCTCTCTCAGCATGGTTGTGGCCTTAGTAAATATTTCTCATTTTCTCCATCAGCCTTCTAATGTTATGCTAGGGTTTAAGTAATAAAAGTACCTCATTCATGAATAGGTTGTCTCCCAAAATTATGTTTGAAAGTTAATAATTTGTAGTTCAAAACATGTTTACTCATGGAAAAATAGATAAAATAGATTCCCCCTGTGAAATCTAGTCAAGGACTGCCTCCCCCTTCACTTCAGTATCTATCTTTGCCCCCACTTCATGACCATCTAGCTCTCTGTACCGCTGTACTGTTTACCAGAGCCCGTCTCGTCGGAATTTACTAAGTTATGATTACTATGGTAACAGCTGACACCTTCATATAGTGACAAGATCATTGAATGTGAAGTCATAAGATCTGGGTCTTGAATCTTTGCTCTAACACTTGTGTGACCATGGATAAGCCATTTGGCCTTTCTGATCATAAGTTTGCTCATCTGTAAAATTAGGGTGCAGTACTAGATAAACTTTGAATATCTTTTTCTATATTAAATCCTATGATCTTTTGTAGATTTTTCTGAGCATCCCATCTAGTTTGAGACTAGATAGTCATTGAATCAGTCAATCGGTTTTGAAGTCCTTTCTAACTCTGATATTCTGATGTTTTGCAGAGTTTCCAACTGAATTTATTTTAGCCCATTAACCATAGGAGGGAACATACCCTACAGGTAGTTTATATTTTTAGACATGATTTTCTAGAGTCCAAGGTCACCAGTATTCCATACTGAGATATCAGATGTGAGAATATAGTGAAGGCTCTTGATTAAACAAGAATTCTATTAAACAAGAATTCTCTAGTAGCTTGGAGACTTGCAGGTCAGACTTCTGATGCTTTATAATGTTTTAATTCCCCATATATGTGGGATAAAAATAGGGAGTAGACACAGAGTTTGTCTCTAACCAAGTCCTTCTTCCATCACTTTCTTGTCTTTCCCACTTGGCCCTTCCCCAGGTATCCCAGTAACTTTATTCTGTTTTCTACCTACCCTACTCTTCAACTATCAACCAGCTCTACCCAGTGTTTGCCAGTGGTTCCAAATAGGAGACATTTGTTAAGGGCTTTGCTATATACATTAAACATAAGATCCCAGTCACTGACTTCAAATCTAATAGGGGAGATAAGGAAGCTTACAACTATTATATAGGCTAGAATCTAAGTGAGTTCAAGAGCTTTGCAGACATAGTGCTTTGAGAGTCTGGAGGGAAGAAAGCAGGTATCTACCTAAGTAGACCAGTGAGGAAGGTGAGCAGCATTTGAGCTGCATATTCAAAGGTGGGGTAGAGAGAGCAGGGTATTCCAAGCAAGGAAGTAGTCAAGTATAAGGTGCATTTGGCTGCCCTAGAATCATCCAGTTTTGCTAGACAATAGAGTAGATGCTGAGGAACCAGCGTGAGATGAGTATGGAAAAGTGTTCTAATGTTGTAGAGGGGGCCCTTGAAGTTTATGGGGTACTCCCCAATTTCCACCTCAAACCAGTACTTCCCTTTCGCAGTTGCTCAGCAGCTTTTAGCTATGTATTTATCAGGTTAAAGGCATTTAAGTTAAATGTGGATCCTGCACATTTGAAGAACTTGTTAGAATGTATAAGAGAAATATTTATGAGTAGAGATTCTTTAGGTAGTGCTTATCTAACCTAATGGTACTCTTGGAATGGTATGCATGGAATTAACATTGCTTTCTCATACCATCTCCACCCCACACACATTTTTTTGCATACAGCTCTGCTCCCATCCAAACAGTTATTGCGTAGGGAGGGTGCCTGTGTTGGCATAGCAATCCTCTTTTCAAAAGCAGTGATAACAAATCAAGGAATGTTGATTCATTTATTCAACCTGAGCAGTTATTGGCCAAAGTCAAGTTTTCTTACTTTTCTTTGTGTCTCTCCTTATTAGGCAATCTGCTTAATTCAGTAAAACCTTCCCACAGACAAACACTTCAGTGTCAAAGCTTATATATAGTTGAAAAATAAAATACAGATTAACCTATTAGCATCTGAACCTTTCATCCCACACCATTTGGACCTTGGCCTTATTACCTCTTATTTTGCAGCAAGCTACAACATTTTCAGAGAGACTAGTTGAAATGGCCATGTGACCATTAGCAAATAAGGTCAGTTTCCTGTTCTCTTTTATTTTTATTTTTATACCTAACAAGTGATTCATCATAGTATACTATTGACCCCAGCCTCTTAAAAATTAGGCCAGCAGAATTTAAGCTCTAAACATTCCTAACCAAGCTAGAAAAAATTTTGAATAGTGATCAGCAAGGGCTGATTAGAGAAAACCAGCCCATCCAGGGTCTCTGAGAAAGAGATCCATCACCAGAGAGTAGAACATAAGGTGATGATGGGTGAGGGTAAGGAGGGGAGAAGAAAGAAAGTTATGGAAACTTTTTTTCCCAGATGTGAAAGAACAACACCTGTAGTAGGGTGGCGATGAAGTCACAGATTAGCCAGTTGGTCAATAAAATATTTATTAGACTTTGATTATGGACCAACTACTATACTAAATGCTACTCTATTGAAGGACTAAAAAGCAGAGCTAACTGCAAAACGGTGGAGAAAGGAAGACAAATAGGCATTCCTAAGTCTTGGACAAGTTTGGGTTTTTTTGTTTTTGTTTTTGTTTTGCTTTTTGGAGGGGGGAAGGCAGGGCAATTAGGGTTAAGTGACTTGCCCAAGGTCACAGGGCTAGTAAGTATTAAGTATCTGAGGCCTTGGACAAGTTTTTTCTTCTTTTAAATTTTGTTTTGATTTTTGTTTTTATTGATTCAACTGGGTTTTCTGGTTCATAGTGTTTAGAAGGTTTAAGTATTTACCAGTGCATTCAAACGAATTCCCTTTTCTGTCAGTCTCTCTCTCTCTCTCTCTCTCTCTCTCTCTCTCTCTCTCTATATATATATATATATATATATATATATAGTAACTTATTTCAGACATTCAGGAAATGTGCATGATGCCAGCCTTAATTTATAAGCAGTGAGAGATGCTTATTCCATGTTTGTTGATTTAGAACTTCACTAACTTTATGAATGGAAAGTAGCGGTGGTCAATAGAAAGGACCCTGGGGTGGGTGAGTGCAGATGTGGGTTTTAGTTCCTCTCTAAACTTGTCACTCATTACTAGTGTGTCCAGAGCAAGTCACACTATGACTTTTCAGATTCCTCATCTACACAAAGAAGAGATTGAATGAGCTGATCTTCGAGACCCTTTTGACCTCTAAGACTGTATAACTTTTCATTCTTTGAAGCATAATCACTCATAAAATCGAACAGGCTGGTAACCCTTCTTCCTGTGGCCCATATTCTTTTGGCTTGTACTTTTTGCTCACTGAGGGGAATATTCTTACTGCTTGAGCTAAGAACCTCTGGGATCCGGTAGGACAAGATCAGGAGAAGACAACATTGTGAAATCTTCCGATAGACCAGTATTACATTAGGTTTTTTGTGTTAGATAAGGTTGCAAAAAGCAAGTCAATTGTAAAATCAGCTAATCCTGCTATCCCCTCACCACTCTGCAAAATCAATGTCCTCTGCCTCTGTTGGTTTTAAATTAGGTGAATACTACCTGTAACCATTGCATGAAACCGTAAACGCCATAAGAAATGAAATCGCTTATTCTATTGGGCTTGTTTTCTTTCTTCCTCCCTCCCTTCTTCCCTCCCTTCATTCTCTCTTCCTCCTTTCCCTCTCCCCTTCATGCTTACTTCATTCTCTCCTTTTTTCCTTCCTTCCTCCCTCTCTCCCTTTTCTCCCTCTTTATCCTTGCTTCCCTCCCTACTTCCCTGCTTGTTTTCCTGCCTGCTTGTCTGTTGACCTGCCTTTAGTCCAAGCTAATTTAGGGGAATCAAAAAGACATCAGAAAAATCCCTAATACACAGTGCAACACTTTTATTTATTTATTATTATCGGCAGTTCTTTCTCACTCTTGGATACACATACAAATTGAATGAGGTTGATGTTTTCTATTTATTTCATAAAATTTGTTATCCAGGTCATGAGCCATCATGGTCCAGTATATATAGAACACTGTCCTGGAATTCTATTATGCTGGATTCTGCTCTGATCTCTTCCCCATAATACTGGAGGGCAGAGAACCAATCTGGTACAAGTTGATATTGCTATGTTTTAGGTGAATGGGAAGCACCCCCAATGTGACTTCCTTAGCACAAGTTTACTCTGAGTGAACAGTGTGAAGTGAGTACTGCAGATACTATGATGGACTGGGTTTGTTGTACACTATACCTGATATTCTAGTCACAGTGCTCTGGAAATGCCTGGAATGCTTAGTTTAGTTAGCCCTAGGCATTGTGTGTTTTAATAGGGACATTGACAGAGTTAAGTGTCAACAGGTTGTCAAGGGATCTAAAAATTCAAAAGTGAAATTGTTGAAAAAACCTGTCACTCAGCTATTTGATGATCCAATGAACTGGAGGCTTTTTTTTTTCAGGAGGAGAAAAGAAAAAGAATTAACAGTTACACTGAAGTCTAGCTCTAAAGTCCCATTTTTGCCATAGGGTTAAAACTGCATTTCTCAATGCAATGCTAGGAGATTACAAACTCTGGTAGATCCTACCATGTTAGAAAGGGCTTCATTAATGGACTTGGTGACTGACTATATATTGCTCAGGAGAACCAGACAGGCTAAGCTAATTTCAGAGAATACCACAGGCAGGTTGGTTGCAGAATAGTGTTTTATTTTGTTTTGTTTTTTGTCCTATTTCACAGGCATCATTTTCTAAGATAAGGAGTGAGAGAAGGAGGAAGGTTAATCTGCATTGTCAGTGGACAGTCTGGTACTTTTGAGATGACAGATCTTTAAGGCACTGAGGTATATGAGAAAGGGCCAGTGCTAGGTACTGAAGACAAGACAGACAGATCAATTCCTGGCTTAGGAAGAAATAAGGACTCTAGTGTGAGCCTTTCCTATTAAATATGTAGAAACTTTTGAAGAACATCCGCATACAGAAAATCAACTATTTAAATCAGTATCTTGAGAAGTAAAATAAAAATGCTATATAGAATGAGGATTAGCAATAGTTTATGTTTTAAATTTTATTTACAAATCAAAGGAACCAACTTGATGTAAGTAGTTGATTAATTTTCTCCCAATTCTCATTTTCTTGAAGTTTAGCAACAATGATAGCTCTCTTACCCTGTTCTGAGTCCAATTCTCAAAGCCTTTTGGATATTTGCATGAGTGCATAAACGGAAACAAGTGTATGTATCATGAAAATACTCAGATGCATCTGCCATCTCAGCAATTTGGATATTCTCTTAAACCAGTGGTTCTCAACCTTCCTAATGCCACAACCCTTTAATACAGTTCCTCATGTTGTGGTGACCCCCCAACCATAAAATTATTTTCGTTGCTACTTCATAACTGTAATTTTGGTACTATTATGAATCGTAATGTAAATATCTGATATACAGGATGTATTTTCATTGTTACAAATTGAACATAACCCACAGCTTGAGAACCGCTGTCTTAAACAGAACAGATTGAAGCCTGTCCACACTTGCCCATCGTGTGCCACTTATGGCCACATCGGTTTGTTAGAGCAGGTCTATCCATCATTCTAGAGAGCTTCCTCAGTTCTCCTGGTGGTCCCAGTATACCAGCAGAGCACTCAGGCCATCTGTTGGTCAGCCCTCAATCTTGTCATGTGACCAGGCTAATCTCCTTTCCATGTATCTCTGATAATTCCTTTTACAGCACTTATCCCAATCAAATGGCAAGGAGGGAGGAAGAACAAGGAGCAAAGCAACATATTCTTTAATCTTAGTTTTTTTGTTTACTAAAAGAATGAAACTTCATTAAAGCATAGAGTGATTATCTCAAAAATGTTCTACTTATTAGAAAACAAAACTAGTGCTTAAAAAATCCTAATCTATTTTAAAAGTATTTTGTTATTTCATTTCTTTTCCATTTTTTTTTCTTTCCTACTGTGAGCTGTCCTTCTATAACATTTACTTAATACAGTGGTTCTCAACCTATGGATCGCAACCCCTTTGGGGGTTGAACAACCCTTTCACGGGTCACCTAAGAACATTGGAAAACACACATTTCCAGTGGTTTTAGGAACCCAGATACCACTCCTCTATCCATCTCTAGGCGGGTCCACCCATGTGCAGATACACCCACGTATGAGCATTAAACGGTCACAGCATTAGGAAGGTTGAGAGCCACTGACTTAATATTTGCCAGGCTCTGTGCTAAGGTCCTTATATTTTTTTTAATCTTATTTGATCCTTACAACAACCCTAAGATACATAAATCTTAATGCCAGAAAACAACTAGCAGTGGACTTGCTCATGTCATAACTCTGACCCATTTAAAGGCTAACTGATAGATAACATGAACAAGACATTGTGAGGAAAGGAAATGCTAAATGGCAGGAAGTTCTTTTATTATGAATAATCATTTCAGTCTTGTGAGTCCACAAAAAAAAAAAGAAAAGAAAAATACAATGCTTGTTGATACAAAAGGGTTAGCAGCCTTGAATTGGAGACTTCATAACCTTGGGGACTGTGCTATTTGGACTATATCAAAATAGAGGTGGAATGGGTGGGCAAAAACTGAGTGCTGATTTTATTTATTACGTCTCGAAGGCCTGCCTCATCTCTGTATAATGGGCACATCTAGTTGTAGGCAAGACTGTTGCGAAGGCCAATAAGGAAAAAAGTTTGAAAGCGTATGAGTGTGGTGTTGTGTTAGTTGTTTCAGTGGCTAGAGTGCACTGAGTTTGGAGTCAAGAAGACCTGAGTTAAAATCTGGTCTGAGAAACTTAATAGCTGTGAGACTCTGGACAAGTCACTTCACCTCTCTCTGCCCATCTAAGTTTCCTGAACTATACAAAGGAGATAAGAATAGCACCTATCTCATAGGGTTATTCTGTTAATCAAATGAGATCATATTTGTAAAAGTACTTATTTCATGCCTGGCATCTAATAGGTGCCTAATAAATGTTTATTTTCATTCTTCTTCTTCTTTTTGAAAAGTGTCATAGATTGAATAATTATGAATTAGAGTAATGTGAACTAAAATAACCAGGAGATATTTTTTTTACCCTTATCAGATTGGCTAGAATGATTGAAAGGGAAAATCACAAATTTTGGAGGGTATGTCGAAAAATTGGGACACTAATTCATTTTTGGTGGAGTAATGAACTGATTCAACCATTTTGGAAAACAATCAGGGATTATACCCAAAACCCTTTGGCTCCAGCAATACTACTAATTGTTTTGTTTCTGAAGATAATTTAGGAAAAAGGAAAAGAGATTAATATGTTCTAAAATGTTTATAGCAGCTCTCTTTTTTGGTTGCAAAGAACTTGAAATTTGGGGGATGCCCATCAATTCAGAAATGGCTGAACAAGATTGTGGTGGAATACTACTTTGCTAGAAGAAATGATGAACTTGGGGCAGCTAAGTAGTGCAGTGAATAGAGCACTTGCCCTGGAGTCAGGAAGACCTGAGTTCAAATGTGACCTCAGACACTTGACACACTTACTAGCTGTGTGACCGTGGGCAAGTCACTTAAACCCAGTTGCCTTCTCTTTCTCCCCTCCAAAAAAAAAAAAGAAGAAGAAGAAGAAGAAGAAGGAAAGATGAACTTGATGACCTTAGAAAAACATGGACAGACTTACAGGAAATAATGAAAAGCGAAATGAGTAGAACCAAGAGAATGTTATATACAGTAACAGCAATACTGTTTTAAGAATAACTTTGAGTAAATCATTTTGAGCATTATAAATACCCAAATTAACTACAAAGGACATACAAAGGAAGATGCTATTGCATACAGAGAAAGAGCTGATAAATAGAAGTATGTACAGAATGATTTTACACACACACACATTTGTGTCTAATAGTAGCCATCTCTAGGGTGCGGGGGGGGGGGAAGGGAAGCAAAAAAAGAAATTTATATGATAACTTTATTAGATATTTAAAGGTAAGTTGCATATAATAGATTTGCAATTTCACACGCAATCCTCTTTTTAATTATACTATTGTTTTATAACATGAATTAAAAATAAAATAAATGAAATTTTCAAAAAGAGAAAAAGTGTCACAGTATATACACTTATTCTATTTATTACTTTTATACTATGTTATGACTTAGAAGAATTGAATTATACAAACAATTGTTACCATTTTCAAGTTACGGGTGTTGGTCAAAAAATTATCCACATATTTGTTTCAGAAGCAGCACTGGTAATCTTTCCAGACTTAATAGGCTTTACATTAAATCCTTCTTCTGGGCAGAGCACAGACTATTGAAGAAGAGTTTTTATTATTTATTAAAGTTCTACCTCTAATTTTCACTTAAATATGAAAGTGATGGGAAAAAGGTAGAAAAAATCTGAAAATTAACTTTTTAATAGAACAAATTATTCTCTTTACTTGAAAGTAGACCCAAATGGTTATCCTCCTGGCCCCCATAAAGAGACCAAAGCATATGCCTCATTCTAGCAGATCAGAGAGCTACCCTTACCGTCCCTATTGCAGTTCCAAATCACATTCAGATGATAATCCCCTTTTGTCCCTCAATCAGTCACTTCTTTCCTATAAGACCTCCAAATAGAGGTCATTTCACCTCATCTGTAAACACAGTGAGGGAGAATGATTCTGGAGATGACCTGTAATTTTTCTTCTGGATCTAAAATTTTTTAATACTCTATACACTATAAATGTGTGTACATACATAGATAGATCACTGAAGATTATATATATATATAGATAGATAGATAGATAGATAGATAGATAGATAGATAGATATGTGTGTGTGTATACAGATACACACACACAAACATATATACACATTCTACTGAGCAGGTTACATGTTCAATAATATGTTAGCAAAGATAGTCAATAAAATTTCTCATAGAAACAGTATTATGTCCAGGTAAGTTGGATATAAAATTAATGTTTTTTTTAATTGTGGGGTTTTGTTAAACATCTTTTTTTTTTCCTGATCCCCCTTCCCAATCCCAGCTTTATGACAAAAGATAACACAACTTCATTATTCAGTAAGACCTTAACTTAACTTTTGCTGAGAGATACTGCTGTGTAGTGGAAAGGCTTAGGGTCCAGAGAGTTGAATTCTAATAAGAATTTTGAAACTTTTTGACTGGGTGAACCTCAAGCAAGTCATTTAGCTTTTCTCTGCCTCACTTTTCTTGTCTGTGAAATGGGAATGATAATTCACTGGATTACTTACTTTACAAAGATGTGAGGAACGTGATTGTCTAAACCTTCAGATGTAATGGAAATGTAATTTGCTGTTATTGGCATTGACCCAGCACTAAATATTTGAATGCCTATAGTCACCTCTCTTTTCTTGGCCTTACTTTTCTCTTCTGTAAGATAAGCATGACTAGAATTGAAGATCTCTGAGGTCCCTTCTAGCTCAGGTATTTTGTGATGTCTAGAATTGTTCTTTCATTCTTATTTGTTGGCTTCATCCCACCTCCACTATGAACTCACTTTGTGACCCCAGGACAAAGCATTTAATGTCTCTCGGCGTGTTCTCTTGTTTGGAAAATGGGGTTTGTATTATTAAAATGCTTATGGTGGTCCTGGCACTGGTTTTATGTGTCCTGATGCTGCAGTTAGGCATCAGGGGAGGATATTCATAGAGTCTATAGATACATATTTTGCCATCAATCTAGGCACATGCACAGGTATGTTCTGTTCAGCTTGAAAAAATAGAAGACTGAAGGGGAAAAAGTTATCTCTCTGCAAATTTTGCAAACCTCACAGGTTTGTGGTGAATATCTACTGAGTATGACTATGTAAACTGTTTCGTTAACCATAATATGCAGTATAAAGTGGAGCTCTTATTCTAGTTAATTCTCAAACACAATGCCAGTGGGATACAGAATCTAGACAGTCATGCTAAGCAGAAGGGTTTCAGAGAGGTGGCCAGGATCAATCATCACAGGACTGATCTAGATACATAAAGAGAATTTCATCTCATAATAGCCTCCCATATTTATAATATACACATATATAGTAATATATACCACACATAGCATATGTAAATATTTTTGCATGTATCTATATAGTGGTTTTTATTTTTTTATAATCATAACATACTTACACACATGTAACAAGTTTGTCTGCAAGGCATTCTGGAAGACTTAATTCACTACTTCAGTGCAATAGTGATTTTATTGTTGTGGAAATTACCTTTTAACAAAACAGTATCACCTGTATATGTTATGTGAAGATCTGCATGAGTTGTTGTGGCCAAAAAAAAATTTATTTCTAAAAATCAAATCATCACTTGATGAAGCCAAACTTGTAGTAATGAATTTTCTGAAACCAGCAGACCAGGTTTTAGGACTACAGTAGGGCAAATCCATCCAAAACCATTCTGGTATAAACAGCGTTGCCACAGTGACTACATTGACATACCTTTAAGGAAATAAGGAAAGAAAGCATTTTTTTTAATGCTTATAATATTCCCGACACTGTGGTTTTAAATATCCCAATGTCATAATTAGGCATCAGGGCCAGATATTATTAGAGAATATACCTATATATATTTTTTTCATTCATCTAGTCACACACATACATTCTGTTCAGCTTGGAAAATTAGAAGACTTAAGGTGAGGAGCTATCTCTTTGCAAATATTTATAACGTTACCATGGTTAAAGGGGACTTTGCTTATTTTATACATAACATTTTATTTTAAATTTTATTATATTAAAGGCAGCTTGGTGTTATAGTGGATTAAAAAAACCACACTTGTAGTCAAGAAGACCTGAGTTCAAATCCTGTCTTAGCTTATCTGATACCTGTTTGATCCCTGGGTAAGTCACCAAACCCTTGTAAGCCTCAGTTTCCTCATCTGCAAAATGTGAATAATAATTACTACTAATAATAACAGTACCTCCTTTGTAGGGTTGAGGATCAAATGAGTTAATAGTGCAAATCTTAAAGCTCTATATAAATGCTAGCTATTTAAACATTGGTAAATTTATACGTTTATGTTTATACATAATATATGCTCTTTTTTTTTTTTTGCTTTTTGGAGGGCAGTTGGGGTTAAGTGACTTGCCCAAGGTCACACGGCTAGTTTTTTGTGTTAAGTGTCTGAGGCCGGATTTGAACTCAGGTACTCCTGACTCCAGGGTCAGT
>CM053599.1:62007376-62108784 GCA_028646575.1 Pseudocheirus occidentalis
GCAGTTGGGGTTAAGTGACTTGCCCAAGGTCACACGGCTAGTTTTTTGTGTTAAGTGTCTGAGGCCGGATTTGAACTCAGGTACTCCTGACTCCAGGGTCAGTGCTCTATTCACTGCGCCACCTAGCCGCCCTTCATAATATACTCTTTATGTAAATGAGCAGATAAACTTTGAAAAATGCAGTGTGTGCATAGGATCTATAAATTTCCAGAAAACCATGGCAGTAGACTTCTCTTGGGGTTTAAGGAAAGGAAACACTTTCAGATTTTCCAAGGCAAGGCATCATGCTCTAATGTACTTTCAGTCAGCTCTGCCTCCCATCATGATGGATGTATGACAAAAGGGAAATGTTATATCCCTCAGCATGTTAGAGATGTATTCCAGGCTATATGAACTCACAGTCCATGAGAGTTTCCTCTCTGGAGAAACGTAAGTAACTAACGATTTGGACCATTGGTGTCGACCTTAAATAGAAACACATATTGACTTGGAAAACTACAAAATAACATTGTGTTGTTTTTGTTAGACATGTTCCAGTTACATTTTAATCTGGTTTGAGGTCATTCTGGAATTTTATGGACTGGGAGTGTGACACCTCTGATTTGAACTGTCTGCATATGAAGGGCAGAGAAGGGCTTCTATCCATGGTGTTATTGCTAGAGTTTCTGAGTTTCATTATTTTCCACATTTCTGCCTTTTCTTAAAGGACTCTTAAAATTCCTATTAACTCAATGCATTATCTCCAAATTTAACACTTACTTCATAGAAGCATTTTCTAATTATTTGCTTAATAAATGCTTGACTGACAGACCTAAAAGGACCTTAAAGATTAATGAAGTTCAACCATATCTACTTGTTGCAAGACTCCCCCTTCTGTAGTCTGTCTGAACAATCCCAGAGAAAAAGAACTTGTTGCATCTTGCTGGAATAGTGGCTAGTCCAGGCCAGACCAGGACTCAGGAAGATCTCTCTACAAATCTGGACTGTAGACTTACAGACTGTTAGGACCTGTGTAAATCAGTTAGGCTCTGTCTGCCATAATAATGTCACCTCCCTCCCAGGGAGCTTTGAGAATTAAATGAGAGATGTCACTAAAATGCTTACCACAGTGTCAGGCCTGGACTATTGGAGACACATAATAAATGTTTGTTTCCTTCCTTGATTCATCATAAAGGCCACTCGTTTTTTAAGTGGCTCTGATTGTTAGAATCTGTTTTTTCTTTCTATTGAGCCAAAATCTGACTCTATATAAGTTGTAACCACTATACCTATGTCTTTCCTTTGGAACTGGCATGAATAAGTATGATCTTTCTTCTTCATGTTTTCAGATATTTGAAGATAATTACCATCTACCCCTAAGTCTCTTCTGTTCTAGACTGAACATCTCCATTTCTTTCCATTCCTCTCTTATTATGTGGCTTCTCAGTTCTCCTACCAATCCTGGTCACCCAATTCTGGATAAAGCGCAGTTTGTCAATGCCTCTTACAATGTAGTGCCCAGAAGCGAACACGATACACCAAGGGTGGTCCTGACAGTGCAGAGTACAGCAGAAAAATTGCCTCCCTTTTTCTGCATGCTTTTATTAATACTTTTACACAAGCTTTTTTGGCAGCCTTGTCAAACACTGTTAATTGACCTTAAGCATTTAATCAGCTGAAACAGGTCTTTTCTAGATTAAAGACTGGTAAATCAGGTCTCCCCATCCCTTTACTTACACATATTAATTTTTTTTTATTCTAAATTGGGCTTTCACATTGGTCCCTGTTAAATTTCATTTGTTTTTGTTTTGGCCCATTATTCCTGAACCTACCCAGATGTGTCCTTTGTTTCTGGAGACCTATTGAGTTTCTAAGTTTTATCTTAGCCATATAGAATCCCAGTTCTGTATACATGGCAATTATAGAAAGATAGCCTTCAGAGTTTAGAAGGCAGTAGCCGTCTGTAATAGCATGATATTACAAAGTCATTTCTAAAGATAAATTAGCTATTCGAGGTACATTCCATCCCCATTCCAGTCTAGCCTCACAACTCATTTTTCTAGCATTCTTTCTTATTACTTTTACCAAAGAATAAAAAGGAAGTTTTTTTTAAGATGTGAAATATTGAAGAGTAGTGGAAAATAAAGTTAGCTAAAGGTTACAAATGGTACCTGTCAGCCACACTGAATTGTTACTAGTTCTTGAACGTGACTTGTTCTGCACCCTTCCATACACTTAGAAAGCCCTTGCCATCTTATTTTTTTTTTGTCAAATTGCTATAGCGCTGAGTGCCCAATTCACATGCGCCTGACTTCTTCAAGGGATGGCCTTAGTTTGTGAAATGAGATAATATTTGTAAAGCACTTTGCATAGTGCCAAGCACTTAGCAGGCACCCCTTCCCCTATTTCATACCTCTGTGCATGTGTTTGTATATGTATATAATCTTCCTCTATTATATACCCTCTCATTTACAACTTGCCTTCTGACACTTAAACTAAATTTTTCAAAATACAATAATATTGGCTGACATTTGTAAAATGCTTTAAAGTTTGCAGCTATCTATACATTGTAGAAACAATATGTATATATGTTAATAGATATCTATAATATATATTACATTGCTATAATATAGATATCTATACTATCTATATGTAGAGATCAATTATATCTATACACAATAGATCTATTACCTATAATATAGGTATACATACAGATATATGCATACAGAAGATAGATGCTTTCACTGTATGTGAGTTTGGCAGTAATCATTGGGAGGGAGGTGCTATCATTATTCCCATTTTGAAGATAAACTGAAGTTTGGAGGGGATAAGCTTCATGCCCAAGGTAACATAGCTGGTTAGGTGTCTAAAGTGACATTTAAACCTGGGTCTTTCTGATGCCAACTTTTTTTTTTAAAGCATTCCCTCCTAACAGTAAATTTACAGTTCTCCAGTGTGGGGATTGAGTCATTATCTTTCCTATCACCTTCCCAAAGTGTTTTGCGCATAACAAGTGCTTGAAATAAAAACCAATCACTATTGAACCCTTGAGCGGTTCCTAGCCACGGGTCTGGGGTCTAACAGTATATAATAAATTAAATCATACACATTTCTATCCTCCATAACTTTATAGGAACAGAAAAGATTTTGTCTTTAAAAGAGCCTTTCAATCTATTTAACTTGAAATGAAAAGCTTTAGTGCTCTTAGATATATTTAAATATAGCATAGGACCACTGATAGCTGAGTTTTTCTTCATTCAAGACTTCTTTTCTGAGAGCAAAGGACCTCCCGCGACCTTATACTGAGGCCACCCTCAGAGCTATCCATCCTCTGGAATCTTGCAGGCCAAGGGGGGAAACCAGGATAGAACTTGCACAAGTTCATGCTCCTCTCTCAATAATGTTGACTGTAGATGTCTTACAATAATCTTGTACAAGACTACATTATAATATTGTGAAACTCCACTCTTTGACCTCTTGTCTTTTTACAGATAAAAGGACTGGCCATGACCAAGACTTGTCACTTGATATTTGTTTGTTTCTTTGTCTAGGCATTTCCTTGAGGCATCCTTTCTAAGAGCTTGGTGCCCTCCCAAGCACATAAACAATCCTGGGAGGAAATGTGCTGGCCAGTTCTTTGGTGCACGACTTCCCAGTAATCTTCCTGGTTTCTAATTCTTTTTTTTTTTTAAGAAAAAAATGCAAACATATAAACCAGAGGGAAGTCTTATATATTCATTTAATAGTCACATACTCACCATTTGTTCTAGGTGAAGAGGAAGTGATTCAGGGAGCTGGGTGATGCTCCATTTACCAAAGGTATCAGCATCAAATGCTCTCTTACTCAATTTTTGGATTTGTATTTGTCCTTTTAAATCCCCTGGCTGGAGTTATAAATTCTGTTCTGAAAATACCCTTACTAAATCATTATTATAGAAAAAAGGCTGTATCTGCCTGATTTACTGACAGTAATTAGGTGGTTAGGGATAACTCAATAAAGAAATGCATTTGAGATGTATTTGCCATGGGACAGTTGGAGGTCTGGGTGGGAGCTGCAAGTAGTAATCCTTAAAAAGGCATCTTGCCCTTTTGACCAGTAATTCTGCTTATGGATTGGATGAACTAACTGGAAGGCTAAGAGACAAAGCTATGTGTCAGCTGGTCAGGGTGGGGGACATTAAAAAAAAGTCCAATTCAAACAAGGCGGAGTCATTAGGGCATGAATGCACTGAATGGGCAGTCTGTGACAGAGAACAGTACAGCTTCAAGGAACAATTACTGAATTATTTTCTATGTGGATAGAAAAGACTCTTATCTTCAGCTGAATGGCACCATTTGGAGAAGCAGCCCCGTTTTCCTTCTCTTCTTCCTCCCGACTCCTTGGGACTTAGACTCTTCTTCAATGAGAAGTTGGTTTGGGGAGAAGAGGGGGAGGAGAGAAAGCAGAGGTTAAAAAGAGAGAAAGCCAGCAAATCCGGCCCGTAGAAGTATGTGTGTGTGAGAGAGGCTGCCTCTGCTGGCTGAGCAGCTTTGAACAAAGACCAGCCATTGGCTCTGCGAGGAGTGAGGGCTTTTTCTCTCCTCACTGAAACTCTCTTAGTCTGTACTCCATGGAGGAACTTGTGCCATGTCAGCTTCCATAGGTAAGTTTGTCATTTCCCTCTCGCTCGTGTTTTCTTCTTGTCCTGGGGGAATGTGTTTTATGTGGCTTCTGCTGTTCATTGGCTGGGTTCCTAGAATCCCGCAGCCAGCCATGAAACATGATCTCTGTGGGGCTGGGGTGGCTGGGTGAGTGGGTGTGAGAGCGAGAAGGAGCAAAAAGAACTCAGAACCAGAAGGAAAGAGAGGCGTAAAAGGCAGTGCTGCCCTGGCCAAAGGCGGCCAGGATTTATTTCACTTTGTGATGGGACTTCAGTTACTGCTGAGGCTTTGGAACTATGGAAATTGAGTTTGCTGCATAAAGCCAGTGTCTTCAGAAGAACAGAAAGGAGTGTGATGCTTTGTCTTCGGTGCGAGTATTTTTTTTTTTTAATGAAACCCTAATCTGCAGAGAGGATTGTGTGGTTTGGGAGCAGATGAAAGTTTCCCTTTTGTTCACTGTGAGAGCTCCTTCTTTTTCTAAACTGGAGAAATAACACTTTGTTGGAGTGTAGTCCCAGGAGTTGAAGACTAGTTAGAAATCTTGTTGGCTGACAGCTAAATCAATTACCAGATTAGTTTCTGAGTGAAAGGCTCCTGTGGTTTTGCCATACTATGAAGTGTGTGGCTCATAGTAATTTCCTATTAAGCACCATCCATAAGTATTTAAAGTTAAATGGTGGAATGTTTTGTTTTGCTTTTTAAAAGATTTATTTTTTTCCTTCTATTGTCCTGCTCACCCCACTGAGAACAATACTTGCAAAACCACTTTAAAATACAATAGCCACAACTAACGATACATTATTTTTGTTGTTTATTTTAAAAAAAGAATATCAGGGTATATGACCTTTTATTTCATAAAGATAAGGAACTATTACTGTGGTAACTCATCTCCAAATTGTAGTTTTTGAGAGTTGGCTTGGGGACACTGAGATTTTGCTTGACTTGCCCTAATGTTACCTGTTCAGAGGCAGACTTGAACTCAGGTCATTGAATCAAGGGACCTAGTACCAGCATTTTATAGATGAGCAAAATAGAAACCAAGAGATGGGTCACCCAAGGAGCCAGATCCAGCAAATGCCAGCAGCCACCCTTTCAGGTTTCTCTTCTGTCCATTAACATGAGAACTATGAAAATTTTCTGCCTCAGGAGATCCTCAAGCTCTTCTCCCTGTGCCTTTTATTTGCACATTTTATTTTTTATTTAACACATAGTGTGTGATTAATAAGTTCCTATTACTTGATGGCTATTTAAAAAGTACTGCCTCTTCTGAACAATTGGCTTTCTCTGCTAATATTCTTCATCACACATGGTATTTATCCTTTTCTGTGGTACCTGGCTTGGCTGATACGTGTGGAGAGGTTTTTTTCCTCTTCTTTTGATAGGTGAAAATCCTTTTGATCGAACTGTAAGAGTCTAAAAAACTAGAGTTTTCACTGGCCCTTATAAGATATACTCCATCCCTGTCCTAAAACCCATCATTTTTATTGTATAAGCGGTGGTTCAGGTCTTTCTGACTCCAAAGACAGCCCTCTCTATTTGTTATGTTATCTTGCCTCTCTGTCAGTCATTTAAAGATAATAATTGGAAAACAATCTGAATCTGTCAACATTTAAGGAGACAGGGTGATGCAGTGGAAAAGATTGTTGAACAAACTTAGGTCATAGGACTTAAGTTAGAAACATAGTTCCACCACCTACTACTTACCACCTGTGAAGTCTTGGACTAGTAAACTCTCTGAGCCTCAGTTTCCTCATTTTTAAAAATAAAGGAAATTTGGCCTCAGTGAACTCCCAAGTTGCCTTTCAGATCTAGTTAGCTAACCACACAATCTAAGCACCTACCATGTACTAGGTACTAGGTTAGATAAACCTTTGATTATGCTACGTAAGGGAGTATACATACTTTCTTTGTGACCCCAGGTCCTGATAACTTTCCTTTTAAGAGGAAGCCGAGCTGCTCTAGAACCATGGCTTAGATAAGGTGTGTGAGTGGAATCAAGGCAATGAAAGAGCCAATGCATATTTAATGGACTGGATCCCCATTTTTTCTAATTGAATGAGACTCAGTGTGGTACTAGTGGAAAAGTGGGCTAGGTTTGGAGTCAGAGGACCTGTAGCCAAATCCCACCTACAACATTACTAGTTGTGTCATGCCAGGCAAGTTGTATAACCTCTCCAGGGTTGAGTTTCCTCTTTTATAAAAATAAATTCAAAATAAATAAATAAATACAAATCCTAATTTAGAACATAATTGATTGTATTCGGTGTGCCTTAAGGTCTCTTATAACTCTACAACTTTATGTACAATATTGGAAAGGACTATGATTTTGTCAGTGTTTTGTTGGATACTCAGTCCACCAATGCAGATCACATCTGTGTAGAGCAATCCTTGGCAGTTGCCTGAGGCATATAAGTTATTCATCTAGGATCAAAGCTAATCAATATCAGTGGCAGGATCTAAAAGTACAGGATAAAACATATATCAATAATGGGTGCAATTGTGCCACATGATATAACATCACTTGACCAATATATGGTTTTCTTCCAAACCTAGTGGATGAAATGAAAAGATGTGAGGATGATACAGAACAATAGAATTTGAGTCATGGGGCCATCTAGTCCATCCCAAACACCAAAGGAATTCCCACTATGACATACACAGCAAGTGGTCCTCTAGTTTCTGTGTGAAGAGCAACCTACTCCAACTTTGTCAGTTAGTAAACAAACATTAAAATCTTACTATGTGCCAGGCACTGTGCTAATATAAGTAGCAAAAACATATCCCTACCCTCCTGGGGCTCATATTTTATTGGGAAAAGGCATGTAAACAACTCTATAAATGTAATATAAATAGTAGGTAATTTCAGATGGAAAGTACTAGTATTGGGACCTGTGGTGGGAAGAGAGCTGGAACCTTGAAAGGCTTCTTGCAGCTTGTTGGATTCTAACTGAATTTTTCAAGGAGACATGAGTTAGGGGTGGCTAGGTGGTGCAGTGAATAGAGCACCAGCCCTGGAGTCAGGAGGACCTGAGTTCAAATCCAGCCTCAGACACTTAACACTAGCCGTGTGACCTTGGGCAAGTCACTTAAACCCAATTGTTCTGCTTTCCCCCTCCAAAAAGAAAAAGAAAAAAAAAAGATAAAAAAATACACGAAGCAAAGGTGAAGAGGGAGAACACTCCAAACATGCTTGTCTAGACAATAAAAAGGCATAGAATCAGGAGATAGAGGGCTGTGTGTGAGGGCCTAACAAGAAAGCCAATGATTGTAGAATGTGTTGAAGGGAGGCAAGTGTAAGAAGCCAAAAAAGGTAGAAAGAATCCAAGTTGTACAGGTATGCTATAAAGTCCAAACAGAGGATTTTATATTTGATTTCAGAAGGGAATAGGGAGCCACAGGAATGTATTGAATAAGGGGTGATGTGGTTAGACTTGCACTTTAGGAAGATCACTTTGGAGCAAAGAGAGACTTGAGGGAGGGAAGCCAACCAGAAGGATTTTATGATATATCTAACTTAAGAATTTTGCTGACCTCAAACCTAAATTTGCCTTTTTGCAATATCCATCCAAATTACCTCTTCATCAGTTGCTCACATTCTTCATTAATATTAATTTAGGTTGCTCATATTTTCCATTGTTATTGCTCTGCTCTGGACATGGTGGCCCACTTTCATCATGGTATTTTACCCTATCCCACCTCTCTTGACATCTTACCATAGACTGAGCATATCCGGTCAATTCCTTGGTAGCCAACTGCATCTCAAAGACATCAAGTCTGAGCTGAAGTCAATAAGAAAGTGACTCTAATAACATGTACAGAGAGCACATGTGCAGGACACTAGTCTCTTGGGGGAGGACTTTTTTTAGTGTGCTTGGGAAAAACCAAATGAAAAGAATCTACATCTGTGGTGGGAGGAAGCTATGCTTAAACTGGGATGGCCTCAGACACCTCTTCCAGCTCTAACTTTATGGACCTATGAAATTAGTGCAAAAGTAAACCTGAGATAACTAGCTGATACATAAAACATAATTTGAAACCTACTTTTTCATATCTCACTTCTATGTAATTTAATTTGATACCTCTAATAAAACTAACATAAAATGTATCTTGTTTCAAGGACCCAGGATGGCATCAGTGTGGAAACTATGTTTTCCCAAGGTGATTACATCCTCTCCGTGCCCTAGTAAATGATTTAATTAGTTGTGTTGGCCAAAAACGAAATCTTCACTTGGTAGTCAACTTTTTCTAAAATCTTGTTGAACTTCATTAGGCTGATTCTTGGAGAAGAGACAGAGACCACAGTTGTCCCAAATACAAAGCCACAATTTCCAGCTTGATAAGATTTAAGAGAAGGTTTCTCATGCAGCCTTCAGTAATCCAGAGTCACCTTCATATCTCAACCAAAGCAAGTATCCTTAAAACATTGTCATGGCTTATACAGTTTAATCTTTGTTGAGCCTGTCAGTGAAATTTTATTTTAATTTAATTTCCAACTCAGTTTTAACTTCAGAGTGGAAAGTCTGTTTTTGAAGATTTTCTAGTGATAGTCTTACTCTTTTTTTCTTTCCCCCAAATCTAGACTTATGATTTCATTGGTATAGAAAGCTCCTAAGGAAGAAACTCTCTATTCATACAGATTTGCAGCTGAGAGCCTTAGGGATTTTCCTGGGAATGCAGAAAAGCTATATACCTTGCCCAACCTCAGATAGTTAATAGATCAGAAGCTGGTCTTAAACTCAATTCGTCCTGAAGGTGGTCTTGAGCCCAGTTTGTTCTGACTCTTGAGACTGGTTCTCTCTCTACTCTACCAGAGAATAATCCTCTTAACTGGTGCTTCCTTTGTTCCTTTCTTTCTCATCTTACCCCTCTCTTTCCCCTTCTCATCTCCAAACAAGAATGCATCACTGACCCAAAGATTGCCCAGAGCCATTGAAGGAGAATCCTAGACTATATTCAATATTGTCATGTAAAAACTTCTCCCTTTGCAACTCTTTTCATAACATCTTTATGGATTTGGATAAATTAAGAGTATTTTTGTCTGTCTGGAATCCAAATGGGGGAGAAAAAACCCTAACTTTTATGAGGAGCAAAAAAAAAAAAAAAAGAAACTTGGATATTAGAATCTTAGCAGGTATCTGTCTTTTATTTGGGAACTCAGGATTATTCACAAGCCCATTTCCCAGTCTGCATATGCTTTTTCTCTTCATTTATTGTCTCCTATTACCGTTTTATGGTCTTCCTGAGTGAAAACTCAGGTCTTCATGTTGATACTATATATAATAGTCTGGATGCTAGGGGTGATTGAATTTTAAGCAGTTTCCTGTGCATCTAACTTCTCTAGACTTTGTTTTCAAAGACGAAATGAGCTAATAGATGAGAGTGCTTTGCAGATTTTAAAGCACTAGGGAAATGCTTACTTATTCACCCCCCCCCCTTTATTTCTCATGGAATTTAGAATCAGAAGAAGCAGTGAGATGAGAGATTCAGAAGCAGAGGGCCTGGATTAATTTCATACTGCCACTTAAAGCGTGTGCCACATTAGGCAAGCCAATTCATCTCCATGCATAGTTTCCAGATCTGTAAAGTGAGATACTGGAACTAGGTGTCCTCCAAAACCTCATCTACTTCTTTCTAGCCTTACATCTGTGATCCATCCTAAAGACCAGTATTTGAAATGACGGGAGAGGGAAAGTGGCCTTCTCATCAGGCACCTTCAACCCTAACCATATAGCCTATCATTTTCTCCCCACCTGGAACCCCAAAATATTTTTCCTGTGATAGTATGTCACCTTTTTTCCTAGCTTACATTATTTAAGTAAAAACAGCAATCAGATTTTTCATATATGTGTGTGTATGTATATACAAACACACACACACGCACACACGCACACAAACATATACTTTAATTGAACTGAGACCAGAGTTGATTGAATAGGGAAAGAAAAGGCTAGTGTTATTAGACTGACTGCCACCAAATCCTGCATAATACAATCGAATTGAATAAATGTCAGTTTCTGGATGGTAACAAATAGGAAGGACCCACAAGTAAAAAAGAAAGAAGTTAATTAGGAGGAAAGTACAGAATTAAGGAGTTGGCTAGAATGTACATTGGCCTGAACTGAGAATGGGCTTTAGGAATAAAAGGAAAGAACGTACTTTCATGGATGGCCAAGAGATGACAGAAAGCCTAGATTGCTCAGAGAATAGAAATAGGATGGAAAAAGGAAAAGAAAAGAAACTTAAATGGTCAGGCTGAGAAGTTCCTGTTTGGAAATTACTTGATTATGATGGGTGAATTACGACTTTTTTTTTTTACAAAAATAAAAGATCCTTATATGTGAAAATGAATTGTATTTACTTTGAAGTAGTCATCTTAAGAGGCTATGCTTGTTTAAGTGCTAGGTACACTTGATTTAAAAACAAAACAAAATTTTTAGTTCCCTTTGAAACTACCTTCAGACCTTGAGGCACATTCTTTAGAAAAAGCTTAATGGTGACAAATCTTTATCCTTTAAGAATGGATCTGAATTTTGGAATCAATCCAAAGAAATTTAAAGCCAAATCTGGTGAGTCAAGTAATATTGTTTTTTATTCCTCAGTTCTGTATTATATAACAATTTAAAATAATTATTTGACTTTAAACATAGTCAGGCTTCTCAAATTTGCAGCTGATACTAACCTGCCAGGAATAATTGATACATTAAATCATAGAATTAGAATCTAAAAAAAAATTTGGAAAAGCTACAGTGATGGGCCATATGGATAAATTTAAAACCCTATTTTCATGTTAAAAATTATCTGCAGGGATGCTAAGTGATACAGTGAATAGAGCGCTGGCCCTGGAGTCAGGATGACCTGAAGTGAAATGTGACCTCAGACACTTAACACAAAACTAGCCGTGTGACCTTGGCCAAGTCACTTAACCCCAATTGCCCTACCTTCCCCCCTCCAAAAAGAAAAAAAAATTAACTGCAGGGTGAGAGATACATGGTCTTAGCAGCCATTCATATGAAAAGAGGCTTAGGGATTTTAGCAGATGACAAGGCAATATGACTCAACAGTGTGACATTTACTGGCCAAAAATAAAGTTAATGGATGCTTAGGATGCCTTAATAAAAAGTGAAATGGCCAGATGAAAGGAAATGCTTGTCCTGTTATGAATCTGTTTTGGCTGACTGATCAGCCCGCACCAGGAGTGTTGTACTGAGATCTGGGTACTACATTTTTAGAATGATTTTTCCAAATTATAAGTGTAGAGAAAGGTAACCAGGATGGGGAGAGACAAAGAAGAAACTGTTAGAAAAATTGAAGGTATTAAACCTTCTGAAAAGAAAACAGGAGAGAGGGGCATGATGGCTTACAGAAGGGGCATATCTGAAGTAGTTGGGTTTTTTGGTTATTTTTTTTTAACGTAGAATAGGTATTAACTAATCATTCTCTGTAGCTCTTGAGAACACAACAAGGACCAGTGCATAGAAATTATGTCATGGCAGAATTTGGCTCAGAATAAGGAAAAACTTTTCCGTAATTACTGCCTTTCTAAAATAGAATTGGCTGCCTTACAGGGTAATGAACACCGTCATTTTATATGTTAAGTGAGAGCTGGGTGACCGTCTGTCAGGGATGATGCTGTAAGGGGATTCCTTCTTGGTGTTCAGCATTGGTTTCTTTTAGTTCCCGTTTGTATTTGTGTTTGGTCTATAAACCCCAGACATTGAAATGGTTCTTGTTACTCATCTCATTTGGAGACGAGTAAAGTGTATTTTTTAGTGACTGTCTTACTATGTGTACCATCTTACGTAGTTAAATATGCTGATGGAATCTATGATTTGTAGTTATAGACACCCCTTCCCTGTCATCTCACCATCATCTTCTTTTGTCTTCCCATAAATTTGTAACAACAGATGGCATGTTAAGGTTAGCTTAAACAAAGGGAGGAAGATGGGATAGCTTGCTTTTGGGAAACTGCACCATCCTTTAATGATTCTAACAAACTTCTCCCTGAAACAAAGTACCATTAAAAAAAATGACCTTAACACTTACTAGCCGTGTGACCTTGGGCAAGTCACTTTACCCCAGTTGCCCTCCAAAAAAAAAAAGACAATATTCTGGTGTTGAGTAGGACTGCAGAGAATTGAAGGTAATGATAACCCAAACAACAGTGGACACAGTGGGCAGGAGTAGGCAATGCAACCTATTACAAGTAGATTCTTAGGAAGGAGAAGTAGGAGAAATTATGTCAGCAAAGAAATGAATGAATGAAAAAGAGATGGACTGGTCATGTGAGAGCATGGGATAACCAATGCCTAGTCCAGTGTTCCATTGTTATCCCCACAATATCAAAAGAAAAGTAAACAAGACTGCAGGGTAGAGGGCTCTGCCAAGAACTTCTGAGAGAGCATAGGCATGGGTCCTACAGGGTGGGCAGGCATGTTTGGATTGTAATCTGGCTATTCTTTCTGAGATCTGAGTGTTTAAAGTTTTCAAAGCTCTTTACATATATTATTTCACTTGATTATTACACTAACTATGAGGTACAGTTTATACTGCAGGTGTAAGTGGTATGATTTCCATCTTATTGATAAGTTTCAGACCATATGATTCTGGGTGAGTCTTAACTTCTTGGTGCTCTAGGCAACTCCACAAGGCTTATGGTAGCAGAAAATGTGCTGATCTGCATTGGGAGAGGGACTTTCTTCACCCAGGAATCCCTAGACCAATGGAATCACAGGTGTTCCATGATGGACAGCTGCATAAAATCAGTGGGAGACTGTTGGTAGTAAAGAGAGAGTCTTTTGAGACTCAGTAGTTAAAAGACTTTGCAATTTCCCAATGTTGCAGTCTTATGCTTACTGATAAATCCTCAGGAAAGTAGTTTTGGTCACATTCAAGATCACCCTTGATCTCTTATTATTAGGAAAAGAGGACAGAAAGACATACCCTTGATTTAACAACTCAGCCAAATAACAACTTCTAGGTTCCCCCAAACAGCATCTTTTTTAGAAGTTACAAACACACACACACACACACACACACACACATCAGAATAGTTGTTGATCTGTATCTAAATCACAGATCTAGAACTCTCCTTATCATCCCATAAAGGAGGAATAACAACCTAGTTGCCATGGGGCAGCTAGGTGGCGCAGTAAACAGAGCACAGACTAGCTGTGTGTGACCCAATTGCCCTCCAGAAAGCAAAAAACAAACAAACCAAAAGTACAAACCAATAGATACACCAGTTATTTGTTAAAACCTAGGTTCTACCAGTGTTTGAGAACATCATCTGTGGATCAGGGCCCTTTCCTGATCTCTAAGCAACCAATTCCATGGTTTCTTCTAACTATAGGGCATGGATATGAATAGGGACAAGAGTTAATATGACTCAGAAATGTAACATAAAATAGCTTGACCTTAAAGAGCAAGAATTAAAGAGAAAGTTCTTAATTCTGAGTCTTTTTTCATTACTGTTGAAACATTCTTAAAATGGATAATTATAATAGTCACAAAAAGTTTACCAAATCCGATGTCTTTGAACTCCCCCTGAAAGAGAGCCTTGTGTCAAGCTCACAGTTAGAACCATACAGTTAATCCCTACCTCACTTTGCCAACATGATTTGACATGGTGGTAGTAGTAGTAGTAGTAGTAGTAGTACTAGTAGTAGTACTAGTAGTGGTAGTGGTGGTAGTGGTAGTGGTAGTAGTGGTAGTAGTAGTAGTGGTAGTAGTAGTAGTAGTGCTGCAGCAGCAGCAGCAGCAGTACTAGTAGTAGAAGTAATGATGATAATGGCTAGCATTTATATAAAGCTTTAAGGTTTGCAAAGCACTTTCCATTATGCCGTCTCATTTGAGATGGGATATTACAATGATCCTCCTAACAGCTCTAAGGTAGAGGCTATTATTATTATCCATATCTGATTGAATAAACTGAGACCCAGAGAAATTAAGTGACTTGCCTAAGGTCACAAAGCAAGTAAGCATTTGAGTGGGAATTTGAACTCAGGGCTTCCTGACTTCGAAGTCTAGCATTCTCTGGATCTACTGGGTCACATAGCTGCCTTATATCTGTCCATAAAGTGAGGTGGGGGGAATAACAGTGTCACTTTTTTTTTCCTATTTTAAAATAACTTTAAAGTTATTTCTTTTCTCCAGAATAGGATTAAAAAAAGAACAACAACTCTACAGTATTCAGAATATCCTCTAAATCCCTTCTGGATCTCTTTACCTTCTCTCACCCTCCTTCTTTCTTGTCTTTAAGAGGAATGAGTGGAAAGGAGAAAGAAAACATCTATCCAGTTCTTTTTTCCCTACTCCTGATTGCCAGACCAGCCCATAACTAACATGTTTTCCTTATTTAACAGAGTTCTCTAACAACTGGATATATGTAATGGATACTCGTGCCGTTATAGGAAAATAATTTGTGAGGCCCTCTATCCCACATTTACTAGCTGTGGAGTCATAAGCAAGTCCCTTGAGCTCTCAGAGCCACAGATTGCTCATCTCTGAAATGAGGTTAGCATATGTTCTATCTTCCTCACAGGATTGTTTGAGGTTATACCTATGCCTCTGTAATTGAGAGGTTTTGCCCAGCACTGAAACTGGGTGTCCACTTGGCAAGCATGTTCTAGGTGGGATTTCTGTTCAAATGCAGGTTCAATTAGATTAGATGAACTTTGTGATTCAGTGATTCCTTTACTACACAGGAAAGATGGAATTATATGCCCAGATCCTGTAAAGCAAATCATTTTGACATACTTTGCATGAACCCCACGTTCCAGGCTTCAAATTCTTTGGTTCTGTCCACACAGCAGTCATTCTATAAATGCTTCTTAAGTAACTAGACTCTCCTTGTGGCTGTAACCACTCATCATTACCATGTGACCAAGCTATTGGAAAATCATTGCTTTCACTTTAGTCACTGACAGTTAGTCATTTCCTTCCATCTTACATTGTCACACCCAGATGTTTAAATTATTTTAAAGGTTTTTTGGGTAAGATTTTCCATTTTCTTATGCTTTTATTCCCCTCACTGTTTTCCCATTTTATCTTTTCCACCTCCCATGCATTTCAGTCTTATTGATGTGTTTTCCCTTCTGTCCTATTGGATTTGACATTTCCCTCTTTTCCTTTTTAACTTTCAGAAACTTGTTGGGAGTGGATGAGAAGAATGCAGAGGGTTGGGTTCTGCAATTTCAAGTATGAAAAAAAAATCTGGCCAGTTGACTCTTACTTTGATTTTGATGTATTTTATCAGAGTTTGCTCTTACTTGTTGTTGTATGTATATTTTATAAAAATATACACACATATAAAATATATGTATGTTATTATGTAAAAGTAGATTTCCTTCACACATAATTTAAAACCTCGTTTCTTTCCCTTTTTTTGGAGGGGAGAAGGTAGGGCAATTGGGTTTGAGTGACTTGCCCAAGGTCACATAGTAAGTGTTAGGTGTCTGAGGCCACATTTGAACTCGGGTCCCCTCCTAACTCCAGGACCAGGACTCTATTCACTGTGCTACCTAGCTGCCCCCTAAAACCTCATTTCTTCAGACTAATTGCTAAGACCTATATAAATAAACATGTAATTGTAGATTTTCTGTAATTTTGCATCATCATTGCACATAATAACTAAATTGAAGAATCGAATTTTAGTGATCCTTAGAAAATTAAACAAGGTATTTTCATCCCAACACCATTAGTGGGATGAATCATTCAAGTCTGTGGCATTAGTCTTTTTACCTGTGAGACTTACATAAATCTATTAGGCAATCTAACTGTTCTCTTCTTGTTTTAAAAGTCTTATTCTAAGAATTAGATTATCCATTTATCACATGAGGAAAGATGGTTACAAAAGTCTTGAAAAAACTTCCTTTGGAATTTTGTTGACATAGAATTGGCTTAACACCTCAGAGAGGGTGGGGTGGTAATCCTCAGGCCAGCCCAAAGTCCAAATCACTGGAACTTCTCAGCTGGAGGAATCTAAATGAATGAAAGTGAACTGAACCCAGTTATTTAATTTTAAAAGTGAATGGAAATTGCTTAACAGCCCTTCCCTAACTCTGAGTAATGCATTCAAGTCATTGGGCTTTCTGTGCAGAAAACATTGGCCCTTCATTCTGGACTAACTGACTTTGCTCAATGAGAAAATAAAAGCAGGTATTGAAAATCAAGGCAAAAAGAAAGCCATAGGTCCCAATCATTACATTTGCTCTTCTAAATAGTCTTAGTACTAGTGAGTGAGATTGGAGCTTTAGGAATGTTTGTGAACATGGATTTGTTGTTATTGTTGATCTGTATCTGACTCCTTATGACCCCATTTGGGGTTTTCTTGGCAAAGGTACTGGAGTGGTTTGCCATTTCCTTCTCCAGATGAGGAAACTGAGGCAAATGGTAACTTGACCAGGCTCATACAACTAGTATCTAAGGTCAGATTTGAACTGAGGAAGATGAGTCTTTCTGACTTAAGGTCCTGTGCTCTGTCTACTGTGCCAGTAGCTCCCCATTTAAATATGGATACAAGGTTGTTTCAGTGGAAATGACCAAAAAAACCTCTTCACAGTTAAGTCAATACATGAAGGTATTTATAAAGTGAGTTGAGGTTTGCTTAAAGAACCACCTCCACCACTGCCAGTGCCCTTTGTGATATGTATTTTACAGATGGGAAAAGTAAGACCCAGAAGGGTTAAATACTTGCCTGGGTTCAGATGACAAGTAGGTGTCAGCATTAACATTATAGAGTGGTTTCTCCTGACTCCAAGCAGAGGACTTTTTGTACTTCCTCAAAGAATGGAACAAGTTAGTTACTGCCACAAGGATCTGCCTACCCTAAAATAGAAAACACTACATGTCCTTTCAAACAAGCTAAGACTGACATGGTATTAGCTTAGTGAGTAATCAGTAAATATTTATTAACCTCTTACTGTATAGCAATCTCTAGGCTAAGCAGTGAGGATTCTGAGAACAGCAAAAGACAGTCCCTGTTCTTAATGAGGGAGGAAACATGAAAACAATTACGTGTAAACAAATGATATACAGGATAAATTGGAGTTAATTAACAGAGGGAAGGTAGAGATGGGAAGGATGAGCATTCTAGGTATCAGGAACAACCTGTAAAAATCCCAGGAGTCCAGAGATGGGGTGTATTGTATAAGTAACAGCAAGAAGATCAGTGTCACTGGGTCATAGATTATGTGCTCTGCAATAGGAGGGTTGGTATAATGTGTAAGAAGACTGGAAAGGTTGACTGACCAATTAGGATACAGTTCACTATATAGTCAGATACTAAAGTTCTAAGACCACTTAAAAGTCACTCATTGGACCTAATAGTTTGAGGTAGCATCCCTTAAAATACTTAGACATTGTACTTTCCATCACAAATCATGACTTCATCGCTCAGAATTTTAACCATGCTTCCTTTAATATAATTTTTAAAAATTGTACAGAAAGGTAATACACCTTTCACTCTGAAATACATCGTGTTTCCTTACCTCCTGTGTTCTAAATTCAAGACTAAAGAAGGTAATATTGATATACAACACAGTGAAATATGCCTTTTCATTAACTAAGAGTTAGTAAGTTAAGCTGAGGTTTTAAATGATTGCTTGGCTTGGGGTTGGTGAATACCACTAAATAATTAGGTAGGTTTAAGGCCTGAAGGTAGGGTATGGGTATGATCTCTTAATTAGAAGATACCAGTTAACATCCGACTGACAGAATTAGTTTAGAAAGCTCGAAGCATCCTCTTGTCAAAAAAATTAATAACACAGGAGTGATATTAAGTGTAGGTCTTGTGATTTCACCTGTGCTAGCAGTGATCATGAAGAAGCTTTAAGTTTCTAGAGGAGATGGGCTCTCTGACAGATGTTTGGCTTGAGCTTATGCCCAGTGAAACCTCCCTCAGGAGCCAAGGGTTCCCAGTGATCTTCAGAATTTATAGCAATAGTTTTTATCCAGACTTTTTGTCTGGACATGTTTTAGGTCTTCAAGAAAAGATGAAAATTATTGATATATTTTTAAAAAATATTATTGACTTGAAAGTTTCTCAATAAATTGGAAAGTGATCATCTTGAGCTGAAACGGTCTTTTGAAAAATAGCTGAAGTATGAAACATGACAGTATTTCATTTTTCTCATGTTCTGAATGTAAGTCCAGAACTGGAGATGCTGGGAAATAAGTCTAGTTCAATATAGCACTGAAACATCTGGGTCTGTTGATTCAATTGATATTATTTTAGTGAAGCTGGAACTTATTAATCAAATGGGGCATAGTAAACATGGCTGCTTTATTAAATTGCTTTGGTGTTAACTTCCTGTTTCTCACTTTAGATCAGGTATTATCAAACACTACCTTTTGCTTCCCACAATTTAAAATAGCTTTTTCAAGGAGTTAGTATCACTAGCACCCATCATAGGTGTAAAAGAAGATACAGGAAAAGTGAGTAAGACTTGGGTCCTGCCTTTGGAAGAACTTGCTGTCTACTTGGGTAGGTGACATGTCTTAAGCTGTCTAAAAAGGAATATTTAGTTGTTGTTTTTTGTCCAGACTTGTGATTTACAGGTATTGGGAACACCCAGTGTGGAAATTGCTTTCCATTGCCATTTCTACCTATTTTCCAATTTATAATCTCAGAGCAACTGTTTTGAAAATGTGTTCTGGGGACCTCTTGTGGATAACCAAGATTCATTCTTAGGGTCTACAAGGTCAAAGCTACATTCATTAAAATGCTAAGGTATTTTAATTTCTGTGGTAAATATCGGTAGATAGAACCCACATAAATAAAAGTTCTTTGGGGTTTCAATGAGTATAAAAAGGTCTTGAAACCAAACATTTTGACAACAATAGCACACCCACATCAGTAGCTGTATTTTGCTTAAAGCCCTTCAATGGGAGGAAACCTCCTGCTTTCTGTGATGCCCATTTCACTTCTGTGTAGCTCTAATAGTTAGAAAAATATGTGTTTGTTTGAGAGAGAGAAAGATAGATAGATAGATAGATAGATAGATAGATAGATAGATAGACAGACTGACCTACAGACCAATCTTTATCTATGGAGATATCTATGTATGTGTCAGTACCTGTCTGTCTGTCTTATTTTTCTTACCTCAAGCTTAAATTTGCCTCCTTGGAACTTACATTCACTGCCCCTAGTTCCATACCCTGGGGACAAGCAGTATAAGTGTAATCCCTCATCCCTATGGTAACTCATTATATACTTGAAGGCAGATGTCATGTCCTCGTAAGTTTTGTCTTTTTTAGTCTATATTCCCAACTTCTTTTCTTTTCTCTTCTTTTCTCTTCCCTTCTTTTCTTTTCTCTTTTTTGAAGGGCAATTGGGGTCAAATGACTTGCCCAAAGTCACATGGCTAGTAATTGTGTCAAGTGTCTGAGGCTGGATTTGAACTCAGATCCTCCTGACTCCAAGGCCAGTGCTCTGTTCACTGCACCACCTAGCCGCCCCTATATTCCCAGTTTCTTCAATGGGACATGAACTTGAGACCCTTAGCTATCCTGATTGCCCCTTTGTTTATCTTCACCCACTTATAACAACAAAAGTAAAACTTCAGAAAATATGTATTAAGTACCTACTATATGGAATATTTTTTCATTGCATTTCATAGCCCCTGGGTACACAGTTAGTAGAAAACAGTATAATAATTGATCTTTGTAAATTATTTCCCAGAATCATCAATAAAGATTTGATTACTTTTTGCTTTTCTCTGCTTTAGAAAATCCAGGAAGTGTGTAATACATTGTAGAAAGACCTTTTGTCAAAGAAAGGGTTAATCTATTAACTTATAAGAATGAACTTATTCACAAATGCTAGATAAAAAGCATTATTGTAACTCTCTAAGGTGTTGCTAAGGAATCTTTTGAGTACTTAGAGAATCAGGCTTTATTTACTGCATTTTAAGCACAGAAACTGCTTGGAAAATACTCTTTGTCAAGTAAATTAGTATTTTCAATAGATCATTGTTAGAATTCCCCTTGTAGCACCAGTTAGATGAAAAATTTGTTTTGTTGCCAATCTGTTTAAAGTTCCCTAAATGAAAGTAGAACAGTTTTAAAATAGAAATTGAAAGCAAGGGTCAAAATGAAATTTACTATTTAATCCAAATGTGTGTGTGTGTGTGTGTGTGTGTGTGTGTGTGTGTGTGTGTGTGTGTGAGAGAGAGAGAGAGAGAGAGAGAGAGAGAGAGAGAGAGAGAGAGAGAGAGAGAGAGATTGGAACTCAAAGGAACATCAAATGATAGCCAGTCCAAATCACTTATTTTACAAATGGAGAAATTATGACCCAGAATTTTTTAGTGATATTCCCAAGGCAATAAATGTAACACATATTATTTGAACCTAAAAGCCCACTGTACTTTTCCATATTGCTTTCCTCTGTTCTTAAAGGTTATTCTAATGGAATGCAAGGCCTAGTAGAATGGGAATTTCTACCAAGATGTAAAGATGTCAGTCAGTGGCCTGGCGATGGACTGCCATCAGAGGACCAGCCTACCTCATCATCACTAGATTAGACATAAGAACTCTTGAATACTATTGACTATAGAGGAGTTTCTTTCCATGTTGGTGGAGGAAATGTCCACCTCACTGAAATAGGTAAAAGTTGCTCACATTTGTATAATGTTTTACTTCAAGAAATTCTTCAGAGTACGAATGATGCAAGATTATTAGCTCCATTTTATGGATGCGGAAGCAGAGTCTCAGAGAGATTAAAGTAACCTGCTCAGGGTAACTATAATGCCACACACAAGCAGATTCCCAAAAGAATGCTACAGCTTTTAAGGTTCAGATTACACAGTATAGTGACTATTCTGTTTATTCCATTACAGATCAAGGCAGACATTCACAATATATCACAATATAATATTCACAATATTACATCTTATCACAGAAAATCACAATATAGTGTTCATAACAGCTTAATATTAGAATGGCCACACAGTTTTCACTACAGTGGCCACAATATTTAGAACAAGGAACAAAAGAATAATCATCTGGTTTCCCTAAGGTTAATCAATTCACAATATAACAATCTTCCACTCATGAGGCAACCATTAACTTAATCAGTCACAATACAATAATTGAACTTCCACTCAATGGGGCAACCATTAACTTAATCAGTCACTAATCTAGATTCACAGTTACTAAATATCCTTAATCACTAGTACAGTTGTTAGAAAACCACACAAACCCTCCACCCTTTAGTGTCCAGCAAACCTCAGTTTCCTCCAAGGGGAAGCCTTTTCTTCATCTTGACTTTAGATGGTCTCTCTGATTCTCTGGATCCCCTTCCATGGTCCCAGGACCTTGTCCAGTCCTCAGGGCAGTCCCTGGCACACACCGAAGTTCACAGGGTCCAGCACATCTCAAACCCTTTACCACTTCTCTTGCCTGGAACTCAAGGATCAGCCAGGCCATGAACAAACAAAGTCTTATCCATGCTTCTTCAGTCTTCCAGCAGTTCAGCTGGCCCTAGGACCCAGAAGGAATATCGGCCTTCTGGGTGGCCTTCACCAGATACTGGTCTCAGGAAAACTCCATCTCTTTTCTCAGTCAACTTCTAAATGCTGGGAGAGAAACACTCTGTCTCTCTGTCTCTCTCTCTCTCAAGAGAACTCCAACTCATTTCTTCAGTCCAGCAGCCCAGCTCCTAGATGCTGAGACAATTCTGCTTTCTCCAACAGGAAAATTCCAATTCTGTCTCTCTGACTCTGGAGTTCTTGCTTATATACACACACACTGGTCTCCTGTCTCATCCAGTTCTCTTCTTCCATCAATAGGGGAGTTCACACTTTCTTAACAGTGGACAGGGCTCACACCTTCTATACTTAGCCCTAAGTTACTAAGTGCTAAGTATCTGCTAAACTGATTACTATTACAGTAACATAACTAATAAGTATGTGAGGTGGGATTTCAAGCCACTTTTTCTTATTCTAGAACGTATTTTCATTATGTGTTGCTTTATTTTAGGCTGTTGCAGGTATGTAAATGATGAGGGTAAGAGGTTAGATAGTTTTAAAATTCACCTTAATTTTGAGTCCTATGTGAAGCTTGTTATTTAATGATAGGAACATAGAATTGTGGAGCTTTAAATAGAATTTAGTTCCACCTGCTTTTTAACATATGAGCATCCAAGATACAGAAAGGTTTAATGATGTACCCCAAATCAAAGAAAGAATTGATGGCAAAGAGGCGACTATACAACCTGGGTTCCCTAATACCTGGGCCAGTAGTCCTTCTGCTACATTATACTGTCTCATAACAAGGAATAAAATATATGTTTAGAAACAATAATAATTATATCATCAACATTGCAGGTGTTGGAGAGATACAGAGAAGGACTTGTATTCAGAAAAAGATAAGAAAAATACATGTAGGTCCTCCTGAGCTGACTCAGCTACTGGAATAGTCCAATACTGAGATAAACATAACAGAAGGTAGAGCTTTCAGTGGGGATTGAAGTTTAGTGTCTCTAATAGAAAATAGTATAAATCACAATTGGCATAGACTTTTTTTGCCCTAAGTTAATTCAGTTAAGTTTAGAATGCATTTAGTAAGGCCCTGCTATTGGGCCAGGAGGATACTAAGCCTTTTCTTTCCTTAAGGAACTAAGCAGAAAGAACATGTACGCAGATACATATATGCCCAAAAAGTACAAAATAATTTTGGACTGGGGCATGGCATTAACAACTGGGAAAATCAAGAAAGGGACTCATATAGTAATGGGGGGGGGAATAGCATATACTGAAAGCTTCGTGGTATAGCATTGCCCTTGAGATCTAGACCACTTTATAATTGAAACTGATTTATAATTAGGTCCTTTCAATGAAGACTATGCAGAATAGTGGGGTTGGAAGCAAAAGACCTAGATTTAAATTTTTTCTCTGATATGTGACAGTGGGCAAATGATTTATATTCTCTGAGTTTCATTTTTCTTTTCTGTAAAAGTAGGGCATTGCCTTATGTGATCTTTATCCATCCTTCTAATTCTAAATCATTTTGCTCCTTGTATAGGCAATTGAGAAATGGCATGGTATAGTGGAAAGAGACAGCTTGACCTTGAAGCCAGAAAGATCTAGGGTCATAGCCTCCTCACAACATAGCCTCTGACTATGTGACCATGAACTGGCAAGACTAGATAAGCTATAAGACTCTAAGCCTATTAGATGCAGAGAAGGATGGTAACCTCTATTGGTGGAGTGAGCTTCCAAACTTGGGAGTTCCCAGTACTAGTGAAAGGACAGGTCTTTTTCCTACTCCTATATCTTGCATAGGGCAGCTAGTTGGTATGATGGATAGAGTATCAATCCTGGAATCAGGAAGATTCATCTTCTTAGTTCAAATCTGGCTTCAAACACTTACTAGCTGTGTGATCCAGAGCAAGCCACCACTCCAATATCTTTGCCAAGAAAACCCCCGAATGGGTCATGAATAATTGGACAAGACTGAAAATGACAAAATAACAACATATATATATATAGCTTCCCTCTAGTAGACTCTTAAGTTCCTTTTGGATTGTTTTTTTTTTTAACTTTGTATCTCTGCAGGCTAGTCCATTATCTCTTCCATAATAAGCCCTCAAATGCTAACGAAATGTTTGTTGAGTTAAATTTAAGCACATCACATTTCCTAGTGGCCCCCAACTTATGTTGATTCCTGGGTGTTCATTAAATGGTAGTATAGCAAGATTCTAGCTTATCTCTTTTTTTAAACAATCTTGAATCCTGGCTTCCTTTAAGTACCAACTAAAATCCCACTTTCTACAAGAAGTCTTAACTCTTCTACCTTAATGTTAGTGCTCCTCCACCCCCACCCAAGGTGATCTCCAATCTCTTTCATACAGCTTGTTTATACATTGTTGTTTGCCTTTTGTCTCCTCTAATAGACTATGAGCTTTTTGAGGGCAGGGACTAATTTTTTTTTAACCTTTCTTTGGATCTCCAGCACTTAAATAATGAATGTTTATGGACTCAATACACATGTTTGTGATTCCTCTTTTAAGAAAAAAAGAGGCAGATAGAAAACAATTTAAAATCTTTCCACCAAATTTTACACAGTTAAGTTGGCTGAAAATTTAAAAAAAAATAGATCTTTTGGAAAAGCTCTTTCAGCCTTGGCCTGGGCAAAGATACTGAGAGAAGCAGGAACAGAGAAATGGCTGTAATAGAAATTCCTGAGATTCCCAGGTGTGGGAGGGAGAGATGAAACCCTTCTTGATTATCTCCACATGGCAGTTACTGGACTGGGGGCAGAACTACATGGGAAGGGACTTCAGAATTGCTTGATGAATACTGAGGAACATTGTGCTTTCCTCAGTCTGAGTTGGAGAATAGTTTGCGAATGCCACTGCAGCAGCAGCAGCAGCAGCATCAGGGGAGAAAGAAAAATAACCACTTGTGTGTAATGCGGCTTTGGAGTGAGGAGGCAAAAAAAACCCAACCCAGCTAACTATCTGTTAAAGGGCCCAAAATCTTATCCTGTCCACCCAGCCTGAACAGAGTACAAATTATTCTGAGCAGAGCATCTCGTTAAGGACTTTAATCCTTCCTATGGGATGGAAACCAGCCCAAAATAATAGATTCTGTAGACCCAAGGGACTGTTTAGGAAGAGTAAGAGAAAACCAGAGCCACAGGATAAATTAGGGTGTGTGTGGAAAGTACTTTAAATGTATTGATTCAGGGTGTCTTTTTCCCCCACTGTTTAATTACCCAGGGGCACCGAAAAAGATAAATGGTGGAAAGAACTTTAATGTGGAGAGTATATTCATTGCTCTCTCTTCCTTCTCTCATTTTAAGTTTACAGAGCACTTCTCCAAATATATCAACTATGGCATATCAAATGGCTTTTACCTCCCCTGGTAGACCAGATTCAGATATCTTGTGACCTTTTAAACTTATAAAACTGGATTATCACCAAAAGCATTTGAGCTCCATGTATATCTACCGTTATTGTAGCCACCATGAGTTAGGAAAAGTTTTATGTTCCTTAAAACAACAACGAACTAAGAAAGTTGTCAGTGAACATTTCTTGAATGTTGTTGTTTTGTTTACCATTTATATTTATTAAATAGGAAAAAATTAAAAGCAAGAAAATCCTTGATGATGTAGTGGAAACAAATAGGAGACCTTAGTTATATATTACCTGTGTTTCAATCCTGTCTCTGGTACTAGTAGGGAGAGCAAATCTCTTTACTTCCCCAGACCTTTTTTCTGGATGATGAGGATCAAAGAATTAGTACAACCAGACTCAGAAGAGATATTATATGGGAAGTATTTTGGGGGACAAAAGGCTGTTTAGAAAGGCCTCCTCATTCCTCACAAGTTTACAGAAAATTATGAGGTTAATTCTCTCCCTGGTGTTTCAGTATCTGTTGTCATGACCCATTTAGCTTCATTATTTCTTCCCAATTTTGAATCGTTGTTTTCCAAACTATGTGCCAAAGCTGTTGCTGAAGCATTCCAAGAATTCTTAATCCCTGGAGCAATGGCCCCCAGGAAGTCTGCATTGAAGAAATGAATGTGACAGTTATTATGTTGTTCTGAATTATATAATATGAAAAGAATAATTTTTTTTTCATTTCTGCCTATGAAAAACAGACTTCACTAGTTCGCTATTCTGTATCATAAAACCAAGTCTTCAAATTAAGAACTGGTGTGACAGATAGTAGTTAACCTTTTAGCTGCTTTCTATTTTGGTGCATAAAGGAACAGGAGCCTAGCAGGTCATAGGGTTAAAGCTTTAGAGCTGGAAGAGATCTTTAGTCCAATCCCCCACTGCCTTATTTTGCAGCTTGGGAAACTGAGACCCAGAGAGAGTGAAGTAACTTTTGCAAGCCAAAGATTACTCATGTAGTAAGTGACTAACCTGGGATTTGGACACATGTCCTCTGAATGCAAAGCCAGTGTTCTTTATTACCTCCTGAAATATTAAATAGATGCTACTGTAGTATCATCCCAGGGCATCGGCAGCTCTGAACCATGATTCTATAGGCAAATTTCATTCCTGCATTTAAAGGATTAAGATCAGAGGATAGGAGTGGGGATATTTTCTGACAGAATAGAATAGGGCCACCATAGTCATAATAGCCCACATTTATATAGGGCTTATGGGTTTACAGAGCTAGTCAGGGTTGCTAATTGAATTTATAAACAAAGCCATGTTTTTAGGGGAAGTGCTTTCCCTGCTATTTTCTAGGACAAGTCCTGTGATAACAGGAACAAACTAGAACTTGGATTTAGCTTTTGCGTACCCTCATTCTTTAATAAACAATATTCATTTCAGGATTCAAGGATCTTTCAGACTTTAAATCTTATCATAGAATTTTAAAAATTCCTACTCTTCCCCCCACCCCAATTGCTTTTTTAATTGATATCTTTTTTTAAAACTTTTCTTCTCTTCTACCAGGAGTATTCCTTTATAACAAAGAATTTAAATAGAATAAATAGAAGAGAAAAAATCATCTAACATCAATTTATTCCCCAAAATCTGGTATTATAAGCAATATTCTACTTCTATAGATTACACCACCACCACCACCCCCATACACACACACACTGCAAAGTCTTCTTTTAACTTCATTAATTGGGCCAAATTTGTTCATTGTAAATTTGTCACATTCATTTTTGGTAGCTGTTTTTGCACACTATTTTCCTGGCTCTTCTTGCTTCATTGTGCATCAGTTCATGGAAGTTTTCTCATGCTTTTCTATATTTGCCATTTTAGTTGTCCCTAGCATATCCCTTCCTGGTTTAGATATTAGGATTTCATTTGTTTCATTAAAGGAGTTTGGTAGGGTTCTTTCTTTACCAGTTTTTGAAAATAATTTGCATACTATAGATATTAATTTTTCTATAAAAGGTTGACCAAATCCAAACTAGAGTCTAGTAGTGGAGGTATTCTCCATTTAGTAAGTGGTATTCATCTTAACATTTACCCCTCCTGCACCCACTCCTAAGAGTCTTTCTATTATATAATCTGTAATATTCTATTGAATATATTTTATCTATGGGACAAATAAAGTCGGTTTACTGAGGTCCTGACATATTATAGGCAGTACTTACCATATTTTAGTAATTTCCAGTGGTATCTTCTAGCTATTCACCTCTAGATTTTGGTGGGAGCAGTGTTAATAGCAAAAGAATAATCAATACTAACCCTAACCAAGTAGGTCAGTTGAATAGCTCACATTTCTCTACTACATTATGGTCTACAAAACACTATTTCACAATATCCTGTAAGGAAGATAAATTGATTGTTCCCATTTTGCAGATTATGTAAAGAACCCTTGTTAGGGTAAGTGATTAATATTTTGTCATACAGATAGTAAGTGTCGAGAACTAGAATTCCAACCTAGATCTCCTATTACATGTTCTTCCAGAGGCACAGGGTTCCAAAGTTTAAAAGATTTAAGTGAATTATAAATAATTGAGGACCGTTTTAAGAGTAAAGCCAGAAAGGTAAGTCATGCCTCCAACTCATATTGGCATTGTGACGTTGGACAAGTCACTCTCCTCTCAATAATCTACACAGTTCTCTGTGGCTGTAGCAGAGAACACACATACTTGCATTGACAGAGGGAGTTTCCTGACCTGGACTTTCCCCATACTAATTAAATCACAGATTCAGTGCCTGTTTCCTATCTAAGAGATTGTGCCGACAAGAACAGACAAGAACAGCAGACTCGGAATCATGTCCTGGATGTTCCACATTCTAGCTCTGTGTTTTTGCTCATGTCACCTCACTGTTTTCATGTGTAAAATGGAATCAGTGGTAACACTTGTGCATTTGACTCCACACAGTTCTAGGGAAAGTGCTTCATAACCATAGTCTGTAAGTACTCTATAAATATAAGCTATAATAATAAATAACAAATAAAGAAAACCATAGTAACGTAATAGTTTAGACATTTGTGCAAGTCTTGAAAGCAAGTAGGTACATCTTGTGACAAGAGAATATGAGTAGCCTGAGAACAAAACTTAGTTTTACGTCCTGAGAAGAAGCTAGTCCCATAAAAGTTGATGTTAATAGATATTTTTCACCTTGGTTCTTTAGAAAAGATATAAATCCACTCAGTAAATTTTATACTATTGTACATCTCTGGTTCTTTTTATAGAACAGTGCATTTATTTTGTATTTTTTTTAATTTGTTTTTCTTTTCTTTCTAGTTCTGTGATTTCGCAAGGGAGAGGGAGGAGGAACATGTGTTTCTCAAATGGGAAGCTTTCTCCACCTAAACCGATCAGGAACTTCTGTCCTTAGAGAGTGGCCTGGGCAGGAAGAGATTTAGTGAAGTGTCTGGTCCTACTGTCTTGACATGTTAGAGTTGAGGCTTGAACCCGGGCCATCCATACTATGAGACAAGCACCCTACTTTACCACCCCCATGCATTGTAATCTTCAGGGTGACTGGACTGATTTAAGGGGACTGGGCTTCAGTGATTCGACTTCTCACTGCCGAGGCATTCCTTCTTCCTTTTGCACTTATCAGTTCAAATCCTATTTCTGCATCAGCTTGCTGCAGACTTTAAATAAATTATAATTGCTGTTGCTCCCTTTGCTATTTAAAGAATCTGTGTAACCTGCATCCAAACCCTTGATAGACATGAGTTCCAACAAGACATTCTGTTAAATACCCTTATGCTGGGGTGCTGTCTGATACAATAGCTTTGTCTCATCATCTTTCTTTGTAATTATTCTTCCAGTCTCTTTTACCTTTAAAGAAATTCTAGATGATATTGTATCACCTTCTACTGCCCATAGCAGTGTTGTTGTTTTGTAGAGTGTATTTGGTTATTTTTTGTCAAGTCTGATTTCACATGCCTGTGCTATGAAGCTTTGTGTAATGTCTTAGCTTGTTCACTGTTCACTAAGTTGCTACATTATTAATATTATTCCATTTCTATAAATAAAAAAGCCCTCCGAAATGCTCCAGAGGGTCTTGAACTTCATAAGATAAGGATATAACCTCTATTAATAGTTATGCCTACCTACCAAATGCAGAACTTTCTCATACATGCCCCAAATTTTGCAAGTGGCGTTAATGAAAGGGTTAGCAGTCTTTCTCATATTCATTTAGCATTACATGGATACAGTTGGAGAGCAAATACTGTCTGTCAGTTCTCCATTTTACTGTATGACCCATTTTTTCATTCCTACATTTCTTTGATGTTGACCTTAAACCCATTTTCCCTTGGTAATTCCTTGAATCTAGTGTGCTGTGGCCTAGTCATATTCATGATGAACCTATCCATTGCCCTCAACTTAAATACTTTGGAAATTGTAGTGTTCCAACAGAACAAAAACATGACTTTATCAATACACAGAAAGACTTAAAACATTTATTAAAGTATTCACTAACATCAGGAAATATAATGACCTCTCCCTATATAATGACATAAGGTTTTTTCTTTATTGCATTATCATATTTATCTCGTGCTTTACATTAAAATATTTTCTATAATAAGAAAAGAAGATACTCATAGATTTTGAAGTTCAAGTAATAATGGTGCCCATGTGCAAAAAGATATCCATGTTTGAAAGTGTTTCATTTCTTAACCTCTCAGTTTGATAGCTCTATGATTTGCTTATAAATGGTCTGTCTTCATCTTTCCTTGATGACTGAGCAGCTTTCAGAGAGGAGTGTTTAATGATGTACGTTCTATTCAAATTATAGAAAACCGGGTAGTTTTAGAAACTACTTGACTTAATGTTCATGTCATTAAAACTTTTCTTAGCTATAATTGTTATTTTCATAAACTTAGAAAAGATATTGCTCTATATACTTACAGAATTCAGTACTAATTGAATGTTAATTTTTTGAAATTTGAAGTCTGTACACGTTAATCCTAAACTCATCTGTAAGGACAAAGTAATGTCGTAGAAGGCACCTGAGGTATGGAGTCAGAAGACACTGGTTTAATTTCTTGGCTCGACCTTCTACAACTTATATTGTGATTTATATTGATTATATTGTGATTGTGTCAATGCAAGTATTGTAGGCAAGTGATTATTTCTTCCTCCTTCCCTCCCTCTCTCTCTTCCTTCCTTCCTTCCTTCCTTCCTTCTTTTGTTTCTTTCACTTTTTGGAGGAGGGGAATGCAGGGCATTTGGGGTTATGTGACTTGCCCAAGGTCACACAGCCAGCAAGTGTTAAAGTGTCAGAAGGGGGATTTGGATTCAGGTCATTCTGACTCCAGGGCCAGTGCTGTATTCACTGTACCACTTAGCCAACCCATGTGATTAAATTTCTATGGTCTTCAGTTTCCCTTATCTGTAAAGTAAGAATGATGAACTAGAGGGCGTACTTGATCCCTTTAAGGTTTTCCATCTGAAAGCTTACTGAAATTTGATGGTAGAGCTGAGCATTTCCAAGAATTACCAAATTCTTGAGCCCATGTTTCATTTAGCCAAATAACATTCACATGAAATGATGTGGTGAAGGATGACTGTATTTTATCATAGCATTCATTTTCTGCATTACAAAATGTGACCTGTTTCTAAGACTCAGAAAAAGAGTTATTCTTTAAGAAAAATGAAATGGATAAAAATAGGTATTGGACACAAATCAGGTTTGTTGTTGTTTAGTTGTTTTTCAGTTGTGTTTGACTCTTTGTGACCATATTTGGGGTTTTGGGGAGGGGCAAAGATGCAGGAATGGTTTGCCATTTCCTTCTCTAGTTCATTTCACAGATGAGGAAACCAAGGCAGACTGAGTTAAGTGACTTGCCCAGGGACATATGACTAGGAAGTGTCTGAGAGTGCATTTGAACTTAAATGAATTTCCTTATTTCAGGCTTGGCACTCTATTTCACTATCGCTACCTTGCTGCCCATAAAAATCAGATTATTGATATCAGAAGAAGGTGTACAATATGCCTGTAGGCCTCTTTCAGAAAGAGGTCTCTTGCTGGTCATCATCAATCTGGCTTCAAGAAAATGAAGTCTGAATCTTTTCACTGTAATTTTGCCTAGATATAGATTTTTTTGAGTTCATATTTAGAAATAAACTGCTGCCAATGTTTCTGACACTTCATTTTGTAAATTGAGAAATCTGCTTAAGCTACCCAAATAGTAGAAATCCAGTTTAATTTCTTTAATAATCCCACCCAAGAAGCAGCTTGAAAAGAAGCCAGATGAATCAGTGACACAATGTGTTCATATTTTTCTCTTGTCTTCAAAGTAGGGGATGCAAAAGGAGGAGAAAGAGAGTGGGAAGGAGATATTTCTGTAGAACAAAGAAACCTAAGTTTAGATTTTGGTTTCAGATTTTATTAGTATGTGACACTGGGAAATTTCCCATTGAATCTGAGAGTTCAAGGGATCTCAGAGCCTAATGAGGCCACACCTTACCAAGAATTCCCTCCCTGTTATCTCCTCAAAGTGATTATTAGACCTCTGGCTAAAGATTTCCAATGGCTTGCCCAAGGCTGCTCATTGTAAGTTTCTGTCACTCTTTTGACTAGGAACTAGTTCTTTTGTCTTGTTTTCCTATCAAATTTTCTAGATGTGCCTCTGGACCATTTTCACGAGTTACTCTTAGTTCTTATTTCTGGGGCTAAGATGAAGAAGACTTGCCCTGCGCATGACAGGTCTTTCAGTAATTTGACCTTTCCAATCTTCACTTTGCTCATCAAAACATCAGTTCTAAAGTGCAATGCAAATGTTAGTTATCTGCTGAAATCTTAGGAGGGAATCAGGTACATACCTGGACATAGAGTTGAAGGTCAACATAAACAGTTTTCTCAATACTTTTGAAATCGAACAAGTCTGGAGACAAGGCAGACAACTGAGGATTTTTTATTTCACTTAACCTTATATAAATGGCCAGATGAACAAGGAGCACCTCTTTCCATGTACCATGTTTTAATTGGCTAGTGTATCTGTGGTCTTCATAAAACTGCCAGAATGTCAGGTATTTCATTTAAAAGGAGTTATAATTTCTGAAAGTACAGAACATTTATTAGAGATTTTCCTAACAACTTTGACTAAAGTCTTTTTGTGTTTGGGTTTTTTCTCTTCCTTGTAGAACCTCGGAGTTACACTGAAGGCCTAAATCACTCAGTGGTGATGTCAGACAGCCCGATTGGAACAAACCCTGCTCTGTTTCGGTCTGAGAGGCCAACAACTCCTTCTTGTCAACGGACCTTTCCATCTGCCTGTACAGCTTCAAGCAATAGCCCCCTCCAGAGAGGGGAGAGGTAGGTAGAACTTGCTGGCAAATATCACTTATTCCCCTTAAAGAAATGGGTTTTGAGTCAGGAAAGAGGAATTCATTTTCAAATTGGATTCCAGTTGCCTCGACTTTTCTCTGAATGTATTCATGAGCTAAATAAAGCATTTTTAAGTAAAGAACTTTTATCTCCTCTGAAGACTTTGTTATCACTCATTATTATGTGATACTTCATTACTAAAATCTGTTACTGAAGTATTAATAATGAATTTGGGAAAATTAGTGCTGGGACACCACTTTGACGAAGACTCAGTAGCTCTTAGTTAAAATATCATGCTATGGGGACTATAGGCATGGGGTCAATCCCCACATTGACCACTTGTCTCCATTATCTTCCATGCCCCACAGACTCCGCTGGTCACAAAGCAGTGCATGCCCAAATTAGTACAACTAGTCATATGCCAGTAGAGAGACCAGACCTCTTGCCCTGGCAAGGATGAACAAAGTAAAAGGATTGCTAGGGTAGAGATCAGTAAATTTGGGCTTTATCCTCACTACCACTGAATGAATGACCCGGGGCAAGACAGGGATGACAAGGAAAACTATGTCTCAGTTTTTTAATGTGTAAAATGGAGTTATTTACTACCCAACCTACCTCAGAGAGTGGTGGTAAGAATCATATGAAGTTCTATTCATTCACTAAATGAGTCAACAAATACACAGTAATAAACTGTACAACAGTGGTTCTCAACCTTCTTAATGCCACAACCCTTTCATACATACAGTTCCTCATGTTGTGGTGACCCCCCATCCAAAAAATTATTTTTGTTGCTACTTCATAACTGTAATTTTGCTACTGTTATGAATCGTAATATAAATATCTGATATGCAGGATGTATTTGAATTGAACATAGCCCACAGGTTGAGAACTGCTGCTATACAATTAGCACTCACTAAAAGAAATAAATGCAGAATTAAGAAATGAGCACGAGGTCATTTCCTCCCTTCCCTCATTCAGCCTCCAAGAATTTACAGTCTTAAAACAGAAAAAGCAACTGTACAAAAATTGACATGACACATAGCATTTTACTAGAGTTTAATAAAAATACATGAGATAATGGGAATTTAGAGAAGAAAGGTTACCTTCTGGATATGAGGATTAAGGAATATGTCTTAGAGAAATTGTAAAGGCAACAGGAGTGATCAAGGGAAGTCATTCTTTTTATTTATTTATTTATTTATTTTGATTCATAGAGGGTAATTGGGGTTAAATGACTTGCCCAAGGTCACATGGCTAGTTTTTGTGTTACATGTCTGAGGTCAGATTTGAACTCAGGTCCTCTTGACTCGAGGGCCGGTGCTCTATTCACTGCCCCACCTAGCCACCCCTAAGGGAAGTAATTCTTGCCTGAAGGAATGATCTGAACCAGGAAAGCCTGGGTACATCTGAGAAGCCATAAGTTTGCCTGGAGCATAGGGTATATGATGATATGCTGGGACATAAGTATGGGGAGGTAAGCATTGGCCATATTATAGATAAAATTAAGTTCCAGGCTAAGGCATCTAAGCTTTATTCAGTTGATGATGATGGAGTCTTTGAAGGATTCGCATTAGCGAAATAATATTAGGGAATGCACTTTAGGGAAAATTATGAGGAAAATCTTAGCATTATATTTGTCCAGAAATAGACTAGACTACCTTACAAGGTGGTGGGATCACCTTCCTTGGAGGCTGGTTGTCTGAGTATGTTACAATGAGGATTCCTTTGGCTTATGAATTGAACTAGTTGGCCACTGAGATTCCTTCTAACATGCAAATTCTGTCCGATTCTTTTTCTACTGCATGTGGTGCTGCCACATTTTCTTAATTTTACTGGTTCTTTTGTTTTCTTTTCAAATAGTCCTTCCACAGCAGAGCACCAATGGCTAGAGAGCAGTCCCAAATCTACTCTTTCACCACAGCTGTCAATGATGGGGAGCAGCCGACCCACAGGCTTCCTTGTGGGTTCAGAGTTTTCCAATCCAGTACCAGATTCTTCACTCTTGTCTCATTTCCCACCTTCGGAGCTGCAGGTTTCAAATCTAAACAGTCATGAAAACTCAGCAGCAGAACAGTCCCAAGAAATTCTGGGCAACCCAAGTGGCCGGGCCTTCCTAAACTTTGGTGTGCCTAGCATTGGCAATAGCCTCCAGCCTGATGAAAAGCCAGGGACCTTACTGACTAATTCCAATGGAGCATCTAAACCGCCAATTGCCCCACTGGCAGGAGTTGTTGACAATGGCTTCCTGCCCCATAATTTTCTCACAGTGGCCCCTGGACACAGCAGTCAACACAGTCCGGTCCTGCAGCATGCAGGCTTATCCCTGCATTCACAACCACCCCTTCCAGAGAAGAAGAGGACATCTGAAGGAGACCGCTCCTTTGGCTCAGTCTCTCCATCTTCCAGTGGCTTCTCCAGCCCACATAGCGGGAGTACAATCAGCATCCCTTTCCCAAATGTCCTTCCAGACTTTTCTAAAGTTTTAGGCACTTCCCCCTTACCAGGTAGGTGATACTGTTTTGTATCAAATAATCAGTAATCTCTGCACATTAAATATGACTTAGTCTTCAGAGCTGAGTTTAATTAGCTTTTTGTAAAGACAACTTGAATATTTATTAAAAATTAAAATGAGTTCACTGGCTCTTGTGTAAATTAATCTTAAAATATAACAGGCCAGATTACTGGGAAGCTTTCAGATGGTGTCAGATGGATTCAACTGTAATTCTTGCTCTGGTGACAACCCACCAGCAAAGGGTGATCCAAAAGACCCCCTATTAACCTATTCTGACTTCTGCACATCTACAAGTTTATATTCATGGCAGGCGTAGGTAACACAGATTTTCTTAGTTATTCCATTTGCCTTTCAGGGAAAATTGTTGTCCTGCTGAGCTCCACATTTGAAAGAAGTTTCTAAGTGCATATTTTCAAGTTTTATAGTTTCAAAAAAGCTTTTAATGGTCCTTGCAAACTCCTAATCAAAGTATGCTGGTTTGTTTATTTTGTGTTCTTAAAATATTTCATACTTCCCCCAAGACTCTCATTTAAATTGTGGTATTCTTTCCTCCCCATTTCCCCTACTGCCCCCACCACCCCAGTGGTTGAACTCTAAATTCCTAGTTAATCAGAACCGTATTGACTGAGGCGAGAAGTTACAGCAGGAAATGACCTTTGCAATGACTACTTTCTAATTTGGTTTTGCAGAAAATCCAACTGATAAACATGTGACTGTGAAATTTGTCCAAGACACATCCAAGTTCTGGTACAAGGCAGATATTTCAAGAGAGCAAGGTATGGCATTAAAGACAAGAAATACCAACTGTCTATGTTCAAAATCTCTGGTGCCAGAGCCTAGCTTAATTTGCAGCTACAGGAGAAGACGAAAAAAATCTTAGCCTTTGGGCATCTGAAAACCAAGTTAGGATTCCTTAATGTGGATTTAATTAGGCTTGGTTTAATTAGAATGCGGACTACATTTTATTGTGCTGCCCAGGGGAAAATGCTATTATCTTTAAATTTTTATTAGAAAGCTTAGCACTAATGAGAAAGAGAATGTGCCATGAGCAGTAGGCAAGGGTGATGTACATATGTTATGCAGACTTCTGTATCATGAACCAGTCTTTGAATCCCCAGGAGACCATGAGACCTTCTCACTTTTGATGCTAAAATAGCTAATAATTGTGGTCAGTGGATCCACTACTATCATTTTCAGGTCTATCTCTACCCAGTGCTTCATTTACTTTTTGACCAGTTTTCCTTAACTCTTTTTTTTCTTTAAAGAGAAAGAAGAGATGCAGAAAAGAATTTAATTTCATTTTTTTCTTTCTGAAAAAATTTATCCAAAATGCATAGTTAGGGTTGGGGATGGAGGAGTCATATGTGTTTGTTTCATTTTTGGCATATAATCTAATTGGAAATATGGGAATATATTCCCAGCAAATCCACATGTATTTATGAAGTTTGAAAGGTTTACATATAAGTATTCTTAATAAAGCTATGGATTTATTGTCTTGATACTTGCATTCATGTGGAGGCACATCCCTGGAGAGTATAAAGAAACCTGCACTAGACATCAGAACATTTAGGGTCATAGAATCATGGGATCATAACTGGAAGGAGTCTCAGAGGTCATCTAGGTCAACTAGTTCATTTCACAGATGGGGAAATTGAGGGCCAGGGAAGTTAATAACTGGGTCAGAGTCATAAAGGTGTTCAGCATCGAGACAAATTTGAACTCAGAGCAGTGCTCTTCCCCCTGAATTATCTCCCAGCTGGGGCATTTAAATTGCTGGTTTGACCACTGATGAGTCTCTTGACCTCTCATGTGTAAAATGGAAAAAAATACGTCTTGTGCTGTTATGTAATTCACAGGATTGGTTTTTGGATGAACTTAAAAGTGAGTGTAAATCATTTTCCAACTATAGAATACCATATAGAAGCACTTTGGATTCATTACATTTGATTTTTAATTATTTTTTGGTCATTGTCTGTTTAGAAACCTTTTGCTGTTGTCAGTTTTTTTGCAACCCCATAAACCCACAGTTTAAGGAGCACTGGCTTAGACCATGTATTAATTCTTGATCAGTACTATGGTAGCTTTAGTCTGTTGGCAAATAAAATGCTAACCTTTTTTTTTTCCCTTGCTGGAGGTTTGACATTTGCAAAGAGTTACCTAGAGACAGCAAGGTAGAGCTATTATTAGCATGCTGAACTTGAAGTCAGTAAGATCTGAGTTCAGATGGCGCTTAGAGACTTGTTAGCTCTGTGGCACTGGGCAGGTCGTTTACTCTTTCTCAGACTTAGTTTCCTTCTCTTTCAGTGGGAATGATAATAGTACACAGTTGTTGCAAGGCTCAAATGACCATATGTAAAGTGCTTGGCAAATAAATCTTAAAGTACTATATAAATGTTAGTTATCATTATTGTCATGAAACTGAAGGGGAAGCAGTGAGGGAGTGTTTTCATTTGTCAAATCCCTAGTCAGTGGACAATGGTAAAAAATAAATAAAGGATATAAAAAGATGGTGTTTTGCTGAGTTTGGAAATGAAAAAGTATCTGAGGAAGTGAAAAAAGAAGAAAATCTTATTTTTATTCAGACTTTTGTTTGCCTACTGCGTGCATTTCACCATTTGATCTGGAGAGCCATTTAGAATGCTGACATAGACAACGTTGAGACAAATTGGAGTCTTGAGTAAAGGGGAATGAGAAGTTTATTGGAAATGCTTTTAATTTTAATTTAATTTAAAGTTTTAATTCATGGGTCTCTTAAATATTTCTGGTGTAAGAAAATCGTTCTAAAATTATACCATGGTCCCTCTAGTTCTTGTGTGATAAATATGTAATCTCTCATTCCTCTCCTGCCTACCTCCATGCACAAGTTCAAGTCTACATATTTGGGTCATAGGTCAAATACTCAATGGTGGGAGCAAAGAGCAGATTCCCTGTACTATACACATAGAATCCGAGCATTGGAATACCTCTGTTTTACTAAAAAGCAGAAATCTGCAAAAAACAAGATCAGATTTTCAATGGTACAATGTACAATGAGAAAAATCAAGAAGTCAAAAGAGGAAATTTTGAAAATTAGAGGAGAAATAGATAAATTAAGAAATGATGAAAACTGACAAAAAACTAAAAACTGTTCTTTTGAAGAAACTTAGAAAATCAGGTAAGTAGCACAGTGAGTGGATTTGGACCCAAAGTCAGGAAAACCCAAGTTCAAATCCAGCTAAAGACATTTACCAGCTGCATGATGCCGGGCAACTCATTTAATGCCTATTTGCCTCAGTTTGCTCCTTTGTAAAATGGGAATAATAATAGTATGTACCCCCTACCTATCTCCCAAAGTTGATGTGTGTACCAAAGAGATAATAAATATAAAGCACTTACCAGGCACATAGTAAATGCTATTCAGATGTTAGGAGGAGGAGTAGTTGTTGTTGTTGTTGTTGTTGTCATTAAACTTAATAAAAATGAGAGGAAAGTCTAATTAATAACATTTAAAGTGAACATGATGAAATGACAACAGAGAAGATAGAAAAATAGTATTCAGAACCTATTTTTAAATAAAATCACATGGCAGTAAAACTGAGCTGCAAACAACTTAGCTCCAAATTTTTTTTTAAATTAAGTGAAACCAGCTAACCAATTCAAACAATCCTATTACATAAAAGATCAGTTGTAAATAAGTTACGTCTAAACTCTCTTTCGCTGGGCTGCCAAAGAACAAAACCCTTAGTTCAGATCGATTTACAGGAGAATCCCATAAAATTTTTAAAGAACTGTTAATATCAACATGACACACATTTTTGTCCAAAACTGGAAAAGCTCAGATTTCCACAGGCAAGTAAAAAGATGATAGTGTCTAGTTCTGAAATATTTTTTTGAGGCATCACACATTATGAGTCCTTCAAGTGTTTACTATCCGTTGATGTTTTCATGGCAGCAGAGCTGATTCAGCTCAGGTCTTGAGGGGACAAGGTTTCACACAGTCCTCCACCACCTCAAACCTGCCCCCACCACTTCAGCTAATTGGCTCAAATGGCATGCCAGTTTTTCAGGTATATACATGGGGTTTGGATTGCTTGTCAGACTGTGTTCTTGTTCCCACTCCTCAGTGGTGAGCTTGGCTAGGCCAGCTTAAACTTAGCTCCCCACCCTCAGCCAGCATTCAGCCCAGGGATATGAGGAGTGATTGGTTTAGGTTCTCTTATTTTGTTTTGCTTTATCATTAAGAGCATATCAACGTTTTTAATTTCTTCCCTGACCCAATCCTGATATACACACAGACACAGACACACACAAACACACACACACACACACACACACACACACACACACACACATACACATACATGCATTCTACTTCATTTTCATGTACCTGCACGTTAAATAAATTAAAAAGATAATTTTAATTAATAATAAAAATATTCATTTCAGAAATATTAATGATATAAAATGTGTTATTATCTATGTATTACAAATTGTATTTAAATCACTTTAAAAGATGTATTACTTTAATGTTGGTGTTTATCACCCAGTTACCTACGGTCAGCCATCATGGACCACAGAAGGTGATTTGCATGAGGCCTGGCTGCATCTTTCTGGTGTTTAAGTCTTACATTTTAGTTCACTTCAGACAAATCAGCAGAAGAGAAAGAAATGTTTCCATTCCAAATCTTTCTCTTTCTGATTTTTGCAAGTACTAAGAATTTGTGGGTGCAAAACTGGGGAGATGATTTTGAATATCTCTTTAGAAATCTGGCCTGAACCGTTTGCAGACTGTAAACCTCACTACTGGCTCTCTGATCAGCTTGTTGTGATGATAAACTTGAATTAAATCATCTTGGTTTTCCCCCTCTCTATCCACTGTAGACAGACCTTGTGAGTTTGAAATATTCCAGTGAAAGGTCTAATGTGTTTGGGGCTTCTTATTTCTGAATAACAGTTAATATTGGTTAAATGCCTTATAAATTTGTCTAAGGAATAGGGCCAATGTGCTGTTTGCTCTGTGCTTTGTTATACAATTTAGAGTGGGTATTTTTATGTGTTTCTATATTTTAGACCCCCCCCTTCCCAGATGAGAAACGTATCTTGTCCTTTCATTACTTCCCATTATCACTTCCATCACTTCTTCACCTGAAAGCATTACATGTACTGCAATATTTTTGAAAAACATCTTCTATTCATTACAAGGCAATACATGTGGTGTAGGTCTATGAGCTTGGAGTAGGAAGTCAGGAGTGCCAACATAGAAATCCACTCACAGGGAACAAGAGGGAAGAGGGATGTATTCTTTTAAAAGTTATAGTTACTACAGAGCCACTGAAATATGGTGAACTGAAACTGTTCTAGAAAGAAGTGAGTGAGTTAATGAGTGAGAGAAGTCATTGCTCATGGTATAATGGGGCCATAGAGAAGAACCTCTTTGTCTGTGATTGCCACCATGTGTCTCTTTATTCCTTCCTATGGTCCCTGCAGCTATCGCCATGCTGAAGGATAAAGAACCAGGCTCGTTCATTGTTCGGGACAGTCACTCTTTCCGGGGAGCCTATGGCTTGGCCATGAAGGTTGCTACACCTCCTCCTTCAGTCCTGCAACTTAATAAGAAAGGTATTGTGCCCTCATTTACAAAGGAAATGTTTACTTAGGGTGACTTGCCTGGCGGGGTCTAAGGCACTGTCCCAAGCCAATTATAGCATCTAAATTCTGTGTCTGACTCAGAGTCAATCAAATCTCATGGTTAAATCTGATATGCTTTTCGTGCATCTGTTCATTTTTCTCCTTTAGGATAGATGATTTAGTGAGTATTTTACTTTAATGTTCCAGGAGGATTTATTTATATTTGTATTTGTTTTATTAAGACAGTATTATGCTATTAGAGACCTTTGAGTTATTCTTTATCTGCACCTATAATATGTTTTATATTATATATTATTATATATTACACACAATATATGAAATATATTATTCTATATTATATATTAATATATAATTTTACAAACCTGAACTTTTTTTCCCTATATAGCCTCAGTTTTACTTACCCCTGCCTCCCTGATCCAAGTAACAAGAATGAGATATGTCTTCCGAGATATAATAGTGTCCAACTAAGATATTCCAGGTGTGGGAGGGAGTGGGGGGCTTAAAATGATGGCCATGGGGCCTAAGTTCTCCATATTTCCAAAGAATACTCAAATATACTTCTGCTACTCAAATAGTGAATATCTGTAAACTTCCAACATTTAAAAATCTAGTTTTACCAAGCACTACAGGTTAACAGTGGAATCATTTTAGTTACAAAAAAGAATCTTAACTTGAATGGAATGAGGGAATAAATGAAAAGCATTTATTAAGCTTAACATGTTAACCAGGGGGGATACCAATACGGAAGCAGAGATAAATCCACCAGCTTACATTCTAATAGAGAAAGACAACACATAATGGAGAGCGTTGACCAAGAAGAAAAGGTGTGATTTAGAAAGTTTGAGGTTAGCTTAGTGGAACCATAGGAACTGACACAAACCTTCAGGTAGCCATAGAAGTATTGATTGGTTTCACATTTTAGAGGTAGAAAATGGAGGGAATAGTAGGTTGTAAAACCAGCAGTAGGGGAGACTTTACAATGTGGGCATTGGAAGGGCTCTTCTACCTTTTTGAAATTGGGAGGGTGGGAACACAGTATGGTAATGCATAGTTATGGCTGTTCAGGTGAGTTTTTACTCACATGGCCCTTCATTGGGACATATTCTTCCTGATTAGATACTAAATCAGAGATACGCTTTTGACTAAAGCTCATATTGGGGGGATCAGAAAATACTTCATTAGTTAGAAGGAGGCTGTATTCTTGAATGTCTAAAATTTCCATAGCTAGTTATGGAACTACAACACCAAGGGGAGCATCCAAGGTAGAAGAAATAGCATGAAGAAAAAGTTCAGAGACAGAAAAGTTTAGGGAGACTTTGAGTTGTCAGAATTAAGTGGAGAATAGAGGTACTGTGGGAGATGATATATGAAAGGACAATGAAGCCCAGACCTGGAAAGGTTTAGAATTACTTGTGAAGATCTTTGAATGTCTAATAACTCACATTTTGATAATAATTTAAGGCTTATAAGCCACATTTCTAAAAACAACCCTTAGAGGAAGGTGGTGAAAGTATTATCCGGGCAAAGTACTATATAAATACTGGTTGAATTGAACTGATTTGACTTAAAACATGGTAGATAATGGTTCTCATAATATGAGAAGCAAGAATAAGGATTAAGTTGTGGAGCAGAGAGGGCTATTTTTCTATTCCAACAAATCTATCGAATAATCAGAGAAACGCAGTTTATGCATTTGTCTCCATTAAAATAAAACATTTTTATACAAGTGAAGCCATTAAAAAAAACCCTAGCAAATTGAAAAATTTTAAACAAATATGAGATACAGATTTGGGGTGTATGTGGGTGTACACACATATACATTATGTAAATGTTAAACATTGACAAATTGAACTCCCAGTCATGAGTTGGATACATTTTCAGTGAATATGAAGGTTGTTGTAAAGTTCTCTACATATGTATGTATGTGTGTCTGTCTGTCTAGCTAGCTAGCTAGCTGTATATAGTGTCCCCTTTCAGAATATAAACTCCCTGAGGAGTTTTATATTATATGTATTATATATCCCTTTTCCTTACATCCCCAGAGCTTAGCACAGCAACCTTGCCCACAGTAAGCACTTTGCTCATTGATTGATGATGGGGATGGCAAAGTGGAGACACATTAAAAATAATCACTTGAAAAATGCACAACCTCATTAATAACTACAAATTAAGACAACTTTGATCTGCATTTTGTACCTTTCATGTTGGCAGAACAAATTAAAACCGCCTAAGCCAATGCTGTCAGGTTTGTAAAAGACAAAAAAACAAAAAACAGGTACTGTACATGTTTTCTTCTGGCGCTATTGCAAACTTGTAGAAACTTCAGAGAACAACCAAGGTAGATAGATAGAAAGTTATTTTAAAAAAACCAAACCCTTTCAACCTAAAAAATGCTGTTGTTGAAAAGATACCCTGAAAGATTTTAACCTCTTCCCACCTCGCATTAAAAAGCTCTTAAAATTTTGTTATTATTTTCATTGCAAAAATCTAGAAGTAACCAAAATGTATAATAACAAAGAAATGGTTAAGTAATTGGTAGCATATTAATGTATTAGAATATTATAATCCATTTAAGACAAATCAGTAGAGAAGATTGGTTCTGCTATTTCATGTATTAAAATCAGTTAATTGAAAAGTAAATAGAAAAAAGTAGAATTAGGTATATTAAGGTTTAACATTAAGTTTTTAATGAAATGTCTTATTTTTTAACACATGAATGAAGAAGACTTACACGTTTTCTGTTGGTTCTTAGGTCCTAGCTTAGAGCATACATGTGTAAATGTATGCCTACACATATGTATATGTGTGTGTATATATTATACATTGGTGTGCAAATACATCTATGTATATACATATGATCAACTTTGAAGAACAAAGAAAGAAAGAGCCTATGGAATTCATTAGTCTAATTCAGGTGGTAATATATAAAAATTTCCATAGTTCCATTTTTTTTCCCCTTAGGTTACTTTAAAGAGAACAGGCCTTCCTTGGTCATTGTATGCTTATGCCTATTTTTTTTTATCTCTTACTATGTTTGATCTCATTATTAGCTTTAAGGCAACAAACTACTGGATATTTATAAGAAGAAATCTAAGAAAATCATAATGGATTAAAAACAGTGACTACTTTGACTTTGTCTCTTGGCTGAAATGAAATCTTGGCTACTCAGCCATCAACTATATCTCTGGTCTGGCAGTAGGATTTTAAGATGTAAGAAGAGGGTTGGAAGGCTCGCTAAAACTAGCTAATGTACATAGTGATTCATCATAACAACATTAAATACCATGGAGACAGACTGGAAGAAGATACCACTCCCGATTGAGTCCTTCTCTGTATGGGATCCCCAGTCACTTTGATTTGAAATTGTTACTTCTTACCACTGGAATCCCAACCAGAATTCTAACTCTCTTTTGGTTTTTGTAGCATTGGCTTATTTTGTCGCCTACAATTTGGTGTAGCAAACATCTTATTTCTGTAATTTTCTTTTTGTTGTTTTTATTGCTTCTCTCCAAACTAGTCACTTTATTTCCCTAGACTTCACTGCAACATCTCGAAATTGCCATTTTATATTCAGAATTTGTATTGGATGTGTTCAGAAAGAGAGCATTAATTCTTTTTCCTTCTGTTCTTATATATATATATATATTTATTTTGGGGGATATTTTTCTTTTAGCAGAATGATTTACCAGTCAGTGGCACTTATGTTGCATCATGTGGTTTAAGTTCTATTCTTAGTTTTAAAAAACATGCAAAATTGGTTAATGGCCTTGCCATCTGGTATGGTGGAAAGACCACTGGATTTAGAGTCAGGAAACATGCATTTAATTTACTTTAATTTCATTTCCCAGATCTGCTTTTTATTACTTGTGTGACCTTAACCAAGTCACTTTAACTTCTAGGCCTCAGGTTAATTCCTATAAAATGAGTGATTTAAAAATGTAGATCTATTTGCCAAGGTCTTATTCAGCTCCAAATATATGATCCTACTTGAGTTTATTAAGAATGACAACATTTTAATTCCTGTGTTAGGAACTTTAGGGACACACACACACACACACACATATTTTGTCATCTTATTCCCTATCTAGACATTTTCACCCTTTTCCATTAATTCTGCTCCTTCCTTTCCTGCCCTCCCACCCCCGGTTTCATTTTCTGATGGATGACTTTGTTATACTTAGTTTCTACCAGCAGATATTCATTGCCTCCCACACTAATATTATAGCTGTGAGTTTGTTATTTCCGAATACATTCTTTTCAACTAATGTAGTAACTAAACACATTCATTATTTGGCAGTCTGTTTACTTTTGTCACCAGTGCATTTCCGGTAGACATCCCATTTCCTTTCTCTGATCATTTCTTCCTAAATGTCTCACTTAATGATTTTTTTTTAAAATCTTTTCCTCAGCTGGAGATTTGGCCAATGAACTCGTCAGGCACTTTTTGATTGAGTGTACCTCTAAGGGAGTACGATTGAAGGGATGCCCAAATGAACCATATTTTGGTAAGTTCCCTGGGAAACTGTCTTCAAAGTCAAAAAACATGTGGAGGACCACTGTGGTCTCCAAAATGAAATTCACAAATCCCGATATGGTAGTATGTTGCTTCTGAGGTCAGTTTGTATTGCCCAGATCTTGGAATGTCCCTGATGTGAATTATCATTGTTAAAAACATTTTTCCCTCCTTCCAACAGCCTCAAAATGTACTTAGTATAAAAAAAAATTGCCTGTGGTGAAAGATGACAGAATTCCCCTCTTTTCAGTTCAGTTTTCTGTTAATATAACAAAGACCTAGGCTTATATAGTTTACATGTTAGTCATGTCATCTAGCTAGGTGATTTTCTTTTAGTCTAATTCCTAACTATTCATGTTAGATGAATGTTCTGTCCAGTGTAAGGAGCCAAGTGAATACATGATTGAAGAAGTGAGATAAGCTCTTGCTACAGTACCTAACACATAGTAGGCACTTAATAAATTCTTGTTCCCTCTTTCTCTCTCCTTGCCAAAGTATGAAGCACTGTAGATAGAAAGACTGGCGAGGCAGTCTTTGCCAGAGAATGCTTTGTTAGTGTTTGTTAATTGCTGATATTAGAAACATATTATGATTGTAATGCTTCTACTTCATCATGTTTAGTTGGTTAAAAATGCTAGATCAATTGAATTGTTAATTTGTTCTGTGCTCAGCATTAGGACTGCCGTTGTCCCACGGGGATTAAACTTACTCTTGTTCCCCTCTGAGGAAAGAACTAGGATCACTGAGTGGAAAAGAGACAAAAAGTTTTACAGACAGTCCTTTCTATTCCAAACAATTAGAGCCAAGTATCCAAAAATGAAAATGCCATGACAAAATGGTAAAGTGGGGCAGGCAGCATCACACCGGTTTTTCATTCAATGTTTCAAGCAGCATCTCACTTACGATGAAAGGACCAAGTTAGAATATGATGGTGGTGACGCCGTAAACTGTGCTTTTGACATTGCTGTCTCTTTTTATCTTTTATAATCACATTACACTTGACTATTTCTGTCTATCTGTGAAAGCTATTGGGAATAGCTAAGATGTTCAAAAAGCACAGTGTAAGACCCTCATTCTCTCTTCTGGTTAAAGCAACAGACTACTAAAAAAAAAAACCTTTGTAGTTCAGCTCAAAATAGGCCAAATGACCTCAAAGATCTCAAATAAAAACTAATTAAGTTCATCTTTCTTGGGTAGAAAAGTATACCTAGCATAGGTATTATATTCTGGAGGTATAGGAACACCTAACATTTTAGGTTAGGGTTTCCTGCCTGCCTGTCAATGGCAGATTTTTAGTGAGCTGTAAAAACATGTTTCTGTCAGAGAATCTTTCTTTTAAAAACACATTTAAAAAAAAAACTGACTCATTCTTCTTCCTGCCTCCTATTCTTTCTATCCCCAACTTCCTCCTCCCCAGCTGCCATTCTCCACCCATTAAGCCCCAGAGCTAAGTCAATTCTATGGACAGGGACAGTCCATAGAAGAAAATTTAGATAACTTACTGGTCCCCATCATATCTTCAATTCAGAGATTCAAACAGAAAAAAAATATTACCAACTTACTCTTTATTTCACAAATAGACAATAACACTGAGAATTAATCCCAGTAATGTGAATATTTTAAAATGTCTATTTTCTTTTGAGACGAACAGTAACGGTATGTTTGCATATCAGATACAAATTTGAACTAATAGCTCTCCTTTTCTTCTCCCTTTCCTCTCTCTTCTCTCTTCTCCCTTCCCTCTGGCCCTCTCTGCTTAAATTTATCTTTTTCAGGGAGTTTGACAGCTTTGGTATATCAACATTCCATTACTCCTCTTGCATTGCCATGCAAACTCCTTATCCCAGACAGAGGTATGTTTGTTCAAAAACATAATGTTCTCTTTGGTATGCTGGCCTTCACTTTACCTTACTTTTGATTCCCAAAATATTACTACTTCAGCAGTAACAAACACATTTGAGAAAAGTAAAAATTGTCACTTTCCTCCAAAACATAGTCAAATGCTAAGCTGAAAAGAAGAAAGTGAAATCTAATCAAGATAATGCTTATATTCTGCATTTAAATTCAGAAGAACAATTGTACAAATACAGAATGGGGTACACAGTTGGATGGCTCATGTGAAAACAGAATCTGGAGAATCTGATTATCACAGACTCTGTGCACCACACTATGTTATTTCCATGGTGTGGTATATGGAAGGAAAGGTCCTTAAAGACTATCTGTCCAACCTTTTCATTTTATAGATGAGAAAACAGTTGTCCAGGAGGGTGAGTAAGCTGCTAAAAATACCTAACATAATTTGAAGTTACAAGGACAGTGTTCAGATCATGAGAAATAATATTTACACCGAACTGTGGCGCTTAGTATTATTCTCAGGTCAGTTTGTTATATTATGAGAAAGTGATTGACAAAACTGGACTGTTCTAGAGCAGAGATGGGAAACGTGTATGTCTGGGCCACATTGTTCTCCACAACACTCCCAAGAACAACCCAACAGATTAAAATGTAATTGGGAAATATTTAACCAATTAAACTTTGTTAGAATACATGTGCTGTTAATATGCAGCTTCCTAAATCAATATGCAGCCCACAGGAATAATTATTTATGGTTTAGTGATCCCGTTTCTATTTGAGTTTGACATCTGATCTAAAGGAAGAAAAGAATAATGAGGGGCCATAAAAAGAATAACTGAAGAGTTAGATTTTTAGCCTACAAAGAAGATGCATGGTATACATAATAGATGTCTTCAAAAACTGAAAGGTCTCCAGCATGTGTGAGAGAGAATAAAATTATGTGGTGTAGCACCAAGGGGCAGCACTGGAAACAAGAGGTAGAAATTAAAAGGAGACCCAATATAAAATAAAACTTTCTAACAGATAGCACTTATTTGAATGGATTAATTCAATTAGTGGTTTGTTAAACCTTTTGAAGGTCTAAATGGTAGAACAGTGGACAGATTATTAGAAATCAAGAGACTTATGTTCTAGTTCTTATTATTCATTAATGTTCAGCATTATTCATAAACATTCAACACTCTCTGAACTTCAGTTTCCTCATGTGTTAAATTGAAATATTGGACAAGAATCATCTCCAAGGTCCCTCCTAGCTAGAATATTTTATGATTCCCAAAGCCTTTAATAGCCACAGTAAATGTATTGTGTTTTCCCCCAAAGAAAATCTCAGCCTTGAGTTCCACTGTGTGCTGAGTGTTTCTCCACAAAATGTTTTTTAAACTGTCGCTTTTTCTTGATTTTTTTACAGATCCATTAGAAGAAATGGCAGAAAACTCTCCACAAACGGCTGCGAATTCTGCAGCTGAGCTGCTAAAACAAGGGGCAGGTTGGTAACTTTACCTTTCTTTCCATCCTTCTTAATTGATGGTAATATTATGTATCCTAATAAAAAAAGATAGTGGGAAATTCATACAAAAAGAGAGATACAGTTCTGTTTACTACATCACAAGTTCCCAATACCATCCAACCAATTTTCTGTATCCTTAAATTCAGAACTTCTCAAGATATTTTCAAGTTTCTGTTCTTTCCTTCCTTTGGAAGTTTGAGAAGCCCAGATGTATAAAAATACAACTGTGTGTACACGTATTGAAGTTTTTTATCCTTTGGTCTTGAACTGTCATTATGAAGAGAAATAAATGGCAAGTATGCAAATTGATTGATAAAATAGGAGGAAAAAAAAGCAACTCATAAACATGCAGGTTGAATTGATGACCTCCATGCCAGTTTATTCAGGTCTACTTTTAATATATACATTTTTTCTTGTCAGGATTCATTGAAAGTAGGGGTTCTTTATCTGATTTCCATGAACTTGTATACTCTTTTAAAGTGTTAATTATATGCCAGTATAATTTATTTTCTTTGTAATCCTATTGCATTTTATTTTGTATATTTAAAAGTGGTGTTCTAAGGAGTATATCCGTGTCACTATATTTTACCAGATCATCAAAGGCACAAAAAACGGTATAGAAACCATCTTTTAAAGCAACGGTTCTCAACCTGTGGGTTGCGACCCCTTTGGGGGTTGAACGAACCTTTCACAGAGGTCATGGGGTTGCCTAAGACCATCAAAAACCACATATTTCCAGATATGCCCACATACGAGTATTAAAGGGTGGCGGTATTAGGAAGATTGAGACCCATTGTTTTAAAGGAACATAGTACCTGGAACAATACTTTCTGCACCCCAACCTCCATTCATTCTACTCCTCCCTGTCTCCCAGGGCTTTTTATTACCTCACTTTAATTTCCTTCAAAATCCCTATCTTTAACTTAACCAGTTCAACTTTACACTGTCTTCCATCCTTGAATCCCTTGCCCTGTTTTCCTACCACTGATGATCCCTTTCTAGACCCCAACCTTGGATTACTGCCACCATCTTTCTTCTCCACTCCTGGTTATATGTTGCTGAACAAAGATGGAGGAAGTCAGACAATGGTACTGACTAGATCCATGACCAATTTGTTATCCCATTTCAAATATCCTTCTTTGTTTCATACCTATTCTTTTATTCTTCTCTGTTCAACTTCCTTTTGAATACCCTAAAATAACTATTATAAACCTTCTCTTACCTTCTCATACCATCTATGCCATTGCTTCCCTACTTCAAATTAACAGAGCACCTTGCCTAATAATTCACTAAGAAAAACTGAGAATATTAGTCATGGGTTCCCTTGCCTTTCCAATTGCGTACTTCCAAATGCCTCAAACGTATCCCTCATTCTTTCTTCCTATGCTCCACACTACTTGTGGCCTTGATCCAGTCCTGTCCCGTTTTATATCTTTCATGAGATTGTTTCCTCATTCTCTTTCCCTCTAATTTTCAGACTTTCCAGGTCTTCTGACTCCTTCCTTTCTGCCTTCAAACTTACCCCCCCCTTTAAAAAAAATACACTTGACACTACCATCCCCTCAAATGCTTGTTCCATATCTCTTTCCTTCCAGGCATAAAGAAAAAAGCTTCCTATATCCATTGCTTCAACTGTCTCACCTTCTAAGCTCCTTATGGTCTGACTTCTGTTCCTGCCATTTACCTGAAATCAGTCTTTTCAAAGTCATGAGTGATCTCATTATTTCTAAATCCCTATGGCCTTAGTCTTCTTCCTTACTGAACTCCTCCGAGTTTGACGGTGCTGCACACTCTTTCTTCCTTGGGTTTCATGACATTGCTCTAATGTGGTTCTCTTTGTATTTGTTAGATCTGTTCTCCCTCTCCTTTTTTATTTCATTGTCCATGACCTGTTTATGGACTGTGGTTCCTAAATGTGGGCTTTATCTTATCTTTCTAAACACTCTCATCAATTGCATCAACTCCCGTGGATTCAGCTAAGAGTATCTGTGTGGATCCCTCTCAACCATTCAGATCCAGACTTCAGCTCTGAGCTGTAGTTCTCAATTTACAACCCCCAATTTGACCTAGATGTTCTACATAAACCTCAAATACAACATGTCTGAGACAGACTTAATTAATTATATTTTCCCTTAAATCCATCCTTTTCCCTTGAATCTTTTTTTCTGTTAAAGTGAGTATCATACTTCCATTTACTGTAGTTCACAAATTAGGAGTTCTCCTCACTTCTTCTGATTTACCCCTTGTTATCCAGTCAGTCCTCTTTTCTCTATTCACACCTTAACTGCTTCACTATAGGGCAGAGGTGGGGATCCTGTGGCCTTCTAGGTCCTCATGTGCCACCCTTTGAGTGAATCCAAACTTCTAACATCAAAGGACCACACTTGAGGACCTAGAGGGCCCCTGTTAGGCTATCATCCCTTCTTTCCCAGCATATCATAATAGCCTTCTATTTGACCTTCCTCCATCGAGTCTCTCCCTTCTCCAATCCATCCTCCACACAACTGTTGAATTGATATTCCTAAAGAACAAGTCTACCCATGTTACTTCCCTGCCCAAGAAGCTTCAGTGCCTGCCTAATGATTCTACAATAAAATATAAACTCATCTGGAATTTAAAACTCTTTATAATGTGGCTATTTTCCCAGGGAGATTGCATATTAGCCCCTGTCAAGCATCCCATGACCCACCCAAATTTACCTATTTGCTGTTCCTCGTCCACATCATTTGGGATATTTTGCTTCCATGTCTTGAGTGGGGGGTGGAGAATAATTATTTATCATCTGCTTGCTCTGTGCCAGACATCGTGTTAAAGGATTTACAAATGCAAGGCTCTCCGTGCGTCAGTACTCTCCCTCTGAAACTCCACCTCTTATAACTGCTGCAGCCCACTTCAAGACTCAGCTCAAGTGTCTCTTCAAAAAGCCTTTTATGATTCCACCATTTGTTAGTGCTGCACCCCTACGTCGTCGTGTATTTATTTTGTATGTATACTCTAGTTCAGGGTAGTGACTAAAGATATTGCCATAAAATATGGAAGACCTGTGTGGAAGTCCTGCTTATGAGACATGCTGGCCCTGTGACTGACTGTGACCAGAACACTTAGCCACATGGTGCTATTAAGTTGCAGAGCACATGGAAGCTGGCATTTATAGAGGTTTCTTAGCTTTCAGTCCTACACCAATCAAGTCATAGATTTTATTGAGTTCAAGTACTAGGCAGGAGGTGACGCAGTGGAGAGAGTGTCGGGACTGGAGTCAGGAAGACTCTTCTTCCTGAGTTGAAATTTGACCTTAGACACTTAAGAACTGTGTGACTGTGGGCAAGTCACTTCACCTCGTCTGCCTTCGTTTTCTCATTTGTAAAGTGAGCTAGAGAAAGAAATCTCAAACCACTCCAGAATCTTTGCCCAGAAAACCCCAAATGGAGTCACAGACTGTTGGAAATGACTGAACAGCAACCCCAAGTACCTAACAGAGGCTGGTACATAGAATAAGGACTCAATAAATTCTAATTTAAGTTGATTGACCAGAAGATACAACACCAGAAAAGAATGTACATACTTCCAAGTGAAAGCTACATTAGTCCTAGAGTCTGTAAAAGAATACTCGTATTTCACTTGCCTTTTTTCCCTCAAAAATACTTTAAAACTCTAACCTCTGGGTGACAGCATCATTTGTCTAAATTTAAGTAAATGTGGTTGATTGACTAATCTAGGGATTCATGATTGTGCAGGTGTTCTTTCATTACAATCCCAGCTTTCTAAATCATTAAACTACTCGACATGTTCAGAAAAAGAGGCTAATCTTAATGGGCTAGAATTTGACGGACTTTTAGCAGCATCAGTTACCAGAACCACAGACAGTGATACCAACTCCTTGATTTAGAATGCTAGATATGTGCTTTCTGGAGGCCAGCAAACTTTGAAGCCTCCTTCAGTTAAAGCATATTGCTTTGTTATTCTATCTGGGACAACTGCAGGGTACACGCAGTGTGGAGAAGGAAGTCTGGACGTCCCAGTGAACATGCCAGACAGTCCCATCTGGTAAGCATCATATCAAAGATCATTTAACCCAGTGGAAATTTAATTAAACTTAATCGGGTTAAATTGAATAAATTTGGAAGTTTAGTAGGCAATCAGGAAGGACCTATTTTTACTTAGCTCCGTTGTTATTTCTGGCTCATGTCTAACCACCATCCAGTTAAATCACTTGAGACTGAAGCTTTCTAAGAAAACAGTCCCTGCTCTAACTCCCAGGCACTTTGTTGGAAGCTTATGGACCTTTCCCATCATTGGCTTAGTACTCATGTGTTTGATGTGTTTTTAAAGGGTAGTCATATTTTCCTTCCAGTGTCTGATCAGTATTCATAACTCCATTTTTTAATATGGCAGCAAAAGCTGCTTTTGTCTAAATGGTGATTTTGCACCCCCAATCCTTATCCCATTGTCACTTCATCAGCCTTTTTAAAAATGTGTGTTTAAAATTGGAATTGATCAGAGGTTTCTTGAAATGATCCTTATCCGTGAAACAGATTGTGAACTGAGGTCTAAATAGAGTCACACTTGTGCAGTAGGCATAGGAAAGGAAAAGGAAATGGGTACATTCAATATAGAATTTGAAGTGGATTCACGGTGATTGGATAGCACAATAAACAGCTTTTTAAATTTAACTTTGAGAATGAGCTGATTTCAAGAGATATACAAAGAGATTGAAATGAAAAATTAACAGCCTTTTTTCAAGAACTGGTATCTCCTGATCATGTTCAGATTATTGGACTTAACTCATTTTCTCTGATTTATCTTAAGTCAGACTCAATAGAATACCAGAACTGTAATATACCTTGGAAATAATTTATTCTAGTTGTTTCATTTTATTGATGAGGGAGACCTATCTCCCACCCCCAAGAAGGAAACATTGGATTTAGAGTCAGAGAATTGATCTTTATTCCAATCCCTGTAAATTGCTATCTTTGAAACTTGGCCAAGTCACTCTGGCCATCCATTTCAGTGTGTATAAAATGAGAAGGTTGGACTCTGTGTTCTCTCTCCTCGCTTCCAGCTCTAACCTGTGAACTTGTGTTAAATAACTATAATGTATCCCTCTGTTTTAAAGCTTCTGGTTGGTTTTCTAAACCTTGCTTATTAGTTAAGCCTTTTCTTCAGATGGATACGGTCACTTTGTCCTAGTCTCCTTTATATAACCACAAAATTGACATGGTTGGCACTCCCTGTTCCAGAGGGATTCTGTACTGAAAAAGCTGAACTTGGGAAAGAGCTCTTTGCAGCCAAACCCAGCTGGCAGAAATATCCTCCCTAGACTCCAGCTCAGTTTACTCAGGTGGATTCATTAAACGTCCATTTACTTGCACGCATGTGGTTCTCAACCTTCCTAGTGTCACTACCCTTTAATACTCGTATGTGGGTGTATCTGCATGTGGGCGGACCCACCTGGAGACAGATAGAGGAGCCGTGTCTCAGTTCCTAAGACCATCAGAAACATGTATTTTCTGATGGTCTTAGGTGACCCCTGTAAAAGGGTTGTTCGACGCCCCCAAAGGGGTCGCAACCCACAGGTTGAGAACTGCTGCCATAATAGAATATAACTTCCTTGAGCAGCAACCATTTCATGTTTACTTCTACATTCCCAGGCCTAACACGGTACTTGAGACAAATATTTGTTGGTCAATCAATCTGCAGAACACTGTTAGGTAGCAGAGGCAACATAGAGTTCATTTATGACTCCATTCTTGCCTTTACAGTATTTATCATCAAGTAGGAAAGAAAATCATGCTGCATTTTTATTATGATTATAGATGTAAGGATTGCAAGTTCCTTTACATATCTTACCTCGTTTGTTCTTCACAACAAGCCTATTAGGAGGATTTTATTTTACAGAGGATAAAAATGAGGCTTTGAGAGAGCTTTTAAGTATCTTACCCAGTTTTACAGATATTAAGCTTATGAATCAGGATGACTCTGAACTTGGCTCTTTCTGATACACTGTCCAGTACTCTGTCCACTGAGACACCTAGCCCTAGCTGCCTCATTGTGATCATTTTTTTTATGATAAGACACAATCACTATATACATTATTATACATTGCGTTTATTATAGAGACACAGAACAAAATGTGATATGCTGACTGTGGAGGACAGTCACTTATGTTATATTGTACAAGGGAGGTAGTAGCATTGTATTTGAGTTTTAAAAGATGAGCAACAATGCATTTTACAAAAAGAAGAGGTAGAAAGTAGTCGGCAAAGCCACTGAAGCTTTGTGTTAGTGGGGCAGGGTGGGGAAGGGATGGTCTTTTTTTTGTAGAAGTTTAGAATGTTCATGCAGTAAAATAATTGGAAATGAGGCCGGACTGGTCTTTTCATCTAAGATTCCCAGCACAAATCACAAATGCAGTTCTTCCTCACCTGGCAGTACAGTGATCCCAATAGCTATTCCCCTAGTCAGGAAACATTCTTATGTTATTGTAATAAAGCCATATGGATTACTTCAAATGAAAATGAGAGGAACTGAAGCATTTCTGATGCTGTGTGTTCCCAGTCACAATAAGAAAGTATAATGTTAGTGAAGATTAGATCTTAGGTAGCTTTTTTTGTAGATCCCGCTATCAGCCCTGGGAGAAAAGAGCAATCAGTTAAGGGGAAGAGAGAGGCCTTGAAATGCAGGTGAATGACTCCATTTTATGAGAAACTGACCATGCAGTACAAAAAGCTTGAACAGGTGGGGGATAGAAGAGGTGTAGCCGTTGCTGAAGAGTCATGAAAAAGGGAGATATTAGTGCTGGGCACACAAAAGCCTGAATGTAAGCCACTTGGGAATTTTTTCTGGCTCCCTTCCAGCGGTTTGTTTGTTAAGTGTGCAGGTGTGAGAGAGACTTCAGAAAGACCCTGACTAGGGTGTGACAGTGACAAGTAGCTATAAAACTAAGGTAGATAGTAGCAAATCTCAGAGAAAATTGATATGCTAATAGAAAGATAGGGTCATAGTATTTTTTCTTAAAAAAGGAAGTTAGAGATTCTCTAGACTTTCTATGACCTATGTCAAGGTCCTTTTCTTCTGAACTCACTGATTATTCCAGAAATGAAGATTCTTTTTTCACAGAGAGTAGGAACTGTCGGGGGCTAACCAAGACCCTCTTCCTAGAGGGACTCTGGACCTTTCAGCAGACTTTTTAGTATAGCTGGGGGTTATGTGGGATAGCAGCATGGTACAGCAGAAAGAGGGCTATATTTGGAGTCAAGACAACCTGATTTATTTTTGTTAATTCAGCTTTCTTTTCAGTTCTGAATTCTCTTCCTCCCCCTCCCATTCCCCTACCCATCAGGAACACAAGGAAAATGAAACCCATTACAAATATGGCTAGTCAGGCAAAACAACTTCCCACATTAGCCATGAGGAAGAAAAAGAAAGAAGGGAAGGAAAGAAGGAAGGAGAAAAAATAAAGATGAAGGGAGGGAGAGGAAAGGAGAGACAATTTTTCCATTTGTAATCTGAGTTCATCAGTCCTTTCTCACTCTCTCAGTGGAGAGCACGTTTCATCATGAGTCTTTTTCCATAATGGTTGATCAGAATCACCAAGTCTTTGAAAACTGATGATCTTTACAATATTGCTTGTTGTTATATCCTTTGCTCCTCTGGTTCTGCTAGCTTCACTTTGCACCAGTTCATATAAGTCTTCCCAGGTTTTTCTGAAACAGTTCTTTTCATCTTTTCTTACAGCACAGTGGCACTCCACCACATTCAAGGGTCATAACTTGTTTAGCCATTCCCCAATTGATCGCCGTCCCCTCAGTTGACAATTGTTGCCGCTATAAAAAGAGCTGCTATAAATATTTTTGTTCATATGAGTCTTTTTCTTCTCACTTTGATCTCTTTTGGGTATAAACCTAGTTTAATAGCTTTTTGGGCTTAGTTCCAAATTGCTTTCCAGAAGTTTTGGACTTGTTCACAGCTCTACTAACAGAATTTTTCATTTTTCTGTTTTGTCATTTTAGCCATATCTGATGAGAGAGAGGGAAACTTCAGAGTTTTTTTAATTCATGTTTCTTTAATTACTAGTTATTTGTAGCATTTTTTTCATAAACCATTAATAGCTTAGTTTCTTCCTCTGAGAACTGTCTATTCATGTCGTCTGAACATTTAGGAATTGGGGAATAAATAAACCTGGTTTTGAATTTTGTCTCTCCCATCTATGACTTGTTCTTGGCAGGTCTCTTTAACTTCTTTAGGTCTCAGTTTCCATGTATAAAGCAAGGTTGTTGGATTAAATGACCTCTAAGGTCCCTTGTCCTTTTAAATCTGTTTCCCTATGAGTCTTCTCTCTGGTAGAGACATTGACAACTCCTAGATAAAAGATGAAAGAGAATCCTGACTAGCATGACTGATCCATAGACCTTCAAAGTCAAAAGATTTATACTGTTGGCTCTGCTACCCAGGTGGGCCTCAGCCTTGTTAATGCAGAGATTTGGGTCTGCATAGCTTCTCTGCCAAAGCAATGTGACTGCTCTTCCAAAAATAACTATGTGCTACATCTACTCCTCGAGAAACTTTTCCTGACAGTCTTATGAAGTTTCTGACATTTGACCATGACCTCAGGAATAATAATGATGATGATTATAATAATAATAACATTAAAGTTAACATTTAAATGATGCTGCTAAGGTTTATAATGTGCTTTACATGTGTTACGTTATCTGATTGACACAACAATGCTGGGAGGTAGCTTCTCTTGTCATCCGCATCGCACGGGAGATTAAAGCTGAGAAAAGTAAAGCTAGTAAGTATCTAAGGAAAGATTCCAACTCAAGTCCAACTCAACTGAGTACATGTCCAGTATTCTGTCTTTGTCTTATGCCACCTAGCTATCTTGTCATAGAAGGAATATTGAACTGGGAGACCTGGATTCTAATTCCAGTTTTGCTATTAACTAACTGTGTAAACTTGGCAAGTCATTTGCCTTTTGGGGGGCTTGATTTCCTCATCTGTTAAAGGACGGGAAGACATGATAATCTTTGATATCCCTATGAGTAAGTTTTAAACCGATTTTTTTTTTTAAGAAGGAGGCGCGGCTAGGTGGTGCAGTGAACAGAGCACCGGCCCCAGAGTCAGGAGGACCTGAGTTCAAATGTGGCCTCAGACTCTTAACGCTTACTAGCTATGTGACCTTGGGCATGTCACTTAACCTTAATTTCCCTGCCTTCCTCCCTCAAAAAAAAATAAATATTAAAAACAAGCAGACATATTTCTCTCCTATCATATGTATATCTACAGAAGCCTCAACACACTTGATTAAAGGAGTTTGATCTGCAATACAGGTTATAGAAAAAGTAGTCCTACTCCTTTATTTTACAGACAGGTAGACTGAGGCCTACAAAAGTAAAGGGTTTTGCCGGAGGAAATGTCCTTTTCTTTTTTAAATCTCTTCCATTGCCTGTTTAAGGCTATTAGTACTGATTTATGGGTCTCCTGGACTGCCAATTATAAATAGGGCTATTGTAGGAATCAGATATAAAAATCTACCTTTTCACCTTTTTTCCCCTAAAATGTTTGGTCCATAATTCTTTGGCATTCAGATGCCTCATAATAGGTGATCCTTTAGCAAATATGGCTAGACTGAGGAACAAAAAGAATCCCTGATCTGAAAATGAAGGGTTAAAATCCAGATGAAACTGGACCATATTCAGTGTCTAGTGAAAGTATGAAGTGTTTTTTTTCTTCCTTTGTACAACTATTTTTAAGGGCACATATAGGCATTATTGAGTAAATGTTACTAAGGCAATGTACCCTTGTATCCATAGGAATTATTTTTTTTAAGTGAAAAATACACATGTGGGAATTTGTCCCACATGTTATATCTGAATGACATACTATTCTGAAAAAACATAAGCAAGGAAAGATGTTATCTTTCATTTCATTGAATGTTTCATTGCCATGGAAAATAAGGACACTTTTTTTTTCTCTTGCTAACTGAAATGTCCAGAGGCCTAGAGAGGTGGAAATGAAAATAAGGCCAAGTGGTAGTACAGAATGATTCTTATCTTCCAATTGAGAGGAAACATCCTGACTGTTTTGCCAGTGAAATGAATGGTTCCCTTCAATGAAGTGAACTTTAGTTACTGCTGAATGTCTTGAACATCCGTGAAATGCCCTGACCAGAAGAAATACTGCAAGCTTCTATTTTAGCTGCAGTAAACCGAGTTAAAAGGATGAGATGAGAATTTTATAAGATCCGATTTATATTCAGTTATTTTTCTTTTTTTTCTAGGAAAAGATTAAAAACAAAAACCTCTAGACTATCCCCAAGCAGTGACTCAGAAAACAGAAGAGTACAGACAGTCCTCTACTTACAAATGAATTGTGTTCCTAAAGTTTGTTTGGAAACTCAATGCATTTTCCCAGAGAAAGTGTTATAAATGATTCTGAGGTTCCCAAGGAGGCCCACAAAAAGCCTATTTAGCCCTGGAATGCAGCTGACCTTTTCTACTGTTGGTACTATTTCAAGTCATCCTAAATCACCATTTTTAACTTTATCTAGAAAAATATCATTTTCTGAGGGCTAAGAAAAGCCTTCCCCCCATCCGTAGTGACTTCCTTTGCAGTGGGTTAAGTGAGTCTCTGACCGTGGAGCTATGTCGTAACTTGTGTACTTTGTTTAAAAAGAATATCTATTTTTTAAATTTATGGGATAATTTAATTCATGGGATAAATCAAGCATTCCCATAACATCACATAATTAAAAAAAAAAAGATTGCCCATGAAATTGCAAATCTATTATATACAAATTGCTTTTCTTTTTAAATTTATAATAATTTTGTAAATTGCTTTTTTCCTTTTTTCTTTCCTTTTCCCATCCTAGAGATACATACATATCTATGTAAAATAATTCTTATACATACTTCTATTTATCATTTCTTTCCATGCATGCAAATAGTGTCTTCCTTAATATATACTGTGCAGTTACTTTGAATATTTATAATAGTCAAAGTGACTTATTCACTCAAAGTTATCTTAAAATAATATTGGTGTTACTATATACAGTGTTCTCTTGGTTCTGCTCATTTCAGTCCTCATTATCTGAAGCAAGTCTTTCCATGTTTTTCTAAGATCATTGAGCTCATCATTTCTTATAGCATAGTAATATTCCATCACCATTGTAACTTGAACATTTCATCTGCAAAAGGAAGTGTTCCCCTCCAGTCTGGTAATAAGATAATAACTCATTATTTATGTAGTTTTTAAGTTTAGAACATTCTCCTCACAACAGTCTAGTGAAATACAAGAATTATTATTCCTATTTTATTCATGAGGAAACTCTGGCCAGTGGAAGAGGTTGGTATTGGAGCATTCCATTTGAAACTGTGAGGGCACCTAGAGATAATATAGTCACAGAATCCCAGAGACTGACTAGTCCAGCTCATACCTGAATTAAAATCTCCTCTGTAATATTCCTGGGAAGTGGTCATCTAGGCTATATTTGAAGATGTATAATGAAAGGAAGCCTACTACATCCTGCAGCATCCCATGTTACTTTTGAATAATTCTAATTGTCAAGAATTATTTTTTCTCACGTTAAGACCAAATTCGCCCCTTTTCCATTGCTTGCTCCTAATTTTGTCATCCACGTCCAAATTCTCTGTTGCTGTTCAGTCACTTCAGTCATGTCTGACTCTGTGACCCCATTTGGGGTTCTCTTGGCAAAGATATTGGAGTGGTTTGTCATTTCCTTTTCCAGTTCATTTTGCAGATGAGGAAACTGAGGCAAGCAGGTTTAAGTGACAACTAGAACAAGTCTAATCCTCCTTCTATATAACAGTTATTCAAAACATTAACAACAGCTAGAATTTTCCCCACAAGATTTCTCTTCTCTCTTCCAGACTAAACAAAATCATTTCTTTAGCCAGTATTCAAATGTCCTGATTTTCCTTTTCTGGACATTCTCTAACTTACCACCATCTTTCATAAAATATAGTCTCCTAAACTGAGCTTACTGCCTCAGATGTGATCCGATGATTACTCAGCCATCCCACTGGTTAGCCATCCCTCCTAGATTGGTGTCATCTGCAAATTTGCCAAATCTTTTTCTAAGCCACTAATAACAGTGTTAAACAGCACAGGAGCAGGCACAAATCCCTGGGCAAGACCAGGATTGTAGTTACTGTTGAATCATTTCACTCATTCCCAACTCTTTGTGACTTCTTAAATTTTTTTTTGGCAAAGATACTGGATTGGTTTGCCATTCCCTTTTCCAACTCATTTTACAGATGAGAAAACTGAGGAAAACAGGATTAAGTGACTTGCCCAGGGTCACACAGCTAATAAGCGTTTGGTGTCAGATTTGAACCCAGTTCTTCTTGATTCCAGGCACAGCTCTCTATTGACTCTCTCTCTCTCTCTCTCTCTCTCTCTCTCTCTCTCTCTCTCTCTCTCTCTCTCTCTCTCTCTCTCTCTCTCTCTCTCTCTCTCTCTCTCTCTCTCTCTCTCTCTCTCTCTCTCCAGTATAGCTGCCCAAGACCACTGATGTCTTCTTTCCAAACAGACATCAAACCCTTTAATAACTGATCACTTTTTTAACCTAGCCACTCAGTCAGTTCTGAATTCAACTAAATCTACTAGGATTTAGCTCAGATTTTTCTATCTTGCACCCAAGAAGAGAAGACAAGCTTTGTCAAATGTTTTGCCAAAATCTAGGTAAATTCTACACAGAGTACTTGCAGACCAGCAGTCCTGATAGAAAAAGTACTTAGGTTAGTTTGGCATGACTGGTTTTTGAGAAAGCCACAGTGCTTCTTCCCTCTTCTGGATGTTCACTATCTACTGTTTCAGTAAGACTTTCTAGAGTTTTTCCATTGAAGTCAAGTAGTATCTGTTTTCCTCTCTGTATTTGCTTTTCTCCAATCCTGCACTCTTTCTGTCATTTCCCAGAATCTTTTTTTTTTTTACTCTTTGTTTAGTGTTTAGCTTGGTTACTTTCTTTTTGGTCCAGACATGTTATTTCATTTATGATTGGAACGCTCCTTGAGTCAGCTGCCTCTACTGATACAGATGGCAACTGTTCTGCAAATGAAAGTTTTAGAGAATTGTTGGTGTATGAGGAGGAAGGAGAACAATGAGAGGTTAAGTGACTTGCCTGGCATCACATAACTAGTATGTGTCAAGAAGCTGGACTTGGAACAAGCAGATCTTCCTGACCTGAGGCCAATTCTCTGTCTACTATGCTCTGCTGCACCTCTTCTCATGCTTTTCTCAAAAACATTGACAATGACTTAGCACTCAACATATATCTACCAGATTACCAGATCCATCAGGCTATCTCACCCCCTTATTTTGTACATGAGGATTCGGAAACCTATAGAGGATACCAGAGATTAGCCTAGATTAGCCTATGTACGTATTTCAAGGCTTCAAACTCGTTCCACTACTCCACATTCAAAGAATATGTTATTCTTTGTTAAAAGAAATGGATCTATGGGAGAGAAAAGGGAGAAGGGATACAGGGAGAAATTTAAGAAATTTAAAAACAAATATATTATAAAAATAATCTGCCTGTGCCTCTGTATCTTTACAAGTGAAAATGTAGTTTAAAAGATTAATATCTTTCTATGAATTCAGAATTAGGAAATAAAGTTCAGCTGCCCAACTCTAGAGGTTGGGCTCAGACTCTAGAGTCTGTAGTCTCAAAGCCCCTTGTTATTTATTTACTTACATTCCTAAATTGAGTATTAATTATCACAGTTTCTTTCCTTAAGGAAGTTTTGCAAATGACTTTCATTCTGTATTGCCTACTAAGTAATAATTTTTATTATATGAATTTTTGTATTGAGCAGGCAAACTGCTAATTAAGTTAATTATAATTATATATTATATATAAATTGTATATTATATATAAATATAATTAAAACATAGGGGTACTTTCAAAAGAGTCAGATGTGAAAATTTGCACCATCTTTATTGCCACTGAGATCAGTAAGTCTATAAGCATAGTGAGTGCTTAATCAGTGATTATTGATTGGTCTCAGCTTTATTCCAAATTATTTCCCTTCACACATCGCATTCCAGCAAAACTGGACGACAGACTGTTATCTTGGCCTCAAGGTTCCTTCAGCTTCCTGTAGGTGTTCTCACCACTTGTTCCCTCTGTCTAGAATGCACCTTTGCCTTTCACAATGTTTATTTTTATTCAGGACTCAGCTCAGGTACCATCATCTCCCCTAGAGCATTCTCCTATCTTCTTACTCATTACTGTTCTGTCTCTCATCATAGTGGGATATAGTCTCCTTTATATGTATGTGTGTTGTGTGTATGTGTATTATATGTCTGTGTGATTCTAGCACAGTGTTAACTCTTTCAAGGCCAGGGTTGTTTTAGGATGTAGGGTAGTATAGTAGATTGAATATTACCAGGAGGATGTAGATTCAAATTCAACCTCTGATTCCTATAATCTGTATTAAAATGAATTATTTACTTAGCATCTCAGAACTTTAGTTTCCTTACGTATAAATTGAGGATAATAATACCTGCATGTGATACTTGCCTCAAAGAGAAATAGGGAGACTCAAATGAGACGTGTAAATTTTTCAAACTTCCAATCACTATGTACATCTTTATCAAATGAGGTAGAAGTAAAATGCTTTACAAACTTTACAATGCTATTTGAATGTAGCTAGTAGTAATAGTAGTCGTGGTGGTGGTGGTGGCGGCAGCAGCAGTAGTAGTAGTAGCAGTAGTAGTAGTAGTAGTGGTATTAGTATCTTATCCCTAGAACATAGCATTGTGCCATATACATAGTAGGCACTCAGTAAATATTTTTTGAATTGAATGTTGTTTGTTCAATGACATCACAGGTCTGACCATGTTACTCCCCTGCTCCAAAAGCTCCTGAAGCTCCCTATTACCTCTAAGATAAAATAAGAATTCCTGTTTGCCTCTGAATGCCTTCCACAATCTAGCTTCAGCCTACTTTTCTAGGGTGATCAAATATTACTGCATTCTGTAGACTCTCCAGCCAAACTGGCTTATCTGGTATTTCTCATACCTGAAGCCCTAGGCTTGCCACTCTTTCCTTCTTAAAGAATCCTTAGCTTCCTTCAAATCATAATTCAAGTACTTCCTCTTACTTGAGGTTTTTTTAATTCCTCCTAACTGCTAGTGACTTTCTCAGTTCCTTAACCTGTTCACTCCCTAACAAAATTGCTATGTATCTGTGTGTGTGTGTATATATATGTATATATAACATATATACATATATACATACATCATACATATATGTGTGTATGTGTATGCATATATTTTTTCTGTGTGTGTGTGTGTATGTACATATATATATATATATATATAGTACTTTGAAAAAATAAGCCACTTGATGGCAGGGACTGCCTCACTTTTTAAATTTGAAATCTATTCTGAATGCCTTAGAATGGTTTCTGAAATGTAGTAGCATCTAAATATATAATTAATGATGATTGATTTCTTGTACAATAAAAAGAACTAGTATGTTGAATGAAAGCAAATAAAATGATGTTAAGCTTTTTTTGTTTTTCATTGTTAACAGCTTGCAATGTTTGGTACTTAAATTCCGTGGAAATGGAGTCACTCACAGGCTACCAAGCTGTGCAGAAAGCCTTGAGCATGACGCTGGTTCAAGATCCCCCTCCCATTTCTACAGTTGTCCATTTCAAAGTGTCTGCCCAGGGAATTACACTGACTGACAATCAGCGGAAGTGAGTGCCCTCTGTAGGATTTGCCTAAGTAATGATGTTAACCCTAGCTTGCTTTCTCTATCCAGTTCTGGGAGGTGCTATTGATTCAAAAATTCTTTATAGTTATTGGTGATTTTCAAGTTTAGCAAGATCCCAACCTTTCCTTTCCTTTTCTTGTTAAAACAGAATCTTCAGTCATTTTTCTACAGTTTCATAGTGAGAAGTAATGTGATTTGTTTGATGGAGATCTGGCCAGAAAGCCGGGGTATAATTTCTATCTCTGACACATAATGCCTTGTGACTCTGAGTACATCACTGAAGCTGTCAGGGTTCTAGGCAACTCTCTGCAGACAGGATGCCAACCTACACTGGTAGAGGGGAGTGAGGGGAGTTTCCTCCCTTTGGAACTACTTGTACCAATAACATCATAAAGCCATTTCCTCTCCCTTCAAAAGTATGAAAGTGCATGCCAAGCATATTATTCTAAGTTATATCAGGCAATGACTGAGTACAGTAGAGTGGTTACTTACATGCCTTACTAGCCTCTTTAATAACAGTGCTGTTTTAATTACTTTTTACAGTAGTCGTATTTTATTTCCTGTGGCTTTGGCACACACACATACCTGAAGCCTTGAATGACTTAATTTTATCGCCTGGGTCAGGGGTGGGGAACCTGTGGCCTTGAGGCCACATGTGACCTTCTAGGTCCTCAAGTAGAATGCTTTGAATTCAAACTTCACAGAACAAATTGAAGCTGCAGGTTCCCCATCCCTGACTACGTGATTGGTCATGATGTGGACAAAGCCTGTGCCTTGGAGTGCTTTACTCTTGTGACTGGGTAGCAAAATTTATTTTTCTCTTACTGTATTTTTTTTAACTTTTGGTCCAAAGTAATACCTTTCCTTATAATGTATACCATTGTGACTTTTTGTCTTCTTAAAAATGCTTTCCTTAACATATAAAGATTACCATCTTCCAGAGTAATAACATAAGCTACAAGTGCAATGGGCCTACTCTTCATCTGTTCCTTCAAGACATTTGTAAAGCAAGGAAATAATATTAGAAGAGTCATCATAGGAGTTCGGAGATCATCTAATCCAAAAATTCTCATTTTGCAGAAAGGGGAGGTGAAACTCGGGGAGATTAAGTGAATTCCCCAGTTGCACATAGATAAAAGAACAAGCGATGCTGAAATTTTTGTCTCTTGCCACAAAATCCAGTGTCCTTTTATACATTATTATGTTTCCTCTCAAGATAAACTACTTAGTGCCCCCACTCACATTATAATCACCCAGTCTTAAAAGAGAAATGCCGAAAACTTTGATTTTTCTCCTTCCGTTTCATTTTCTTAACAGACTTTTCTTCCGAAGACATTATCCAGTAAACACTGTCATTTTCTGTGCTCTGGATCCACAGGACAGGAAGTAAGGCATTTTTACTTGTTAATAAATGTGTATATCTTTAATTTTGCCTTGAAAAATGGAAACACAACTAATGCTTTCATTTTGTTTCCTTTTTCATGTACAACAAGATGGATCAAAGATGGCCCTTCAGCAAAGTGAGTTGCCCACCATTATCTGGATTCCTTTATTCTAAAGTATAGATGCTTTTAGCTTGGATTATTATGTAGACTTGAACTTTTGTTCCAATTTCCACAGATGATCACTTAGCACAATTTTTCTAAATTGTTAACGTGCTCAAAAGACCATGCAAGACCACCCTGATTCTTATTAGAAACACATAGTTTCTTCCTTGTTTTTAAGGACAAGAACTAAATCACAAGAGTCTCAAAATTTTAGAATTGGTCTCAAAATCCATCCAGCCAAACCTGACCCAACAAATGGTAATTTAACCTTTGCTTGATTGCCTCCAATGAGGGTTAACCCATTAACCAAAGCAAACCATGTCACTTTGAATAGCCCTAATTATTAGGAAAACTTCCCTCACATCAATCCTAAATGTGCTTTTTTTGCATACTTGATCTATTGTTTAGGGTTCTATATTCTGAGGCCAAATAGAACAAGTCTAATCCTTTTGCTGCAGAACAACCCTTAAATTATGTTGATAAATGTTTTAGATTTAGAGGGAGGCTTACCAATGTGCAAAGATGCTTATGACCTCTCCTCTTTGTGTGCTATGAATAATATGGCATACTTATATTTGACCTGAAAAAAGATTTTGCCAACCAACATTAAATAAAGTAAAAGAGATTATACATCATTATTGTATTTCTAAAGGTGCCTTTTATTAAAGACAGGAATAGTTTTGAGGTCAGTAGAACTCGGTGAAGGGGTTGAAGGATCATGTGACTCCTAACTCAAGTAGGAAAGACTTTCTGTCTTACTGTTAGTCATAAAGGACTATCTCATAAGTTAGTGTATATAATTCTAGGTCTTTGAGTCAATTTGTGAGTATTCCTTGAGTAAATGAATAGTATGTACATAACGTTCTTTTAGCATTGGGTAGAATACAAAAGAAATATAAAAATATAGTCTCTGCTATCAAAAAATGTTTTTTTCTGTTATCTTTGGCTTAAATTATGGCTATCCATAAATATCCCTTGCCTTGGAATCCTTGGTTGTTCACCTTTGATAAAACTAGCATCCTTCCAGCTGGAAAAAAAGTAACACAGAATCATAGATCTAGAGCTGATGTGGATTTTAGAGACCTTCTAAGTCAGTGTCTTTATTTTCCAAATGATGAAACGGAGGTACATAAAGGCTCTTTGACTCACCCTCGGGAACACAGATAATAAGTAGCAGAGGTAGTATTTAAACTCAGGTCTCCTGACTCCAGAACCACCATTTGTCTACATTTAGAATAGACAGTGACTTCAGCTGTTTGAAGAAAATAATTAAATGTTACTCTTTGATTTAAAAGTTTAAGGGGGAGTGGGCATAGTTCCAAAAGTCCTAGTGAAGTTTTAAAATATTAAGCTTTACACAGCTTAAAATTTCACTTAGACTTTTGGGACACCCTGTCTAGAACTCGTCATTTAAGAATACAAAAGTAAGGGAAAACAGACACTATATGTTTGACTTAAATTTTTTGAAACGTCTACAATATTTCTTATATGTGAATCATGCCAGTTTTCAAATTTTAGCAAGGCAATTTGGAATAGAGCAGAGATTTTTAGCATGCACATGTGCGTGCGTGTGTGTGTGTGTAAGAGAGAGAGAAAAATGTTAGTTATGATGATTCCACTTCTCTTTATATAAGAAATGACCTATGTCCTAGCAAATAAAGCAGATTAGATAATCACAGATGTTGTCTTATTGGACACTGCTATAATGAGGAGATGCTTTCTAGTTGTGATGTGATTGAAGCAAATAAGAAGGGGAAAATAGTACGTGGATGTTTGCACAGGGTAACTGTGGTTGTGTGTAGCTGTTGTCCATTTAATTTTTGCATTGCCTTTTCCAGGGTATTTGGATTTGTTGCAAGAAAACAAGGGAGCGCTACAGACAATGTGTGCCACCTGTTTGCGGAACATGATCCTGAGCAGCCCGCCAGTGCCATTGTGAACTTTGTATCAAAGGTCATGATTGGTTCACCCAAAAAGATCTGAAGCCTCTCTGACAGACAGCCTCCCCTTTAGACTTTGGTGCAAGTGGGGAGGGATGGCATCCTTTTGAACTGTTCACGCAAATGTACTGATTCCAAGAAGAAAAATAGGACCTTCTTCTACCTGTTGTACATTTTTCTTCTTCCTTGCCTTTTTTTCTTATTTTAAAAGAAAGACTTCAAAATTCCTTGGCCTTTCTCAAGAGAAAATTTTGTCTCTTGAAACATCTTCACAGTCAAGTGCCAAGTTCTAAATAAAAGAAGCTGTATCTGGAGCATCTGTACCTATCCAGAGAGTCTACTTTGGAGAGAAACTTTGAAAGAGAAAAGCTCGTGTACTCTTCTTCACTTTCCCCAGTATCTATTGGGTGAACAGTGGAATGATTGCCTGGTTACTATATCACCTATATTTTATGAGATTTAATATGTAATAGAACTGCCTGCATGGCCTTATGGAGACACTTGTCCTTTTTGCATCCATGGTAGCTGTGACCCTCACAAAGTGATGTTCTTTTAGAGAATAATGGGTCGCTTGTACAGTCGTTTGCTCTTCCCTTCATCTTTCCATAACCAAGACTAGAGTTGAACTGAGAAGGGGGAAGTATGTCTGATGAAGGTTAGTGTAGGTTGATTTTTTTTTTTCAGGGACCATGAAGACAGACAGAGGGGTAGGGATACCGAAATTGTAAGGTCTAAATTTGGGAATGATTGAGGTCATTGTGCTTTATGAAAAGTTAAGAGATGTCATTTTAAAAAATTGTGTGGTGAAGGCTTGATGTATTCTGTTCATTTAAAAAATATATTTTGTATGAAGAGTCAAGCAAGAAAGAAGCCATTTTAAATAATAGCAGGATAAAAATGAGGGAAAAGCAAAAAAATGATTTTATATAATTTATATTTTTGCCTATGCCAGATTATTTATCGTAGAAATTTGATATTGCTATATTGTATGAGTATTCTTTGCTAGACACCTTGTGGAGCTTTGCATTTCTTGTGTTTTTGTATTAAGTATATTCTGTTGCATGTGCCTTGCTTAGAAAATATGTCACTCTTTTCTTATGGTGTCATTATAACACATCCTGTATTTTGGAAATACTCTTCTTTTGACAGGAAGTCCTTTTGAATATTTGGGTTTTTTTTTCAATATTTTGTTCAAGTTAACTACTTTATGGTTTTTATGCCTAAATTTTTTTTTTGTGAATAGAATCAGCTAATGCATCCAGAAGGGAAAAAGAAAATTATTTTGTTAAACTCTTGCCTTGGCATCTGCTTGTTATTTTGGATGTCATTTGTAAGGATAGAAACAAGATGACGTATAAGGCACCTTGCGCCTTTATAAACTCTAATATGGATCTTGTCACTCTGCTAAGTGGTTTGGTTTTGTATTATAGTCAGTGTCCTGAGTGTGGCATCTTAAGAATGAAGGTAAGAAAAGGGATGATCCTTGAAAATAGAAACTTTTTTCAGTTATCATATTAGCTTCTGTATTATATGGGCAAATATGTACTTGTGTATATTTCTATATCCAAATGGTTTTCCCTGCAAATCTGTCATTGGTAAAGTTCTGCTGGGACCAGTGATCAAGGACTTTGACTGGTTGATGAAACATTAACTTTCTCCTGTGTTGTGCACAAGGTGCTAAATAAATGTTCAAAGACCCCAAGTATCCCCTATTAAAGTTTTCCTTAATAATAATATCTTCCTATCTTTTCCAAGATCAAATATCAGTACTTATTTTATGCAAGAATTATAGTGACCAACTTAGGCTTTGAAAATTTACTCTTATAAAGAGATTATTTTAATGCATGGGTCAGGGCAGCAAAAGGCAGGGAAGAAGATGGCAGTTGAAATGCAAATGGAATTGACTGAGTTGTGGTGGGCGTTGTATATAAAGCTACCAGGTAGATAACTTCTTGCTCCAGTTGACATGACAAAGGCTAGGGGCTCATATCTGTGCCAAATGTTTTATGATTCTGTTACACATTTATTCATCATGTAGTATTTGCATTGCCATTTGAAGAGTCTGCTTGGGCATTTCGGGGATCCCATGTGCCTTAAGAACAACCAATCAGGCAGAATTTTAACTTCTAAACCTCTTCTCAGGAGTGTCCAGTCCAGTGTGTTTCATTTCATCAGAGGTTTGGGAAAACTAAATGGTTGAGAGGGCTTGAATTACTGAATCTTCCAAAAGTGTTACTCTCATGGAAAGAAGAACGTTTGTTTAGGACTTAAATCAGGTTCAAATAATCATTCTTTTTGAAGAGAATGCCATGCAATTGGGGCCCCTCCTTTCCTGCCAGTACACAATGACTTGGAGTTTTCAAGATCCTGTCATGCCCACATGTATTCAGGAAGGACTCCAGAGCCTGAAGGTTGCCATTTGTTAAAGATCATTTAATGGCATGCTTGTTTTTCTTTTTCTTTTTTGCTCTTTTAAAATGTTTGTTCTGTGTTAGAGCATCAGGGAAAATCCACTAGGAGCTTGACTCTTCTTAGCAAGAAAAATAGGGTCCATCTTTATGGTTCTAAGGAGAGCTCTCATGGTGTGTTTCTCTTATGATAAGCTACTGCATATGTTAGAAATGTATGAAATACATTTACATACTCAAAAGAAAAACTGTAAGGTGTACTCAGTAGTAAATAGCATATCCAGTCATGCAGCATTCTTTTTGTGACAAATGTGCAAACTGTTAACACAACATGCTTTCCCCCAGGATGTTTCAAGATGTGTATATGCAATACTGGAAAGAAAGACTGGTGAATTCATATGAGCTTTTGCCACATATATTTGTAGCCCAGGCACCTAGTAACCTGCTTGTTAAATTGGATTGCTGTAATCCTTCAGTGTTATAATATGGACATGCTAAAAAGCCATGCATAATTAAATGGTGCCAGTGTATCCTTAATATCATTGACATGTTAACATTACCTTCTCTGCCTTACCATATATTAGTAGATATTTTACCTTTGCTCCATACTGTAAAAAAAAAAATACTCAGTATGTAAATGAATGTCCTATAAATTCTTTGTATAGTCGATTTCTCTGCTTTTAAAATATCACTTCTATTCAGAGTATAATAAAATTATGAATTTGTTAAGTCTCATTAGAATTAGAGTAGTCTATTGTGGGAGGTGGGAGGGGGAGGGGCAGCTAGGTGGTACAGTGGGTAGAATGTGCAACCTGAAATCAGGAAGACTGATCTTCCTGAGTTCAAATCTGGCCCCTCAACATTTAGCAACTGGGTGACCCTGGGCAAGTCCCTTAACCCTGTTTGCTTCAGTTTCCTTATCTGTAAAATGAGCTGGAGAAGGAAACGGCAAACCACTTCAATATCTCTACCAAGAAAATCCCAAATGGAGTCACAAAGTTGGACCTGACTGAGAACAGCTAAACAACAGCAACAAAAGTCTGTTCTGAAAATGGATTTGGGGCTTGATGGTGTTGGATGGTGGCACCCTATAAATATCCTTTAGATTTTAATTTGAGGAAGTAAACAGGTGGGAAGAACACAGTTCTAGAAACAAGATCATGAGGGTGTTGCTTCAAAAAATAAGTTAAAAGGAAATCTGTTCAAAGAAGGGCAAGTTCTTCAAAGAAGTCAAGAAGAAGGGGAAGAAAAAAGCAAATTAATATCCTTTCTTTACCTTCCATGGTAGGAGTCAGCATTTGCTGTTTCATCCTCTAGAAACGTATTCCTGTCATGCTGTAGGCAAGGTATTGGAGAAAGAGATCTTTATGGTCAGATAGAACAACTACCTTCCCTTCTTCTCTTCCTTCGTATCACAGTCATGTAACACAGGCATCCTCCTTTACCTCCTTTACATATCAGCCAAAAGATAACTCTCTTCTATGATCTTCCCTTCATATGTCAAGTTGAATGAAGGCCGCATGAGAATTACAGGAACTAGCTCCAGTTCTGATTCAGCCAGTAACTTGCTCATAACCGTGACTGTCACTGACAGCTTCTAGGAGACATCATGACATACTGGAAAGACTCATGGATTTGGACTAGGACAACCTGGGTTCTGACCCTCGCTGTGCCACTAGTAGCTAAATTCATACCTGTGAAGTATATACATATACCCTGTGCCTTGATTTCTTCATCTGTAAAATGACACAGGTGAACAAATTAATCTCTAAATTCCCTTTCAGCTTGAAATGTTATTATTCCCAATAAAATCAAGGTGGGGTGGGTAAGAGGGTAGTAGAAGGCATCCAGAGGATGGATGGTAGGATAGCAGGAAGCAGATTTGAATTAATTTTGTGAGCCAATTAATATTTGTAAATCACCACTTTTATGAACTATATAACTCCATCTTTGGGACACCCAGAAGCCCCTGGAAACTCAGGCACTTGACCACTTCCATTGGTTCAGAGATTAAAAGATTAATTTTGTGTCACTTGAGACAAAAGGGGTACCCATGACTGTCATTGAGTAGAAGCTTGGATTTTCCCTTTGGGATCTGTTGGGATGGAATGGTTGTGCAGCTTCCTAATTATTACGGTAGGGTTATCTCAGTATAGCTAAGTTCTTTTTCCCCATGAATTTCAGGACATTGCTCTCACTGACTCAGTGCCTGAGAGTGAGTTGATTCTGAAGCTAAACAGGTATTTTGTAAGTATGTGCTAGTTACCCATTCTCCTCACCATAAGTGCTAATAATTAGGATTTGACTTCAACTTAATTTGCAAATGGTATTCTCTCTCCTCTCTTGAAAGTGACTCTCTTGGACTATACCAGTCTTTAATTTCAGTCTTCATGTTCTAAGATCTTTCACTTCTGTTTTTCTCATCTTGCTTCCCTGGAGTATCAGTTTTAACTCTGGATTCTGTGGAATTTGAATGCCTGGATTAGGACAAAGAACCACAGGAAATTTTGGTTGTCAGTTTATAGAGTAATGGATTATCTGTATTACTGAGTGGGTGTTTCCTACCCTCTGAATTTTGTGAGATTTTCTAGTTTTTACAGCTCTTCTTTCTTTTCCCCATCACAGCATCTATAAGACTTCAATGATAAGAGGGTCATATTTTAAGAGGATAATTGTAAAGAAGACTTTGTTCTTTTCCCTGTCCTTAATATATTTTTGTTTGTTTCACTTTTTTTGGAGGGGGGAAGGTAGGGTAGTTGGGGTTAAGTGACTTGCCCAAGATCACATGGCTAGTTTCATGTTAAGTATCTGAGGCTGGATTTGACCTCAGGTCCTCCTGATTCCAGGGCTGGTGCTCTATTCACTGCACCACGTAGCCACCCTTTAATTATTGGAGGGGGAAATGGGACATGCTCAACATTATATATGGAAAGTAGTGGGAAAACAAGATTTGTGAGTAATGAAAATTGTATGGGAGTCCTGCTTTGTTGACCTTTCACAGAAGGTCTTTTCTAATCTCCTTCTTCATTCCTCCATTTGTGTCCTAATGGTGCCTTTCCTCTGTTTACATTGTATTTAACTTACATGCACATTTGCATATTGTTCTCTCCATTAGAATGTTAGGTCCTTGAGGACAAGGACTTTGCTTTTACCTTTCTTTTGTATCCCCAGTTCTTAGCCCGTTTCCTGGTACAAAGTAAGTCTCTAATAAATGCTGGTTGACTGGACTGATAATGGGGGGAAGAAGGTTATACTTTCTGAAGCTCATTTTCCTCATCTATCATAATGATAATAATAATTGTACAACTCCCTTCACTTTGAAGAAAGCGATCTTAAAACTTCAAAATGCTAAAAGAATGTGAGATAGGATAATTAATGATAGTCATGCTTACTAAGCACCTACTGTGTGTCAGGCATTGGGCTAAGGATACCTAAAGAGGCAAAAGACAGCCCTTGTTCTCAAAGAATTCACAATCTAATAATCATGTACCATATTTGCCAAATATTTCATGCAAAAGTGAAAAATGTAAAAAGCAGCCCCTAGAAGGGCCTAAAACCAAAAAGGGGTGATTGAGCTACCAAAAAGATCAAGCAGAGATATCCATTATTGACAGCCCCTGAGGTGTAAGTACTGTTACTTACTTACCAATGAACTGGGTAGGAAGAGAGAAACCTTTAGAAAGAGGAATCTGGGAAAAGGCTTGCTAGGGATTAAAGTTCTGAATAAAAAGAAAGAAATCTGATGAGGTTTTGTTCCCAATAATGTGAAGTGCTGAAACAAAACAAAACCTTTAAAACATTAAGGAATTTTCATGTACTTTTTATTTTCGTGTTTTGGATGGAACCTATAATTTCATCAGTGTAGACAATACCTAGCAAGGAATTCCTACCAATGCAGACAGGCACCTGCTCTGCAGCCCTTTCTAGGCACACGGAGGGTAAGTGACTTACCCAGGGTCACTCAACTAGTATACATTAGAAGTCAGACTTGAGCCCAGGTCTTCTGGACTCCAAATCCAACTCTTTCTATTCATTACACTGTTACATCTCAATTGTGTGTTTCTCTATAAGGCACAGGGAAGGGAAAAGCTCATTTCTTCTTAACCCTAAGCCCAATAGGAGCACACCTATTTTAGAAAGGATGGGCTGGACCAATAAGCCAAATCCTAGGGGGTTACTCTTAAGGGAACTAATTAGAATGAATTAATTGGCAATGGGAAGTTTTTACTATGCTTCACTCTACAGAGAGAATTTTTAATGGACTTGTGCCATCCAAGAGATGTTCCTCCTTGGAGATTCAGACCCCTGATTATTGAGAGTTCTACTTTGAAACCACTAGCATTGTTTCCTGAGCCTCCTTTCCTTGAAAGGAGCCCTAAGTCAACTACCATTCACATATGGTTAATTAATAACTTAGAACAGTGGTTCTCAATGTGTGATCAACGGACCTCTGGGGTTTCTAGAGACGCTGTCAGGGAGTCCATGACGTTAAAACTTTTCATAATAATATTAAGACATTAGTTTTGAATATAGTAAATATCTATTGATATAACCAATAGAAACAAAAGACCCTTTGGAAAGGGTCTTCAATAATTTTTAAGAGTTTAAAGGGGTCCTGAGACTAAAAAGTTTGTGACCCACTCACTAGCTGAAAACTTGTCCAGAGGAGTTGATCCAGCTCAGGCTAGGAGCTTCTATTACCTGACAGTGGTAATGAGAAAAACTTAACAATCCCAAAGGACTGAAGCCCTTTAGAAAGTGCTCCTGGCGTCTCTACATAAGGAACCAATGGTTTGGGAATATCCAAAAGTAACTTACATGTAAGCTTAAGCTCAGGTTGTAGCATTTTTTCCTCTGGTAAACCAGCCAACATGTGTTAATAGTCTCTGGCTGGAAGTCACCCACATGAATGTCAGAGACAAGAAAAAGAGACAGAGCTCAGACTAGTCTACTGGCACTAGAAACAATGCTGTTTTTGACAAAATGTCCCTAGTACTGGTCAGATCTTGAATTTGAGCCAAAGCATGCTACCCATCTGTCTTTCTACTTCTCTCTCCTCTCTCCCTCTTCCTCTTTTAGTAAGAAACGAAGACTGGGCCAGGTGAAATCATTGGTTTCTGCTCTTGAATTGGCTTTTGATGTTTCTTAAGTACTTCAATGGTTTAACCAGCTGTCCCAAATGTCTTCACATTGGGGCTCAGGACTTGAAGAAGCAGTGCATAATTGGGGTGTAGTTAAAGAAGGGAAGAGGGTACAATGATCCAATTTGTTTGATGGCTGGAAGAACCCAAGTCTGGGAGTCAGGAGACATGAGTTTGAGTACCCTCCTTGTTTGCATTACTCTGGTCAGATCATTTACCCTTTCTGGTCCTTGGTTGTCTTATGTATAAAATGGGAATGGTTAAACTATATGTCCAAGAACCCTCTTAATTCTAATAATCTGCAACTTAAGTCTCCTCCATTTTGGAGCAGGTATTAACCTCTAATTCCTGTTTTCTCTCTAGCCTCCTTCCTCTATCTTCTTCCTCTGGCTTGCCTTTTTTTTCATCCTTATCCTTTTTTTCTGCCCTGTTCTTCGTCATCCTACTTTCTTTCCCCCGACCCCCAACTTCAAACCCATACAGTTCTGCTGATCCCAAAGAAGAAGGTGGGGATGGATAGGTGGGTTGAGATTGGTCCAAATAAATTGTCCTCATTTCTCTTCCCAAACTTACATTTTGAGGAAACCAGGTAAATGAGACTACTAAGATTAAAAAGTAGCCAGAAACCGCCCCCCCTCTTTTTGTGTCTCTGTGTCTCTTGTCTCTGTCTCCCCCCATCTCTGTTTCTCTGTCTCTCTGTCTCAGACTCTCCTCTCTCTTTCTCTGACTCTCTTCAGTTTACTATGGCCCATTTTCATCAAAGGTATAACCATTAGAATTTTAGTAAGGAAGAAAAAGAGGTATTGAGATTTTGCACGTGACAATATTTTGCCAACTGAACAGTCATCTCATCTTCATAAGACAACTCTTAAACCAGACATTTCTTAACCTGGGATCCACTGGAACTTCTGAGGGTGGATTGGGGAGTGGGGAGAAGAGGGGTATGTGAACTTGAAGAGGAAAAATAAATGAATCCATCTTTATTTTCACTAATTTCTGAGTTTTAGTATTTTAGCATTTATTTAGTATTTTTTTACTTTAATTATTTAAGGATATGATTCTAAGGGTCCATAGGCTTCAGCAGACTCCCGGGGGGGTTCTTGACTCAAAAGAAAGTAAGAGCTTGGGATAGGCTAATATGCGATGTCATAAACTCAGGAGAGTAAACATGATGTAGAAAGGTTACCATATGGGGAGTAAGAAGACCTCAGTTCAAGTCTAGGCTCCACCATTTCCTCTCTGGGTGTCATTGGGCTACATACAATCCCATCTTCTATAAAAAGCCTTTCCTGACCATCCTAACCCCCTTGATGCTAGTGCCTTCCCTGTCCTGGTTGTCTTCAATTTATCCTGTGTATAACTTGTTTCCATGTTCTTCTCCCCAATAGACTTAGTTCCTTAAGAGCCTGGAGTTTTCTGTTGTTGTTTGGTTTTGTTTGTTATTGTTGTTGCTATTTTGCCTTTCTTTGTATCCCTAGCACTTAACACAACTTGGCACTAATGGATGTTAAATACTTGTTGACTGACTGACTGACTGACTTCTGCCCTGAAAACAGCAGAATCATATAATGGAAAAGATGTAGGTTTTGTCATCAGAAGATATGGGTTCAAGACTTAAGCCAAGTCACAGCTTCTCTGGGCCTCAGTTTTCTGTAAAACAGCGGTTTTCAACCTGTGGGTCACGCCTACTTTGGGGGTCGAAAGACCCTTTCACAGGGGTCACCTAAGACCATAGGAAAACACATATTTCTGATGGTCTTAGGAACTGAGACACCTCTCCTCTGTCTCCAGGTGAGTCTGCCCACATGCAGACACGTCCACATATGAATATTAAAGGATCCCAGCATTAGGAAAGTTGAGAACCATTGCTGTAAAATGAAGAAACTAGGCCAAATCACCTGTAAGTCCCCTTCCAGCTCTAAATAAAGATCTAGAGTCTATGAGTTACACACTCACAAGAGTTTAGGGCTTCTTATTTGACAGTTAAACTAATTATGAAATTAGTTCAATTAAAAAAAATCTAAAAACTAATCTCTATCTTCCATGTTTGTAACCTAGAAAAATAAGTTATAAAAATAACTTATTATCCAAAAATTTAAAAATAGCAGGTCGTGACAGATGAATTTTATTAGTGCCTACTCACAGTGTCAAACAGAAGGAAATTAGAGGTGAGGAGACCCCAGGAGAAACAAGATTGATGTGCTACAGACCTACCTGCAATTCTTTCATCACTGGGCAAGGGAAGCCAGTATCTCTCTCTTCTTTAATCCAGTCCTGTCGACATCTTCCTAGACAGGTCTGAGAAAACTGGAAGAGATGATCCATATCCAAAAGCTCAGAAACAGAGATGAGTTGCATTCCTAAACAAAGTCTAAGAAATGCACTGGCATTACCATGCTGAAATCAGGTGGAATCACTTCCCATACGAAAAGTTTCTGGTCCACACACAAGCCAAGAGTTAGATCATTTTGATGTGGAGGAAAAGTTCTTAGAAGTTGGAACATTTTTAAAGATGGATTGTCAAATTGGTGACCATATTGCTCTGGAAATGGTGGACATTTTTGTGGGCTTTAAAGTTTACAGAGTTTGTTTCACTACACACGTTTGTTTCACTTGATTGGTCTGGTGTCATACAGCAAATGTAAGAGGTAGGATGTGAACCCAGATATTTCTAGACCCTTGACTCAGTGCTATTTATACTATAAGAAGGGTTCTCAACCCTCCACTCCCTTTGTTTTTGGTCCCTTGGCTATATTATATCCCTTTTTTAGTATTAGAGGAAATAAATTCTAGAGGTTATAAATTTATTGATTTTTCTCAATCCTTATCTTTCTTGGTCTTTGTGTATCTTTAGACACTATTGATCACAAAGGAAATAAAATAAATAGCAGTAAGATAATGTAGTTATTTACAATTAACCAAACCTTCTTAAATAGCTTTTTTTTGGGGAGGGCAATTGGGGTTAAGTGACTTGCCCAAGGTCACTTGGCTAGTTTTTGTGTTACCTGTCTGAGGCCAGATTTGAATTCAGGTCCTCCTGATTCCAGGGCCAGTCCCTATTCACTGAGCCACCTAGCTGCCCCCTAAAATAGCTTCTTAAATCCCCTGTATGTTTACCATGAAATGAGAATACCTGGGCTCTATCACATTGCTTATACGACTATGGCTATATTGTTTTGCAGTTGTGTTCAACTCTTTGTGACCCCATTTGGAGTTTTCTTGGCAAAGATATTGGAGTGGTTGGTCATTTCCTTCTCCAGCTCCTTTTACAGATGAAGAAACTGAGACAAAGAGGGTTAAGTGACTTGCCCAGGGTCACAAAACTAGTATCTAAGGTTGGGATTTGAACTCATTAAGATGAGTCTGAATCCACCTAGTTCTGCAAAAAAGGATTATAGAGTCAGGGATTTGGAGCAGGAAGGAACCTTGGAGATAATCTCATCTATCCCCACTTCCTGCCTCATTTTTCAGATTAGGAAACTGAGAATCAACAAGGTTAAATAACTTTGTTAAGGCCACACAAAAAGCAAGTGAGAGAACTAGGCCCCAGACTTCAAATCCAACTCCTCCACATTCAAATACTGATTCTTGAAAGTGACAGGTTAGAAACAGGTAACGGTTTAGGGGCATGGACTATATTAATTCAATTCAACCAACATTTATAAAGCACAAAGATTGAGAAGGAGTAGACAGGAAGAGAACCAGGATGGAGTGGTGGTCATGAAACTAGAAAAGGAAGAGAATGATCAACAGTGTCTAAAGATACACAAAGACCAAGAAAGGTAAGGCTTGAGAAAATGACATTAGATTTGGCCATTGGCTCACTGTTGACTTGAGAGAGAGCAGATTCACTGAATGTTGAAGTCAGAAGCCAGACTGTACTCTTAATGAGAGGAAAGGATGTAAGCAACCTTCTTGAGGACTTGAGCCGTGAAAGGAACTGAAGAAGTTATTGGAAAGCCTCCTGGAATGATTTTGGTACAGTTTCTATTTAATAGTAATCAACATTTAGCATTTTATGGTTTGGAAAAGTTTTGTGTATGCTTTACCTCATTTGATCCTTGTGATAGGTCTATGAGACAAGTATTATAATACCCATTTTCCATATGAGGAGACTGGGATTAGATAACATGTCAGTGGCCAAGGTGAAAGTCATACCTGGGTCTCTTCTGTTTCAAAGCTATATGCAGTTTTACACAGAGGGGGATAAAATAACTGTCTACCTTAGGGACAAAAAAAGGGAAAGAATTCAATCTTTGACAGTACTGTATTTCCTCTACTAAAGTGCAGGAGACATCAGGGCAAAGAAAAGCCACCTTGGCCACCTTAGTAGGAGAAACCTGGAATCATGGGCTTTCATATAGTGAACTTTAGCTTGAAAGGATAATTCATTCGCACAAATTTCCTCCTTTTCCCCTTTGAATCCTAATCTTCTTCACTTTTAGTCTGGTCTTAATTTCAGACATGATCTCCTAACCTTGCTACTGCCATGTCTGCAGGGTCAAAAGGAAGCATCATGTTACAGAAGGGATGATCTTAAATCAGAAATGGGGAACGTTCTTTTTCATCAAGGGCCACTGGCCAAGGGAAAGTATGAATCAAATGTCACATGGAAATTAAAAAAAATATATTTGTTTTGTCTTTCTTTCCTGTGAGACAAACACAGGAAAGGTTAAACTCATTTAATTTTAAAATTAAGACCAGGAAACATAACTTTAGTCAATAAATACAGCAGACATACCAAATATTTTTGTATATTAAATTCCACATCATTAACCAATTAAGGAGAGGGGGAGAGGATGAAGAAAGATGAGAAAGGAAAAACAGATCAGCAATCTGAAGGAGAAACAAACACCTGAGAATAGGAGAAATAAATAGGGAAACAGAGAAAGCAGAGGTAAGGAGAAGTTAGAAAAGTTTAGTAGCTCCTGGAGTGTTAATAAATTGCACTTGAAGTTCATTTGGCCTGTGGACCAGATCCTTAATTAGGACACAGATGGGGGACGGGGGGAGGGGGCTTTATCTCAGGAGCACATAATCCAAGCACACACTTCTCACTGGCTGAAAGTAATTGTACTTCCTAAGAAAATCCAGATTAGTCTCACACCTTGTAGTTAGCCCATGCCTTCAAAAGACTGGAGAGAGAGGAAAGCCAGCATCAGGAAAAAGTAAGGGGTAGTTGCTGTGGGGGAAAGGTGATGGACAAGCCATCCCTTTCTACTGGGAGGACTAGATCAGGCAACACCCTTTCTGTTTTGAGGGAAGAGGAGAGGAAAGCAAGCAAGGTTGTGGGCAGATGGTGTTGGGGTAGAGGGCAAAAGAACAGGCAGCCAATTCTGCTTGGGATCAGACTGTCCTCTGAATTGCTACCCCTCCCCACAAGCCCTAGTACTGCCTCTCTACACAAACAAACACTCTAAAAATTCCACGTACAGATATTTCTAGTTATACCCTTGTTCTTTACTTCAAGGTTTTCAATCCAGTCTAGTTCAACCACATTTACAAATTACCTTACTTCCAGAAAAAGAGAATTACTAGGGGGAGATACTCATTTTCTATACGACATAGACTGCCTCCTAAAGAATCTTACCCATTTAGAAGGAACAAGGCACAAATATTAATGACTACAATACATAATCCTACTTTTTTAAGTGCATTAGAGAAGTACAAAGTCCTAGGTGAGGTTCCAGGTCAAAAATCTTTTACTGATGGAGCAGAGAAGGTTTCATAGAGGAAATGGCATTTGATTTGTGTTTTAAAAGGCATGTATGAATATACTAAGTAAAGCAGACGAGAGAAGACACTCCTGATGTCCAGGACCATGTCAGTAAGAGCATGGAGAGGGGAAAGTACTAGGTAGGGAGGGCAGAAGGGACAGATAGGTGGTACAGAGAACAGAGCACTGGACTTGGAATCAGGAAGACTCATCTTCATGAATTCATATCCAGACTCAGACAAGCTGCATGACTCTGGGCAAGTCACTTAAGCCTGTTTGCCTCAGTTCCTTATCAGCAAAAATAAGCTGGAGAAGGAAATGGCAACTACTCTAGTATCTTTGCCAAGAAAATCCCAAAATGGGGGTCAGGAAGAGTCACTGAACAACAACAATGGAGGGAGGAGAGGAGTACAATACATGATAAGGTTGAAAATGGCACCAAATCATGGAGGGGTAAGATTTCCAGGCAGAGTTTGAACTTCAGTTAGTGGCAAATAAGACCCTTACATGATTTTAAAGAAAAGGCTAGAAATGGGCCTAGGAAAGATTATTCTGATGATAATATGAAGCCTGAATTAGAGTGGCATGATTGGAGAAGGAGAGAAAGAAGTTATTGCAGTCATCCAAGAAAGAAAGAAGGTGGATTGTACTAAGGTGGTAGTAGGGGCAATAAAGAAAGAATAAATGTCAGAGATGTTGCAGAGAAAACATTATGTAGATTGGATAACTGATTAATTATGTGTGTGTGTGTGTGTGTGTGTGTGTGTGTGTGTATAGCCTATAAGAGAGAAGGCAGAGGGAAAGGTCAATGCTAAGCCTGTAAACATAGGCTACTCCAGTGGTTCTCAATCTGTGGGTTGCGACTGCTTTGGGGTCAAATGACCCTTTCACAGGGGTCACAGGGGTTGCCCAAGACCATGGGAAAACACATATTTCCGATGGTCTTAGGAACCTCTTCTATCCGTCACCAAGTAGGTCCGCCCACATGCAGACATGTCCACATATAACTATTAAAGTGTGGCAGCATTAGAAAGGTTGAGAACCACTGGGCTACTCCATTGGTAAGTATGGAGCACTGGCTAGAAACACTAACACACCTGAACCCTGTTTTGTGTGCACCTACGGGAAACTCACTGCATGAACAGGCCGTTGACTGAAGTAGTGAAGTCAGAAGAAACAGTTTAAAGAGAAAGATAATAAGTGTGCTTTTAGAAACATTGACTGTATACCGCTGGAGGAAAGGATATCCTGTGGGAGACACAGGTCTGGAGCTCAGAAGAAGTGCCAGGAGCTAGAGAGAACAATTTGCTAAAACACCATTTAGTTGGCTAACTGTTGTCAAAGACAGAGCCAGTTGCTATTTGTCTCATACCCTTCTAAGGAGGAAGTTGGGAAGTTACAAGCACAGAGAGACCGAGCCCTCCATAACACTATGAAGTAGCTGAGATTGGTCTTTGGCTAGTTCTCAGCTCCTGAAAGAACAACTCTGTCCTGCTGGTGTTCCCTGAAGAGGAAGAATCCTGTCTGTTGTCTTTCATTGGCTTTCAACTTAGGTTTTGGTGGATATATGATTTCATCAATATGGCTTCACTCATGTCAACCACAACTCCTTGGGGCTTCTCATGCTCTTATGTATCTTGTCTATGTTTTCCCATAAATTCTCTGTAAAGACTCTTTCCAACATACTGGAAACTTACTGTCAGTATCTCATATACACTAATGTACCAAAAAGGCTTCCTGCCAGCTGCCCCCTTCATGTTAAGTGAATAAGCCTGTCTCCTTTCCAGTCACACATCTCCTTAATCATGCCTTTTAGGCTGCTGATTTTGTGTCTGTCATTTTCTGTTTTTTTTTAATGCATTCTATTCTGCATATTTCAGTTTCAGAACAAAATAATAGGCTCACAATACTTAATATCCAACTCAAATCACTTAACCTCTGGCTGACTGACAAAAAGGTCCACTGGATCCACTGGAGAAGGAAATGGCAAACCGCCCTAGTGTCTTTTTTTTTTTTGCTTTTTTTTTGGAGGGCAGTTGGGGTTAAGTGACTTGCCCAAGGTCACAGGGCTAGATTTTTTTTTTCTGCCGGATTTGAACTCAGGTTCTCCTGACTCCAGGGCAGGTGCTCTATTCACTGCGCCACCTAGCCGCCCCACCTAGTGTCTTTGCCAAGAAAACCCTAAATGGTGTAACAAGGAGTTGCACACAGCTGAAAAACAACAACAAATAGTCCCATGCCGGGGCGACTAGGTGGCGCAGTGAATAGAGCACCTGCCCTGGAGTCAGGAGGATCTAAGTTCAAAGTCGACTTCAGACACTTAACACCAAAACTAGCCGTGTGACCTTGGGCAAGTTACTTAAACCCAATTGCCCTCCAAAAAAAAAAAAAGCAAAAAAAAAAAAAATAGTCCCATGCCTTTATGTACTGTAACTTGTCTATCCATCCCCTGGGGGATCCGCAAACGGCTTCATTGTTCTCACCTCTACTCAAAATGTAAGATCATGATTAAGGTGTTAGTTGATTGTCCAGTGGGATTTATTTTTCAGGGTGCAGTGAAGATGAGGTAATACACAATCTTTTCTAGGGATCCTCAGGTTTAGGGGTTATTTCTCCACTTTAGGGCGGTGGTGGGCTCTTTAGGTTTCCTTTATAATGTTCGTAGCATGTGGCCCAAGAAAGGTGGCAACCCCTTTCCCTGGGAAATAGTGAATCAAACTTTCTCAGGAGTCTCATGTTTACATAGTCCTTAAGGTTTGCAAAACCCATTTTACATGCATTATTTTAATCAAGTCTTTATGATCCTGTGAGATTAGTGCCAGAGATATTATCCCCATTTTTCATTTGGGGAAACTGAGGCTGGGAACATCAAATGACTTGCTTAATGTCACATAAGGACAGTCTGAGATAGGATTCAAACATAGATCTTTCTAGTTCCTAGTGGTTCTCTTTCCATATGCTACAGCTGCCCATCTGGAAAGAAACTGTTCTCCAGGGGTCACAGGTTCAAATCACAGTGAGGGCTGGATTTATCTGAAAACTGATTGTTACCTCTGCCTCAGCTTTGAGCAATTAAATAAATAAAACTCCCATCCCTCAATATAATTAAAGAGGCAGGTGAGGTGCATTGCCCAACAGTTGTTCTCTTCCTCCGGTCAGAAGACAGCCCTAAACCAGGGTGGCGGGCAACATCTGCGCCATCTGCAGCCTGTAGGTGTGGGCGGAGGTCACAAAAGTGTAAGTCAATACTAATAAAGCCGTTGGGACATAACTTTATAGGTCAGCAAACACGGGCCTGCAGGGGGCCAAAGGAAATCCAGTTAATGGTTAACTCCATCTAGTTGAATATGGCAGTTTCTCTATTAAACGGAGCATGGGCCCAAACGGCAGAGGCCAAGGCAAGCAGAGGAAAGGGGCCTCTGAATGCATCTCTGCCATGCCCACTCAGCCTAGGGAGCTGTCCTCTGGGCATCGTTTTCTTCAGTCCTCCCTTTTCAGAGCGGAAACAGGAAAACCACCAGACCCAGAACAATTAGACATCAGCGCAGGCTGGCTGGGTGTAGGGACGGATTTCCTTAGCCTAGTGGCAATGGTGAGATGCTAGCACACCCTACTGGACAGAATAGCTAATTGCAGCAGCGTAGGTTTTAAAGTTTGTTTTAGCGTGGTGTTGTTCATTTTCTTTAGGGCAGGGACCTATTGTCCCTGATGTCTCTCTGATGTCATGGTCCTTTCGAGAATGAAGGACAAATTCAGCACTCTTCATTAAGAAAGAGTGTAAAGCTGGAAAAGATCAGTGGTTGTAACTCTCTCCTTTTTTTTTACATTACTCATCTAAGAAACTAAGTAATAAGTCGTGTGCTCTCCCTCCTTACGGGACTTTAGAATTTTCTTCTCCCTGTAACATTTTTTTTTTAACCAGCCCTGTGAATTCATAGGTGTAATGAACTCTTGAAAGGAAACTTCCCTTACTGATGCAGGTTACATTTTCTCTATAATATATAGTTATAGAAAGGTGTCTGGAGACTCCAAAAGCTTATGGGCCACATTGTGCAATCTTTGGATGTTGTCACTTGAACCCAGTTCTTTTTACCTGATTTTGCCATCCACTATGGACTATGACACATGGCCCCTCACATAGAACCTTGTATAAATTTTATTTGTGTATGTTTCAAATTTTGACTCACCGAAGACATTTTGATTCACTGGAAATCACATTCCATGATTTGTATACATACAACAAAGTTGGGAAAATACTCTCATTAAGAGAAAAAAAGAGTGTTTTGAGGGAAGGAACAGCTTGAGATCTTTTATAATATTATTATGAATATTGCAAAGGCAATCTGGCTTATTCTCTTTTTCCTGTTAAATCTTGCATCCAGTTTTGTTACACATCTGAAATATCTGTCCAAGATATCCTGATGTGCTAACTCAACTACATTTTCTACACTGGGCAATAAGCTTCCCCTCCATCCACTTCTTTTCCCCCTCTGTGGCTGGGAGTTTCATTGGAGAGGCTCTGGAGTATTCTAGGACTCGGTGAAATCTGCAAAATGTCCTTTGCAAACAAATAACTCTAGAAGAGGGTTTCTTCCCTTTTTTGTGTCACTGGCATATATGAATGCCAACTCAGAATAATGCTTCCAATTGTATAAAATAAAATATATATGAAGATAAAGGGAATCAATTACACTGAAATGTGCTTATCACATTCTTTTTTTAAAAGGTCCCTGATCCCAGGTTAAAAACTCTTGATTCTGAACATCTTACCATAGGTAAGATTCCGAGAAGTTAAGTAATTCACCCAGGGTCACACAATTAAATGGGAAAGACAGGCAGATGCTGAACCTGGGTGATGTCTGTACTTCAGGGTCACCTTGACTGAGTTGCAATGCTGCAGTCATTCAGTCAACTAATCTTTACTATGGGGATATAAATAAAGGAAAAAGGCATTATCTGATCTCAAGGCGTTCACAGTCTAATGGGGAGACAATATACAAACACACGAACAACTACATACAAATTTAATGCACACAGGAATAGTTTCAGAGGGAAGGCATTAAGATTAATGAGGGCTGGGAAAGCTTCTTGCAAAAGGTCGGACTTTAACTGAGACAGGAAGCCAGGAGGCAGAGAGGAGGAGAGAGAGAGTTCTATGGAGGAGGGGACAGCCGGTGGTAATGCTTGGAGTTGACAGACGGAGTGTCATGTGTGAGGAACAGTAACAAGGCCAGTATTACTGGATTACATTGGAGAAAGGTACAAGAAGACTAGAAATACTAGAAAGGGACATGTTATAAGGGTTTTAAAAAACAAATATAGAACTTCATATTTGATCCTGGGTTTAATGGGCAGCAAAAGGGTTGCTGAATAGGGACCATGGTAAAGTCAGACCTGCATTTTAGAAGATCAGTTTGACTGTTGAGTGGAAGATGGCTTGGAGTGTGGAGGGACTTGGGTCTGAGAGACTAACCAGCTATTGCAATAGTTTGGAGGTGTGGTGATAAGGACCTGCACCAGGGGGGTTACGTTGTTGGAGAAGGAAAAGGAGAGCCTAGGAGAGATGTTATAAAAAATAGTAATGATGAGACTTGACCCCTCATTGGATATGGGGATTGAGAGAAGGTGAAAGGTTGAGGAGGACATCTAGGTTGCAATCCTGGCTTTCTGAGATCATGATGGTATCCTCAATAGTAATAGGAAAGTTAAGAAGGAAGGAGGATTCAGGGTGGCTAAGTGGTGCAGTGAATAGAGCACCTGCCCTGGAATCAGGAGGACCTAAGTTCAAATGCAGCCTCAGATACTTAACACTTACTAGCTGTGTGATCTTGGGCAAGTCACTTAACCCTAATTGCCCTACCTTCCCACTCAAAAAAAAAAAACCCAAGAAGAAAGGAGGATTTTGGGAAAAAAGATGAGTTTAATTTAGGACCTGTTAAATTTGTTTTGTTTTTGTTTTTTGGAGGGCAGTTGGGGTTAAGTGACTTGCCCAAAGTCACATGGCTAGTTTTTTTGTGTCAAGTGTCTAAGGCCGGATTTGAACTCAAGTCCTCCTGACCCCAGGGCTGGTGCCCTATTCACGGCGCCACCTAGCCACCCCGAACCTGTTAAATTTAAGACATCTTTGGGACATCTAGTACAAGATGTCTAAAAGGCAGTTGGAGATGTGTGTCTGGGTGTTAGGAGAGATGTTAGGACTGGACAAATATATCTGAGAGTCATCTGCATAGAGATGGTCATTGAAACCTTGAGAACTGATGAGATCAACTGAAATATAATAAGTAGAGAAACAAGGAGGGCCCAGGTGACCTGCCGCTTCTACCATGCAAAAAATGTGGGCGCTTTTCTCTTTAGTTGTTTCCAGGAATGAAAAATAGACTATTTATGGAAGTGAAGCTGTAACTGTTCTGGGTCTGAGGGACAGAGTAGAGGGACTGAAGACTAAAGGAAAAACGTTCAAATTCAGGTGCTAAAGATAAATTGAGCTGGTGATAGGACTGGCGGAGCGAGGTCACAGAGGGCATTTCCCAACTTAGATTTCTACTATGTAAAAATATAAAATATTAATATATAAAATACTTAAGCAAAATGCTGTTGGGGGTGGGGTGGGTTATTTGTAGAGTCAGTGGGGGAGTCAACAAACATTTTTGCTGTGTACCAGGTCCTGTGCTAAGTGCTAGGGATGCAAAGAATGGCAAAGCACAAAAGTATAATACCTGCCCTTAAGAAACTCACATTCTTAGGAGACAATATGCGAATTTCTATATGTGTGTATGTATATATACTTGCATATTTCTGCATGTGTAGATGAACAGACAGGCAGATGGAAATGGATATAAATCTCAGAGAAGAGGCACTGGCTGGTGGTAGTTAGGGGATGAGGATTCTTTTGCAGAAGGTGAAACTTTTACCTGAGTCTTAAAGGAAGCTGGGAGGCTGAGGTGAGGTGGGAGAGAATTCCAGGCATTGGGGACAGCTAATGAAAAGATCCAGAGGCAGGAGATGTAGTGTCCTGTGGAAGGAACAATGGGAAATCCAGGGCTCCTAGACTGCAGAATACATGATGGAGAGGAGAATGGAGTAATAAGACTGGAAAAGGAGAAATAGACCAAGTTGCAAAGGGTTCTAAAACTCAAACAGAGGATTTTATATTTGATCCTGGAGGTTAAGAGGGCACTGTTAGGGTTTATTGAATGAACAGAAGGTCAGATCTGCACTTTAGGAAGATCCTTTTCATAGCTAGATGGAGAATGGACTGGAGTGGGATAGGACTTGGGCCAGAGACACAAAACAACCGGCTAATCAAGAATTTAGGCATAAGGTGATCATTGCTTCTACCAGGGTGGTAAGTGTATAAGTGGGAAGGAGGAAGTGCACATAAAAGATGTTGTGAAAGGAGAACTGTCAAGATTTGGCAAATATTGGATATGTGGGGTGAGTGGGAGTGAGGAGCTAAGGGGACATCAGTTGATCTTGGGTGACTAGAAGGAAGACAATTCCTTCCCTTCCACCCCCTTCCTGCCTAGGAAAAGAGAAGTTTGGACGAGTGAAGGTTGTAGAAGAAAAATAATGAATTTTCCCTCAGATGTTAAGTTTGAGATTTCTAAGGCCCATGGAAAAGATGTCACCATGCGTTACACCCTATAGTGAAAACAATGATTGGTTCTTTTGATTTTTTTTATGAAATTATAAGAATATCAAAGTAAAATTATGGCAGTATTTCTTGGTGGGACAGCAGGCTGTAACATGAGGGCAGGACACAATAATAATATAACAGGGATATGCTAGATCCAGCTCAAGCCAGCTCATAAGATTTTCAGTGTGAATATTTATGCCTTATCATTAAAGGCCATACATTGTCTGGGCTTAAGAAAGTGGTGTAGAAGTTGCCCATAACACAGATTAAACTCAGAAGTGTATAGTGAGTACTTTTTGTTAAAATCTAGTTATTAAAACCTTTCTAGCATAACCTTAGAGAAGACCCTCACTGAGGTCACAATTTTGCCCAGGTTGGCCTTGATTGGGGAATAGAGTAGAGACTGGAGCTGTGATTTTATTGGTACAGAGGACTCCCAAATGAGGAAACTCTAATTGCTAATACTAATTCAAGTTGGAACCTTCTCTGAAATGAGTAATCCTCAGCAAACCAGAGGAAAATGCTCAGCCTCAATGTGGTGGAGCAGGCAAACATCAACACCAGCCTCTACTTTCCATCCTGCCCCTAACCCCCAAGCCCCACCATGTGCCTCAGCATAGCCAGAGGAACAGGCAGACTCCAGCTCTGAGAGTGGATAGCACTGGACAAATAGGCAGCCTTCAGTGGACAGACTTCCATACACTTCACTGTAGCCCTGGTGAATGCAGAAATATACCACTGACCTCAGTACATGCCAGAAACCAGCACTGGGACCTTTGCTCAGCACCAGAAAAGCTGCCAGACCTCTATGGCCTGCAGTAGCATTAGCCACACCACACCTGTACACCCTCAGCACAGAACCTGACATAGGGGTCCAGCATAGGCCTTAGGCCAATATCAGTGCAGCATCAGGTAAACAGCCAGGGTCTGCAGCCCCTGGTATAAGAAGCCTGGGACAGTGCCCCTTCTACTCTGTGAGAAGAGCTCAACTTTAAAAGAAAGGGAAAAGGACAAAGAAGATGAGCAAAAAACAATAAAGAAGAATCTGACCATAGACAGTAATTATGATGATAGGGAAGATCAATATACAAACACAGAAGAACAACAATGTCAAAACACCTATGGGCAAAACCCCAAAGAAAAATGGCAAGTAATCTCAAGCCAAGAAGAACTCATGGAAGAGCTCAAAAAGGAGCTTAAAAATCATATGAGAGGTAGAAGAAAATAGGGAAGAGAAATGAGAATGGTGCAAGAGAATTACAAAAAAAAAAGTCAACACCTTGGAAAAAAAGCAACCCCATCCCACTCCCTCCCCACCACACACACACAACTGCTTATAAAGTAGAATTGACCAAATGGACAAGCAGATTAAAAAAAAACTGGAAAAAAAACTCCTTAAAAAGTACAATTGGTCAAATGGAAAAGAAGGTATAAAAGCTAAGGAAAACAACTTCTTAAAAGTGAGAATTGGGCAAGTGGGAGGTCATGACTCTATGAGACATCAAGGATCAATCAAGCAAATTCAAAAGAATGAATAAGTGAAAGAAAATGTAAATTACCTTAAGGAAAAAAAAAACAATAGATCCAGGAGAGACAACTTCAAAGTCCTGGGACAACCTGAAAGCCATAATCAAAAGGAGGAACTGGACAGCATCTTTCAAGAAGTTGTCAATGAAAACTGCCCTGACATCCTGGAGCCAGAGGACAAAATATGAATTGAAAGAATCCACTGATCACCTCAGGAAAGAGATTCCAAAATAAAATCGCCAAGTAACATTGTAACCAAATTTCAGAACCATCAGGTCAAGGACAAAAATACTGCAAGTGACCAGAGAAAAGACTCAACAATCTAAATATCAGGGACCCGTGGTCAAGATTACACAGGATGAGGCAGATGCAACATTAAAGAATCAGAGTTCATGGAGCATGATATTTTGGAAGGTAAAGTAACTAGGACTACAACCAAAGAAGACCTATCTGGTGAAATTAAGCATAATATTTCAAGGGAAAAAAATGATCATTCAATAAATAGAAGGATTTCAAATTTTCATAAGGAGAAGACCAGAATTGAACAAAAAATTTGACCTCTAATATCAAAACCCCAAAGAAGCCTAAACAGATTAAAAGGAAAAGAAAACATAAGAGATTCAATGGAGCTAAACTATTTACATCTCTACATGGGGAGAGGATATTTGTAATTCTTTATTTTCTTGGAGGGAGTAAGTCAAGGCTATCCTCCACTAATGCCTTGATATTCTTAGAGTGTGGAAACTAAGGTTGAATCTTAATGTCTATGTCACAAAAGCGTAGGTGCTGCCAGGTCCTAAGAAGAAGGAAAGGCCTTGAAGGCGGGTTTGGGGATGGATTATCTGTCTGTTGTCTGAGGGCCAGCCTTGATAATCGGCAAGTTAGATAGACCACTTTGAAATTTTCAGAGACCATCTTCTAAGTTACGGAGGGGTTGTGGTCTGAGTCAGAAGAGGAAGGAGGACCTATGTTGAAAATATCATAATTCGGGGGCGGCTAGGTAGCGCAGTGAATAGAGCACCGGCCCTGGAGTCAGGAGTACCTGAGTTCAAATCCGGCCTCAGACACTTAACACAAAAAACTAGCCATGTGACCTTGGGCAAGTCACTTAACCTCAACTGCCCTCCCAAAAGAAAAGCAAAAAAAAAAAAAAAAAGAAAATATCATAATTCTATGAAGTGTGAAGATATCCAAAAGGATATGGTGAAAAAAATCACAGGATCAAAGAATTAGAAGGAATCCTAGGGGACATTAAATATGACTCTTTTGTTTATGGTTTAAGTAAATGGAGGCCCCAAATGACCTACCCATGGTCACACTAAGGCAGGATTCATACCCAGTTTTCCATCTTCAGTACTCCACCATGTCAGCTCTCATCCAATGCTTTGTGGAAACCAAGATTTGCTTCATCTATGACATTCACTTCATCTACCAATATAGTATCTATTGAGATACTTGAATGGATTTCTGTGCTTAGGGTATGTATATGTGTGTGTGTGTGTGTGTGTGTGTGTGTATTTTCCATTTCCCTATCCCTAAAGGGCATTATAATAAAGTGAATAGAGAGAGTTGGTCAGTAAGACATGGGTTGAAATTCTGCTTTGGATGAGACTGGCCATGTGACCCTGAGGAAGTCACTTAACTTCTCAGTTCTCAAGGCAACTCTCTAAAACTATAAATTGCAGAGAAGGCACCAACCTGATTCAGTAAAGGGAGTTTTCCCCTAAGGAAGTGCCAGGTACTAATGAAATCATAGATCCATTCTCTATCCCTATTCTATGCAAATAATAACTACTATTTTAATAGTAATAAAAATTGAAGATTCCTTTGTATTGCTAAGCTGAGAGGTACTTAGCACCTACTTTCAAATCAAGTCTCTGTTAAAGAAACAAAAGGTATGAATCCCTGTTGCTGACATAACAGGAAGGGGCTGAACAGGGAGAAGCTAATACCATATATAAGGAAGAGTACAAGCAGGATGGTCAGAACTTCTTGAGATAAGCATCATGGTGGCAGGGCAGCTAAATGATTGTATTTTACTTAAAACTATGTGACCACTTTGGTAAAAACTATGTGGCCATTTTAGTGATAAGTTTTCGAGTTGTAACATTGTGAATGCTGTATTTTGATTTTCTGTGATAAGCTGTAACATTGTAAACACTGTATCTTGATTTTCTGTGTTTTGCTCTGATTTGTTATTGAATAGAGAGTTCTCTATGCTATGTAATCAGAATCTTGAAAGCTGTTCACAGCAGTAGTCCTTTGGAAAGCTGTTCATGCATGGCTTTACAACTATGTCTCCTTATCCTGTGCTTTCTTGTGCATACCTTTCTAAGTGTGTGCCATAGAAGATCTAATTAATAGGATGGAAGTCTTCCTCTGGTCCTTTGAATATTTTGGGAATATCATTATGGCATTCAAGATGTTTAACTATTGCCTTGAATATTTCTCCATCTCTGGTTAGACTTAACCCTGATGATGTCTTTCATGCCTCACCTGAGACAGGGCCAACCTGTATGTGCAATTAGGATAACTTCCATGTTGAGGAAGGGAAAAACGGGAGGACAACTCACACCTGCATAAAGGAAATGAGTTTATGTTGCTGCTTGAGTTGCTGCTGCTCAGGAAATCCAAAGCTGAGGAAATTTATAGATAAGGTTAGGGATATGAAAGAAATTATTTTTTATATCATTAATAGCCCATTATTAATTAGGATTCAGGCTTTTTATTTCCTCATTTAAAGTACCAGCCTCTGTAGGTCAGTCAGCCAGGCTCTGAAGGGCATGACTAATAAAGGAGATGGACCTAATTAAAGGTACTTCTAGATACTTGAGCAGGACCCCACCCAACTAGGAGAGTTTACTTCTGTTTAAAAAATAAACAGAATCTAATCTAGGTGAATTCTTGACCCAAGGGAATAAGCCCATGTCCTCATACCCCTCCTTTGGAGTTTAGAGTGACCCAGCTCATGAAGGAGAAAACTGACCAGAGTGGTCTGGATGGAGACAGATTCCCCTATCCAGCTTGCTAGAGGTAGGGGTGAGTCTTATGATCAAGATATATTCTCAGCAGGAGGAGCTGAAGACTTTTAGCCTACCTTCTCATTAACTGTTGATCCAACAGGGTTGATTTTCACTGGTCAGTTGACCCTTTTCCAAAAATATTTAAAGCATTCAGCATCTCCATGGTTTTGTCTTTGGTGACTGAGAGAAAACACTGACCATCAATTTATTATTAGCTAGCCTAATCAATAAATTCATTATTAATTACCCCAAAACTCTGTCTCTCAGGCATTTTATTCATCACAGAGATAAAATGCAAGGAATTCTGGGGGAGTTGACAGGTACTTGAAATGAACCTGATTCATTAAAGTTTTTGTTCTTTTTGGTTGTGATGACTTGGTCATCCCATTTTGGAGAAGGACCGATATCTCTTTGTGGTAATAGGAGGGTTTGCTATGCCTTTTGACTCAACCTTTATAATCTAACCATGAGTACATACAAATTATTCTATGTAATCTTTCACATGGCAGTCATGACGTAGTCTGCTTAAACTCACTGTACATTTACACAAATGTCCTTTGACTCACCTGCAATTTTGATTTGAATGATGGTGTTCTATGATCTACATCCATATAACATTACCAGATGTGACTACAGACAGTTGGTAATTCAACCATCATCATAATATGAGCAAAACAGGAAAGAGAGTTAGTTTGGCATGACTTGTTCCTACTGAACTGATACTGGCCTCTCATGATTTCTAAATGTTCACAAGCCATCAGATTTGAGAACCAGATAATTACAGACTTTGAAATCTGCAAGTGACCTTTGATGTTATATAATCCCTGTGGATTCAACATGAAGCCTGAATCCAAATACACTTTCCTTGAGTTTTTTTTTTTTTAGCATAAATAACTTTGAACTAATTAGACTACGTAAATTAATTTGTTAGGTTAGTAGAACCTACAACTGCATTTGCTTCTAGATGTTATGGAAGTAGACTTGAATCAATAAGTAATTATAAATGAAGCTGAATGGAATTAATTCTATAATGAAATTCATGCAAGATATTTACCTATGGATTTCTGATCATGTGACTCTGTTGAACAAATTGAATACCCTTTCTCTGGTCTGATCACCTTCTTTTACAGATGAAGAAACTAAGGCCCAGAGGGGTTGTGATTTTTCTAAGACCACTTGTTTGTTGGTGTTCAGCTAATTACTGACAAATCCAGTTCTACCAATAGGATATCCTCCAGGGTACTATGCTATGATGCTGTTCAGTAATTTTTCTGGGGATAGACATGAAATTTCTTTCTCTTGAATTTTCAGGCTCTATTTTTTCTGAAAACTGAGATAATTCTGGATAATCTTAATTTTCTGGCATATTTCCCTTACCCTATAGTACCTTACTGATTTTCATTGTCTATATTCTCTGAGGAGAAAGAAAAGTGGTCATGCCATATTGGTCTGAATGTAGTACAAATCCTTAAATTACAGCTCCTTGAATGGAAATTATATATAAACAGTGAAAAAAAAATACCAATTTTAGGCCACATTCAGGTTTTATACAAGTCAGAGTTATAAAATAAAGTGCTATCTACAGTTTCTTCTCCTTCCCTTGCTTAGTTTAAATATAATAATAAATATTATTAACATAGTGCTTTCAGTTTTGCAAAGTATTTTAATATGTTATCTCTTTTGATCTTTTCAAGAACCTAGTGAGGGTGCGGCTCCATTTTCCAGATGAGGAAAACAGACTAAGGGAGTATATGGAGTTATCAGAACTATTTTCTGAATTACTGTTTTACTCTGATTTATACCCCAAATGGGGAGTTAGGTGGTACAATGGATAGAGTGTCTGATCTGGAGTCAGAAAGACTCATCTTTTTGAGTTCAAATTTGGCCTCAGACACTTACTAGTTTTGTGACCCTGGGTAAGTCACTTAAACATGTTTGCCTCAATTTCCTCATCTGTAAAATGAGCAGGAGAAGGAAAAGATAAACCACACAAGTATCTTCACTAAGAAAACCCCAAAGGGAGTCATGAAGAATTGGACATGACTGAAAAAACAGCTCAGCAACGTCATCAACCCAAAGGACACTTAGCTTTTACTTTCATAGAATGCAATACTATATATGATTATCTACATATTCTATACATGATTTCTTGAATCCTTTTTTTTCCAGATCCTAGGTAGCCAGGCCCCAGTCTATTCATTCTTCATGTTAATTCTCCAAGACTTCTCTCCTATCACAACCCATCTGGTAACATCTTGCTCCCTTTACTGAAATCACTGAAGCTATCTGACATTAGTTCCCACAACTACTATACTCTCATGTTACCATAAAACCTCTCTCTGGTCTGTCTCAACCCTCGAGACTTCTTTTCTACAAAAATACATATTCTTCATTCCTTCTACTGGCCCTCCTAAAGCTTGAACTAGTTTTCTCACTATCCTGCTCACTCTCTTCTGAAAAATGCTCATTTCTCTATTCTTTTTTTCTAGAATGTGATACCCAGTATACAGAAGCACAAGATTCTAGATGTGCTTTGATGAGGGCAAAAATGAAAGTAATTCCATTATGTCTTTCAATAAACTCTTAAAAATATATTTTATTGATATCTTTTGTTTTTATTCAATAAATTCCAAAGGTTCCCTACTATCTCCAACATTAGATAGAAAACCTTTTGTTTAACTTTTATAGTCACTCACAACCTGACCCCTTCCTACCTTTCAAATCTTTTATTCTTTCTTCCTCTCTATATAGTACATGATTCAGTTACTTATCCTCCTTGCTGTTCCTTGAAACACAGTGGTTCATCTCCAAAGTCTAGTGCATAATTGGAATGCTCTTTCACCAATTCCTTTCCTCTTGATTTTCTTTCCTGATTTTCTTCAAGACTAGGCTCAAATTCTACTTTCTACCAGAGACCTTTCCCATTCCCCATTCTCAGTGCTAATGTTTGCCCTCTAAGATTGGTTTCCATCTACCCTGTATATGCCATACACACACACACACACAATTTTTTTGCATGTTGTTTTCTCCATAATAACATGAGCTCTTTAAAAACAGGGACCATATTTTTCCTTTCTTTTTGTCCCCAAGTATTAACACATTTATTGGTACATAATACATGCTTAAGAAATGCTGGACTGGCCATCTTCTATTACCAACCCCTTCCCCATGTATCCTTCCTTCTGCCCCATCCCAGAGTGCCATCTCTTATAGCATTTTTTTTAAAGAGGAAGGAAAGGGGTGGCTAGGTGGTGCACTGGCCCTGGAGTCAGGAGGAGCTGAGTTCAAATCTGGCATCAGATACTTAACACAAAAACTAGCTGTGTGACCTTGGGCAAGTCACTTACCCCCAACTGCCCTCAGAAAAAAAGAGGAAGGAAAAGATCATCAAATCCTATCAACATTATGAAAAAAAATTCTTACATCATATTAAATGTTCTACAACTAATGTATCACAGGCACTGTAAAGGAGAAGTAGGAAGTGTCTTCTCATATTTCTTCTTTGGGATCAAGTTAGGCCTTTATATTTCCACAACATTCAGTTTCAGTTGTGTTATTTCTTTTTTTTCTGTTCACTTTATTGTAGTCTTTGTGTATTATATTTTCCTAGTTCACTAGCTCAGTTCATGTCATTTTGCAAAGTCAATACGAATCTGTCCATGCTTCATTGTAGTCATCATTTTTGCCGCTTCTTAGACTACATTCTACCACGTGCAACCTTTTGTTTGCCCATTCCCCATTTAATTAGTGTCTAATTTGTCTCTAGCTCTTTGCTATCACAAAGAGTAATACCATGTATATTTGGGTGTGCAAGGAGCATTGATTTTTGTCAATGAACTTCTTGGAGTAGGTACCTGGTAGTATAATCTCAGAAAACTATAACTTTCACCTATGATAACTTTCACTTTTGTTGGCTATGTCAGTTGAAACATGTTAAACTTGTAGTCCACTAAAGCTGCTAACTCCTTTTCCTTCCTAAAAGGAGATAATGTCTACCTTCAGCTAGTTAATTCCAAAACCTGATTTCCAAAGTATAATATTAAGTGTAGAACTTTACATTTCTCCCAGTTAATTCTGTCTTATTCCTTTTGGCACATAGTTTTTTCCCGTTGAATTATGTTAGGTCTGGATTCTGTCACCCAACATGGAAGTTAGCCTGTCTACCTTCATGTAACCTGTAAATTTGACCTAAACACCATCCTCCCTTTAAATCATAAAAAAGGTTGCTCAGCACAAGGTACTCTATAGAAGAATTTTTTTTCCAAGTTGATACTGCACCATTAAGGAATATTCTTTTGATTCTACTCTGCAGCAAGTTCAGAATACACATAATTATTCTATGACATGTTCAACATCTCTTTAGTAGTTTAGCCCAAGACATCTTTACCCAAACTTTCAAATCTGTTTACTATATCTATAACATCCCCATTAACTACCAGTCAGTTACTTTGTCGAAATAGAACCTTGTAAGCTGGTCTGACCTTTTTTGCTGCAGCTACATTGGCTTTTAGTGATTAATAGTTGCCTTTCTAAGTGTTCACACACCATGCCTGAATAAGCTGTTCTAGAATTTAAAAAAATTGAAATTGAGCCCTATAAAGACCTTCTCTTATGTCTCATCTGGCTTTGGAAGTTACCTTGTATTCTCAAAGGATATGCCAGCAAAACACAAGTCAAGTCTTGTTATGAAATAGTTTGAGAGTAAACATTTCCAAAATATTCCATTGTTTAGTGGATATAGTGAAGAATAAATATAATCTGGTGATTGTGCCAAACATTTTTATGTATCTGAAAAACTAATCAGAGGCTGTGCATAATAACAGGCCAGATTTATGAGTTGTAAAAGGAACAAATGCATTTTATCATCCAAGCTAAAAATTTTCTACTCAACACCCTTTTGCTTGCCTTTCATGATGGTTCCTTTGTCTTATGACTGTCCTTTAAAGTTAATTAGATTTTATTGATGTTTCCTAAAAATGGCAATAGTTCATTAATTTGATGTTGGTGCTCATCTCTTCTCTATTAGTGAGATGTGCTTCCTATTGGTTTCTGCCAATGGGGCAAGTTTCAGACCATCCTTTTCAGTATGGTTGGCTGGCTGATTGTCTTTCACTCTTGAAGAGGACCAGAATGACATCACTATGTTAGAGGCAAGGTATAGTGTGTTGGACTGTGACTGATCAGACCAATATGAGCTTTGAATACTCTACCACAGGTCAGGCACAAATAGTCCAAGTGGAGTGGATTCCTCAGTTTGCACATCTAACATTTCTTTTGAGCCACTTCAATTCTGCTTTGCTCATAGAGCACAGCGTCTTCTTTGATGAGGGCATGCCATACTGGGTGGTCTTGTGCCAGTGTCTCCCATGTTATGCAATCAGTTCCAAAGTTCTTAAGAGATACCTGGAGAGTATCCTTGTGTGACTTTTTCTGATCACCACTTGCCTTATAAGTTTTCCATATAATAGTCTTTCAGACAAGCAAATGTTTGGCATTCAGATGTGGCCAGCAAATTGGAGTTGGACTCTCCACAGTAGAGTTCAAATGCTTGGCAGTTTAGTTCCAGAAATGACCTTATTTTGCCAGACTATCTTCAGAATCTTCATTAGACAGTTCAAATAGAATGGATTCAGTTTCCTGGCAAGGAACTGATATACTGTCCAGATTTCACAAGGTATCATATAACAATAAGGTCAGCACAACTGTTCTGTAGACCTTCAGTTTGGTAATTGCTAATAAATCTTCTCTCTCACGTTTTCCTTCAGAGCCTCCCTAACACTGAGATAACTCTGGCAATGCATGAGTCAACCTCATGTTAAGTGTGTACAACCTTGAAAAGTATACTGCCAAGATAAGTGAACTTATCCGCAGTATTCCAAACTCCATCTGCAGTAACTGGTGGTTCCACATATGACCGGTGCTGGCTGATGTAGTGCCTGTGTTTTTTTGGTGTTAAGTAGCACAAACAGCAGAGGATTGATCCACACTTTGCTCTCATCTTCAGAGACTGCAATGAGCACACAATCACCTGCAAACAAAAAATCATATACCAGTACTCCTTTCACTTTGAAGAATTTACCATCAGGTTGTTAGCTGACCTTGATGTTGCGTTTATCCTCACTGAAGGCATTTGACAACACGGCTGAAAACATTATACTTTAAAAGCATTTGGGGGCAGCTAGGTGGTGCAGTGAATAGAGCACTGATCCTGGAGTCAGGAAGACCTGAGTTCAAATTTGACCTCAGATACTTAACACACACACAACAAAAAAACTAGCCGTATGAGCTTGGGCAAGTCACTTAACGCCAACTGCCCTCCAAAAAAAAGCATTTGAGAAAACAGCCTTGTTTTACTGTATTGATGACTGGGAAAGTGCTAGAGCAGTGATTTTCAACCTTCCTAATGCTGCATCCATTTAATACAGTTCCTCATGTTGTGGTGACCCCCAACCATAAAAATATTGTCATTGCTACTTTATAACTGTAATGTTGCTACTGTTATGAATTGTAAATATCTGATATGCAGGATATAGTTTCATTGTTACAAATTGAACATAACCTACAGGTTGAAAACCGCTGTGCTAGAGCATCATCCATTAGCCAGAATCTGGCCAAGCACACCATCATGATATTGATGTACAATGCTGATGGACTTGTCTGAGTAATCAAATTTTGACACAATTTTCCATAAGCCCTGTTGACTGACAGTATCAAAGGCCTTGGTCATATTTGCTAACATAATATATAGACCTCTGTTCTGCTCCTGGTATTTCTTTTGAAAATGTTGGGCTGGGGGGCGGAGCCAAGATGGCAGCATAGAAGCAGCAAGGTCCCGCAGCTCCCACACCGCCACCCTAAACACCCATAAAATATGAACCCAGATAAAGCCTAGGACTCTCAGACTCACACAAAAATACAGAGAACACATCTCTCGCTGAAGGCAGCTCGGCAGCAGGGGCTCATCATGGCAGCGGGAATGGAGGCTGGAACAGCCTGAAGCCGAGACCACGGCCAGGCCTGGGGCGGTGGGAAGTAGCCTGGCTGAGCTGAGCTAAGCAGTCACCGGAGCCAGTCTTTAGAGGTTCTACAACCTCCATCACATCCACATCTGCCAAGGTGTGAGGAATAGGGAAGGGAGAGGGGCAGCACGCAGGGCAGTGAAGCAGAGACCCGGCCAGCCCAAAACCACCGCTGCAGCCACACTAGGCCCCAGGCTGGCCTGGAGGAGCTGAGTCTCCCAAGCCACAGCAGGAGTCTACTTCAAAGAAAATCTAAAGCACCTGCCTAAGGGATCTTCAATTCCTCAGAGACTGGTTAGTGAAAGTGAAACTTTGAAAATCAATTTGGGGGTGGAAAAGCAGTTCGGCCAATCTGCCCCCGGGGCAAGGAAGCAGTGGCGCCCACCAGGCTGCCTCAGAGCCCCTGGCCTGTGGACAACGCAGGGGGCTGAATCAATTGATCCGGGCCAAGTGCTCTTGTGTTGAGTGGCCTGGATTTGGATCGTGGTCTTGGGTGGTGGTCCTGGGGTGCACTTTCAGCAAGCCAAAGCTGGGGGGACTTACAACACCCCCCTAATAGCTGCGGCAGTTGGGAAAACCCCAGCGATTTGGAACAGAGCTTCCCCCCTTGGAAGCAGAGTTTCACAGATCTAAAAAAACCAACCAATTAATTGACTGGCCAACATGAGGAAGAGGAAGCAAAATAAAAACACCAATAAAACTCTAGTATCCTTTTTTATGGATAAAATGGATCAAAGCATGGAACGGGAGGAAGAGAGCCCAGAACTCAGAACTCCTACACCAAATGCTTCCAAGAAAATTGAAGAATGCCTAGAAGCTATGCATCAACTGAAAAAGGATTTTGAAAACCAAATAA
>CM053599.1:62116759-62128795 GCA_028646575.1 Pseudocheirus occidentalis
GTATTCCTATGCATATATACCCTTCTATATAGATATATGTGAATGTATGCATATATGTACATATACATACATATATACATATATACATATATATATGTATACATTTGTATTCCCTTCACCTATCCTAATACTGAGTAAAGTTGCATAAGTTACAACTATCGTTTTTTCACATTGACATGTAAATAAATAGTTCAACTTTGATAAGTTCCTTATGATTTCTTTTCCATGTTTACCTTCTCATGATTCTTGTATTTGAGTGTCAAATTTTCTTTTCAGTTTTGGCTTTTTCAGCACGAATGCTTGAAAGTCCTCCACCTCATTTAATGAACAAATTTTACCCTGGAACATCATACTCAATTCTGTTGGGTAGTTGATTCTTGGTTTTAATCCTAGCTCCCTTGATCGCCAGAATATCATATTCCAGTGCCTTTGATCCCTTAACGTAGAAGTTACTAGATCCTGGGTTATCCTAATTGTGTTTCCACTGTATTAAAATTGTTTGTTATTGGCAGCTTGTAATATTTTCCTCTTGATCTGGGAACTCTGGAACCTAGCTATAACATTCCTAGGAGTTTTCTTTTGGGGATCTTTTTCAGTAGGTGATTGGTGAATTCTTTCAAGTTCTATTTTGCCCTCTGGTTCTAAAATATCAGGGCAGTTTTCCTTGAGAATTTCTTGAAGGATGCTTTATAGTCTTTTTTTTTAATCATAGCTTTCAGGTAATCCAATAATTTTTAAATTGTCTCTCCTGGATCTATTTTCCAGGTCAGTAGTTTTTTTCAAGGAGATATTTCACATTGCCTTCTATTTTTTTCATTTGTTCGGATCTGTTTAATAGTATCTTGATTTCTCATAAAATGATCTGCTTCCATTTGTGCCACTCTAACTCTGAAGGAATTATGCTCCTCAGTGAGTTGTTGAGATTTTTTTTCCATCTGGTAAGTTCAACTTTTTAAGGCATTCTTCTCCTCATTGGCTTTTTGGGCCTCTTTTGCCATTTGACTTAATATATTTTTAAGGTATTATTTCCTTTATACAGGTTGATGACTCTCTTTTCATGATTTTCTTGCATCATTCTCATTTCTCTTCCCAATTTTTCCTCCACTTCTCTTATTTGGTTTTCAAAATTCTTCTTAAGCTCCTCTATGGCCTGTAATCAGTTTACATTTTTCTTGGAAGCTTTTGGTGTGGGAATTCTGACTGTGTTGTCTTCCTCCCATTCCATGATTTGATCCTTTTTGTCCCCCAAAAAAGGAATCTAAAGTTGGATTGCAGAGTTTGGTTTGCTTCCTTTGCCTGCTCATGGTGCCATTCAATTAATTTGATTTTTTGAGCCACAGAACTGTGCTCCCAGAGGGGAAAGCTTTGTCCAAAATAGCTGGGGTTTTCACAGCTGCCAGAGCTATTAGGAGGCCGCTGCATCCCACACCAACTTTGGCTCACTGAAAATGCACCCCAGGACCACTACCCAAGACAACAATGTAGAACCAGGCAGCTTAAGGCAAGAGTACTTAGCCTCTGAATGATGGCTTGACACCCCCTGCAATCTGCAGGCTTCCAGCTTTGAAGCAGCCATGTCAAGGTGGCTGCAGGGCTACCCATTCTGCTGCTTTCTTTCGCTGGAGGCAGTTTGGCCAGACCCGCTTTTCTCTCCCAAATTTAGCCAAGTTCCACTAACCTTTCACATAGTCCTTATTTCTTATGGCTTGATAATTCTGGAAATCATCACAGCTGCTGCTGATCCACTCACCTGAAGGCTCCAGCTATAGCTTGTCTTGGTGGCCCCCAGGGCCAACCTGTGGTTTTAGGCCAGGCTGGTTTTCGGCTCGCAGCACACTTGAATAAGTCCTTCCTGCCCCACCTGCATAGCTGCCTTCAGCGGGAGATCTGTTTTTTTGGTAATTTTGTGAGTTCTGGAGCTCTACAGTTTGTTTAGGGTCATATTTTATGGGTATCTGAAGTGGCCGCGTGGGAGCTGCGGAGTTTTCCTGCCTCTATGCTGCCATCTTGGCTCCACCCCCTGTAGACACCAAAGTAGAAGTAATCTTGCAGAATGATCATTTTTTGGTGTGGCATCTTAAGTTCAAAGGATTGTATCTACATATGTTTAATTAATATTCTACTAGAATCTTAGAATCAGAGGGATCTCAAAAGTTGGATTATCTATCTTCCTTCCCAATGTGATAATTCCTTCCAAAAATAACTTTTAGCGCATTTGAAATTCTTTCTTTACAATCTATAAGTGATGCAAATATTAAGACCTCCATTTTACAGATGAAGTAAATGAGGTTCTGAAAGAAATCTCCATTACATAACTAGTAGATGTCAGAGCCATGGTTCAAAGTCATATCTTTTCAAAGTCAAAGTCATCCAAAGTAAAAAAAAAAATCAGTGCTACTTCATTCTGACTTTTAGAGAATTCCAGACAAATATTTCTCCTAGTCCTATTTGAACACTTCCAGTGACAAATAATTGAGCAGTTTGTCAAGTAGGTCCTTCCATTAAACTGCAGCTTTAAATGTACCAATATATTATATTCAAATCTGTGATCTATTATGCTCATTCATGGTTCTTTTCTATCTATACAACATTTCTGATATAATTCCCCTTCTACTTCATCCACCCACATGTGTATGGTGCTAGTTTCAGTCTTCATAGCTTACTTTTGAACTCATTAGTCTCCTCTTTGGTCTCCCTACATCAAGCCTTCACCGTCTCAAAACCATGCTCTATTCAGCTGCCAAAGTTATTTTTCTAAAGTGTAGATCTTACGTCACCAACTCCACTTTCATTTAGCCAATAGATTTCACTTGGATCCCTCTCTATTAACTCTAGAATCAAATATAAATTCAATTTGACAGCTGATTAGATTTAATTTATATTTTTTTTGTATCACCTACATTTCTCTCATCCTTTCTCCTGTCCCTTCCCAGAAAACTATCTCATATGAAAAGAAAAAAAAGGGGGGGGGAATTGATTAATATATTGAAAAAGTATTTTATATGTGATATTTGCCACCTGTGGACACTTTCTTCCACCTCTCCAAGGGAGTTAGAGTTTTCTTATGTCTTCTTGGGGCTAAGCTTGTTCTATATCATTTCATAACATTATTTTTTGCTGTTTTGAGACTGATGTTGTTTTTATGTACAATTTGTTTAGTCATTCCCCAATCAACTGGCACCTATTTCCTTTCCAGTTTTTTACTATCACAAAAAGTATTGTTAACAGTATTTTGGTATGCATAGTGCCTTTCTTTTTTAATCAATTATCACCTTGAAGGTTATATGCCATGTGCTGGAATCTGGATCAAAAGTTAGAGGTGTTATAGGTTCTTATCTATTCTCACTGTCTTTACTTCTCTTACTCCTTAGTCCTTTAGAATCTGACTTCCATCTTCATTATGCAACTGAAACTAGTCTCTTCAAAGTTACCACTGATCTCTTAACTGGTGAATCAAGTGGTCTTACCCCCTAATCCTTCTCAACCTCTTTATTGTATTTCCCATTGCTGAATACTTTTTCCTAGATGTTCTCATCTCTGGGTTTCCATGTAACTATTCTCTTCTTGTGTATGCCCTATCTGATCACTTCTCAGTCTCTTTGGTTGACTTGTCATGCATATCACATATGTTAACTGTGGTTGTTCCCCAAGGTTCTGTCCTGGGACATATTTTCTTTTCCCTCCCTCTTAGTAATTTCATTTGACTAGCATATCTGTAAAGATGATTCTCAGATCTGTAAGTCAGCCCAAGTACCTTTGGAAGGCAGTTTGTGTACAATCTTTGTCATGAAGAATTTCCTTATTCCCCACTGGTTATTATTATATTTGCCTCTAACAACTTTGTATTTTTTTGTATAATTTTTGTGTGTATTTATTTTCTCACCCATTAAAAAGCAAATGAACTAAAAGTAGGGATTGTTTCATTCTTTGTATTTACATTCCTAATACCTAGCACTGTGCCTGGCACCATAGTATTTTATAAATACTTATTGGTTGATGAATTGATTGATTTGTTTGCATAATTCCAACTTTTTCAGAATGGTTGTACTTCACAAGTCTACCAACAATACATTAGTGTAATTCATGGTTGGTGGAGTTATGACCTAGTCTAACTATTCTAGATAAAAAGGTGTTACTATTGCCAAAAAGAGATAACCTGTGCATACCCTTTAACTTAGTAATACTGCTACTAGGTCTGTATCCCAAAGAGATCCAAGAAAAAGGAATAGGACCTACAGGTAAAACACACACACACACACACACACACACACTAGCTCTTTTTGCAGAAACTAAAAAGATGACTATCAATTGCTTAATGGATGAATTGGTTGTGCTATATGGTTATGATGAAACATTATGGTGCCATGAGAAATGATGAGGGGGATAGTTTCAGAAAAACCTGAGAATATCTATATCAATTATGAAGTGAAGTGAGAAGATCCACAAAATCATTGTACATAGAAACACAATATTCTAATGGTGATCAACTATAAAGATTTAGCTACTCTGATCAATAAAATGATCCAAGACATTATAAAAGGGCTCATGATAAAAAATGCTGTCCACCTCCAGAGAGAGAATTGATAAACTGAGTGTAAATTGAAGTATATTTTATTTTTCTTGCATTTTTTACAACATGGCTAATATGGAAATATGGGCTGCATTATTTCACATGCATAATTAATATTATATTGCTTGCCTTCTCAATGGGGAAAGAAGGGGCTAAATGGAGGTAGAGAATTTTGAGTTCAATTTTTTAAAAAAAAAAATCTTAAAAATAAATATGTTTAAAATTTAAAAAACAATAAATTATTTATTCTTGTCATTCTATAATCTCTTCATGATTTACTATTCCTTTCTTTTTCTACCTTCATCAATTTGTTGGATATGAGGTGAAAAGTCAGAGTTGTTTTGATTTTTCTCTCATCTTAGTAACTGAAACCTTTTCAAAATATGGTTACTACAAGGATCCATTTCTTTTTAGAGAACTGTTTGCTCTTATTCTTTGACTATGATCCTAGGTCCCCACAAAGAATCTAACTGTAGAGCTCAGCCTCAGTGGCATGACTCTTTGCTTCCTGGATGTGTCAATGGCATCCTGACTCTGTTTGCCCTCTGGAGCTGTACAGATTTGTTTGTTATTCCCCATAACAGCCTTCTAAATGATAATTGCTTTGCATAATGCTTTCCACAAACCTCTAAGTCCTATGACAGTTTGTGAGAGAAAGACAGAGAACAAGTGAGGCAGGAAGAAAGGGAGAGGAGGAAGATGGGAGGGAGAGGGAGAGAGAGATAGAGAGACAGAGACAAAGACAGACAGAGAGAGATGGGGGAGGGAGAGGCAGAGAGAGATGGGAAGATTTGGGAGAGAGGTAGGGAGGGTTTAGAATGAAAGGAGATATTTCTCCCTTATATGTCCAGAAATACACAATACTAGTGATTTCACATTATTGAATGTCAACATTGAAAAGATTAAGGCAAAATTAAATGTTTTAATTTTTCTTTCTATTTCTGACAAGTTTTTGACCAATGTTACATGGTTGACACCAATATGTGCAGATTATTACCAGGATTCAACAAGATTTCTTGTCAGTTTCAGGGAAGACAAAGTAAATCATGGTTCATGAGTCAGGGATGTTGTGAGCATCCAATGAGGTAATATTTGTAAAGCAGTTAACATAGTCCCTGGTATGTAGCAGACATTGAATAAACACTTGCTACCTTTCCTTCCTCCACCACCTTAAAGAAATTGTACGGATGGAAATTAACTCCCTAGGTTAGAAGAGTATGCATTATTTCCTTATTGAAAATAAGAAAAGCTTTGTAATTCTGACAACTTTCCTAAAAGGTCCTTTTCAATTCTGACTGCAGAGTCTAAACCAGCATTAGTTAATGAGCCCTTACACAATTCCTGCAAAAAGGTGATGTACTTGATAGAAACCAGACTATTCAACTCACCATCTTGGTCTTTTGGGGACTGGGGTTCTCCCTTGGTACTATCACCCTGCCTCTCCCCTTTCTTCCTCCCAATCCCTCCTCCACGCCCTGCCACTGCAGAGTATGACTACACATTGACAAAATTAATTTTACATGCTGGAACTTTGAACTGAACACTGTTTAGCTTGGTTTTACCCTGAGGCACGGTTGCTGCACACTCTCATCTGGAATTTCTGAGTCAACAAGAGCAGCTGCTGGTTGGGGGTAAGGGAGTTGGGGGAGGGAAGTTCATCGAGGAAAGAAGGACATTGCATTCTTTAAAACTGAGATAGTCTTAGACAAGAACATTGAGTACAAGGTCATTTTGCAACAGGTAACTAGAGTTGTTATATACAATGGTAGGAACAGTGTAAAAGCTAGGAGAATAGGATACTGAAGTCCTTCAAATTAGCTTTTCAAAGATGGTATCTGTGGGGATTTGTTTTGCTTGAATATCCATGTATGGATTATTAAAATTTGTTTTGAAACTGGGTGTCTCTCTTCACTGAAAGACATGCAGAAGCCACTGAGGGGCTTGGAAACTGACTTTCGCTCTTTCTGACACGGGTCAAGCAATGAGGTGATGGATCACTCGACCCAGGAAGAGCAATATTGGGTAGTTCAGACCTCTATTCTACTTTATCCCTCTGCAGTTCAGAACTCTCGGTCTCAAGTGATCCAACAGCCTTAGCCTCCCCAGTAGCTGGGACCACAGGTGTGGCCCACCTTACTTGACTCTATATTTGTTATAAAAGTTTTATAGGGGTTTTTGTTTGGTTTTTGAGGGGGGTATTGCCCCAAATAGCAGAGGGGTGAGGTTGAAAAGGAGAGAAAATGATGGCTTGTTATTTGATTATTGAAACAATTAAAAAATTTTTATCTGTAAGTTATATATACTCTCCTCCATCCTCACACTCAACTCCACCCATTCTTTGAAGTCTAGTGAAAATGCCACCACCTATCTCTACAAAAACTTCCAAATTTCTCCAATAAGGAGCTTCCTCTTCAACTTCCAAACAACAGTATAATGTATATGTGTGTGTGTGTTTGTGTGTGTGTATATATATATGTGTGTGTGTGTGTGCGTGTGTATAATATGTTGAAGAGGATAAAAATTTAGTGTTGTTGGCTATGTGAAATTAGTTTATGACCTGAAATTATTTTGTGCTTCTTTTATATGTATTTTTACATGTCCAGATGTATTTGCATTTGCCTGTCTCTGAACATGGGGTTTTCATGAGTTAGAAAGTAAATTCCTTGAGGCCAGGGCCTGTTTGTACTTTTTTCTTTGTATTTCTAATGCCTGACACATTGTAAATACTTAATAAATGTTTACTGAATTGCTCATTAATACTGATTCAATAAACTGAGTATCTTTATATGATTTTTGTGAGAATTAAATAAGAGAACAAAGGCTATGCAACTACTGTTAGAATTTAGTTGTAAATGAAAAATAGACATTGATTCTAGTTCTAGTTTATCAATAAGGCACAATATTTTCTCAGTAGGGCCATCGATAGAGCTCCCAGGAGAAATCTGTGAATTTTTCCAGATTACAATGATCACCCATTGCCATTACTGGATTGTGAATCCAATAATCACCCAAACACTTATTAGGTGGCTATTATATGCAAATCACAGTGTTGGGGGCAGGCAGGTGCTACCTGCTGGTAGTGCAAAAGTACTGCCAGGAACTTACTATATGCTGAGATAATACAACCCTAAACAGATAAATATTCCTCTCTCAATTAATATTCCTGTGATCCTAACCTATGGACCTATATGATTATATCTTGTAGTATGAGACAGCAGTAACATAAGAGGAAATCAGGAAGACTTCCCACTGTATATAATCAATAAGCACTTACTTAATTCCTGCTATATTCTACACAATAAACTATGTTCCAGGGATACAAAAGCAGTCTCTCCTCTCCAGGAATGGAAGGAAGTTAGGGATCCTAAGAGGGAGAGGTAAGATAAAAGTTGACAACAGAAGGCTGAGTTCAGGCAGCAGGGATAAGGCTAGTTTGGGTGGAAAAAAAGTCTAAGAGGAAGAATGTGATAGAAGACTGGAAAAGTTGACAGGATCCAGATTGTAAAAGCTTTTGAAACCCAGTTTGAGGAGTTTTATTTTATCTTAGAGGTAAGAGAAAAATTCTAAAGTTTCTTGAACATGGTAGTAGCAAGATTCAACATGACTTAGAACAATTATCCAGGTTATTATGCGGAGGACAGAATATATAGGAGAGAGACTAGAAGCCAGGAAAGCGATTCTAAGTGGGAGACTACTAAATGGGCCAGGTGGGAAATGATAGGGACCTGATCAACAATGGTAGCCATGTGAATGGTGAAAAGGGGACAGATACAAGATTTGTCACGTACAAAAAATCTAGAAGACATATTCATTGATAGGATTATATGTTGGGATGAAGAAGAGAGAACAACGGCAATGATAACTTTAATACTGTGAATCTAGATGAATGACAAAATGATGATACCCTCAACATATAATTTTCAACAGAAAATGTAGAAGAATGGGTGTGCAGGGTGGGGGGGTGGGGAAGCAGAATAGTGGAAGAGATGGTATGTTTCATCTTTTTTGTGTTGAATTTGAGTTAAGCAGAGAGCATTCAACTAAAGTTCCATCAAGCACTTTGTGATAGGATGAGATAGAGCTAAAAAAGATTAGGACTAAGAGTATCGAAATCGTCATGATAATTGCGGAGATCATGGAAAGAGAGTCTGAAAAAAGAGGTAAGTCTGAAGACAGAACCCTCAAGGAAGGGGGAAGGTATTAATGAGTTCCTGAATGAACAGGAATTAGTATTCAAGAAAAGAGATTGAGATGTCATAGAGCCAGTAGGAGCACAAAAATGCAAGGAGTGGAGAGCATGCAGGATAAGAGAAGAAACAACAGTGCCAAAGAAGAAAACAGAAAATGGGTGATAGAGTAAATTTCCCTGAAAGAAATCTCCATTTATTCATCTCTCTCTCTCTCTCTCTCTCTCTCTCTCTCTCTCTCTCTCTCTCTCTCTCTGTCTCTCTCTCTCTCTCTCTCTCTCTCTCTCCTCTCTCTCTTTTTCCCCCTCTCTCCTTCTCTCCCCCCCCACCCCCTCTCTCTCTACCTATCTATTTTGTGAAGAGAGGACTTCCTTATAGGAAGTTATCATTATAAATATATTCCCCAGGATAGTCTCCTTGTGCTAGGAATTTGCAAAGGAAGTCAGTAACATTTCTTATGGATCCAGCCACATAACCAATTTCCTTTTAAATTAAACACATGCTCTAAGGAGAGAGTCTGAAACAACTTGAACATATAATGAAAGGTATCTCTAAATATTGGCATATGTAAACCAATTCTACTGGAAATAAGAAGATCTGTGGAGGTTGGCACGAGTAAGAATACACTTAAGCAACTCATATCCAGTTTTTACAGCTTATAAAAGGCAGCATTGTTTAATAGCAAGAATATGATATTTACAGCCGGAGGATCTGGGTTTGAATTTCAGCTCTTGACCTTAATTAAATCAAATACTTTTACTAGTCCTCTTTCAAATATGAAGACTGTACTACATCACGGTTTTTAATTTGGGGTTTATGGACTTTTTTATATTGTACTAACTGTACTCTAGTATAAATGGTTTCCTTGGCAGCTCTATGTATTTTTTATTTTTATTTTATTTTATTCATTTAAAATATTTTTTCCCTGAGAATGGGACCATATGTTTTACCAGACTGCTAAGGAGTCCCTGAAATAATAATAGTAGTAAAAGGTTAAGAATTCATGTACTGGATGATAGCTAACTTCCCTTATAGGTCTAGATCTATGCACTGCCTTTTTACTTAACGCTTAATTTTATTTCAATTCCACCTGCTGCTATAGCTTCCCACATAACTAACCCTCATAAAATAGGACCCTGTGTTCCTGCTGTTCTGGGTATCTCCTGATGTTCTATGGACTTCTTGCTTTCTAGGATTCAAGGGTAGCATCCCACTGTGATGATGTCGTTTTAGTGGCAACAGGAGTGGGCAAACCAATAACAATCTTCATGGGAGAACACAGAGATCCTGAGATCTGGTAAGACTATATTAGAGAGTCCCTCACAAAACGATGGGAGGGAAATGCACAAGCTGGTAGCTTACCTTTTTTTTTTTTGTTTGAGGGAAGGCAGGGCAATTGGAGTTAAGTCACTTGCCCAAGGTCACATGGCTAGTAAGTGTTAAGAGTTTGAGGTCAGATTTGAACTCAGGTCCTCCTGACTTCAGGACAGTGCTCTATTCACTGAGCCACCTACCTGCCCCTACCTTCCTTTTTTAAATAATTATTTTTTGTTAATTGAGAGTCACTGATGCGCAGAGGTGGTACAAGGCACACCTTGGAATCAGGAGAACCTCAGTCTAAGTCTGCCTTTGACACACACTGACATATACTTGGACACTGCAAGACATTAGCCTCTGGGTGCCATAAACCCCTCTCTAAGATAAAGTTGCCAGTTTGCATTGATAGGGGGAATTTTCTCACAGAGTTTCCTTATACCAATGAAATCCCAGGTCCAGGAAAGAAATGGGGAAAAAAATCTTGCTGATTTAGGGTTACTCTTCATAGTTTCTACCTGAGTCATGAATTCTCTAGGCATCTTCGGGATAAGTACTTGGCCACCCCACAGTAGTAATGTCTGCAAACCAAAATGGCAGCTTATGTTAGAGGTCACACTTGTGGTTCAGATTTGAGGTTGGAATAAAATGAAGCACTCACACATCTTTGAACAGCAAACAAAATGAGATTTACTTTGTCCTAACACAGCAAGGATATGCAACAAGGATACCAATGGACTTAGCTCCCCAAGTATCTATATGGAAATATGCCGGTTGAACATGGCTACATACCAAGGCAGGTTCTGCTTATTCCAATGTACTTCAGATGTTGATAATGTTATAGGGCCCCAAACCAATTGAGATGGGAGATTTTTTTACCATATGTGACCAGAAAAATACACCAGGAAAGCAGTGGCTAAGTGGGGTCAATACCACCTTGTCTGTTTTTAGGGGACAAAAGGTCCCTATCACTGTAGGAAGAAGGAGAAATAGGCCTAGCACATAGTGAGGGGGAAAGAGAGAAGGCATGGACTTAATTCATCTAGTAGGAAAAGCTGGTAAATATTAGTTATATCACACTAGTCTAAGGAGTTTTTTATTAGGGAATGAGTAATCACTTAAAATTAAGATTTTGGGGGTTGGGGGAGGAAGGAATGCCAAAATCAGAGCTATGCATTAAAAAAGATTGATGTTACATCTGTGAGACAGATGTAATTGGAGGGGGTGAGAGTAGAGGCAGAGAGACCCCTTAGAAGACTTGGAGTGATTCAGATAAGAACAAAGGAGGGCCTTAACTAAGACTGTTTTCATTTGAAATGTAAAGGGACAAATGCAGAGGTGGACATGACAGGAATTAGCAGATGATTGGTTGTGGGAGTGGGGATAAAAGAAAGGGAAGATTCAAAGGTGAATGGAATTTAAAACCAGATTGTAAAGGTATTCAAATATCAGAAAACTTTATATTTTTATCCTGGAATTGCAAGAGAGCCATTGAAGTTTTCTGAGTAGGAGAATGGCATCTCAGAAACAGGAACTTCAATGGATCAGCTTTTTGGATGATGGATTGGAAAGGGTTGTCACTGTCGTTGTTGTGGTTTGTCTTTTGTTTTCAAAAAGGACAATGACATCAGGGAGGTGATGCCATGGCATGCATATAAATAAATTGCATTTAAGTGAGGGAGGGCTGTGTAGTCATAAGATCAGGACTACTGGAGATGGCTTTGGTTACAGTGGGAGACCTTGGTCTTTTTAAGTTAAGGTCTTTAATAGGTTTCAGTTAATCACTAACTGGAAATGCCCAGTTAGTGATTAAGGGAGACAATTTAAAAGGATACTTCAATAGTCCAGGTGAGAGATGTTGGGGAATTTTGGGGAGGAGTGAAGGCAGTGGTTGCAGGAGATATTGTTGAGGTAGAATTGACAAGATGGAAGCTTGATAGTACATGGGAAAGGTGAGGGAAGCTA
>CM053599.1:62129295-62148479 GCA_028646575.1 Pseudocheirus occidentalis
CAATTACTCTCATTGAATTTGGTTTAGGGAAGAAATGGCATAAACTCTAAACTGGGCATCATGCCACACAGGAGAGTAGGGGGTATGGGGTATGAGAGGGGGGATGACGGAGGCGAGGACAGGGTCTGGGGGAGGGATGCTAGAAGCACATACTTCAGTAAAGGGACAGGGACAGGGTGGAGAACAGAGCAAGGGGTGGGGAGGGATAGGAAGGAGAGACAGATGATCACTGTCACAATATGTGCACTATGAAGATGTCCTGTATAATCACACATCCACAGTCTATATTGAATTGATTGTCCTTCCATTGGGGGTGGGTGACAAGGAAGGAATCGAAAGCATCTAGAGTTTTAAGTTCTGTAATACCTGCAACTAGGAATTAAGTTATACAGGGTCTGGAATAGGGAGACCCTCCCTGCCCTACCAGAAAGTAAGAGAGCAGAGCAGGGGAAGGGTTTTACAGTGGGATTGCTGTTTTGGGGTTGGGGCGGGGGTAAGATGGGGAGAAAATTTGTAATTCAAAAATGTAATAACAATGAATGATGTAAACAAGAAAATGAATTTAAAAAATTAGAAGATTAAAACAACTGAAAAACCAAAAAAAAGTACATATTAAATTTACCTGTTAATAACAAATTGCCTTGATCTGGCCCCTTCTGAACTTTTTTTTGGTTTTCTTCTGTTTTAATGATTTACACATGCTTTTAAATTATAGATTAATAAACTTTTATTTTATTCAAATTCTAAAGTTTCTTTATCTACTTCCCAATTAATGGACAACCACTTGTCTTCCAGTTCTAGGCTACTACAAAAAATACTGCTCTAAATGTTTACACGCACACACACACACACACACACACACACACCACACATACCACACCCACACCCAAAATCTTTGTCTTTGTCTTCCTTAGGGCACATACTATGTATGCATTATGTACACACATGCATGCCTACATATGTGTACACACTCATACACATATATGTATATATACACATATACACATGTATATTGTGTATATGTGTGTGTGTGTGTGTGTGTATGAGTTTTGTTGGATCAAAGACTATGAACAGTTTAGAGACCTTTCTAGTATAACTCTAAACTGTTTTCAAGAACAGTTAAACTAATTCACAGCTGTCTATGATACATTAGTGTGCCTGTCTTCTCATAGCTTCTCCAACATTCAACTCTTTTGTCAGTCTTGTGGGTCTGATTTTCCATCTGTTGTTCCTTGTTCGTATAGCTAGGTCCCAGTTAGTGTGAATAATGCATACCTTGAAGGAGTCACATGTATTCAGATTTGTTCTGTTTGAAGTTATAATTACGCAAAATATAGTAATTGGTTCGAGCCCAATGGGAATGTGCTATGGTGCCAATTCTGACAAGCCTTCCTCCTTTTCTTTCTTCCTCTTTCTTCTGTTTTAAACATCTATTTCCTGCATACCTTGAGTAGCCATCCTTCCAGTCACCCATGCGCACAGAACATTGGTTTCATCCTTAACTCCTTCACTTTCTCATCTCACCCTACCAATCTAATTGGTTGACAAATCTGGTCATTTTTTTTTTCTGTCACAAAGTCTCTCCCATCCATCCCTTTCTGTCTCTATACTCACCCAGATTTCATATTAGATAGGACCTGGTCTGCTGTTATAGTCTCTTACAATAATTGGTTTTCCTTCTTTATTTCGCTCTCCATTCCAATCTGTACTCCACATAAACTGCCAAAATCATTTTCCTGAAGTTCTGTTCTGACCATATAATTCCCCTACTTAATAAACTCCAGTGAGCTCCTCTTAACAAAAGGGTCAAACATAAACCCCACCAGAGTTGCCAGGTGGCACAGTGGACAGACTACAGGGCTTGGAATCAGGAAGACTGGAATTCAAAACTGGCCTCAGAGACTTACTAGTTGGGTGACCCTGGACAAGTCACTTAATCCTCTTTGCCTCAGTTTCCTCATCTATAAAATGAGCTGGAAAAGGAAATGGCAAGCTCCTCCAGTATCTTTGCCAAGAAAACCCAAAAAGGGGACACGAAGAGTTGGACATAACTCGACAAAAATGAATATAAACTCTCTTATTGACATTTAAAATCCTTCACAACCAGGCCTCTGCCTACCTTTATAGTACTCTGTTCCCTGCCACAAATGCCGAGGTCTTGCCAAATTGGCCTTCATCCTGTTCCTTATACAGGAGAAGCTGACTCCATTAGGGTGAGTTGGCTCACTCTTCCCTAGGCAGGCTAGTTACTAGGGTAGACCTTACCCCCCAGAGAAAAACACATATTGATGGCAGACTTGATAGACACATCTGAGCACCTCCAGCAACTCAGGGATCCTGAAGACTCAAGTGCTCCTCGAGTCTCCTTCTAGGAGATGGGACTGTTGGTAGCATGAGCTCAGTGAGTGTTTTGGTGCATCTCTAGCCTAGGCCAGCATACAAGGGCTTACTCATCTATAGTATTCAATGTGGTCACCTGGGTCCAGCCTTCCAGTGCTCTTAATTGATGGAACATCGGTCCCCCTAACGTTAATTTGAAGTGTTTTATATTCTCCACACCAAATAGGCCAATCTCATTACTATCTTGAATACACTGTCTGGTTGGTTGTTTTTGGTTCCATTGTTTTTTTTTAGTTACATTGTTATAGTAGTTGCATATATTGTTTCATAGTTCCTGTTTATTTTTACTCTGCCTCAGTTCATAGAAGAATTTCTGTTTCTCTGAATACGTTTCATTCTCCCCAACCAGAAGAGTCTTCTTACCTCCTTCTTCACTCTATATTTCACTCATCCTGTGAAGCCTTTCCTAATAACATCAATCCTTTCTGATATCACCCTTTAACTCTGAATTTTGTACTTGTCTATAAAAGCATGCAAATGAGCAGTGTTAAGAATGGGGAAAGTAGACCACAAAAGCAAACATAACCCACAATAAAACTGAACCAATGTGAGATCATAGATCTACATAGATCAGAGGCCATATAAAAGTAACCTCTCTTATTTTACAGATAAGGAAACTGAGATACAGAGAAGGAATGTGACTTGGCTAAGGTCACACAAGTAGCAGAGTTGACCCCATGTTTAGCTCTATTTTCACCAAACTATGCCGCTGTAATTACAAAATTAGAAAATAATACTGGTAATTAAGCCCATGGAGATGGCCCTTGGGGCGCGAGGTGGCTCTGTGGATAGACCACTGGGCTTGAAATCAAGGAGACTCATCTTCATGAGTTCAAATCTGGCCTCAGACACTCAGCTGTGTGCCCTGGGCAAGTCACTCAACCCCATGTGCCTCAGTTTCCCTATCTGTCTTATCTGTAAAATGAACTGGAGAAGGAAATGGCAAACCATCGCAGTGTCTTTGCCAAGAAAACCCAAATGCAGTCACAAAAGTGACCAAAAAGCAACTGAACAACAACAAAAAGGTCCCTTGACAACAGTATGTGGTGAAGGATCGTTAGGAACAGATATCTCTGGGAGTCATTTAAACATGTAGATGGAGGGTGGACTAGTAAATATTGGGAAAGAAGAAGAGTATAGATTCTGTTTCTAACATGGTGTGATCTTGATCATCAAGTAACTTAGTTTGTTTCCTCATCTGTAAAGTAGTGGAATTAGATTAGATATCCTCTGAGTCTCCTTCTCCCTTTAAACTTATGATGCTTGGAGAACTTACGCCATTGTTTCAAAAAGCAGAATAACTTGCAGATGAACAAATGAGGTGAACTGTCTATTTGAGATTGGGGAATGGCTTGGAGTGAGACCTCCACAGGCAGAGATGGTCTCTTCGGGTGGTTATTATTGATGGCAACACCCTCTAGCTCCACTTTGTGATTATGACAATATCTTTAAAATTCCTTAGGTCTTCCTTGGATTTGGAGTGAGGGGAACCAGCTTTAGTTCCTGATTCTCATCTGTGTGAGCTTGGGCAAGTCACTTATTTAAAAAAATACCCAGTGTTCAGTTTGGTTTGGTTCTTTATTTTGATTATGTTGTTTGTTTTTGTTTGATTACATTGTTATGGTGGTTGTACATATTGTTTCATAGTTCCTACTTATATTTACTCTGCATCAGTTCATAGAAGAATTCTGTGATTCTCTGAATTCTTCATATTTGTCATTTCTTATGATAAAGTAATATTATATTACAGTCTTATAACAGTTATTTTAGTTAGCTTCTAATCAATGGGTGCCCACTTTATTTCTAGGCCTTTCCTCCCCACAAAAGTGCTGTTGAAATACTTTTGTGTATATGTAAAGCCCTACTTTCTATTTTTGACCTCCTTGGCGTATATGCTCTGGAGAAGTCCCTTCTGTGGGTCTTAGTCTCTTCATCTGTAAAATGAGGGCATGGGACTAGGTGATTTCCAAAGTCCTTTCTCTCTCTAAATCCTATAATCCTTTGGGTTTTCTAATACTTGGCACTGACACCTCTCTTTGGGTCGGTAGGGCTTCTCTGCGGGCTTCATTAGTCTTTTGGAATGCCTTAAAGGACTTCACACATGATTACCTTTTCAAATGGCCTCTTTTCTATGACTTATTTACCTCTCAAGATCTGCTTATTGTCCCAAACTGTGGGTAATGAGGTGGGAGGAAAAGATGCTTGTATGGTCCACTTATTTTTTTCTCTAAGCAATCCCATATTTCTGGAATGAATTATCGGGAATCCCTTAAGCACTGCAAAACTTTTAGGAGGCTTAAAGGTCTTTGGTGTTCAAGTCTTAAATCTATATGGCATGTGATTAGGAAAGGAATGCTCCGACAGTCTGTGCTTTTCTTCTGTATATACTTAGCTGGCATATAAAAACAAGCAGCTTTAGAAATGAGCTGGTTACTCCTAGGTACTTGCCAATGAAAAGAAAAAAAAGTAGTGAAAGCAGAATCCAAGTGTGATCTGTGAAATAACCAAGAGAATGTTTTATAGGAGGAATTAGTGGAGATTTTTCTTCTGAAAAAAAAAAAAGAAATGTGGTTAAAAAAAGAAAGCACCAGATTTCATCCAACTTCTCTCTCTAATCCTGACTGCCCAGAGGCAGAAAAGTTTGAATCCACATTTTAGAAACTATTCACCTGTGTGCTCTCTGAAGGGGGGAGGGGGAACCCCAAGTTCAAATATACATATCTGACCTCCAGTCAACCACCTTCATTTAGCAGAGCATTTGGAAAAGAAGACTCCCAAACTTCTTTGCCTGGGACAAAGACAAAGTGTCTGATTCACTTATTTTGTGACTTACTATTCAAGCACTGGGTTCAGCCAATGGTAGTTTGTATGATGAATGTGGACAGAATGAGAAACACCGTTGTGAAATAAATTAATTTTGTGTTGTCACCCTTTTGAAAGATTCTGGTAGGACCACTGAGGTTGAAAATCTTACTCATGAGAAACCTTGATGTTTTGATGTGACTAACATTTTTTTTTTTGCCTATTTAGTCCTTGCTGGTCACTCCAGTCAAGCCTAATAAAGGGTACATTCTGTTGTCCTGGTCCCTTTACACTGGGCCAGGATTGTACTGAGATCCTGTCATTAGATATAACTCACTTTCATAGGGCACAACCCACCTTACAAATTGGAAGTTTAGGATGCAATTTATAATAGGAACAGACAGAAAGTAGACTGGGATCCAGTGGTAGCTTTTCTAATGTGGGGCAGTCTGCTGTGATCTCTCTCTGGATTATGCTGGGATTGCCAGTGGGTAAATGTATGTGACTGGCTGCAGCATATACAACCCTTTCCCAGCTTCTGTGCTTTACTATTGGTGGGCGTTCCCTGTATCTCAAGCTTTCTGGAAAATGAAAAATAGCTTCTTTTTTATATGTTTAGATGACAGTTTCCCCCTTTCATATCACATTCATTTCTCCTATAAACCAAGAAAAAATAGTGAAACCAAAACCGATGGGCCAAGCAACCCTATCTAAGAGAACATGCAATACAGCAAACCCTTACTTCACCAACCCTCTACTCAAAAAAAGGGATTGCATTTGTTCCTGTCTTGTCATGATGCATAATTCTTCATTGTTTTCATATTCAGCATTGTGTAATCATTGGGCATATGTTTTCTTGCTACTGCATTCTGTGCATCATAGTACTTCATACAAATCTCCCTGTATTTCTCTGAATTCCTAATATTAATTGTTTTTTAAAACTCAAAAATCTTTCATTACAATTGTTATCTGCTAGGCCTGACTCAGATTTAGCTAGTGTTTCAGGTTTGAGATGGGGAAGAAATGAGACACTCTTGGAACATCTAACGCTTAACAAAAAGAGGTATATTTAGTCATAACATAGAACAGATAAAGAGCAAGGACACTGTGATGATTTATTTTATGTATCCACGTCAGTCATGCTGGTTCCTGGGATAGAAAACTTAGAGAATTGCTCCCCATTCCTCATGCGTTGTAGATATGCCACAGGGAAGCTGCAAAAATTATTCTTTGGATTGAGTAAGTCTCAAGAATGGCTTCAAATATTTTAAAGGAAAAAATGCAGCTTCAGTTAGGGTAGGGTCTTAGGAAAAGGTAGTGTAGTCTGTGTAATAGGGACTACAGTAAATAGATTCCAGCAGTTATATAGCACAATTTGTCTAGCTATTTCATAACTGACTTTTTTCTTTCTGTTGTTGACCTTAAGTCTAGGACTGCTTTATTTGGATCTCAGAGTATAAATGTTCTAATGGTTTTTCTCACACAATTCAGAATTATTTTCCAGATGAACTAGATTAATCCTATCATTCCATAGTCTCCAGTTGACTCTTTTTTTTAAAACTATGTTTGTCCAATTGTGATGTATAAGACGAAACTTTGGAGTTGTTTTAATTTGCATTTCTCTTATGAGTAGTTATTTAGAACATTAAATTCATCATTTGCACTTCTCCTGAAAACTTTTCAAATCTTTTGACTACAAAAGAAGTTTCATCACAATAAGTCTGAGGACCTCCTGATGACAATCTCTGTCTTCTAGCTCTGGGCCTGGAATCAGGAAATCCTGAGTTCAAATTTGGACTCATTTACTGACTATGTGGCCCTGGGCAAGTCACTTAACATCTATTTGCCTTAGATTTCTCAACTATAAAATGGGGATAATAATAGCACTTACCTTATGGGGTTGTTTTAAGGATCAAATGAAATATTTGTACAAAGCACTTAGCACTGTGCCTGACACAAAGCAGGTATTATATAAATCCTTATTTTCTCTCCCTTTCATGCCCGTCCCACCCCACATTTCTGGGACTTTCCGCGGTTAGTGGGATTTGAATTTCCTCAGTCCTGTGGAGCATTTACTGAGATTTGTGGATCATCTCTCTACAATGAACAAGGACTGGTATTTGCTTTTGGAATGACATAAGATATGGCCAGTAATTACTGAATGACAAGGGCTTTCTCGGCCCCAAGCCATTTTTGATAGATTCCAAAAGCTGCTGTATTGTCATGAGCAGTTTGTGTAATTTGGGTATGGGGAGGGTATGGAGGACGATGGATGCAAGGTGCTAGATACATGACTGTAGAGCAGTCCCACTCTTTTATAACTCAAGGCATTATGGTTTGTCATTGGCTCCTTGTGGAGCATTGGACCATGGGTCTTCCTTAATCCAGCTCCTATGGTTTTTGATCATGGTTCTTCACACATGGACAATGTCTTTCGACCCTATTCTGTTTTCCATCTCCGTTACTGGCCTGGGCTGAAAATTGTGTAGAAGCAACCCTAGGTAAAACTGTGACAGTTGGGAATTTTACAATTGTGCTAATTGTATGTGTGTGTATGTATGTATGTATGTATGCATCCACATATGCATATCTATCTATCTATCTATCTATCTACAGATAGATAGATAGATATAAATATAAACATATACATTGTGCAATTGTACTAATTGTACTCTTCCTCTCTCCAGGAAAGCAATGTTAAAAGTGTATTGAGAGGGTGCAGCTAGGTGGTGGCTAGGTGGTGCAGTGGATAGGGTACCCACCCTGGAGTCAGGAGAATCTGAGTTCAAATCTGGCCTCAGATACTTGACATACTTACTAGCTGTGTGACCTCGGGCAAGTCACTTAACCCCAATTGCCCTCCAAGAAGCAAAAAAAAAAAATTTAAAAAGTATATTGAGAGCTGCCTTAGACTCAGGAAGTCCCATCTCTGACCCATACTAGCTGTATGCCTGCATAAATCATTTAACCTTTCAGTGTCTTGACAACTCTGATCAGATACACAGCAGAGAAGATATTAACCTGCATAGGTAGAGGGAGATTCCTCATCTGGGAGTGCCTTATGCCTGTGAAATTACCTATTCTATACTATACTATTCTTATACCTATTCTAATGCCACTTTCTCTAGATGATTTGTTTCCCAGGCTCCTTAAAGGTGGGCATTACATGTTTTTGAATTTATATCCCCAGGGGACTTGGCATTTTACATCAGGCTTGATAAATCTATTGATTCCTTATGTTGGTACCCTTTCCCTTCTCATGCCACTCTCCACCTTCCACCTGTTTAGTGTCTGATTCTTTTTTGCTCACTGTCAAAGTGAAGATTGATAGACATGCCAGCACTACTGAGTCACTTAATTATGTGGCTTTTAAATGTTTCTTGTTGGCTCTGGTTACCTTCAAAGGACATCCCCTATGCTTCCCTGTGAGCAATAGTAGATATTTCTGCTTTATCCCTCCCTGCCTCGAGGCAGCTGGTGGTACTGAGGCTAGAGGGCCTGAGCCTGAATCAGAAAGATTGGGGTCCAAACTTGGCCATTTTAACCAACTGTCTGACCTGATTCAAGTCACTCAACTTCTGTCTGTCTCAGTTTTCTCAGCTGTAAAATAAAGATAGCGTAATAAAAGCAAGTTTTTTTCCTGCCTAGAAGCCTAGGGGCAATCCCAAGGACTAGAGCTTTTTCAACTACTTTAAAGAAAACATATCCCATTCCCTCCTACCCCCAAATATCATGTATCTTTCTAGAAATGACTGTTAGCCATACTCTTTTGGTTATCTAAGGAAATCCAGTCAAAGCAAAACCATTATTTTCTATAACCTTTCTTGGCTCTCTTGCAGAGAGGCAGATGCTGATCCACTAACAATTTAGAGTTGTCTGTGCCTCCCTATAAATCATTTGGGTGCCTTCCCAGGGGTAATATGGAGAAAACCCCATCATGTTCCATCTAGTGTATCTTGCTGAGGTGTGCAATCTGAAGAAAAAAAAGACTCCTTCTCAAATATTTTCCATAGTGCTAATAGAATACATAAATAAAGCTCTTAAAACAGCTAGGTCCTGTTGCTTAGATAAGAATCAGAGTGCGCTCCACATCATCCTTGTCAAGTGGTTAGATAATTTCTGGTTCAATATCTCTAGCAATGGGAAATTCTCCGCAGGCAGATGTTTCTAGTCTAAATTGACCCTTTCCTCTCTTCCCCAAAGTCAGATGAACAATGATCGCTTTCAAATAGATCATGCACATAGAGCTGTAAAGGATATTAGAGGCCATCAGATCCAAGATTTTTATTTTACAAATGAGGAAACTGAGGCCCAGGGAAGTAATTTGCCCAAGATGTATCTGTCTTCTTTCTTCCTCAGCCTTGATGATGCTGCTCCCTTCCCTATTTGACATCAGAGCCAGCGTTCTTTGAACTAATAGTGTAATTTGTATATTTTGTTCCTTCCGTCTAGTTAGCAAGCTCTTGAGAGTAGGAACCAAGGGTTCTATTTCTTTCTCTTGGCCCACAGGACAGGTAAAAGTTTTGAGAAAATGTATTTGCTACTTGTTGGAGGACCCATTCTGAAAATCCTAAACCTTGTGATACATGGTCTTATCCAGCAGATGGCAGCCTTGTACTTCTCTTTAGATTATAATGGACAATACTGTACCCTTGCCTCCAGGGTTTAAATTAGATTGGGAATTATACCTAGAAAAACTAGAAACAAGAAATGTTAGTGTTGGTTTCAGTGAAAAACAAAAACAAAAGCCTTAAGAACGATATGATCCAAGAAATCTCTTCCTTCTTAAGTCAGGACTGAAAAAGTATCACAGTAGATAAAGTACTAGACTGAGATTCAGGAATTGTTGGATTTTAATGCCCTTAATAGAATTTTAATACACTTAGTAGCTAAATGTCACAGAGAAAGTCATTTAACCTATTTGGGACTTAGTTTCCTCATCTGCAAAATTGGAATTATAATGACATTACTTAACACGGACATTGACAGGTTCCATGGTGAAAGCTTAGGGTCAGAAAGGCATTGACAACAAATAACTTGATGATGAGAAAAGCAAGAGAGAATATCTGGGTAAACAGAAGCATAAGAAATAGATATTCTTCAAGCTTACCTCAGCTAAGTTACATCCTTGGACTTCTTCCCTCTTGGAGGGGAACCCTTTCCCCCAGCAAACTCAGCATGAGGAGTGGGAGGGTAACCATGCAATGTCTAAGGTAGCAAGTTATCTTTCTGCCCATTCTAGAGTAGATCTCATTTCAGTAAAGAGGCTGTAAAAGGAATTCATTCTTGTCTATAAAGATCCATATGGTCACTCCCATACGCTGATTCACCTAGACCCTTAAATGAAGAGTACACAAATGAGTCTGTGTAGCTAGAGTGAATGGGGATGGCCAAAACATCTCTCAGAATTTACATCATTTAATAAATGTTTGCTTTGTAATATTGTTGAATGACAGATATCTAGGAATCATGGTGGTGATTAGGGCATAGCATCAGGACTGTTCATTGGTTGCTAGGCTAGAACATGGGAGATGACTGTATTATTTTTGAAGGGTGGAAAGGTGGCACAGTGGATAGAACTCTGGGCTGGGAATCAGGAAGACTCATCTTCCTGGGTTCCAGTCAGGCCTCAGTTATGTGACCCTGGTCATGTCACCTAACCCTGTTTGCCTCAGTTTCCTCATCTATAAAATGAGCTAGAAAAGGAAATGGCAAACCACTCCAGTATCTTTGCCAAGAAAACCCCAAATGAGGTCATGAAGAATCCCAAATGACTGAAAACTGACTGAACAACAACAAATTATCAAAGGAGTCTCATTATAAGTGATCTTTTTGAATGACTTTATTAATAACTACCAAAAAACCCCCAAACCCAACAGCATTTCAACCTGAGTAAAGTTACTAGTCTATCATCCCTTTTGAATAATAGGAAAATTTTCCTAGTATGTGTGTATGAGACAGAGAGAGACAGAGAGTGAGAGAGAGTGAGAGCGAGAGAGAGCGAGAGAGCAAGAGCGAGAGAGAGAGAGAGAGAGAGAGAGAGAGAGAGTGTGTGTGTGTGTGTGTGTGTGTGTGTGTGTGTGTGTGTGTGTGTTATGGGCTATAACCAATAGGAAAGACTGATTTCCTGATATCATGACCCCAAGGCAAGAGTGCTGATTGGAGGCTTATGGGAAATGAGAGATATTCAGGAATCACGTTGGTGATCAGACCATAGCATCAAGACTTTTCATTGGCTGCCAGGCTAGAGTCTGGGAGATGAAAACATTTGACTGCACTATGGAGATGTGTGGGAAGATGGAAGAGGGGAGCATGCAAGACCAGAGCTAAGACAGATGTAGAAATGGCCTCTACTCAAGTACCTGTTCGACTCATGCTAATGTAGTATTCTCTATTGCTTTTGTATTTGTTTATATGGGGACTGGAATTGACCTCTCTGGTGATAGAGGTGGAAAATAGCTTTATTTTTCTGCTAACAGAGGTGAGCTCCATTTTTGTCTTTATATGATTTATGATAAATAGACTTTATATTCAAAATATTATGTTCAAAATTAGCCTTTGTTCCGTATTGGAAAACGAAGTACTGAATTCAGATAGAGAGAGAGAAAAGTATAAAGAGACAGACAAAGACTTGGGCTTTGGCTGGGATTGCACAAAGAGATATTAGCTATAGAAATGTAATTAGAGAGAAAATCTCTACAGCTGAATGCAATCCAGATGCCAAGAGTAGACACACAAGATATGTATTGCTCAATTCAGCTTAACTCAGAAAACATTTATGAAGAGAAATCGAAGACAAAAATGAAATAGGTTCCTGCCCTTAAGCATTTATGATTCTATCTGAGAGACATATCATGAACACAGATAAGTGTATCAAAGATTATTCTGGTCCCTACTGTTAGAAGGTCAGATTCATACATTTTACCCTTCCCTCGAGGTTCTTTGGTACCCTTTGGGTGGTTTGGGGATGTCTAGTCTCTCTGCCATTAGCCCCCTGATTCTATTCTCTCAATTGTAAGGGGGCCTGCACCCTAGTTTCATTTGATGACTTAACAATCATATTAGCTTTTACAAAGACATAATTGCTTAAAATCTATAGCAAGAATAAATAGAAAACATCCCTTGAAATATTTGGGGGGCATAATATACCCTGCATACTCCTCAGTGTCCGGGGAGGGGAAAAGAGATTAGATTCCCATCCTAGTTTAGTACCTGTATAGCACAGGTGCACCAAACTTCAAATCCAAAAACCCACTTGGCTTCAGGTCTGGCCACCGTGGCTTCTTTTGACTTCCTTAATGGACACACTGCAACATACAGCCTGAAATTTTGCCTCCAAGGTCACCTTGCCTTGAGTCTAGGTCCAGTGTGGATTCTACTGCCTACATCTGGGACTAAAAACAACAAATAAAATATGCCAGGAAAAACAACAACACCCCCCTTCCCTAAGAAATACCCCTCCAAAACAAACTCAAACCTGTTTCTCTTAGTCATAGGACCTAAAAGGAGGAGGGGGCAGGGTGAGGGGAAAACAGTTCTTTTCTTCAACATTTCTGTTCACTGCACCTCTGTTGTTACTCACATTACCACCTTGAACATCACCAGAAAGAGACAGAGTTTCTAGTCTCCCAGCCTCTTCTTTTTAAAGACCAAGTCTATTCCGCTTTTGCAGTCAATTTCTTTGAAAGAAGGTGTTCTGAACCATATAGTGGTGGGATGCAGAATGTCTTCTTTCACATCTGGTCCGTAGCCTCCCTGTCATTTGGGTGCTTCCATGTAAGGTGATCTGGGCGCGCAAAAAATAAATCCTTGTTACATAAATGAATACAAAATTACTTGAAGAGAGAGAACTTGAAGAGATAGCTGGAAAGAACTGGAGAAGACTTGACAAAGAAGATAATATCCGAACTGATTCTTGAATAGAGATGGTGATTTTGAGTGGCAATGCAGTTCAGCTTAATGCAACAAATACTTAACTAAGTGTTATTTATTTTCAGACAGTGCTACCTGTTGGAGCTACAAAGACAAATATATCGAGATTCTTGTATCAAAAACGTTTACATTCTATTGGAATGCATTAATATAACAAGAGAAAGGAGATTTTATTAATGCTTTCCAATTTCATTTTTTTCTAAAAAATTAATGTTGCACTGAGCTATGTTAGCAAAACCAAAACTATTGTATGTGTTCATTATATAAAACTCTCAATAGTTTTCTGTAAGGGTCTCTGAGCTATGAACAATTTTCTAGCATTCTATTATTCCAATGAAAAATTGCTTATATCAGCATTAGCCTCTTCCAGGTGCTTCCTATGTAATTCCATTATCTAGAAACTGATTTTGGTTGAATGTATGATGAAATATTTGACAACTGTCTTCAGAAAGCTGGAGGACATCACGTAGAAAAGGATTCAACTTAGTCTCCTTGGCTCCAGATGGGTTCAGGGATTTTGAAAGAAGTACTGAAATTGATTAAAAAAAAAGTAATTACTGAGGGGCAGCTAGGTGGCATAGTGAATAGAGCACTGGCCCTGGAGTCAGGAGGACTTGAGTTCTAATCTAACCTCAGACACTTGACACACTTACTAGATGTGTGACCTTGGGCAAGTCACTTAACCCCAATTGCCCCACCTTTCCCCCTCAAAAAAACCCACAATTACTGAGCTTCATTCAAACAAGCAAAACATGCCTTCACCACTGGGAGGAGAGATGGTATTATGAAACAGTTGATACTAAGTTGAAACTTAAGTCATTCGACTATTGAGCAGAATTCTTTTTGTAATGGGATTGCTTTTGGACTCTTTCATTGAGAATCTCTTTATGTTACTTTTACCCATTATAATGTAAAGGTCATATGATTGAAATGAACTCTAGGGTTAATATACATTTGTTCTCATAAATATAATAATGTGAAATGAAATGCAGATAAATGTTTGCCATGCAATCTTGTACAAATCACTAAAGCTCTCTGAGTCTCAGTTTCTTCATTTGTGAAGTAGAAAGAACAGAGTAGATGATCCCTTTTCTGCATTAGTATTTTTTCACTAAATGATTAAGTTTCTAGTTAATGAAATTTTAAAGTCAGTGGATCATCTAATCAAACTTTACAAAAGCATCTTCTCTGTGCACATTGTCTTGTGAGTTTTTGGACAAGATTTCAAATGGCTGCAAGAGCAAAATCCCAGAGCTTTGCAGCTGATGGCTTCCTTCTGGATGTTCTAAAGGTTACATGGGCTAAAACCTCCTGACTCCTGGAAGATTTCCTCTGCTCTGATCCAAGCTGGGAGGGGAAGGGGTTGTCTCCCTTTGTCCAGTCTGCTTTTTTCCAGATGGCTGATGACCTGTTTCTAAGGTCAACTCATCCTTCAGCCAGAAAGAAAACAAACTTTCTTTTTGAATTTGTAAGTTGTATTAGCAGATCAACTTTTGAAAAGGATTTAGAGGGTAAGGAGGAGGCAGAGAGGTTGATAGGGAGGAGGAAGCATTCTCTTGCCAGCTGTTTAGTTACTTCTTTTCTCTAAAGAGATCTAGAACCTCCACCTCCACCTCCATCTCAACCTTTCTCACTTGAACTGGATTCTTTCTTCTTTGTTCTCAGTCTCCTATTAGATTATATTTATTAGTTAGAAGAATGTCTATCTAAATCAGCACCTAGGCTTAGAATAATAATAATTCCCATTTAAAAAGTGCTTTAAGGTTGGCAAAATGCTTTCCTCACAACTATCCTATGAAATAGGTGTTGTTGATGTTTTTGCCCAGTTCAATGGACGAAAAAATATATTTTCCCCTAGTAATCCATGAAATCATGAGGCAGTGTGGTGGTGGGGGTGGTGGTGGTGGTAGTGGTGTGTGTGTGTGTGTGTGTGTGTGTGTGTGTGTGTGTGTGACAGAGAGAGGACAGAGAGAACAAAAGAGAGACAGAGGAAGAGAACAAAAGAGAAAAAGAGATGCACACAGAGAGAATGAGAGAGAGAGAGACAGAGAGAGGTGGCAAAGGAAAAAACAGGGAGGGAGAGGGATCCAGAAAATAAAGCAAGAGAGAGGGTTACTACATTGACCATATGATCCAGGGCTATGTGACCTTAGGCATATTACTTCAATGGAACTCAAGTTTCCTTAAGTGTAAAATGAGAGCTTTGGACTAGATGCTCTCTAATATTCTTTTCAACTTTAGCTTTTTTGAGTTTATAAAACTGTGAGATAATTTATATAAAGCTGAAAGCAATATATAAATGTCAGATTTTCTAATTATTATTCTGAATGATACAAACACACATAGATCCATAAACACACACACACACAAACACACATAAATATATATTGCTGCAAAAAATTACTACTAGTAGTTGAAAATAACATTGAGAAATTCTTTTAGTAGATTTCTCTGTAATTCTTAGGGCTTTTCTGGGCTGTAGGTTCTCATTTTGGGTAGGATTCCTTGCCTTTTTTGGTTCATGAGTCACATATCTGCCAATGACCCAAATGCACCCAAGTAATCTTCTATGTAGCTGCTTTGTTCCATAGTCCTTGACAACCCTCCAAAGTCATGTCATCAACAAAAGATACATAAAAAAGATGTCTTCTCCTTTCTCTTAAACTGAAGATTCAGCAATAGTTTCCTTTCTCTCCTTATCCTTTTCTATTTGCTTTAAAAGCACTCTTTTTCAACAAAAAACTAATGATTTCTTAACTTTGCATTCTAAAATAATTAGGATTTCTTCTATGTGATAAAACAAGTGGAAAATAGCCAGTGAACTTTTTTCCTAATTATTTCCAAAAGCATTTTATGGGAAATACTAATTTATACCCCAGTCTGTGAAATTAACACTAAGATTAACCTTTTCTACCAACTGTAGCCATAGAAAGACAATGGGACTGTCTAAAGGTAGCTGGGCCCATCAGGTTCTTGGCCCTTTACAATGTCAGCCTTTGTTCATTCATTTCCATTCTGCCACCCTACCCCCACAGAAGGGTTACTTAAATTCTCCCTTTTATAGCTGTACTGGTTGAAGTAACTGGGGATATCTGACCTGGAGAAAAGACAGGGAAAATATGATTTAAATATTAGAAGAATTGTCATGTACAAAAGGAATGAAAATTCTTCCCTGTAAGACAGAATTTGAAATAGTTGGTTATTATCTTCCTTATAGTATGTGAATACAGTCATCATGTATCCTCCCTCCCTTCCTCTCAATATCTTCACTGTCACCAATACTTCCCATTAATTTCTTTGACTGTTCCTGCTATTATATGACTCTGAGACCCTTTGAGCTTGGGGGAGCCTTCTCTGGAAGCCCTCCAGCTTTCCAAGTTCTTCTTAAAAAAAATCCATTTAATTTTTAATTTATGGAAAAAATAGCATTTCTATAACAACATAATAAAAAAAGATGATTGCATATGAAATTACAAATCTACTATGTACAACTTGCTATTCCTTTTAAATATATAATAAACTTACCTTATTAAATATGCTCCCAGAATGGAACACAATACTCTTGACCAAGTCTGCCTAATATAGATGAGAGATACTATGGCATAGTACGCTGGGTATATAGAACAAGACACTGGACTTTCAGTGAAGATATTGGGTTTCTGGCTCATGACTCAGATCCTGAGCAAGTTACTTCTCTAAGGCCTCATTTTTCTTATCTGTACTATGGGGGCCCGGGTACTTACAGAGTAATGTTTTATGAGATTGCTGATTTATTGAGAATCTGAGTGGTACAATGGACAGAATTCTGCACTGAGAATCTGAAAATCTGCTGATAAACTCTGCTTCTCTCCCTGGCTAATTCTGTGACCCAGGAGAACTTATCTTCCCTCCTTAAATTTCAGTCTCTATCTGTGTGATGCTTTGTTATAAAGAAACAGTTTTTAGATTGTGACAACCTAATGACCTCAAGGCCCACTTAGTTCTCTCCTCTTTGGCTCTAGGGAATTTATTTTAGAAGAAAAGTTCTGAGTTTAGTCAGGAAAATTCCTAACACCAAGGCAGAGGTTGTATTCTTTGCCAAACCATCCATTTATTTATGTCTCTAGATAATGAGCTTGCCTTCTTTGTGGTTGAAGCAGTTGAATAGAAACATTGGGTAACAAAACAGTAGGTTACATTATAGTGTCTCTGGATAGATAGACTTTAGAAAAGGGAAGCAGGGGAAAAGTTGACCTTTCTTGTAATTATCCTTATCCTGGATTCTATTTTCAGATATGCTTGTACAGACAATGGCTCTTCTTGAGATCTCCCTTCTCTGTCACAATCATTAGGTCATTTGATGAGCTGAACCTTAGCATACATACATCCAGAGGGCTAGTGCCATACCAGTCAAATTGATTTTTCCCATCTCTCTCTCTGTCTCTCTCTTTTCTGGAGAGCTGGATATTAGGCTACAGCTTCATAAAAATCTTTTAACAATGACACAGGCAGGAAGTTTATGTAGTACTGTTTTTACCTTGTCCGTCTCTTTTCTGCTGCATGAAGTAGAGAGGCTTTGTCTACTAATGAAGAGAAAGGCAGTATATGAAAAGACATGAAAACATGAGGTAAGTACAAAGTCAAGGACTTGGAAACTGAAAGGGAATGGGCAACTCCTCTTGGCCACTGGTGACTTCAACTGAATGAAGGACTGGAGATCAGAGACAATGAAGGAACACAGGAGGCAGAAAGAATTTCTCTCTCCATTTGACCTGCCTTTGCCTATACTTCTGTTCCAAAAGCAATGGGTAAAAAAATAGTCAGTGGGTCTCTGTCGGTGACAAGAATCTGAAAGAAAAACAATGACCATATAGGGTTTACTGTATTATCTTCTTCCCATTAATGACCTGCCTCAATGAGGAGCTGAGATCTGCAGTGAGAGTTCATAAGTCTTCAGGTTATTCACTGGTCCTGTTGGAGGCTTGAGTTTGATATCGTTTATGAATTGTGTTGTATCATCTATACTCTTGGTTGTTTGTAGGAGGAGTGGCTCTGTGACTAAGCAAAGTTATTCTCCATGGACTTCCAATTCATCATATATGAGGTGGCTGGACTAAATGGCTTCTGAGACAAATGAGATGCACATGCAAAGAGGCAATCAAAGGAGAATCCTTGTTTTCCAAGGAAAAGGTTGCAGAGCATTTCTACAGAACCATTGCTACTCCTCAAAAAATGTGCTTATGTGGCAGTAGGAATTCCTGGTGCTCAATAATGCAAATCTGCCAAAGAATGGCACAATTTTCTAGTAGCTTTGCAAAACCATTGCAAAATACTGTGGGCTTGCACTCATGGGCTTCTCCTCTCTCTCTCTCTCTGTCTCTCTCTCTCTCTCTGTCTCTCTCCTTTCTCTCTGTCTCTCTCCTTTCTTTCTTTCTTTTTCTTTCTTTGTTTCTTTGTTTGTTTGTTTGTTTGTTTCTTTCTTTCTTTCTTTCCTTTCCCTTCCCTCCCTCCTTCCTTCCTAGCTTTCTTTTTCTTTCTTTCTATTAATTGCCAAAATAAAAATCTCCTCTCTCCTCTTTCTTCTTCCTTTTTAAAGGTGATAATTTGGAGAATTTATCATTTTCTCTTAGTGCTTAAGCAACAGTAACAAGATTTGACACTCCTTTTCCTATTGGCCCAAGCAGCTGTGTACCAATCAACAGTCTGATCTGGCATCGCTTATTGTATTGTCTCCGATCCCTAATTAAAGAAGAATGTTAGATGTACAATGTAGCTTTGATTCAAATCCTAAAAAGTTCTGAAATATCCTAACCCAGATTGGAAAGCCTGATGGGGATTAGGGGAGAGGGATGGGAATATAACATGTTTACCACATTAATTTTTTTGGGGAAAAGACAGAATATCAGAATTTAGGACCTATGCAACTTTATTCATTTTTTTTCTAAATAAATTTTTATTTGTTCTCTTGTTTACATCATTCATTTTAATGAGATTTTTGAATTACAAATTTTCTCCCCGTCTTTCCCCTACCCCAATCCCAAAACAGCAATCCCACTGTAAAGCCCCTCCCC
>CM053599.1:62148979-62180435 GCA_028646575.1 Pseudocheirus occidentalis
AGATTGGCTAAACTGCTTTTCCTCCCTCAAATTTAGCTTCAGAGTTCCATTTTCACTGACCATTTCTAATTCTGTCTTGCTAAAAGTGAAGATCCCTTCAGGTGCTGTAGATCTGCTCCCTGGGGTAGACTCACACTGTGGCTCCTCCCGAGCACCCTGGGGCCTGGCCAAGGCTTCAGTTTCAGGCTGGGCTGGCCTCGGCTCCTGGCCTACTGAATGAACCCCTCTTGCTGAGCTGCCTTCAGTGAGAGATATGTTTTCTGTATTTTTGTGAGTTTGACAGCCTTAGAATTTGTTTAGGGTCATATTTTATGGGTATTTTGGGTGGCTGTGTGGGAGCTGCGGAACCTTGCTGCTTCTATGCCACCTCTTGGCTCCGCCCCCTCAACTTTATTCATTTTGAACAAATTTATCCATTTTGAACAAATTCCTTCTGAAATCCAACAGTAAGAATCCCCTTGTGGTAACTTTTTTTAAAAATATAATCACTGGAAACACAAGAAGATAACATATGGAGATGATAACTGAGAGGTCAGTATATAAAATATGGTCAATTTTGTTAAAATCATTCAGAGGTAAGCATAAGGCAAAGATACATAGAATATTGTCTATTCACCCTATTTGCAATAGAAAAGGACCATGGCCTGTGGCCCCAAAATTTAGGTTAAATCACAGCTCTGCCACTTATTCCCTGGGTGATCTTGGACTGACCATATCACCTAAATTCATTGCATCTGAATTTCTTCATTTATAAAATGAAGATATTTGTAAATTTGTAGTACTATGATCAAAGAGATTATCATTTAAGAGAAGAAACATTATTTTAGGGAAGAGCTTAACCATTCTATGGTCATTGTCACTGAGCCAATTATTCTTCAGAAGGTTAATTATTTAGAGGGATAATTTAAGCCTTTGGTGCAACTAAGGTATCATTTTAGAAAATTGTTATAGCAATATGGAGAGTGGAACTAAGATGCTTTTAATTTATTTATATTTTAATGTACTAGGTGGTATACTTTTAATATACCAGATGTGTTGGTGGTGCGGTAGACAGATCATTGAACTTGGAGTCAGGAAGATCTGAGTTCAAATCAAACCTCAGATACTTATTAACTTAGCTGGGCAAATTAACTGGGCAAATCACATAACCTCTGTTTCCTCAACCATAAAATGGGTGAGAATGGTAATAGCACTTACCTTGAAGGATTGTTGTGAGGAACAATAAGGAAATAAAAGAAGAGTTGTAAAAACATTTTAGCCCAGTGCCTGGTACATAGTAGGTACTTTGGAAATGCTTATTCCCTTCCCTTTTCCCTACTATATGTCATTTAGAAAAAAATTAACAGGTATTTGTTTTTATCCTTTCCATTCTGACAGCCCCTGGTCCCCTCCAATAAAGAAAGAAAACTCTGAAATTTGCATAGTCAAGTAAAACAAATTCCCACATTGGCCATCTTCAAAACATATGTCTTTCAATTTGGACCCTGAGTCCATCACCTCTTGGTCAGGAATTGGGTAGCATGCATTATCCCTCCCCTGGCATGGAGACTCGTCATTGTGTTGCCTACAGTTCTTAAGTCTTAAAACTCTGGATTTGAAGTATAAAATGTCTTGGAGTTTTCTTTTTCATGTTTCTTTCTAGAAGTGACAGATGGATTCTTTGTATTTTCACTTTGCCCTCTAATTGTAATTAATGTCATCAGTTTCATTTATGGTTTTTTTGAAATATGATATTTAGGTTCTGTTTTTGATCAAGGTTTTTAAGTAGTCCATTTTTCTTAAATCATGTCTCCTTGATCTGTTTTTCTGGTCAGTTGTTTTTCATATGAGATATTTTATATTCTATTCTACTTTTTTCAGTCTTTTGATTTTATTTTAATATTTCTTGTTGCCCCAATTAATCGTTAACTTCTATTTGAGCCTTCTAATTTTCCAGGAGACTGTTATTTGGGTAAGGTTTTGTACCTCTTATACTGTTGATTCTCTTTCCAGGCTTTTCTTCCAAAATGTGTTTCTTGTCTAATCTTCTCCTCTACTGTGCTCATTTTATTTATATATATTTTAAACTTTTCTTCATTTCTTCTAGGAATTCTAGTTGACATTATGGCCAGAATGTTTTGTTTTGAGGCTTTGCCTGTAGCTGTTTTGGGATCTACATCAGTAGTGGAGATATGTATAATGACAATAACAGATCCTTGAAAGACTGATGTAATTTCAAATGATAGACATTTTGGATAGGTTTTGGGAAATTTTACATTTTTCTATACAGAAGAGAGGGGTTGTAATGTGTGGCAGAAAGGAAGGTACACAGGACTTGGACAAAAGACCTTGATTTGAATCTTGACTCCCATATTTACTATTTGTTTTTGTAGGTAACCCATTTAATTTCTGCAGGGCTATAGTTCTTCATCTGTAAAATCACATTGCTTTGATGTAAGAGTATTGTAAGGGATAGCTAGGTGGTGTAATGGATAGAACATTGGATATGGAATTCAGGAAGACTCATCTTCCTGAGTTCAAATCTGGCCTGACATTTACTAGCTGGGTGATCCTAGGCAAGTCACTTAAGCCCGTTTGCCCCAGTTTCCTCATTGTTAAATTAGTTGGAGAAGGAAATGGAAAACTACTTCAGGATCCTTGCCAAGAAAACCCAAATGGCATGACAAAGAGTCAGACACAATTGAAAAAATGATTCAATTACAACAAAAGTTTTGTAAACTATAATAAAGATAATTTAAAGGACAATTTACTATTATTGTTGTTGCTATTGTTAGTAGCAGTAACCAAATTGACAGTGTAGCCAAAAATGATAGAAAATGCACAAAAATGTGATTTCATCAGTGTGGGGACCTCTTGGTGCTGAAACTTTGTTTACCAATCATAGCAGCTTACATGTAACTTAGAATTTACTGGGTCACTGACAGTGTGATTTGTATGATTCTGATCATATAGTTAGCATGTGTGAGAGGAAGACTTTAACCTCACCTGTCCCAGGCTTGAAAGTCAACCCTCTACCTATACCACACTTAAATTTCTCAATTAAAAACATATTACTTCACTTTACTTTTCATTATATTACATTAATTACTTTCATTTTCTAATGTATCCCTCTTTCCCCATTTCTCCTAAATACCCAAAGATCCATCCCTTATAATTAGAAAAAAATTCTCCCACTTTAAAATTTCCTTAGACAATAACTTTTGAGTTCTGTTTACAATTAAAAAATTACAAACTATTTTCTATTCTTCAAAACAGATTCTGAAGACCTGTTCCATACAATATTCACTTAACTTCATCTGAAAACTTGAAAATTTCAAGACACAGAAAATTCATACTATTTATTCAGACTCACTTTCACTCCATTTACTCTTAGTGGGTGAAATTACACTCTATTTCAGATTGAAACAAATAGTTTCAGTCTTTATGAGGTGTTTTTTCCATTTTCTTTGTATAAGTAGCCTTGTGACTTTTCTGTAGACTCTGTTTGGCTTTTCTTTATTAGAAAGGTAAGTAAACACTGCTGGGATAGGTTGACAGTTGTGACAGAGACACTCAAATCAAGAAAGCATTGAGTAGAAGTTGGAGAATTTTCTTACTTCACAACCCCACTTGAGAATCTTGGTGAGCTCTATACATCTTCTCCCTCCCCCCTTTATAAATACAAGTTAACTCCCTACTTTAAGCTTGCAGCTTTAATGAATCAAACAATGTACAAGAGTCCATTAAGCATTTATAATGTGCTAGGGCCTGGGAATACAAAAACAAGAAACAAAACTGGTTTTGCCCTCAAGAAGCTTCATTCTATCTTGAGAGATGGAATGTCATGTATGAGGAACAGCACACAGGTAAATTTTCTTTTCCAGAAATAGAGTACATAAAAAGGATAATAAGTAATAAGGGAATAATAAGGCTGGAAAGAAAGTTTATTTCTGAAGGGCTTTAAATTCTAAGCAGAGGAGTTTGTATTTTATTCTAAGGATAATTTGGAGTCACTAGAGCTTTCTGAGAAGGGAGAATGACATGATACAAGTTTTAGACATGATGTGTGTTTTAAGAACATTTTTGAGTTGTGGCTAGGTGGTACAATGAATAGAGCACACACCCTGCAATCAGGAGGGACATGAGTTCAAATCCAGCCTCAGACACTTAACACTTATTATTGTGTGACGTTGGGCAAGTCACTTAACCCCAACTGCCCTGCCTTCCCCTTCCAAAAAGCAAAAACAAAAACCAAAAAAAACCCAAAACCCCCAACAAAAAAACGCCCCAAACCTCCATTACTTTGGTAGCTTTTTGGTATATGAACTGAAGAAAAAAGAGACTGAAAGAAGGTAGAACTACTAGGATCCCATGAAAATTATTCAGATGAGAGGTGATGAGACAATGTGGGGTGCTGATTGTGAGTGTAGAGAATGGGACAAATAGAAGAGATGTTTGGAGGTAGAAGCAACAAGAAGACGTTGCAACTGATTGGATATGGGAGGAGAGCAAGGAGAGTGAATAGTCAATGAACTTGCAGTTGTCAACTTGTTTGACTGAAAAGATGTCATACCATGAAAGTAAAGAGGGAAGTTAGGAGTGATGGATGTTTTTTTTGGGGGGGATAGGGTAAGGGAGAGAACAATAAATTCTGTTTTGGGTGCGTTAAGGTTGAGATATGTGGGACATCTAGTTAGAAATGTCCAATAGGTAGGGGTTTATCTAAATAGGGAAGATAGTTAAATCAATAAAACCTGATGGAATCAGTAAGAGAGATTAAGGAGAGAGAAGAAAAAAGGGTCTATGATTATTGGGGTACCCTCAAAATTAGAGGAAAGTTCCTGGATGATGATACAGGCTAGGAGACTAAGAAATGGCCAGGTAAGTAGGAGAACTGAGGGAGAAAAATGACATAAAAATCCATAGTGGAGAGATTACTTGGGAGGAGAGGATATTCAACATTGTCAAATGCTATAGAGATTTCAAGAATAAGCATGAGGAAAAGGTAGTTTGATTTGATGGTTACTTTGGAGAGATCAGCTTCAATCGAGTAATGAATTCAGAAGCCAGATTTCAAAGGATGGAAATAAAGAACAGTGGAGATAATAGAGGGAGTAAGTATAAATATTTCTAGGAGTTAGTCTGTGAAAGGAATGAGAGATACAGGATATCTCTCATTTTGAGGGAATGTTAGAGTCAAATGAAGGTTATTAAAAGATGAGGGAAACTGGCGTGTTTGTAGGCAGTATGGAAGGAATCAGTAGATAGGAAGAAACAAAAGAGTATGGAAGGTATTCAAAGCCCTATATAAATGAACAACCTCTCTTTTCCAGTCTTATTGTACCTTACCCCCTACCAGGTATTCTTTGATCCAGTAGTGCTGGCCTCCTTTCTATTCTCCAAGTAAGATACTCCATACCTCAACTCCGGGAATTTCTTTGGCCATCCATTCATTACTTGTAATGCTCACCCTTCTCATCCATGTCTACGGGCTTCTATCAAGTCCCAACTAAAATCTTCTGCAGGAAACCTTTTTCAACCCTTCTTAATCCTAATATCTTCCCTCTTTTAATTACTACCTTACCTGTTTATACATGTTTACACATGTTTGCTTGTTGGTTCCCCCATTAGATCATAAGCTTCTTGAAGGTAGGGACTGTCTTTTAGTTCTTTTTATATCTCTAGCATGTTACACAGTGTCTGGCACATAGGAGTTGTTTCATAAATGTTTATTGACTGATTTCCTGAGAGGGGATGGTTGCAGGGCAGTTAGGGAGGGGGGGAAGATTAAGGGAACAATTAGAAGGGTTAGTCTTTGTAAGGAGAAAGATTCTCTCTTTGTCAGAGTCTGGAAAAGAAGAGGAGAGAATAGAGGATGATATTAAAAAGTTTTGAGATGTATGGAGCAGAGGAGAAGAGTAAACTCATGGAAAATAACTTTTATTTTCTCAGTTAAGTGTGAGGTGATTTAGTGGTAAAGGCAGTACACCTGTTGGCAGAAAATCTGGTTTTTGCCATTTACCTGGCTCTGTATTGGCAACAGCTAATGATAGGACATGGGCAGCAAAGTGATGTAGCAGATAGAGTGCTGGACCAACAATAATAAGAGTTTTCAGAAAGCTTTACAAATATTATCTTACTTGAACCTCAGCAAAAACCTATGAGCTTAATTATTCCCACCTGACAGATGATGAAACTGAGGGTTAAGTGACTTACCTTGGGTAACCCAACTAATAAGTGTCTGAGACAGGATTCAGGCTGAGGAATTCCAGTCTCCAATTCTGGCACTCTATCAATAACTTTACTTAGCTTCCTGACCCTGTAAGAGTCCAGTTCACCTTGAGGAAATAATTTTTTCCACTTTGAGCCTCAGTGTCCAAGTCTCAGTATGGAGCAGTGAAAAGCTAGCATGTTAAAACAGACTAGAATAGTGGGTTTTGAGACAGAGGTACTGAATTCAAATTCAAACTCCTACTTTGCTACATGTGTGATGAGATTGGACACAATTACCTTTCCATATCTAGATCCAAACTCTTCTAGATCCTATGTTCTGTATTTCAGCAGTAATAATCAGAAGAGTGAGTACTGTTGGTGGAAGTATCCAATACCCATCTTTTTGCCCCCCTATCTCTCTACACATACTTCAGGACCTTCTTGGATGGCAAAGCTGAGCCCCCAAAGGAGAAGACCTGTGAAGGTAATCAGTCTGTATCACTGACAGGTAGGCTGGTTACCTCAGGGTTTCCCTATCTTTTTCCGATAAGCTTTGCTATCAAATTACTGGCAAGGAAATGTGCTCTTGAGTTGGTGATTATACTAAAATTTTCTGGTTCTAATATTTCTTGTAAAAAGAAATCTTAGCATCGAGGAATCATGGAATTTGAGCAGTAGAATAAGAGAGGTTTTTTAGTCCATCACTTAGCTGAAACATGAATCTGTCTGATGATATATCCAACAAATAATCACCTAGCCTCTATTCAAAGATCTCTAGTGACAGGGAATTAGCCAACTCCTGAGGCATCTGAGTCCCTTTTTGGAGAGTTCTAATTGTTAAGAAAATCTTCCATGTTGAGCCAAAATCTGCCTCCCTGTAATATATGCCCATTGGCTCTGTTTCTGCCCTCTGGAGCCAAGAAGAATAAATCTGATTCTTTCATACAACAACTCTTCAGATACTTGAAATCCATGATTTTGAAGTTGTCTCTCTTGTGAGCTAAACATTCCTCATTCTTTGAAGAGAACCTTATGTGACATGATTTTGATAGTGACTTCCTTGTCACACTCTTCTAGATCTATCCAATTTTGTCAATACTCCTTCTAAAGTGCAATACCCTCTCCAGATGTGATCTAAGCAGACCAGAGCAGAGCTTGAGAAACTGTTGTCTTTATTTTTACTTTTCTCTGTCCTTATACAATTCTTATCATTGTTATCTCTGGCATATAAGAATCTCCAAGATGAAGAATGTTTAAAACAAATTTCAAGAATATTTACTCCTCATGAGAGAAGCAATGCAATATGATGGAGAGAATGCTGGATTTGGAGTTAAAGGGCCTAGGTTTGTATTTTTTCTCTTTTTGTCTCTTTTTGTCCTTGGGCAGATCACTTCCATTTTGTGGACCTCAGTTTACCATCTGTTAAATAAAAGGCTTGGCCAGATGTTTTCCAAGGTCATTTCTCAGTCTAACATTATGATTCTAAGTATTTTATTATTTATCTTTGAGTGCCAGAAATGTGTAGTATGTTGCCTATTTTTAAATACTCTCAGTAAACGATGTGGTACAGTCAGTAACTCTCAGTAACATCCAGTTCTATAATCAATGAAAACAAATGGAGAACATAGAGTCTGACAGTGACATTGACCACTGAAAAGCCTAATGTCAACCTCAACAAACTGGATAATCTCTTAAAGTTCCTTAAACACATTTTTAATTTTTTTTTGTTTCTGGGAAGTTTGATTACTAGAAAAACAGCTTGAGGTCTGACTGTTACAACATCCCTTTGGCTTGTGATTACAAATAGAATGTGTTTGAGTCTTCCCAACTCACAAAAAATTTGAGATGGAAGATTTGGGAAGATTTCTGACTATATAAGATAATTACCATTAATGAAAAACTCACATATTCAGAAAACTTTCAAATCACCTAAACAAATATTTCCCCCCTCAAATTAGGATCTCTGCTACATTGAGGAGTGTATTTCTTCTTCAATTAGCATTTAAGTATTAGTCATTTTTAGTTCTATTTAAAAAAATACTTGAGAATTTCCATAGGAAGATTTTGAAGTCTGTCATTAAATCTCAGCAAAAGTACTTATAAAATAAAAAAAAATCATCAATAGTGTTTTTTGATTTTGTAGTTTAAGAGAAACCTGTATAACATAATGAAAAAATGACAAAAGGTATTGGAAGTTGTATACTTAAATGAGACACCGTTTTTATCAGATTAAAAATTTCCATGCTAGACATATTAGAAAAAAAAACAATATATCATTTTGATTAGATTTTTTCCAATTTCATGTAAAAATTTTTAACATTCATGGTTAAAAAATTTTGAATTCCACATTCTCTTCTCCCATTTTCCCCACCTCCCTGATTAAGAAGGCAAGTATAGGGGTGGCTAGGTGGTGCAGTGAATAAAGCACCAGCCCTTTAGTCAGGAGGACTTGAGCTAAAATCTAGCCTCAGACACTCAACACTTAACTAGCAGTGTGACTTAGGGCAAGTCACTTAACCCCAATTGCCCTGCCTTCCTCTCTCCAAAAAGCAAAAAAAAAAAAAAACCCCAAAGGAGGCAAGTATATAGGTTGGTATATGTTATACAGTCACGCCAAACATATTTCTTTTTCCCCAAATATTTCATTTTCCCCACTTACATGTGCAAAATTTTAAACATTATTTTAAAAAAGAATTTTGAGTTCCAAGTTCCCTCCTTTCCTTGCCTTTCCTCCTCATTGAGAAGACAAGCAATTTGATATAGATTATAAATGTTCAGTCATGCAAAATGTTATTTCCATGTTAGTCATGTTGTAAAAAAAAACCCAAGCAAACCAAGAAGAATAAAGTTAAGAAAGTATGTTTTGATCAGCATGCAAACTCCATCAATTCTTCCTCTGGAGGTGAATAGAATTTTTCATCATGAGTTCTTTGCAATATCTTAAATCATTATATTGCAGAGAATAGCTAAATTGTTCAGTTTATCATAGAATATTACTGTTAATGTGTTAAATGTTTCCCTGGTTTTGCTCCCTTTACTTTGCATCAGTTCATATAAGTCTTTCCAGACTTTTCTGAAAGCATCCTGCTCATAATTTCTTGAGATATTCCAACACAATCATATACCACAACTTGTTCAGCCATTCCCCAATTGATGGACTGCCCCTTAATTTTCATTTCTTTGATACTACAAAAATAGCTGCTATAAATATTTTGTATATATAACTCCTTTTCCTTTTGTGTATTAATTTCCTTATCTCTTTTTAGATACAGAATATTTCTAAGTGGTATTGTTAAGTCAAAGGGTATACACAATTTTGTAGTCTTTTGGGTATAGTTCCTAATTGCTCTCCAAAATGGCTGGAGCATTTCCCAACTTTACCAACAGTGAATTACCCAATTTTTCCACATCCCCACCAATATTTGTCATTTTTCTTTTCTGTTGTATTAGACAATCTGATAGGTATGAGGTAGCACCTCAAAGTAATTTTAATTTACATTTCTGTAATCCATAGTGATTAAAAGCATATTTTATATGACTCTGGATAGCTTTGATTTTTTCATCTGAAAACTGCCTATTTATATCTTTTGACCATTTATTAATTGGGGAAAGACTTTTAATCTTATAAATTTGACTCAGTTCTCTACATATTTGAGAAATGAGTTCTTTATTAGAGAAACTTGCTGTAAAGTTCTACCCCCCCCAGTTTTCTGTTTTCATTCTAATCTTAGCTGCATTGGTTTTATTTGTGCAAACATTTTTAGTCTGATATAATAGAAATTATCCATTTTATGTCCCATAATTCTCTATATGTCGGATTTCATCATGATTCTCCCCTCTACTTTCTGTAGATCTGACAGTTAAACTCCATGGTCCCCTAATTTCTTTATGGTATCATCCTTTATGTCTAAATCATGAACCTATTCTGACCTTATCTTGGTATATGGTGTGGGATGTTGGTCTAGACCTAGTTTCTGCTTTCTGGTTTTCTTAGCAGTTTTTGTCAAATGGTAAGTCCTTGTCCAAAAGTTTGAATTTTGGGGTTTATCAAACACTAACTTCCTATGGTCATTTACTACTGTGTATTGTATTTATAATTTATTCCATTGAGCCACCACTCTGTTTCTTAGCTAGTACCAGGTTGTTTTGATGATTACCACTTTGTAATGTAGTTTGAGATCTGGAATGGTTATGCTACCTTCTGTTGTATTTTTTTTTCATTGATTACCTTGATTTTTTTTCTTTTATTCTTCAGTTGCATTTTATGTTACTTTTTCTAGCTCAATAATTTTTGATAGTCTGATTGGTATGGAACTGAATAAAAAATTAATGTAGCTAGAATTGTTATTTGTATTATATTGGCTTGGCCTGCTCATGAACAATTAATATTTCTCCAGTTGTTTAAATCTGACTATTTGTGTGAATTCTTTTGTAATTGTGTTCACATATTTCCTGGGTTTGTCTTGGCAGGTAGACTCCCCCAAATTTTATATTGTCTACAACTATTTTAAATGTAACTTCTCTTTCTATCTCTTGCTGCTTGGCTTTGTTGGTAATATATAGAAATGCTGATGATTTATGTAGGTTTATTTTCTATTTTGCAACTTTGCTAAAGTTAATTATTTCAATTAGTTTTTTTTTAGTTTATCGCTTAGGATTCTCCAAGTATACCTTCATATCATTTGCAAATGTTTTATTTCCTCATAGCCTATTCTAATTCCTTTAATTTCTTTTTATATTCTTATTGCTATATTTCAAGTGCTAGTATTTCTATTGAATAATAGTGCTGATAATGAGCATCCTTGTTTCACCCCTTATCTTACTAGGAAGGCGTCTAATGTATCAACACTACAGATAATGCTTACTGATGGTAATTACTTATAATTTTAGTAGATATTACTTACAATTTTAAGTAAAGCTCCATTGATTTCTATGCTTTCTAGTGTTTTTCTTTAAATTAGGAATGAGTATTGTATTTTGTCAAAAACTTTTTTGCATCAGTTGAGATAATCATGATTTTTGTGTTTTTTGTTATTGATATGGTCAGTTGTGCTGATAATTTTCTTTTTTTTTTTTTTTTTTGCTTTTTGGAGGGCAGTTGGGATTAAGTGACTTGCCCAAGGTCACACGGCTAGCTTTTTGTGTTAAGTGTCTGAGGCCAGATTTGAGCTCAGGTACTCCTGACTGGTGCTCTACTCACTGCACCACCTAGCCGCCCCAATAATTTTCTTAATATTGAAGCAACCCTGCATTCCTGCCTTAAATCCCACCTGATTGTAGTGTATGATCCTAGTGATATATTGATGTAGTTTCCTTGCTAGTATTTTATTTACATTTTTTGCATATGTTTTCATTAGGCAAATTGGTCTATAGTTTTATTTCTCTGTTTTTGTTCTTCCTAGTTTAGGTGTCAGCATCATATTTACATCATAAAAAGAATTTGGTAGGCCTTTTTGTGTGTGCCTATTTTATAAACAGTTTATATAGTATTGCAACAAATTGTTCTTCAACTGTTTGGTAGAATTCACTTGTGAATCTGTCCGGTCCTGGGATTTTTTTCCTTAGGATGCTCACTGATGGTTTATTCAATTACTTTTTCTAAAATAAGGTTATTTTCTCTTCCATTAATCTGGGAAACATATTTTGTCAAGTATTCATTCATTTGACTTAAATTGTTAGGTTCATTGGCATATTATTGAGCAAAATCACCTCTAATTGTTTTAATTTCCTCTTCATTGGTAGTGAATTCACCTTTTTTTGATACTAGAAATTTAGTTTTCTGTTTTTTAAAAAATCAAATTAATCAATGGCTAATCAATTTTGTTCTTTTTTTCATAAAACCAACTTCTAGTTTTCTTTATTTGATCAATGGTTTTCTTCCTTTCAATTTTATTAATCTCTCCTTTGATTTTCAGGATTTCCCATTTTGTGTTTAATTGAGAATTTAAAATTTGTTCTTTTTCAAGTTTCTTTTAGTTGTGTGCCCAATTTATTTACCTGATCTTTATTTGTTGATGTAAGTATTTAAAGACATGGATTTTACCCCAGTTATTTCATTGGCTACATCCAACAAATTTTGGTATATTGTCTCATTGTTATTTTCTTTAATAAAATTATCGGTTATTTCTGTGGCTTGTTCTTTAGCCTATTTTTCCTTTAAGGATTTGGATACTATACCTCAGTGCATTTATGTTTAGAATTCATATAACTTCATTATCTATGGCACATTTTAGTAAAATTTAGTTTCCCTGCTTATCTCTTTTAATTAAATCTGTGCTTGTTTTTGCTTTGTTTGGGGTCATGATTGCTACATTTCCTTTTTAAAAATTTTATTTTTTTTACTACAGCTGAAGCCTAATGAATTCTATTCCAGCCCCTTACCTTTACTCTCTATTTTTTTTTCCTGCTTCAAATATATTTCTCATAAACAACATCTTGTAGGATTATGTTTTTAATCCACTCTGCTGTCCACTTCTGTTTCATGGGTATGTTCATCTCATGGGGAGTAGGGGAATCTCACCTCTGATTAATTTCCCACCTATGATTATCACCAGGTGGGGCATAAATTATCAAGGCTTCACTAGGTAAAGAAGTTTCTAGCAAGGAGAATTCTAGATAAGGGAGAGAGCAAAGAAAGCCAGAAGGAAGAGGCAGCTTCTCCAGAGCATATAGCCTATCAGAGAAAGACCAGGCCTAGAAACAAACAAGAGTGCTAAGCCTGGAGTCAGAAAGACCTGAATTTAAATTTGGACTTAGTTACTAGAAATGTGACCCTGGGCAAGTCACTCTGTCTGCCTTAATCCATTGGAGGAAGAAATGGCAAGCCATTCTAGTATCTTTGACCAGAAAATTCTATGGACAGTATTGGCGTGCTATGGTCTACAGGGTCATGAAGAGTCAAACGTGATTGAACAATAAAAGAAAAAAAACCAAGAACACCACCACAGAAATCCAGGTAGTAAGGTAACCAGGTAGCAAAATTCAAATCCAGGTTTCTCTTTTTTCTAAGTCTAGTCACATGCTAGCATGTCATTCCCTTGTTCAAAAATTGTTTGGTAGCTCCCAAATGCTATGGGTCTTTGACATGCTCTTGAATGCTAATTCTGACATCAATTAGTTATTCTTGCAGCTTTGGGTCACTGGGCAAATTTGATAAACCTGCCTCCTTTCTTGATCTAAATCTTTTTGAAAACAAAATTAAAAATGACCAAAGAGCATTTGACTTATAATTCCTAAGTAGTTTGCCCCAGGCACTGGCATCATAACTAATGGACTTTTACACAAAAATCTGTACAAATTTGCAGATAAATACACTCATCCTTTTTTTCTTGCTTCACATGGCTATTAATGTCTTATAGGAATTAACTTGCTGTAGAATCTTTTGAAGTAGAATGCATGTGGGAAATGTAGAAATGAGGGCACATTAACCAAACCTGAGGAATTCATGATGAACAACAAGGAGAAACAGCTCTCTGGAGTGTTGTTAGCCACTGAATACATGTATGGTTTTCCTTTCCCTAATGCCTCTGCATATGTAGAGTAGATTTCTTCTAAGCACTTAATAAATAATAATTACGGCTCACAATATCCCTATGATACTTTGTAGTTCTTAAGTATCTCTCCCTTTTTATTTTTTAATGCTAGGGCTTGTTCAAGAGCTTTAGGAACATCAATTCATTAATCTACTATGACACACAATTAATCTTTTCCTCCATTTGAAAGATGGTGAAAGAATTAACTAGATTTTAAATACGTTGTTAGATTGTTCAGAGGTCATACTGTCAGATGTAAAGGAATGAATTTATTATTTCCACCACCCAAGTTTGTAGATGAAAAGTGAAACACTTTGACTGTTTCCTCTCCCTTATATGATCCCAACCCCATCTAATGACTTGTCAAGTCTTCCATTTCCATACTATCGCTCTCACATCTGTTCACTTCTTTTAATTTATCCTTAATTTAGTCCATGTTGACCTCTCCCTTGGATTTTAACAATTGCATCCTAAGTCATCACCTGGCTTCTAGTCTTTCCCCTCTTCCATCCATCTTTCACCCAGCTCCTGACGTGACCTTTGTCAACAAGTCTGACTATGTCACTCCTTTATTCATCTGACTTTAGTGTTTCCTTATTGTCTTTAGGATAAAGTATACATTCTTCCACTTGGCATTTAGAACTCTTAGTAATCTGGCTTAAACCTAATGTGCTTATTCCCTTTTACTTCCTGTTTACTCCCTATTCCTTATTTAGCCAAATTGAATCATTTGCTGTTCTCTGCATTTGACATTTGGCGTGCCGTCTTTTGCCTCTGTCTTTGAAGAGGATGTCTCCAGTGCCTAGAATGCAGGCCCTCCTCCTTTCCAGCTGTTAAATTCTTTCTTCAAGGCTTAGGTCATGTGTCATCTCCTTCTAGTGTTTGTGGTCATCCTCAAATGATCCTGTATGTACTAATCCCTTATGCAGTATAACTTTGTATTGGAGTGTAAACTTCTCAAGAAAGCTAGATAATGCGGTCAGGAGAATGAGAGTCAGACAGATGCAAGTTCAAATCCTGCCTTACTCTTTTACTATTTCATCTTAAGCAAAGCACCTAACCATCCCTGGCTTCAATTTCCTCTGAAAAATAAGGGGGTTGGATTTGAAGGCATCCCATTTCCCTTCTAGTTTTAAATCTATGATTCTCTGACCATTTTTAATTTTGTCTTTGTGTCTGCATAGAGAAAGGAAAGGGAAAAAAAGTTTGAGAAGTATCTATTATTTGCCATGCATTATGCTGAGTGTTTTATAAATAATATCTGTAAAACCCTCTCAACAGTCCTGTGAGGTAGTTGAAATCAGGATCCTCATTTTAGTCAGTCAAGAAACATTTATTAAAGGGCAGCTAGGTGGTGCAGTTAATAGAACACTGGCCCTGGAGTCAGGAGCACCTGAGTTCAAATCCAGCCTCAGACACTTAACACACACCCAAAAACTAGCCATGTGACCTTGGGCAAGTCACTTAGCCACAGTTGCCCTACCTTCCAAAAAGCAAAAAAAAAAAAGAAAAAAACAAACCCCACAAAACACAAAAACCCATTTATTAAGTGCATATTATATGCTAGGCACTGTGCTAAGGGCTGGGAATACAAAGAAAAGCAAAAAACAGTCCCTGCCTTCAAAGAGCTTACGAACTGATAGGGAAATCTAGGACATAAAAAAGAAGCTGAAGAGAGCAATTTGGAACTATGACCAAAGGGCTACAAAATTGCGTATATATCTGTTGACTCAGAAATACCATTACCAAAATCTATATCCTAAAGAGACCAAAGAAAAAGGACAAATTTGTACAAAAACATTTGTTGCAGCTCTTTTTGTGATATCAAAGAGTTGGAAATTGGAGGAGGTACTCATCAGTTGTGGAATGGTTGAACAAATTGTGACTCATGATTATGATGGAATACTATTGATGGAATCCTAATAAATCTGCCCCAGGACCAATATTCTAATTTCATTTTGGATCCCACTGAATAGCAGGCAGTTCCTGCTTTAACTGCACAGTCTGGCTTTAACCAGATTAGGTCCACAGACTTAATGCAGCCACTACCTGTAGCTAGCCACTGCCCCCATATCCAGTTCACATATTTGAACATGTGTGTTCTTGTACTCAACCACAATCACATCATCAATTTAGCCCAAGACAGGATGACAATACCTAACTATCCGTCTTGTCTAGACAGGACCACAATAGCTAGTTAATCAGAAAGCAGTGCAACCAAGATGTTTGACCATTAAACCATGGAAGGGACCCCTCTCCATTATCTAATCCTTAAAAGCCCCTCCTGCTTTTTTAATATTCATAATTTCTTTTGTGTAATCGACATCATTACACTATGCCTCTGTTGTCTTACTAAGCTGCTGGTTCCTCTTGGAACTTAATCTACTTCTGAGGGGCATCCATCCTCAATAAATGTTTATATTTGGATTAGAGTGTTCTGATTCTGAATTCTTTGAGTTGATCCCAAAACACACCATAAAACTGCAACAGTATTGTGTTACAAAAAAGATGAATGTGGTCCTTTTAGAAAAACTTGGAAAGACTTACATGAACTGATGCAAAGTTAAGCAAGCAGAACCAGAACATTTTATATAGTAACGGCAAGATTGCACAATGATTAGCTATGAATAATTTAGCTATTCTCAGCAAATCAATGATCCAAGGCAGTTCAGAAGGACTTATGATGAAATATACTGTCCACCTATAGGAAAAGAATTTACAGAACCTGAATGCAGATTGAAGCACTCTTTTTTTTTTGCTTTATTTTCTTGTATCTCTCCCTCATTTTGGTCTGTTTTCTTTTGTAACATGGTTAATGTAGTAATGTGGAAATGTTTTTCATGACTGCACATCTATAATCTGTATCTAATTGATTGCCATATCAGGGAGGGGTGAGGGAGAGAAAAGTGGGAGAGAATTTCAAACTCAAAATTTAAAAAATGAAAAGTTAAAAATTGTTTTTGCTTGTAATTTGAAAACAAATATAAATATTTTCATAAAAACATGCTGAAATGTGGGGAGAGAGGAAGGATACATGGCAAGGGGCATGATAATATCTGATAGCCAGGTGGGAATAACGAGGTATCTGCATTGGATCCCCTCCTTAAATAGAACATCTGAGAGAAACTCTTTGGTTTCTCTACCTTCTACCAACTCCAGTAAGAAGAAGGAATGGCCCCAAGGGACAGGGGTTAGTGAGGAAGTCAGAGTTTCAGAGCTGATGTGATTGTTGCAGGAAGATGAGTTTTTGGAGACAATGACAAAGTTCAGGTAAGCACCTAGATGTGAAATACTGAGGTGTCTGTTCTGGACCCCTTCTTCAAACAGAAGATGGTGGGAGGAGCTCTCCAATGTCTACCCTCCACAATGGGAGGGAAAAGCCTGAGGGGTATTTTACACTTGAGTAAACTGAGGCAGACAGAAGCTAAGAGGTTTGCCCAAGGTCACAGAGGTAGTAGGTATCCGATAAACACAGGCCTTTCTGAGTCCAGGTCCAGTTCTTTATCCACTGTACCCTTTAGGTGTCTAGCATAGAATCTTAAAATTTTGGTATTCCAGGAACTTTAAATACTACATAAATGTCAGCTGTTATTATGACTTCTAAATTCAATTGTATCAATTTGAAAACTTGAAAACTGTTCTCAGTTTTCTAGAGATGGAAAATCCCTAGAGACAAGAGTGGAGGAGAAAGGAGAAAAGAGAAGACTAAGAAATGGAGGGAGAAAAGAGTTAGAGAAAGAAGGGTAGACTCTGGGCTATAAAATGGCATTTATAGCCCTAAGTCTTTAATCTGTAATACAGATTCATACACTTTAAGAAAAAAATAACACTTCTACCAAAAGAAATAATTCATTTTACAAAATAGTTAATATGAAAAAGGGTTTTCTAGGGAGTTTCCAATAAGTTGTTTATTTATGGACTAACAAATACTTGTCCCAAGACTAAGTGGAAAATAAAGAAAGAGACAATTTGAGGTCTTGTGCTCTTTGTGCTACCAACTCTAGGTATGACTTGGCAAGTCTCTTTCCTTCTTTTCCTTGCTTTTTAAAAATAAGAGCTTGAAAAGATGATCTCTATCATCCCTTTCAGTATTTAAATCAGTACAATTATCCTGTTAAGGATCCTTCTCAAAAGATGATCTTTGGTAAGGTGACTGTAAACTCTGGAGTATGGTTGATGGATGTATTATGGCAAAAATTTTGAATGAAATTTTGAAGTGCCAAACCTTTCTGTCCCTTTCTGTTTCTACTGCCTTTCATCTACCTCAGATATTCAAAAGAGTTGAGGGAAGGAGGGTACAGTTGAGAAAAAAAAAAGTAAGGTCCCTGGACCTAGACACCACTTGAAAGTTGGGTGATAGGAAAACTCAAAATGATTTTGAAGGATGTTCTGATCCTGGATGTATGTTAGTCAATAAACATTTATGAAGCACCTACTATTTGCTACGTATAGTGCTGATCACTGGGAACATAAATAAGAAAAAGAAACATTGTCATTGTCCTCAAAGGGCTTACAGTCTAATGGGGTGGAGGGAGAAAAAACACAAAAGGAAGCTGAAAGGGGTGGGGATAAAAGGGTAGAAGTGGGAGTGGGGCATGATGGAAAAAAATCTAAAAAAGTGCAGCTGATGGGAAATGAAGAGATGTATGACTTGGGTACCCTTTTTAAATGGAGGTTCTAAGAAGAGCTTTCTAAATTATTCTGTGAGCTAAACTGTGTACTTCCCGCCCCCCCTCAAAAAACTCTTCACCTGTAAGTGAGGGTTTAACATTCTATGTTTGTAATGTGGATACTCTCCTGCCTGCTTTTACCATTTTTGGTATCATCCTGGTATTGCCAGTCTTAGGAAGATGAAGACTCTTTCCCAGTATTGCTGGCACTTCTCTAAGCCCTGACAAGGTGGAATGGCCAGTGCTGGATTTGTAGTTGGAGTATTTGGGTTTAATCCTGGCTGTGTCACTTATTACTGTAACCTTGGGTAGGTCATTTCACTGTAGTACTGTCATCTAAGATACAAAGTTTGAACAAAATAATTTCTAAGGTCCCTTCTAACTCTATGAGGTTTTTTATGATTTTGTTTTTTATGATTATAGCTTAGAGAGTTTGGGTTCAATTTCCCATTCTTTTTACTGGGCTGTCTTAGAATAAGAAAGACTAACTTTAGTTAGGAAAGTCTATGTAATTGTTTGATATTGTCCTTTATACTCAAAGAGGGTCAAAATGACATCACAAAGCTCGGGGCAATGTACTGTGTATCTGACTGTGACTGATAAAACCAATAAGAGCTTGAAAGGCTTAGGCACAAATAGTCTGTATGAACATTTGGGAAAGAGATGTCTCTAAATTTGTGAGTAAAATAGAAACTATAAAGGGTGTCTAGGTGGTGCAGTGAATAGAGCCCTGGCCCTGGAGTCAGGAGGACCTGAGTTCAAATCTGGCCTCAGACACTTAACACTAACTGTGTGGCCTTGGGTGAGTCACTTAACCCTTATTGTCCTGCCCTCCCCCCTCCAAAAAGAAAAAAAAGGAAAAATTGAAACAAAATAGTAGAATGGTAAAAAAAATGAAATAGTAAAATATAATTTGGCATAGGTGATGTCTTTTGACTCACTTGTAAATGGGATATAAGTGAGGCAGAGTTGTGTGAAGTCAACAGTTTCACTCTCTCTTCCAGAGTCATCAAAGTCTAGTGGAAGGGCAAAAGTCAAGATGACTGGAGATGGCCGGCCCAGGATGCCGTGGATGACATTGGTGTCTTCAGTGTCTGACCAAACTTTAAGTGCTCCATAATACCTGCTTTCAGTCACTTTCATGGCCTGTTGGAACAAATTGTTCAAGTCCACTTATTCCACCAGGGAAGTCTTCACATACTTGGGGTAGACATCTCCCTCAGTGACAGGTTTGAGACCTGTCAGTTGCCCTCAACCTGCTTTAGTTTATCTGCCAAGATGATTTTTCTGGGGTGTGGCTGCTATGCATGCTATAGCTTCTTGGGGCCACAGATGAGATTTGGGAGCAAAGGTGGACACCAAAGGTGAATGAACAGTCCCTAAAAGCACCAGACAAGCCCTCACACACTAGGTGCTAATACTCCCTGAACACCCCATACACCTCATGTAATTGTAAAATTATATACTTTTTTGCTTTGTTTCCAAAGTACCAATTTCAGAGTATCTGGGATACTTTACAAAAATGAAAATTTATGGCCTCAATTAAATAAATCTGTGCCACTTGGCCCCGAGAGAAATAACAAGCCTGTGCCAAACAAAACAACAGAAAACAAAACAATAAAAAAATCCGCCCCAAATTACCCCTAAAAAACTGCAAAGGGTCAGTAGGCTAAAGAATCCAGAGGGGAAAAATAATAATGAGGAAGCATTATTTTGATATTTCTACTGTTTCCTGAATATGTGAGCATGTCCTTTTTGGATTCTCAAGCAGCGTTGTATGAAGCCCTCACTACTTTGCTTTTTTCCCTTGAGAAGCTGTATAGAAATAGGAAGGTAGGAACCTTCTAGTTCATCTGAGAGTTTTAAGGAAGATTAGGACAAGGTTCCTCAGGATCTAGGTACAGCAAAAGTTAATGGCAAGAATCCTTTTCTTGGAGTAAGGACAGATGACTTGGTCTGAGTGAGCTGGAGTCTGCCTGTCCCTTCCTCCAGGTAGCATTGCTAGAGGAATGACACTCCTTCAAATCTGATGGGTGGACCAGACCTCAAATCATAGATAGCCTTGCCATCCATAGACTGTGATTATATATTTTGAGACCGTCTCTTATACTTTTTTTTTTGCTTTTTGGAGGGGAAGAGATAGGGCAATTGGGGTTAAGTGACTTGCCCAAGGTCACATGACTAGTTTTGTGTTAAGTGTCTGAGGTGGATTTGAACTCAGGTCCTCCTGACTCTAGGGCTGGTGCTCTGTTCACTGCACCACCTAGCTGCACCCTTCTCTTATACATTATCTTACATCTGGGTTCATATGTTACATTAAAATTAAAAGCTATAAAGGAGAGTCAATTAATCAGAGAGTATTTAATAAGGACCTAAGAGCCAGACATTATGCTAGGTGCTGGGGATTTAAGTACAAAGAAGGAAACAATTTCTTCCCACAAGGAGCTTACATTTAAATTGTGGAGGTAGTATAAATACATCTAGAAGGTAGTGTGAAAAATACAAATATATACAAAGTACAAATGGAATAAAAGGTATTTTAGGAGGGAGGGTACTAGTAGGTAGGGGGCAGGAGAGACTTTGTGCAGGAGATAGTTCTTGAGTTGGAGTTAAGGAAGGAGTTAAATCACTTTCATTGAATTCAGTTGACTAATCTGTTGATGAAGCAAGACTCCCAGTGGCATTGAAACAACCATAAAAAATACCCAAACATTTATTCATAATAGAAGTGAATTAAATAAATCACATTTATAATTGAATAGAAAGTAATAACAACCTCTCTTCCAAGTAGTTGTATTTCCTTTCCTTGCAGAATAGTTGTGCCTTGAGTCTTCTAAATCTTAATAGTTTCAATGGGAAAAAGTTGAGCAGTCTTTCTACAGCCAGAGAGGAGTTTTGGAACCTTCAATGAGGGCAACACTGGTCCCTGTGTTGGCTCAATAGTCATTCTCATTTGGCAGCTCTTCTTAGTTTCTTCTTAATTGGGAAGATTTCTTGCTACCCTGGTCACCTTCCTCCCTGAGACCCTAGTTCATGCAAGATTCTGCAACTGATTGATTGTTCTCCATTCTGTTCTGTGGCACCTTGCTCAGCGTTCATCAGCTGTATACCTTCATCTCATGGCATTTTGGGAAAAAAATGTCTTCTACCATTGCAACTTTGTGTACGTACTGAGCTTTCATTTTGATATCTATCAAAAATGGATGAGAAAATGAAATTCCCAGACTTATCAAAATCTATAAAAAACAAAATTATGTCATCCTAGTATAATTAGTGTCAGAAAACTTAACATCCTTGTAGGTCTATATATACCAAGTAAAATACAGGATCCTTTGGGAGAGAAAGAGTCACAGAGAAGTTCCTAGTTTCAAGAGGTTTACAAAGACCCAAACTCTAGGAATCTAATTAATTGTACCTCTAAATACAGTATTAGACAGCTGAAGCCAGTTCCTCTTTTCCACTGGCTGTGTGTACTCTCTGCTTACTGTTTCACCAAAAATCAAAGAAAAACCTTAACCCTTTCCCCCACAATTTTACATCTTTCCACACTTTATCTGCTGTGTAATGAGATGTGGAGTAGAGCTCCAAAAAGTCTTGTGGTCTGAGACTGAATCCAGATAGCTTTTAGATACAAGTTTCTGAACCACTAATGTCAGTGTAATTTTCAATGGCCTATGTACTAGTTTGCCAGTCAGCCCATGTTATGACCCTTTCAGAGGTCAGGAGAGAGGCTGCAGAATGAATGGAATTCCTAAGTTACTTTTTTTTGTTGCTCGTCATCATCTATGATGCATAATTAGTGATGTGGAAATTTGGGATATCCATGATGATTGATCTTTATAGAAAAGTTGAGAAAATTACTTGGAAAAAGATGCCTTTTTGTTGGTGTGAGGGTTTAGGGACATAATAAAATCTGGCAGCTGCAATGGGAAGCAAAGAAGTACTTAACACCTTGTTTCAGCTATTTAATTATTTAGCACCTTGTTTCAGTTCAGGTTTCTGTTAAGCCTTGCCCATGATCATATCAAGTCTTTATTTAGAAACAGGACTTGTGAACCCTACAACTTGTGAAACTCTGTTGCTGATGCAACAGGAAGGGGCAGAACAGGGAGGAGCTAATAACCATATGTAAGGAGAAGCCAAGCTGGGAGAGAGTAGAACTGAGCAGAACCGAGCAGAATTGAGAAGAGAACTCTTGTGGTGGCAGAATTGAGAAGGAGAAAACCTCTGGCATTCTGGCACTCTGTTTGTCTGTTCTGTCTGTGTTGGTTTTTTTTATTACTTTGTACAAAAGCCGTGGGACCTTACTAGAAGCTCTGAAAGAGGATTTTCTGGTTATCTGTTTACAGAAGTCCTGGAGGAGGGTTTTGGAGGTCCAGGGACTTTACTGATGATTTGTGTTGACCTCTTGGACCTTGTTTGTGGGTCTGTTAATTTCTATGCTGGTGACTTGTGTTGACTTCTCAGACTTTGTTTGTGGGTCTCTGTTGATTTCACAGGTAGAGAGTGAATTGATGGTGCTGGCAATGTGTATGAATATTATTGTGCCTCTCTTGAGCTTTGTCTTCCCAGAAACAGGAACTGTGAAGGATTTGAGGTGGACTGGACACTGTGAACTTCAGAGTAAAATGGGAACTGGATGAGGAACTGGACAAGGAGCTGAGAGCTGCCTGCCTTTGAATCCAGGTGACAGTTGGATAGATTTGGGCAGGAGCTGGGACCATGGGAGACGAACCATGGAAACTGATAGCCAGCCTTGAGTCAAGAAGAAAAGACTTCTTCTTGGGTACTTAATGCTGACTGAGAAGATTATGATTTACTGAGACCTAGGGGTGGAGAACTTTGACCTTTGTACTTTGTGTCCCTTAAGGAGGCCTCTGCTTAAGGATGATTGAGTTAAAGAGTTACTGAATGATTTACTTTGTGTCCCTTAAGGAGGATTGCTCCTTAACAATGATTAAGGACTTGCCGAATGATATCTTTTGCTTAAAATGATGTGGCTATTTTTGTGAAAACTATGTGGCCCCTTAATGATGACTTGTTATGTTATAACATTGTGAATGCTGTACTTTGGTTTCTGTGAATGTTTTGCTTTAATTTACTGCTGAATAAATAGAGTTCACTATACTATGTGATCAGAACTTTGAAGCTGTTCACTCTGAGTTCAGAGTGATAAAACCTATAGCAAGTACCATAGTATTTATGTTCACTATATAGTTAGTGTAATAATGGCCACTTCTGCACAGAGCTTATACTTAAAGATTTCAATCTGGAATAGGCCTCAAAAGCCATCTAGTTCAACTACCTCATTTTAAAGATGAAGACAGGAGACCAAATGACATTACTGTAACTGAGTTTCCTAAACAATGGATGTGGGACTTGAAACCAGAGTTTTCTTGCTCTAGAGATAGAATTCTTTTTGGTATATACCATGTTACTACTTACCTCTTTTGCTTTTATTTGTCATATTCTCTAAGGATCTCTTCAGATCATCATTTTGCAACTGAAGCTGCTCAGGACAAGGTCATTGCCTAATAAAATCATCACCATTTATCACCCAATTAGTCCTGGATATTCTGATCTGGCTTGTATTTCTCAAGATTTGGCCAAAATATTAATTCTGAAAACTTAGACTCAACTTTCTCTAGATGCTTTTGGTGGCACATAGTGGATCAAGGAAACATTTGTGATGGCATGTATGAGACTGTGGAACTTTCTTTAGCAAGATCTCTATTTCACGAAGACCAGTAGAGACGAGTATCCAGCAATAGGGAAAAAAGGTCATCATGCTCAAGATTATTCTCTCATGAAAGAGAAGAGAAATCTAAAGGACCCTAGGAAAGAGTATGTTTGCTTTTAATTTCAGGTGTATTATAGAATCCAGTACCAGACTCATTTAAATGTCTACTTTTGTACATTTTCGAAGTCCGAAAGTGTGCAGGTCAAAGTTTTGGAAGAGATATTGCCTGGATGAATAACTTTTGGGACCAGGGAATTAAAGGAGATATCAGCCTGTTTCCAGAGTGATCTATGCACTACCATGACCACTTTGAATCACATAGATGAGTGTTGTTTTTAAGGTTTGTTTTTTTTTTTTACTTGTAGAAGAGTTTGACTGTTTAGAGTTTTTGTTCGAATGGAGCTTTGGATGGGAAAATGATGAAGTCTGTAACCTTGAATGTACAACAGACTGAGGTCAGGACTTGCAGATTGTCCAGACACAGTAGATAATTGTTTTTATTTATGTCCTTGGACACTGATGTCCTTTGAATGATTGGTTAAACACACATTTTTGTCATTTGCAAAGAGGTGAAAAAGCATTTCTTCCCCATTTTCCCACCATTTTTATTCCAAATAGTGTAGCAATAGGGGCTATAGAAGAAGCTTAAGGCATGATCTCTGTGTCGTTTGATCATGGAGAAGAATGATGTCCACAAATAAACAGGGAGCAATACAAATTTGTGAATAATTAAGAACTACACATCTTGACACTATAAATTTGAATTCGGAGAAGGGAAAGATCATCATAGACTAAAGCAGTCAAGAAAAACTTTTTGGAAGAGAGGGACTTGGACTAGCCTGTGAAGGAAGAGCAAGATTTTGATAAGCAGAAAGTATTATGGAGGTTATTCTAGGCAGAGAGGACTACTACATGGAAAAACATTTGGAATAGGAGTGATTATGACCTTGGCCATTATAAGAAATGATACCAACCTAAATGTACTCAATTTATCAATAAATCAGAATTTATACAATGCCTACTATTTATCAGGCACAGTGCTAGGTACTTTGGATAAAAAGACAAAAATGAAAAGGTACCTGCCCTCAAGGAATTTATAGTCTATTAAAAGAAACAAGATATACATGTGTAAATAAATACAAAATGTAGGATGAAGTAAATATGAAGTAATTTGAGTGGGGAGGAGAAATGCTAAAAATTGCAATGAAGAGAAGAGCCTCTAGCACCCTGAGGTGCTTGAGCTGAGCCTTGAAGGAGGTTAGAAATTCTCAGGCTATTGTAAAAGTCTATAAAAGAGTTATTTGAAAAGATTGAATATGGTTAGTAGTTGTACAAATATGTTTAAGAAGAGGACAGGGAGGAAGATATTACACAGGTAGAATCAAAATCAACATGACTAGGCAACTGACTGAATTTGGGAAATAAGGGAGAGAAGGGAATTGAGGATAACTCTAACTAAGTATGCTGCTTCCCTTGGCAGAAATTGGGAAGTTCTTGAATAAATATAGGTATTTTGAGGAAGAAAATAGGCTGTGAGTTTGTGGGTAACTGGAGTTCAGGAGAACGATTAGGGCTGTAGGTATGGGAGTTATTTACCTAATTAAACCTATGGGAACAGATCAGATCACCAAGAGACAGAATGTCAACAAAAGAGGGCCCAGGATAGAGGTTTTAATTTAGGGAGTTAAAGGACATGGATGATGATCCTGCAAAGGAGACTGGATGGAACAGAAAAGTTTTCTACAGAAAAGATTTTCAAAAGGAAAACCAAGACACAGCAGTATCATGAAAGTCCATTGAGGAGAAGGATCCACAGTGTAAAATTCTGCATAAATTTCAAGAAGGAAAAGGATTGACAAAAAAGAGATGGGATTTGTCTGTGAATAAATCACTGTTAACTTTGAAAAGGGCAGTTTTAGTTGAATTATTAGGTCAAAAAGTAGATTACAAGGAGTTGAGAAGTGAGTTAGAGGGGAGGATGTGAAAGGCAAAAAGTGGGCACAACTTTTTTTAGTAGTTTGATTAAGAAAGAAGGAGAAATGTAGTATGACAGTTTGAGGTGATGGAAAGGTATAGTGAAATATTTTTATAGTTTTAATATCGGGGGCACTTTGGACATGTTTGCAGGCAGGGAGAATGAAGATCATAGACCAAAGGGTTGTTTGGGAGAGGGGGTACATATGTTGGAGAAGATAGGGGAGGATGAAATTAAATGCATATCTAGAGGGTGGGTAAATCTTTCTCTTTACCAAGGTTACATATTTACCAAGGTAAAGAGAAAATGAGAGAGAGAGAGAGAGAATAAATGAATGAATGAATATGAATTTTCAGGATCAGACAAGTAGTGGAAGCAGTTTCCTAGAGGAGATGTGAGAAAATAGGATCAAGGGAACAATTATAGAAGTTGACACTGGCAAGAAGGGTAGCCTCATCGATAGGCATCAATACTGTGGGATGATGTAGAGTAGGAGAGGAGAAGGAGCTCTGCCATTGACCTCTATTTTTCTCAGTGATTTATGAGGTGAAGTACTCCATTGAGAGGGAGTGGGAAGGAAGTGATTCAGGAGGCTTGAGGAGAAAAGAGAAGGATTGGAGCAGCCACTGTAAAGAATGTTAGAGTCAATTAGGGAAGATCTCATTTCAGCAGTGAAGGCCCAATTGGGATTAGTTAACACATATTTGTAGTGCACCTATTCAATGGAGTTACCTAACTTCCTGCAGTACTGATTTGCAGCACATGAGAGTGAGCAGAGATGGTAGATGGTGGTAGGGAAATATTCAGGGTTCAGATTTGGCAAGGCATGATCAGTATGTGGACAAGAGGAAAAGGTATTTTAGGGTAGAAGATGATATATAGTTAGATCAATTAAGAGTCAGAAGAGAAAAAAAGGAAGTAAGAACAGAGATGATGTTTAGAAGATATTGATGTATAGACATCATGAAGAAGAGAAGAATTTTAAGAGGAGTAATGTAATGGGAGAGATAGAATGATAGGAGGCTCTGGTCAGAGGAATTCAGAACCTTGAACCATAGAAGTGGAAGAGTTTAGGGTAATAATAAGATCAAGGATGGGACCATGACTGAGGAGTGAAGCTGTAGGTCATAGGAGTTAATTAACAGAGAAGCTAGAGTATTCTAGAAACTATCAATATGGTGAGGAAAGAATCTGTAAATAATATAAGCGGGTATCAAGAAAGAAAGTCATTAAGTCACTTCATGAACCCTATCATCCAGGTATATGCTGGTTCTTCAAGGAGCTTTCAGTATCTGAGTTAGTCTGTATCTGAGGTCAGTTTAGTTGGAAAATTTCTAAGTTTGTTTTTAATGAACTGAATTGATTCTCCCTGAACTTATTTCCAAAGTTCTCTTTTATCAGATCGAAACCCCCTAGGGACACTCCAGCAATCATGTACATTGAACATTAGTGATAATTATAGCTAAGATTTCTATAGTGATTTAAAGTTTTAAAAGTATTTACAAATTAATTCATCCTCATAATAACCTTGGGAGATAGGTTCTATTATCACCTCTATTTTACAGATGAGAAAACTGAGACTGAGAAAGGTTCACTAATATGCCCTGGTCATACACCAAATGTACGAGGCCAGATTTTGACTTTGAGTCTTGATTCAAGGTTCAATGTCCTATCCATTGTGCCTTCAAGCTGTTTGGAGAGCAAAGTGACCTTTCCTTTCCATCATTAACAGTATTTGTGAATTCCAGTGATAGGGTAGGTTGCATTTTTCTGGATTTGTGCTTTTCACTTTCTTTTCTATATTTTTGATACTTACATTGTCTCTATTGTCTTTCTTTGCATTACGATTTAACTGCTTTTCAGATCTTTTCGATTGGATGTCCTGTAGGCATTTCAGTCTCAACAGGTCTAGAGTCTAGAACTCATTATTTCTTATGATCATTGTAACAGTCACGGACTCGCAACCTTGGTGTCATCCATTTTTCCTCATTCAGACTTATCACACATATCTAAGCTGCTGACAAATTGTTTTGTTTCTACCTTTACAACTTCTCTTGTAGAGGTTCCCTTCTGTCTACTTATACATTCACAGCTATAATAAAGGTCCTCATCACCTTTTGTTCTTACTATTACAGTGGCCTTCTAACTGGTCTCCTTGCCTCAAGTTTCTATTTCTGTCTATCTTCCTATCTATCTTCCATACAGTTGCTAGAGTGATTTTCCTAAGGCTCATAACTAGCCATCTTACCCTTCCCTCAGTCCTCCCCTTTCTCTCCTTCAGTGAACTCTATTGGCTTCTTTTTATTCCCCAGATCAAGTGTAAATTCCTCTACTTGGAATTTAAAGCCCTTCACAACAGCCTCTACCTTTCTTCTTATACTTCCTTCCTCTCTCTATAATCTATGATTCAGCTACACTAGCCACTTTGTTGTACTACACAGATAAAACTTCATCTCCTGACATCTTGACTCTATAATTCCATGCCTGGAATGCTTCTCACTTCTGTCTCCCAGCTTTGCTGACCAGCACAAATCTCACGTTTTAACTTTCCTGGTTCCCCCACATGTACTAAAAACCCAACTGCTCTCAAGGCAGTCCATTTGATCTCCTCTTCTCTCTCCTCATATTTTTCCCTCTCATTTTCCATATTCTTACCTCATTTTAAACATGTTGAAGGATATTAGGGTCTTTAAAAATCCTACCTCAAAACTAGAACTTCTCCAAACAATTGATTTCTCTTCCCTCAGAGATAAACTTCTACCCACATGGTGGATATCTCAGATGTAAATAATATTTTTCAAGTTGTCTCCCTACCCCACTTAGGATGTGAAATCCATTAGGGCAGGGATTCCCTCCCCCTACCCCCCTGAGCTTATCACAGTCACTGGCTCATAATAAGTGATTAATATATCTTTGTGGACTGACTGCCCCAGTGGATTTTATCCCTAGAATATTTATGTATTTATCCAGAATGAAAGGATATTATTTTGATGTTTTAAAAATTGTAGACAATAAAATTGGACACATTTAATTTAATAGAAAATTTCAGATATTTACTTATAACACTTTATTTCAATTTTTTAAAGTTGCTGTGATTTTGGAAGCCAACTTACTATATTATTTATAGCAAAAAGAAAAATTAAGCTACTTATGAGGTAGTTGCACTGCTTCTGTATGTAACAAAAACATGCTACTTCTTCCAGCTGGCATATATTGTACAGAAGTGGGCCTAACCTGGAGACATAGTGCTTTGAAACAAAGAAGTGAATCTAATGGCGAGCATTTCACATGCAGAGCAGATTGGCAGGGTAAGTATTTTGGGGCAAGTGGAAACTTTGAGATGTCCAAGTCAAATCCCATTCACCATTTTTATTCTATGTAATTCCACTCACTGCCTGACTTGAAGTGGTGATGGATAAAGAGGGATCAGATGAGATTCCATTGCTGTGTGCTGAGGTTTGAGTGGATGCTGGACCTCTGTAGGCAGCAGATGGGAAAGATACATTTCTGGGGAATGAGTGAAAGGTCAGAGTCAGATAAATAAATTAGAATCATCTGTATGCAGTGACTTGTCTCATGGAGACACATTCTTGATCTCTAAGAGGTCAAGAGTAGAAGATAAGCAGTAGGCCAGCACTGACACTTTATGAAAGAGAGGGCAGCCAGAAGAAATCCTGAAGGAAGAAGAGCAGGAGAGGACAGTGTTGTATAAGCCAAGATTAGACAAAATTTTGGCAGAGAAGGCACTTGACAGTGTCAAGAAAAACTTGAGAATGGACACAAGAATTTTTTTTGAGCTTAAAAGAGGTCACTATAATCCTTTGGGAAGTCAATCTTAGAAGTCAAACAGAAAGTAAAGAAGAGGGACAGAAGTGAATGGGAAGCTTTAGGAATAGGACAAAAAAAAACCTCAGCTAAGGACTTAGATGTGAAGGAAAGAAGAGAAGTCAGTTGTTTGGAGCCAGTTTTGAGGTAGGATTTTTAAAGACCCTAATATCCTTGAACATGTTTAAAATGAGGGAAGAATGTATAAAATAAGAGAAGAAAATATGAGGAGACAGGAGAGGAGATAAAATAATCTGCGTTGAGAGCAGTTGGGTTTTTAATACAAGTTCCTGAATAGACTGGATGTTCATGTGTTGTGTATGCTCTAGAGCAGTGGTTCTCAACGTACCTAATGCCATGACCCTTTAATACAGTTCCTCATGTTGTGGTGACCCCTAACCATAAAATTTTTTGTGGCTACTTCATAATTGTAATTTTGCTACTGTTATGAATCATAACATAAATATCTGATATGCAGGAAATATTTTTGTTGTTACAAACTGAACATAACCCACAGGTTGAGAATAGCTGCTCGAGAGCATAGATTCCCCCAGTAGGTGATACTGTCCCCTGGGGGGAACTGGAATGTTCCAAGTGGGGCAATGGTAGCCTTGGGTATAATTGGAAGGCATTGAATAAAAATAAGTGGATAGTGGAAGCATAAGGAAAGAAGAGAACAAAATCTTGAAAAACTATTCATATATATTTCATCTGTTCTGTAACAAAGTTAAAGTCATAGTGATTACATTATCTTCCAAATAAACACACATATCATAAGTTATAACTGATCAGTGGTCAAGTCTGCTGACAGGTCTTAACAAGCAAGTGTTGGCAGGTGATCATGTATGGCACATTGTCAAGAAATCTAGTGTGTGGTGGCAGGAATATATACATGTAACGACTTACAATATGATGCTATGCAGTCACATGACTCAATATTGCATCATCAAAATTTCAATGCGGGAAAAAACCTATAAATTTAAAATAAATTATTAAATTTGAAGATGTGTCACTTAAATATATATATACACATATATTTGAAATAATGCAAATTTTAAAAATGGTTGAAGGGTTAAAGAAAGTAGATTTCCGGGGGAGTGCTGAGTAATTTTTTTTTGAAAAGGGGCCAGTAGGCCAAATACATTTGGGAACCTCTGGTTTAGCAGACATTCTGTTTTAGCTATGGGTTGGACTAGATGGCCACTGAGGTTCCTTCCAGCTCTGCTAATCTGTGATTATATGTGAGTGAAAGGAGTAAGAGCAAGATTTCACAATAGGTAGAAGGCTCTGAGATGAAAAGAGGTGGTAAAGTGGTAGGAGGACCAGTTTTCATTTGGGGAGCTGGGAGGGTGAGTGAAATAAGGATGCTAGGTAGTACTGGAGGTAACTCAGGGAGTCAGTTAACAAATATTTAAGTGCTTTCATTGTGCCAGACACCATGCTTAGTACTTGGATATGGAGAAAGGAGGGAAACACTCCTAGTCTTTAATAGCTTACATAAGAATGGAGGAACCTCATCAAT
>CM053599.1:62180935-62202651 GCA_028646575.1 Pseudocheirus occidentalis
GGGGAGAAAATGTGTAATTCAAAAATGTAATGAAAATGAATAATGTAAACAAGTAAACAAATAAAAACTAAATTAAAAAAAGAATGGAGGAACTTATACTGAAAGACAGTCTGAATTGAGAGGATGCCCATCAAATGTGGAAAGGCTGAACAAGCTGTTGTATATGATTGTTAGGAAATACTACTATATTCTAAGAAATGATGAGCAGGATGCTCTCAGAAAAACCTCAGAAGACTTACATGAACTAATGCAAAGGGGAGTGAGCAGAACAGTAATAGCATTGTCAAGATGAATTGTGAAAGAATTTGTTACTCTGATCAAGATGATGACCCAAGACAATTCTGAAGGACTCATGATGAAGGACTCTTTTTAAATGTTTTCTTTTGCAACAAGGATAATATAGAAATGTATTTTGAATGACTTCACATGTGAAATATTATGTGTCTTCTCAAGGGATGGGGGAGGGACAGAAGGGAGTGAGAGGATTTAGAGCTTAAAATGGTAAGAAATGAATGTTAAAATTTAAAAATATATAATTGGTAAATATTTAACAAAATAAATACAAATGTGTTTGAAAAAAGGAAGCCTGATTCCTATAATTAGCCAATAACAAAGAAAAATCTGGAAAAAAGTAAGTATGAATAATAAGAAAAATTGGGTGAGCTACTTTTAGATTTTTTAAAACTTATATGTCTTTTGTTTTTATATCATCTTAATTTCATTTTTAAGTTACTTTTAGGTATTTCCTGATATTCCTTCTTATATTCAGGCTGCCACACTCTGCTGCTTTCTGTCCATACTCTAAGTTAAGGGATGTACAGTTATATGTGGTTGGCACAAAATTGCCCTGCCTTCTCTTCTAGGCCATCAGTGTAGTTTATGCTGATTAGATGAATCACTCCATGCATAGGATCTTGACAACATCTCCTCTCACCAATCATTCTCTCAAATAGATTCACCATGGCCTCAATCCGCCTGAGTCAAGTGTTCTTGGTCTCTAGCCAAGACTTTGATCTGCTGTCACCAAGAAGCAGGAACAAGGCTGATTGTCAGTGCTGGGGCTGATTATTTATTACTGTGTTGAATGAGCCATGGCAATGTTCTCCAAAGAAGACACGTTCCCTGACTATTGTTTATACTGCTTTCAAGAGCCCCAACTGGCTTCTTGCTATTGTTTGTCCTGTGCTCTGATCTCATATGGCACCTCTTCTTGTTGGTGGTGAAGTCATCCCCATGCACTGTCATTTTGCCAGAGAACACAATGCTCAAGGATTTTAACTTCTAGGTGAAGAAGGTTGACTGGCGAGTTTGATGCCATGTTGAGTGCTACCTCTTTTGCCCTTCCACATCTCTTCCTATATATTATTTTTCTCCACTATTTTGAAAACCTTCTTCTTCTTTTGACTTCTCTTTCATGGGAATTTCTTTTTACTCCTGAACAGTCCCTGTCCTTTCCTCACCTCTGGGGTCTTTGTTCCTGCTGCAAACATCTTCCCTCTCTTTTTTGCATGTAGAATCACTACCCATCCTTTAAAGCTCAACTCAAATGCCATTTACTCTGTAAAGCCTTCCCTGGTCCCTTTCCAGTCAGGGAATGATATTCCACTTAGATCCTACCACTTTGTTTTGTGCCTCTCTGATGCCCTTAACTTGTTTTGGGGGCATTCTAGTGATATGTGTATGCATCTTGTCTCCTTACTAGACAAAATATCCAGGAAAACAGGTATATTCTAAGCTTTGTACCCCTATTACTTCCTAGAAAAGTTCTCTGGACACAGTAGGTGCTTTAAAAGTGTTTGAACTGAATTGAATCCTTCTATCTTAAAAAATGGTTATCCCAGCTGTATTCTATGATGTTTCCCATTTTTCTTCTGAGGAGATGGCATTAAGGTTTTAGCCCCTCAACAACAGTGGTATGTGTAACATACTCTTCTGTACTTAACGAAATACAGAAGAGCAGGGATTTAAAGACAACAATTCAATTCAATTCAGTAAACTTTTATTAAGGGCATACTACGTGCCCAACACTGTGCTGAGTGCTATGGATATGAAAAAAGGCAAAATAAAATATTTGTCTTTAAGGAACTTACAATCAAATGGAGGAGACAACATGCAAATATTTGGAAAGAAAGCTATATAAAGGATAAATAGGAAATAATTAGAAGTGGGAAAGCACTAGAATTAAGAGCGGTTAGGGAAGGCTTCCTGCGAAGGTAGCAATAGAAGGACCTATGATTTTTTTTTTTAAGTTGTAAGGATCTTCTGTTGTGAGAACCACCTTTACCAACTCATCCTCTTTGACTTGGTCACTAAGTCTTTAGGGAGTTGCTTGGGGGCATATTGATAAATAAATAATGTGACCTGCTAGGGTCATATAGCTAGCAAGTATTACAAGTAGGACTTGAACTCAAGTCTTCTAAGACTGAAGCTGGGAATACTGGAAATCTATTTCATGTTACCTCTATTAGTAATTAGTTTTGGACTGAATAATCAAAATATAAGAGGTGAGATCGTAAAAAAGAAAATCAGAAAATATTTTCATGAAAGCTTGAGAATGTAGATTCTAAGCCAATTTTGAAAATTATATTATATTGTGTGGTCCTTCATTTCAGAGGGAATGTGAAGAAATCAAGGGTAATTGCATAAGTCACTAGGGAAGGAAGAAATTCCTGTTCAAAAAATTTGCCCACTAAAACAGTAAAATGGGGGAAAGTGGAAATTGTAGATCTTTAAGAATGAATCAGACACTGCGTTTGTCTTGAATTTAGGAAAAAAATATACATAAAAAACAGGGAAGTCCCTTCCAGTCTTATAATTATATATGTGAAATAGCCTTTTAATTTATAGGAATATAAAAATGACTGGCCTAAAATTATGTAGAGGTTGACAGAACTGTCCTGCTTTTTCTTTTTTCTCTTAGACCATGAAGGAAGTAATTTATAGTCAGGGATTATGAGCATTTTACCTGAGACTACCAGAAGAATCATGGCTTTAGCCAAGTTGAGTTGTCCCCAGTTTCCAGGATTGAGCTCAGACTTCTAGGAATTTGGCTTCTTCAAGACTGTGAATTTTATTATTTTTTATTTTAAAAGAATTTTTTTGTTGATTTGTTTGCTTACTTTTAGTTTACAAGATTCAGTTCTACAATCCCTTGAATTTCAAATTTTCTCTCCTCTTCTCCCCTCTCCCCCATTGTGGCATGCAATCAAGTATAGGATCTGCAAATAGTTTCACATTAGACGTTAGTCTGGTTGTCTAGAAGGGTTGTAACTGTTGGAATGAACAATGGGAAAGAGGAAACAAAATCAAACATGGAAAAGAAGAGAACATGTAGTTTGCTTCAGTTCTTTCTAGATGTTTCTCTGAATGTAGACATGTCCTTCCATCCTGAGTCTTTTAGAGTTATCTTATAACCTTGAGTTGCTGAGAAGAATTCAGTTCATCAAAGTTGGTTGTCACACGTATGTTGTGTCTGTCATCATGAACAAGACTGAATTTTAGATGAAAAGGCCTTTATTAGCCAGTCATGAGTAGGATGTGGGGTAAAGGCAGAATAATTACATTCCAATTCTCAGACTTCATTGACTCTTCTCTTTGGTGATGGACGCAGGTCACACTGAAAGACACCAGAACTTAACAATAATTTTATGAGCAGTCCAGGGCCACTTTGGAGAGGGAAACATGATCAAAACAACATGATTTAGACCTAGCCTAAGTTTACCACAGATAGCAACTCCAAAGAAAGTTTACTCTCCTCAAGGACAAGACCTGAGATTTTGAGGATGATGGTATCTAATTTCTGATCTGATTTGGTTTCCTAGGGGACTGAAGGAGCTATTAGATAGCTTTACATACTAGAACCCTTAAAATGTTTCCTGACACCCTCTGTTCTAGTCATATATGGTAACTTTTTGGGAGTATTGGATTTCCTGCTTCAGAGTAAGGATAAACACTAGGTTATAGAGAAAAGTAAGCACAATATAGTCAAATTGCAGAAACTCAGAAACAGTTACTATGTTTACTGTCTGGAATTGGGACTTATTAATTTACAATATCATATATAAGTATCTGTCCTATATGCTACCTACAAAGGGCTATATTAGTTCATAAATGCTTAGACTGTTGGATCTTGAAGGAATGTCTGAGATCATATGGTTCAAAGAAGAAAGAAACCTCAGGGACCACGTAGTGCAACCCCTCGATTTTGTAGATAAGGCAATTAAAACCCAAAGGCAATGAAAGACTTCTTCTAGTGTATCATGTAAGATAAAATAACTCAAGAGTTCTAAGAACTTGTGTCTTACATGAGCTATATGTTCTGAATTAAGCTTAATGCTGTTTCAAATAAAGGTGTTTTCAGCTCTGTAGGTCTTGACTCTTACACAGACAAGAACTTGTAAAATCCCTTTTTTGGCATCTTGGTTGAATGTTAGGAATTCTAACAAAGACATCACTGTAGTTAACAGCTTTTATTTATTCCTGTGAGATTTTAAGAGGAGCAAAGAAATTCATTTGGCAAGTAGGACAAGAGGCTAAAACTAAAATTGTCCTGAGTCCAGTGGGGACATATCCTGTGGTTCTAGAACTTGAATATGCTTGTATTAAATATCTGTGAGCTTTTCATGAGATTAATCTCTGAATTGTACACTTAGCCCCTTCCTGAATTTGAACAATACATGCTCCCTTAAAAAAAGATAAAGTCATTTGGAAGGTGGGATGCATAGAAACCATGTTTTCTTTTTATTCTCTTCCTCTGGTCCTGGTGTTGCAGCAGGACTTTTCCACAGAGCAAAGCCTTTGGTTACAGCCCTCTTTTCACTCTGTCTTCAGTATGCAACAGATGAAGTTCAGGCCCATCTGCCTGACCCATCTCTCAGGAAAGTGATGATGCTGGAACTTTCAGATTAATATAACACCAAATCTATCTTTATTTGAGGAGTTATTAGTCATTGCCCTTGGTGAGATTTCATAATAAGGGTCAAAATGATGGTCTTTGCACTTTGACCCTGAGAGAAAGTGAATTACTGATATATTCATCTGCTTTATTTTCCTTTTTTCAAAAAATGTGAGATTAAAAACCCATTATTTGATAGCACCTTTAACCTTGGTATCTCTAAATGCTTAATGCTTGCTTAAATCAGGTCATAAAGCAAGACAAGACCAGGAAATCTCTTGACAGAACTCATTTTTAGGAATTGGTATATGCTAGAGGGATGAGCCAAACTAGGGTCAAAGTGCTTGTTCAGGCATTAGTTATGCTTGGTGCTCTCCAGAAAAGTGATTTATTAAGTGGGAGAGGCAACTAAATCTAATTAGCTACAGCTTGCAAAAACCCTAGCTTTGCTATGAGCTTGGGTGAAGATGTGTAGCACCCAGTTATCATGGCACTAATATGAAACTGACCACAAATCTCATTCCTGGAATAGTGATGGAGGATCCTAGAAATCAGTGGTTTCAGGCTGACTTTTCTCTTTTACCACAAAAGGTTTTGCTAGGTTTCAGCTGGTTGAAAGACGGGTTTCTATAGGAATCTTCTGTTCTCAAACACAGAAGGGGAGGGAGGAAGAAAACAATTTATAACTTCAGACTTTGTTCTTTGAAGTTCATGACTTGTCAGAGGTGGATGGGGAGAAAATAAGCAGAGATAACAAAGCTTTATGTTTTACAATGAGATGAAGTTACATTTTCTAAAATCCAAATCACTTTTCATGTTCTGATAATGGATAGTTTTTTTGAGAAGTCGTAGTAAAATTCCTTTCTTCTTTCCTCACCTTTTCCTTTCTTCTTTGCTGTCTTCTGCTGTTTTTACCCTCCTTTATCATTTTCTCATTCCTCTTCCATTTCCTTTTCTATTTTTTCATTTCCCTTTTTCCTCTCCCCTTGCTTTTTCCTTCCTTATTTCTCTTCCCCTCTCCCTTCTCTCTTTTTTCTTTTCTTGTTATGCTTTTCCTTTCCCTCCTCTTTCCCCCATTCTCCCCCCTTTTCAGATCCTTTTCTTATAATTGGTACTATTTTGGAGACACCAAGACATATGACCACTGTTAAGTACAAAAATTTTTACTTCAGAAATTCAGTGGATCCATTATCTCAGCAAAGTGTGTTCTCTCTCATCAGTTCAGATGACAGCCTTATCAATCTTTGAAATCCTTGTCCTTTCATAATTTGACCCTGAGAGAAAGTAAAGTACCATCCTCTCATAAAACTTCTACTTAAGATCTAGCAATATACTGAAGGCCTTTCTCATACTGTTTTTTTTAAAAAAATATTTTGTGCATGCTTGTGTAGAACTAGGTTAGGTGAGACAGTGATGTGGAATGGTGAGGACTAGACTTGGAGTCAGGAAGACTAGAGTTGAAAATCGCCTCAGACATTTATTTGTGTCATTCTGGGAAAGTCATTTCACTTCTCTCAGTCTCATTTTTCTCGTTTGAATAATATTGGCAATAATGACCCTTGCCTCACAGAGTAGTTGAGAAAACCAAACGAGATAATATATGTAAAGTGCTTTGCAAACTTTAAAGCTAATTATTATCATTGTATTTCTTGGACAATTTCATTGAAGCACATAGTTTATCACTGATAGCATGCTACTTATAGCTAGAGTTTGTACTTCATTGTCTTTTAGGATATGTACTTTTGAAATCATGGTTTCTCTATGCTTGGTGCCTATTTGATAATACCAGAATGTCAGCATTATGTATGTGTATATATGTGCATATATTCACACATATATGTATATATATATTTTTTTTTATAGTGAGTGTTATCAATGTGGAATTGTTGAAATGTAGTCTAGACCATTTTCTTCTCCGTTAGACACTCAAAAAAAATTAGCCTAAAAATTCACACAGGAAAAACCAAGTGGATGAAGAATGTCTATTACCAACACTCATCATATAGTTGGGTACACAATTAATTGAATTTGTTAAATGTACCTGGGGGCTGGTAAATAAGCCCAGTCCTTATAAACATGTATAGAGAATGTAGTAGATGTAATCCCCATGTAAACTTTGATGCATGGGTAGGTATTCTTCCTTTATAAACATGTGAAGGGAGCTTGACTGATGTGAACTTTGGAGAATATCTCTAAAGACTGGGCTCATTGGGACAATCAATATGCAGATCCTAGTCAGGTATAATTGAGATAACTTGGTAAAACTTGAAGTGTTTTAAAATACTAATATATGTGTGTGTGTGCATATTGTAAATGTTATCTCCACAATTTAAAGATAAACTCCTCAAGGACAGGGACAGATTTTGATTTTTTAAATTACATACCCAGCAATTAGAACAGTGCCTCACAAATAGTAAGCACTTTTTAAAATGTTGATTGATTTTCATTCTTTGATGGAATTCAGATAGAAACAATTCTGAAGACAACGTATTAACTCTTTTACATTTAATGGTGTACAGACTATTGTAGAGGTAGATAAAATAACTGCTTTTTAAGAAAATAAATTCTATTCTTTTTTCAATTAATAAGACTCTCTTCTCTCCTTGATAGACATTTTTACCATTGGAGAGAAAAAGAAAGAAAAACAATCCATGTAGCAAAAATACATAATCAAGCAAAAATGATTTCTGCATGGGTCATGTCTAAAAAATGTGACTCAGTTTGCAACCTGATTCCACCAGTTCTGTGTCAGCATGTTTCATGATAGTCTTCTGGAACTGCAGTTTGTTATTATGTCCATAAGAGTTCTTAAGCCTTTCAAAGATGTTTATTATTACCATATTGTTATGGTGTAAATTTCTGTACTGATTCTTCTTACTCCATTCTGCATAAGTCTTCCTTGGTTTATCCTATAAAACAATAGTATGTCATTGTATGCATACGCTGTAATTTAAATGGCCATTCCCAAATTGTTGGGTATCTCCTTAGTTTCCACCATAAAAAGCTACTTATATATATTTAATATATTTAAATATATTAATATTTAATACATTACATCAAATATTTAATTAAATAATAAAATTAATTTTATATTAACATTCATTAATATATTTATTTTAAAATATACAATCAATATAGTTATAATTTATATTACTATATTATATAACATAGTATATAATTTAAGTATTAATAAATATGTATTTAACAAATGATTTAAATATTAAATTTAATATATTAAATAAATATGTTTACTATAACATAATATATTATATATAATAATATAGAATAAATATATAGTAATGTAAATAATAAATGTAGTGTGTGTGTGTGTGTGTGTGTATGTGTGTGTGTGTGTGTGTGTAACTGGGTACTTGTCCTCTTAGATTTTTGGAGTATAAACCTAGTGGTGGTATTTTTGAGTAAAAGAATGTGAACAGTTTTGGAAATTTAGTTCCAAATAACTTTCCAGAATGACTGAACTAGTTCATAGTGCTCTGTCTCCCCTGTCCTCTACAAAGTGAATTAATATGCCCCTTGAACATTCATCATTTTCCCTTTTTGGGAGGTCACCTTTCCTTATATGACATACGAGTTACAATCTCACAGTTTTAAAATTTTTATTTCTCTAGTTATTACTGGTTTGGAGCATTTTTACATATATCTGTTGATAGCTTGGATTTCTTCCTCTGAAAATTATCTATTTGTATCCATTGACCATTTATCAACAGGAAAATGGCTTCTATTTCCATAAATATGAATCAGTTCCATATATATGTGTAATATATACAAAGTAATATTACATAATACATATCATCCTTTTATCTTCTGTGACACTCTATACTTTGACCAAGAAATATTTCCCTATCCATGGATATGAAAGGTAATTTCTTTCTTTCTCCTCTAATTTGTTTATTTTGTGTCTAAGTCTGGTACCTACTTGGAGGTTACCATGATATATGGTATGGAATGTTGGCCTATACCTAGTTTTTACTGTTTTCAATTTTCTCAGCTATTTTTTCTTGAATAGAGATTTTTACTTGAATAATTGGGTTTATCAAACACTAGGCTACTGTGCTCACTTATTTCTATATATCATTTATCTATTTTTTTTTCACTGATCAACAACCTCTCTATTTTTTGATCAGTAGAAAATTGTTGGAATGATCTTGTGCTTCCAGGCTCTCCCTTCCTACTTGTCTTCTAGATAAATTTTATTATTTTTCTAGCTTTGTAAAGTAAGTTGTTGGTAGTTTCACTAGTATGACGATGAATAAGTATTTTAATTTAGGCAGTATTATCTTTTTGTTAAAATGTCTTAGTCTACTCATTATCAATTGATATTTCTCCAATGATTTAGATTTATCTTTATTTGCATAAAGAGTATTTTTGTAGTTGTTCTGTGTGTGTTTTGGCCGGTATCCTCCCAATTATTTAATGCTTTATTTAGTAATTTAAAATGGAATTTGTCTTTTTTATCTCTTCCTGTGGGGTTTTGTTGATATACAGAGATGTTGATAATTTATGGGAATTATTTTTAAAGTCATTTTTGCTGAAGTTAATGTTTTAGTTAATGTTCTAGTTGTTTCTCTAAGTAAACCATTATATCATTAAAAAAAACCACTATAATTTTATTGACTCCTTGCCTAACTGTATTCTCTCAACTTCTTTTCTCCTTCTCATTGTCAGAATGAATACTTTTAGCACTTTTTCAAAGAGGAATGGTGATAACAGACAGCCTTATTTTTCCTCTGACCATTTCAGAAAGGTTTTTGATTTATTTTATTTTACATTGAATGCCAAGTTTAGGTTTTACACATATACTGCTTATAAAGATCTATTCATACTTTTCAACTGATAGCTTTTTATAATGAAATACATGTACAAGTATTTAAATTCATCTTCTGAGGGTTGACTGAAAAATCATTGGTACAACTCTAGTAGTGGTAGTAGTAATAGCACTAGTACTACTACTACTACCAGTAGTAATGATAATAATAATAATAGTATTTATGTAGTAGTTACTATATGCCAGGCATTGCGCTAAGCACTTTGCAATTATTGTCTCATTTGATTCTTCCGACAACCTTGGGAGGTAGATACCCTTATTAGGCCTGTTTTGCAGATGAGGAAACCATGCCAGATAGAGATTAAGTGACTTGTCAATGGTAACCCAGCTAGTAAATATCTGAATCTGGATTTGAATTCAGGTTTTCCTGACTCTAGTTGCTTTGTTCTATACACCATGCTACTTACCTGCCTCTAGCATAAAGGGTGATAACATAGTCCTTCTCTTGTTCCCACATTATTTTGACTTATTCTGCTACATTTTTATATCTTAAAACTTGTTGTTTACTTTTTCTTGGAGATTTTGAATAATTGCTGGTGACATTTATTTAAAATGTTGATATTAGGTTTTTATTGATCAATTTTACATACAAGTGACTGTGAAGAATAGTTTGGTTTGTTCTAGTTCTGGTAAAATACATTGGTTGAGCTCTAAATGATATTTTGAGGTCCATATTTATAATATGAAGTTTTCTTATCTGTCAGTTTATGAAAGGTAGAGAGCTTTTGATATATAATTCTCATTCAGCTCTACTTCAGGGCTGAACTCCTCTGGACTTTTGTACCATACTTTTGTGTGTAGTACCTTCCCTTAGCTTCTACTCCTAATTTTCAGGTTCCTTTTGATTGTTATCTCGCCCCATTATATGGTGGCCTCCTTAAGAGCATGTTCCTTCTCTTCCTTCATTCCTCCATTCATTTGCTTCTTCCTCCCTTCCTCCCTCCCTCCCTCCCTTCCTTCCTTCCTTCCTTCCTTCCTTCCTTCCTTCCTTCCTTCCTTCCTTCCTTCCTTCTTTCCTTCCTTCCTTTGTTTTCCCACCACTTAGCACAATACCCAGAACATAATGAAGACTTAATGTTTGCTGACTTGACTTGATTTGAGATATGGAAAGGAAAATGTTAGAGTACAAATGGCAAGCTTGAGGAGAGGAATGCCTCTATAAGAGACAGTCTAACTCATGAAAGGCTAGCCCCCTGTAATGGGAATGGGAATCTGAAGATCTTCTGTGCCCCCTTAATAGGCCTGGGGAGAGGGGGGGAGTTGAAGACTTTCGCTGGCTTTGAAAGCAAACTCTGCTCCCTAATAGGCTGAATGTAATCACATGGAACCTGTGGTAGGAGGAGTTTGCTGAAAGGTAGAGCAGAGCCACAGGAACCTGGAAGTCAGAGTTAGCAAGAGCTCAGGCAAGGAGACAGAGAGGTTTGTGAATAAATATTGATCTTGTATTGGTTTGTGGGAAGGCTGAAGGATAGCATGGCTCTCTGTGTTGTTATAGCTTGTTAGTTTCTTTACTATTATGATGGAATCAGCTTATAGGTGTTAGGATTTGGTTTTCTGGTATCTGTCTAAATAAATGCTTTGGTTCTGTCCTCTATATAGAGAATTTGTTATATTCTGTGATCACACATCATGTGATATTAATAGTCATGGTCTTTATTGTGATCATGGGTGCTGTAAATATTGCACTGGCACTATACCCCCACAAAAAACAACAAGAACATTTAGATAGCTCATATTAACACAATAAACAACCCCATGTGACTATCACAGAATCTCAGATTGGAAGTCATCTCAGTGGTCAGTGATTACAAAAAGTAATTGACCTAAACTGCCTCATATAATATTTCCTTAATTGGTCAGCTAATTTTTGATGGAAGAATTTCTTTTTTTAAAATATAAATTTTTTATTTGTTTTCTTGTTTACATCATTCATTTCCATGAGATTTTTGAGTTACAAATTTTCTCCCCATCTTTCCCCTACCCCAACCCCAAAACAGTGATCCCACTGTAAAGCTCCTCCCCCGATCTGCTCTCTAACTTTCTGCTAGGGCAGGGAGGGTCTCCCTACCCCAGTGATGGAAGAATTTCTGCAAGGGAAAATCTACTACCTCTCAAAATTGACCTTTTCACTTTTGGATCATTCTAATTATTACAATGTCTTGCCTTGACATCAAATCTATATCTTCTTCTCTGCAATTTCTACCCATTCCCTCTAGTTCTACCTTTTAGGACTAAAGCAATATAATTTGGCACAACATCCCTCCAAATGCTTTGAGACAGCTATCCATATCTTTCTTTAGTCTTCTATATGTCTAAATATCCTCGGTTCTATTAACTTGCCAGCATATAGCATGACCATGAGACCCTTCACCATCTTGGTAATTCTTTGCATGCTCTAGGCAGTTAGATGTTGTCTTCATCCTTCATTTTCATAGAGGACCAAGGATATCATTATTCTTGGGTAAAATAGTGAATGACAGCTGATATCTTGCCTTGTGCATGAATTTGATTGAAGTGAGATAGAGTTATGCAAAGTTGTCAGCTTCATTCTCTCTTCCAGAGTCATCAAAGTCCAGTGACAAAACAAAAGTCAGGACAAGTGGTGATGGCCTGGGTTGCAACAGATGAGCTTGGCATCTTCAATATCTGACCGAACTCTAAGCACTTCACAAAATTTGATTTAAGCCTCCTTCATTGCCATTGGAACAAATTGTTCTCATCCACCCATTGCACTGGGGTAAGTGTTCACATGCTTGGAATAGATGTCCCACTAACTCATCATTGATTTTGAGCCTTGTTGATTACCCTCAATCTAGTTTAGCCCATCTGTCAAGATCATTTTTACTGTGGTATCACCACTATGCATGCTACAGTTCCTTGAAGGCACAGGTGAGTTGGGTTATTAGTGGGCACCAAAGGTGGATGAGCAGCCCTGAAAAGGACTTGGCAAATCCTCCTACCAGAGGAGTTAGTTCTCCATGAATGCTCTATATGTTGTCTGGCATATCTATGGCCATACCAGCCTAAATGTACCCTATCTCATCTGATCTTGGAAACTAAGCAGGATCACACCTGGTTAGTACTTGGATGGGAGACAGTCTTGGAATTTTAGGTACTCTAGGCTGGCACATATTAAGTAATGTATAAACGTTGTTGTTATTGTTATTATCATTATTAATTACTGGAGTTGTACAAAAGATACTTTCATTGAACCCTCATAAGGTGAACTTAAATACTTGTACATTGATTTAATTACAAAAATTTATTAATCAAAAAGTATGAATAGATTGTTTAGTATAAAAACACCTCTATTAAACCAAGAACCAGTATTCAATGCAAGAAAAATAAACTAAAAGAATTTCTAAAAAGGCTAGAGATAAAACAAGGATGCCCGTCATTACTATTACTCTTTAAGAAAAGTGTTATTAGAGCTAGACTGGGAGTTAGAAAGATCTGAGTTCAAATTCTGCCTCAGATAGCTACTAGCTATATGACTAAATAAGTACCAAATTCTTAATATTAAACCATTAAGAATAGAAACCAGCAATTTTAACCTTGGTTCTGGAGGTCAAATTTAAACAATATAAAAATGCTACTTATAAATACATTGTTCTTCTTCAGACAAGATGTATAGAATATCAATTCAGCATGTAAAAGTCTGTGAAAGTTAAGAGACTGATTAGCATCTGAGAGATCAAATTTAATGGGATGAACACATCTAATATTTAACCACAATGAAAGGTCTACAGCTGTCTGTGGAGACCTTCCTTTAAATAGATACTAGAATCATCTGGAAATTTTAACATTCATAATAAACAAATAACCTCAAACCCTGTCATGGCAAAAGTGACAAGAGAGACTTGTTGGGTATCTATAGAAAGATGTTGAAAAATTATATCAGGATTTTTACTTAATACATAGTAGAATCCTGAATGTCAATTCACCTAATCAAAGAAAGCAACTACAACAAAAAGACACATACAGAAATGAACCCAGAAAACAAAACCTCAGTTCTAGATTTCCTTAACCAGTATTTGAAAGTCAAATTTTAAAGGTTAAATCAACAGGAATCAAAGTAGCCGATATTAAAAAAAACAAACAAACAACAGCTACATATCAATAAAAGCCTTTACTACAGAGTCTTGAATGCAAAGAAATTGGAGGAAAGAGAACCTCCAAAGAAGCATTTGTAAACTCTCTGGTGTCTTTATTGTTTCAAGGAGCCCAACACAATGAAAAAAGCGAATTAGAACAAATGAGAAAAAGAAGGCATGCATGCTCTCAATATAATGAACAAAAGAACAACTACATCAGGGGAAGCAACAAACTTAGTTTCTCTGTATAAATGGAAAGCAAAAGGCTGGATAAGGTCAACAGTTACTAGATCAAATTATTCACAGTGACATGCTGATTTCTAGCAAAGCACCTTACCAACTTCTTAGGAACAAGGCTGATCACAGATTTTTCTTCCTCCACTGTATTTTCTTTTTATTCTGAACTTAATAAAAACCAAATAAAAGGAGCATTTGTATAAAGAATGTATAACTTGAGAGGACGATCCATGAAATTACATAATTATATTGAGCTTGTTTTTTTGCCTTATATAGTCAGCATATAACTTTCAAAGCTATCCTACCTGTTTATGATTTGTCTCTTATTGTCATTTGGTTGGGGGATACTAATTCTCTGTTCCCTTTCCCCCTTTCAATCTAACTCAACCTCCAAATGAAAAAAAAAAGAAAAAAACCCCAGAACCTTAGTAACAAATACACTCAGTCAAGCAAAACAGATTCCTTTGTAGGGAATGTCCAAAAATGATCATCTTATTGATAATCTTAATTATTTAGTTCTCTATCAAGAATAGGTAGTATGCTGTATCACTGGGTCATCTAAAACCGTAATTGGTTACTGTGCTGTTCAGGGTTCTATGGTTTTTCACAATTGCTTGTCTTTATGTTGTTACTGTTCTTGTACAAATTGTTCTTCTAATTTGCTTGCTTCACTCTGTAATAGGTCTTACAAAGTCTTCCCAGGTTTCTTTGAAATTGTTCCTTGGATCATATCTACAGATGCAATAATATTCCTTTATATACCATAATTTGTGGAACCAATTTCCCAGTTGATGGATACTCCCTTAATTTATAGAGTTACTATATTGTAGGTCATTTCCTCTTTTTAAAAAAAAATCACTTTGGTCTATATGTCTAATAAGTTGTATCATTAATTCAACAACTATGCAAAGTGTAGTATAATATAATACACAAAATTTGGGGAAATAAGTTCAAAATTCCAGAATGGCTAGACCAATTTCCAGCTCTATTACCAGTACATCATTGTGTCTTTTCCTGTAGCCCCATTCAACATTTGTCATTTTTTTCTTTTTATGTAGATGTAAGATGACTCTTTAGCAAATTTATGGCAAAGAAATAGAATAAAAATTTGTTTAAATTTGCATTTTTATAATTGTGAGTGATTAGGAGCATTTTAAAAAATACGTTTCTTGTTACATTGGATTTCTTACCTTCAGAACTACCTGTTTATATCCTTTGACCATTTATCTGTTAGGGAATGTCTCTTGTTTTTATGAATTTCAGTCAGCTCCATATAAATAAATATGTGTATGTATATGTATGCATATATACATATACACACACATATATATATACATATATGTGCAGAGAGAGGTATGTAGATAATAGATATAAATACTAATCCATGTTACGTATCTTTCATGTAAATAAGCATGACATATGACAGTGATATTGACATATCACTGGATATGCATTTTGAATTATCAATAGCTACTCCTTCCTGTAGTTATTGGTAATATTACTACTGATTGGCATTCATCGAGGGCTTTCAAACTGACAAAGTGATTTACATAACTATATCATTTGATTCAATAGTTGTTTTTTTGTAGGTGGGTAGGTGGGCTTTTTTGTTGATGGGTATTGATGGATCATTCACATTCTTGAATTTCTTTCCCCTTCGTCTCCTTTGTCCTGTGTCTCTAATAGATCAACAGCACACATTTACCAAGTGACTAGATGTACAGCCAATGGGTTATAATTCTTTTCTGTGTGAAGTTAACTGCCTATTAGCTAGTAGGATGGAATCCATAAACTTGGCTTCATTTTAAGCAGATTTTAACCCATTGACTTCTAAATAACAATCATGCATGAACATGTTTTATTATTAGTATTAAAATTTTCCAGCAAAATCTTAGTACACAAATGCTATATTGACTTAATAAGCATATGTAAAGATGAATAACAATACATAAGGCAAGGCTGGCGTATTGTTTATTCCTATCAGCTGAAGATTATACACTATGGACAGGGAATCACAAACATTTCCCTTCCACACAGTAGCTTTCTATCTTCTGTCTCTCACCTCCCAAACAAAAAACTTTCATTTGTATTGACTTCCTAGGCTATTCAGTTTGAGCCACAGAATCATAGATTTTAAGTTGAAAGGAACTTTTGAGGTCCTTGAATTCTCATCTTACAGATAAGGAAATTGAGGACTGAAGAGATGAAGTGAGTTTCCACAGTCCTGTAGCCACCAAGGATCTGAAGGAGATTTTGAATACATTTTTCCTGACTTTAAGTTCAACACTCTACTAAACTACACGCGCTCAGTGAATCTGGTTCAACAAGCATTTGTTTAATGTTTGATATGTTGCCAGTATATGAGAGTTTGATTGCTCGTTTCATTTGCTAGACTTCTGGGCCAGCACTCTGAATGCCTATTAATGAAGTGCATTCAATTGCTTAGAATTTCTTAAATATGGCCTATAATTTTTAGATGAGTGGTGCTCAAGGTATTAGCTATAGACACCTGGAAGTTGTTTATGGAATGGTTTCAAAATCTAGGCTAGGTAGTACTGGTCTCTGAATAAAGGTCTTAGTCAAATGTAAGGAGAAAGATTGGGAACTATTTCCTCTAGGTGACTACTGCTAAAAACTCAACTCCAGCTGTAAAACATCTGTTATCATCACACATCTAAATAAAAAGCAATGCCACTGGATCTCATCATCTTTTGATTCTGGGCTATGGTCTCTGTCAGGATTAAAAAGGGAGGTCTGGAAAGTGTTACTAAAGGAGATAATCAATAATTCCATTCAGCAAGTATCTATTGAGCTCCTATTATGTGGTTAACACTTTGCTATTCAAATAGCATTCAATCCTGGGTGGATCCCTTCTGTTCCTGTAATGACATATGGTGATTAAATGTTTTGTTTTTAATAAAATCAATGAAATGGCAGTAGGATAAATAGAGGGTGCAAGAATCATAGATTTTTATGTTGTTATAAATAATATTCTAAGTGGGACATACTTATTCAAAGGCTAATGAGTTGATATTTAATGACCGACTAATGTTGATATTGACATTTTCCCATATAAATGAAATCATAAGATTTAAGAAAGTTTTAGCTGAATAGAAATATGGTAGACTCTTCTTGGAGGGGTAAATAAAGGAGCTGGAAGAGCTGGTTAAATCCCATGCAACCAAAAGTTTTTAAAAATGGGTCATTTGGTCGTATTACATTTTCATGCTCATAGAGAACAATAGTAAGAGACTACCAAGGAGGTATTTGTTGCTTATGTGGCACCCTCTTCCACAGAATGAAGAGGTAGGTAGATACTATAAAGAATTTGGGTAAGAACTTCTAAACAAATTCAATATATAGTTAATACTCTCTGAGTTCTGAATGATTTGGGCATGTGGGAGAGTAGTCAAATTCTGCTGGATTTTCAGTATTTTAAAAAATTAAGACATGAATGAGATTAAAGGCTTATGGGATACTCAGAAATATCTCTCCATGGTTTCTTAAAGACACAGTTTGAGAGATAAGGGACATAGTGAGGATGAAATAATATCATAATAAAAAAGAAAGTGACTCTATCCCATTGGGAAAGAAATACCTTTTTACTGATGTTTATGAATCCTGTATCTGTGAACCTGTTAGAGCAACAAATAAATGAACAAGAGCAAAGATAAAAAAATCGTGTGTGTGTGTGTGTGTGTGTGTGTGTGTGTATGTGTGTGTGTATGATGATGATGATAAGGAAATATTAACAGTAACAATTTGACCTATTCAACCAAGGTAGTAATACTGAAAAGTGGGAAATGGGGGAAAAAAGGCAAATGATCAAAGAAGTTTTCAAAGGAAAAAAATTGAGGTATCGAGATATGTGAAAAAAAACCACTCCAAATGACTAACAATTAGACAAATACAAATTGATGTTACTCTAATGTTTTACATCAAAGTTATTATATTGCTAAAATGACAAACAATGAAAGTGTCTGTTTTAATGTTCTGTGATCTTTTCTACTCATTTGGTCATGAGCTAGTTCCCTATCCTTAGATGATTTCTTACACACTCTTCTAATTTATAATAAAACTTGCTTTAAGTTACATATCTCCATTTGTAGAAAAATTATAAATAAAAAGATAAATTTATCTTGATACATTTTGTGAGATATTGTTATAAGCCCAATTCCTGCCAGTTTTCTTTCCATTTGGATCTAAAGCTGGGGTATTTGGGTTTATTGAACAGTATATTTGTGGGTTCATGTCTTCTGTATGTTGTGTGGCTAATATAGTCTGCTGAATGAATTCTACCAAATCATTTGGATGATTACTACTTTGTAGTGTTGAGATTAAATACCATTAAACTTCTTTCCTTCTCACTTTTCCCCAGTTATTTCTCTAGGATTCTTTCATTCCTTCAGATAAATGTTATTATTATCTTTGCTCAAATTTTATCTAAAATGTTTGTGACAAGGTTCAGCAAGGATATTAGTTTTATTTTTCTTTTTTGATTTTCTCTGATTTAGGTATCTAGAAAATATTTTCACCAGCAAATACTCACATGGATCCTTTCCTTTGAGAACAGTTTTTTTAATAGTATTAGAATTAATAATTTTTGAATATTTGACAGAATTGGCTTATAAATACATCTGATCCTGGATTTTGTTCTTTATAATTTCCTTTATGGCTCGTTAAATTTTTTCCTTGAGATTATCCACTTAAATGTTTTATTTCCAGTTATGTTAATCTAGATATTTCATATTTTTAAAATACTTATCCATTTTCATCTAAGTTGTCAGTTTTTCATACATAGGACAAAATATTTTATAACAATTTCCTTTAATTTTAAAAAATTAAAAACATTGAGTTTATAAATAAAACTAGGATTAAAAAAAATCAGTAAAATAGATAATTATTTTTCTCTGCTACTTTCCCTACCCATGATATTTTAAAGGTCTCTTTAAATATTTAAGTACTTAATTCAGTTTTCCATTTGTAGCTATTCTTTTTTTTTAAATCTAGAGATCAGTCTCTTGCTTTTAAAAATACTGACCTACAGTATTTGCAGATTCTATACTTTAATGCATACTGTCATTGTGGGGGGATGGAGGGGAGAAAATTTGAAACTCAGGGGGTTGTGGAACTGAATGTTGTAAACTAAAAGTAAATCAACAAACCAATTAAAATAATGACCTACACATGTACACATGAGAGAACAGGTTTAATTATTTAGACTTTTCTTGGATTATGTTGTCCTTCTTACATTTCTATTGTTTGGGATATTTACAAATAAAATAATTTCTTCATTTCAGTGTCCCCTTTTCTCCAAAGGAATGACTAAATGCCCCTCCTTTGTAAATTAATTTTTTAATCAATGATTAAATGGCTCAAGTTTTCAGGATATGTTATTTGGGGTTATACCTTAAGTTCTTCTTTTTTGAATACTCTTACATATTCTCTACTATGATTTCTTGCAAATGTGCAATGAGCTTTTGCTATTTGAATTGGATTTTCTTCTTTTGAAAGTGTTTCTCTAGCTGCTTGAAAATTTTGTTGCTACTGAAATTTTTAAATTTAACCATTTTAAACCTTATAGCTTGGACCATTTTTTTCTTCTGGTTACAATATTGTAACACTCATAATGATCATTATTTTGTTCCTTGTATTCAATTCTGGACATTTTTTTGTTTTTTGTTACATCGTGGTGCTTAAATTTTTTTTCCCTCATTGTCATTGTCTTTGGAGAGATCTATGACTTTTGGGGGCAGCTAGGAGGCACAGTGGATAGAGTGCTGGGTTTGGAATCAGGAAGATTTATTATCGTGAATTTAAATCTGACCTCAGACACAAGCTGTGTGACCCTGGGCAATTCACTTAACCATGCTTGCTTCAGTTCCTCATCTGTAAAATGAACTGGAGAAGGAAATGGTACATCCACCCCAGTATCTTTGCCAGGAGAACCCCTGATGAGGTCATGGAGAGTCGGACATGACTGAAATGACTCAACAACATGATCCTTTAGACCTCTCTATGAATCCTGACTTCTCGCTTTAAATTTTTAGACTCGTGTTTTTCGCTTTATTTTTCTCTTGCTTTGCTTCTGCCTCATTTCCCTCTACTTAATAGCTAACTTATATTTATATAGCCCTTTAAGATTTGCAAAGTCTTCTACACATATTATCTTAGTATTTCATCTTCCAAATATATTATTGTCTGTCAGCGTTTCTACTTTTTAAATGAGATTCTGCATCATATATTCATTTTTCTACTCTTATTTATAGTTATAATTCCGATTTCTGAATTCAGCTCCCAATTTCTTTTTAAAAAGAGATTTATTTTTCCTTTGAAATGTTCTCTCATTTCCCTCTGAAGGTACATGCTCTGTTAGGTAGTTGGAATTTATGTTCATCTTCCTTTCATTACCTAACATTGATTATTTTTCCTTGATAGTATGATATTTGCTTAATATCCTTTGACATGACATTTGTTTAATATTCTATTTTAGAGCTGTAATTAACTCTTCATTCTGGCTTTATGTTCTTGTCTGTATTTGTACTTAGAGATTAGAATTTTATTTAGATTTTCACCGTTTTGTGTTTTTAAAGTTTTCTCTTTAATTATCACTTGCCTTTGGTAACATATTCATGTTTTTTAAGTCCTATTCTGCTACTACATGAACCCCCAAAGCTGGGATTCTGGTCGGCTGGAGTGAGTTAGCCAACCCAGAATTCCTGCCTTGAATAACTTTCAGGGGAAGAAATAAGGATCTCATCTGGGTTACCCTATATCTTTAATTTTGCCAGCTCGTTTTCTCTCCCTCTACCTCAATCACTATCCCTTTTCTTTTAGTGACTTGGAAGAACCAACGTCTGCTGCCTCTTGTAGAAGTAGGAGGGACTTGGACCATGTCACTGCAGTGTAGAACTGGTGTAGCCAGGTCCTGAGTCATGAACCTGTGAATTTGCTTGTCTTCATTGCAACAGATATACCGATAATTTAATTGGGATCAGGCATGCAGAATGGGAACTCTAAATATTAAAATTTTCTAATGTTAACTTGTAAGCTTTAGAAAATTTTGTATATTCAGAATGCTTATCTTGTAGGTTGTTATAATTCCACATCTGTTGTGTATTCTTTTTGAGGTTTCAGGGTACAAATAGCTTGTATAAACCAAGTATTCTATAATCATTATTGTCATGACATCCCTTGAACTGGATTTTATTATTATTTTGACTAGCTATACAAAAGTAATCGTTTGCAATTTTGATTAAACCTGTCAATTAATTTAGGTGTCATTGTGTTATCTTTTCTTTGAAGGCAGGGATTACTGTTTGCCTCTTTTATATGCCTGGTGCTTAGCAGTGCCTGTCACATAGTTGGTGCTTAATAAATGTTTATTGACTGACTAACTGTTGGTTTAATACAGACCAAGTAATCTCTGGCTTATTTTTTTTTTGTACTTTTCCTGATGTTATTGTGATTATCCACAATTAGTTCTCTTTTAGAAAGGTTTTATTTTAATGTTTGTTTATTTTTGAAATTTTTTATTTTGAGCTCCAAATTTTCTTCTTCCCTCTAGTCCCTGCCCCCCTCATTAAGAAGCAAGCAATATGACACACACATGTGTATATGTCTATATATATATATATATATATAT
>CM053599.1:62203151-62232418 GCA_028646575.1 Pseudocheirus occidentalis
GGTGCTCTATTCACTGCACCACCTAGCCGCCCCACCTGAAAGCATTTTACTCATTGTTTCTTAAGGCACAATTTTATTCCAGCACAATCATACACCACAACTTGTTTAGTCATTCCTGCATTGATGGGCATCCCCTCAATTTCCACTTTTTTCCACCACAAAAAGAGCAGCTATAAATATTTTTGTACACATAGGCCTTTTTTTTCTTTGGAGTACAGACCTAGTAGTGCTATTGCTGGGAAAAAGGGTATGTGCAGTTTTATAGTCCTTTGAAGTCAGTTCCAAATTATTCCCCAGAATGGGGGGAGTAATTCATAACTCCTGAAATATTGCATCAATGCTCCTATTTTCCCACATTTGCTTCAACATTTGTGATAATGATCATTTCTCTGAATTAACCTAGGTCATAGTGGGAATAGAAAGGAGGTGATTATGAAAAATATTATAAAGGATGATTTGGTTACCCACTGGATTTAGGGGAAAAGGAAGAATAAAGAATGACAAGAATTTTCAAGTGTGTATGACTGATAGGTTAATTATATTAATAGAAATATGGGAGTAAAAAATAATGGGTGGTTTGTAGGGGATGATGATGATTTTGGTGTTGAGCCTGTTGATTTTGAGATATTCAGAATCCCCAGTAAGCACTTAGTTCAAAGTTTTATGTTCTGCCTTCACTCTTACCCTTACAGTTCTCTGACCTTCCAGTTCCACAACTCCTGTGACCTCTTTCTCAGGTTTACTTCATGAAGAAGGAGTCATATCTCAGATGCTGAACAATTCCCCTATACTAGTCAACTGAATTTTCACCTGACGAAGAACATACATAGATTCTTAGAAGGACCTGGAAATTCAGATCTGAAGATCAGAAGACAGGCAGATGAATAAAAAAATCCTAGGCTTGAAGTTTCATTCTTATGCTTTCTAGCTGTGTGGATGTGGGCAAGTCAAGTCACTACCTCTCTGAGTCCCGGTGGCCTTCTTTGTTAATTAGAAATATTACTTATGCTATCTGCTCGGCAGGGTTTTGTATTATTTTAGATGCTATTTAAATGTGACTTCCTGTTGTTTTGAGTTGAATGAGTATTGAACCAGGAGATAATAGATGAGCTTTCTAATTCCATCTCCATCATTAATTTGTTATCTGACTATGGTTAGTCATTTTACTGTTCAACACCTTACTTTCTTCATCTGTAAAATTAAATAATTAGACAAGACATCCTCTAAGAATCCCAGTTTTTTTCTCCTGAAATTGAACTGATGAGGTGGGGAATTCTGTGCTTCTGATTCTGTATCAAGATTAAAGATGAGATTAGCAGGAAGTGTAGTGCACTGAGAAGAATGTTGGCTTTGGAGTTAGAAGATTGGGTTAAAATATTAGCTCTTTCTCTTCTACCTTTGTGACCTTGAGCAAATTACCTAATTATTCTGGGACCTGGTTTCTTCATCTGTAAAATTAGGGGGTTAGCCTTGATAGCCTCTGAGGTTCCTTCAAGATTGAACTCAATGGCTCTATAAAGTATTTGATAGTTGCAGAGTTGAAGACTGTTAAAGATGTAAGCCAAATAGTCAGCCAACAAGAATTTATTATTTGTGCCTACCCTGTTCCAGGCACCATGCTAAGCCCTGGGGGTACAAAGAAAGTTAAAAAACCCCCAAAGAACCCAGTCTCTCTTAAGGAATTCACTGTCTAATGGGGGACACAATACACAACTATGTACATATAAAATATACGTGGAATGAATTAGAGCTGGTCTTAGGAGGAAGACACTAAGTTCAAGGAAGACCGGGAAAACATTCTTGCACTAGGTAGGACTTTAGCTGAGAGGAAGCCAAGGACACTAGCAGGTGTAAATGGGAAGGGGGAAAATTTCACACACAGAAAACAGTCAGTGAAAATGCAGTCAGGAGATGGAGTGTTATGTGTAATGAACAGCAAGGAGACCATTGTCACTGGCTTGTTATGTGGAGGGTAGGAGGAAGTGTGAGAAGATAGAAAGGTCAGAAGGGGCCAGGAAAGAAAGGGTCTTAAAATGCAAACATAGAATATTCTATTTGGTCCTGGAGGTGGCAGGAAGTCTCTGACTTCTTGAAAAGGGATTGATATGGGCAGCTTTGTGCTTTAAGAAAGTCATTTTGACATCTGAGTAGAATTTGGATTGGATTGGAGATGCAGGAGTAGCTGGACTTTCCAAAAGAAGAAAAAATAATATTAAGATAACATAAACAGAAGAGAAAAGAATGGAGGACAGTATCTTCAAGGAATATCTTCCCTTGAAGTATGAGTTTAGTATGAATATGAATGTCAAGTAAGTGAGTATGAATAAGACAGTTAGTAGGGACAGAAAAGAGAAATAAAAGAAGAACCAAGGCTAACATATTGTCGCAAAAATCAAAGAGAAGAGTTTCAAAGAGGTAATGATCAGCAGTTACAAATGCTACACAAAGATGACAGATAGGGATAGAAAAAAGACCTTTCCATTTAGTGATTAAGATGTCATTGGTGGGGGTGGCTAGGTGGCTCAGTGAATAGAGCACCAGCTCTGGAGTCAGGAGGACCTGAGTTCAAATCCGGCCTCAGACGCTTGACACACTTACTAGCTGTGAGACTTTGGGCAAGTCACTTAATCCCAATTGCACTCCAAAAAAAAAAAAAGCAAAAAAAAAAAGATGTCATTTGTGCCTCTTGAGAAAGCAGTAGAGTAGATGGCAGCTAAAGGCAGATCAGAAAGATTTGAGTAGAGAGACAGAGTGATGATTTCTAGGCTTATTTTAAGGAAGTTTATCAGTGAAAAGAGAACTGCAGGGAGCTAGAGGGAAGAATAGAATTGAAGGGTGATCAGAGTAATAGTGATATAGGTAGAGATGAGAGTCTGAAAGACATGGAAAATGGTGGGAATATTTACTGTGCAAAATGCAATAACGAATTCAATTTGATTCAGCATTTGTCGTGTGTATTACATAATAACACTACTAACCTTGACCCTAAATTCATGCAAAGTAAGCTCCTTGACCCTAGCTTCTATCAATGAAGCTTGAATATGTTAGCCATTTAGTAAATATTGTTGAATTGAAAGAACAGAAGGGCTGGCTGCCAAGTAACATTAAACTGAAGTTATATGATATGAATTTATGGTAGATTTAGTCAGTATGATTTCTAGATTATCTTTAGTAATGCTTAATCCCCCAAATCCATGATAAACTTACTTGGAGTTGAGAAATAGTATGGCCAACATGCCAGAAGGTCAAGGATAGTAGGAGGGATTCTAGCCTGTTACTAGAAATCTCTTCGAAATAGTTGACCATTGAACAAGTGAAATTGGAATGGGAAAGAATGGCAGATAGATTAAGGTACAGTAGGTCATATAATGTTGAAACGCAAAAGGAATAAAGGAATAAAAGAAATGGTTATACGATTATAATCAAAGTGGTGAATTATATGATTTTTCCAAGAAATGTCCCATATGACAAGGAATTCCAAAGTACGGTTGTAGAGTGGGTGACTAAAGATAAATTCGTTGTACTTGGAGATAGAAGAAATTTAAGAACAAGATATTAAGGAGATCTTGCTATACAACATTTATTATGTGCTTGCTATGCTGGTGGTGATTATAAGAATAAATCCAAGCTCTGCCCTCCAGTAGCTTACAATCTAGTCACTGCAAAGGGACCAGAAAAGAGGGGGCAAGAACATTGTAGTATATGCAGGTTGTAATTGAGAGAGCATGAAATACCAGGCAGGTACTAACAAAAACAAACCAAAAACTATCTGGGGGTTTGATGTGTTTAATTTTCAAATTAACAAGCCAGCGAGAGGTCAATTTCCTTTTTCTCAGCTGGCACCTGGACACCTTTAAATGATCTGTTAAGTGCTGATCGAGACAGTCTATTTTGCTACAGACCAGATGTGTGTTCCCTGGTATGCAGTCTGTCATTACCTCAGTCAAACATTGCTTTTTCAGTGTGCGGTGTGAGTGGTTTCATGGTCCCTCTCAACTGTTTTCTTTTGGAGCAATTAAATTTTATTTCCTCTATTTCTGTAAGTTCTCACTGGGACTACTTGGCCTTCAATGCCCCAGTATGGTTCTTAATTTTTCTCCCTTTCCTTAGTTTATTTTCTTTCAAGAACATGAGAAATATTTCACACCCCACACAGGGGAATAAATGGTGGGTGGGGAGGAAAAAAAATGAGAAATTGTGCTCATTTTTAAACATTGTTGAACTCTTTTTTCACTATTTAGCACTTTGATTTGGCAAATCAACCCATTTTTAAAAAGCAGGGCTTTTTTATGGCCAGTGATTTCCCAGTTGTGAAACTAGAAGGTATTCAGGTTCTTGGGGCCTGATGAAATCTCAAAATTAAAAACAAATAACGTCTGTTTTGCCTTTTCTCATTTAGTTAGACCCCTTTACTTCCTGAGGGAGATCACTCGTTGGCTACCAATAGGCCCTTTTTTACTTAGATTAGTCATATAAAAGAGCAAAGTCCTAATTAACGGAAACTTGAAATAAATTCGGTTGTGGAAAATGATCTCCATCAATTGAAAAGTGAATGCTTGTTTTCTTGTTCTTTGTGCAACTGTACCTGAAACATAAAACATACTTAACTGCTGTACATGATAAACACCGTCCCTCTCCTGCCATCTTGTCACTGGAAAGCAAACTATAAAACTGTATTTAATTATGAACACAAACTAATGCTGAAGTCAAATAAAGAGAAATGGCAAATTGTTTATGCAATGAGACAAGGGTGCCTTGCACACCTTGATATCTGATTTGTTGAATACATGAATGTAAACACTGGACAGGAAGGTTGCAGTAAGAGTTGTACTTAATATGACTAGCAGCCATACAATTAGTTGAAATGGGAACAGAGGGCAAAATCAGACATATCTAAAGCTAAAGAAAAAGAAATCATCTAATGATAGAGTCACAGGTTCTCCTTGGAAGAGCAAATGATGGAGTTAACAGAGTTGGCTTTATTGTCCATCCCAGTTGATTGCTCATCCTTTCCATGAGACATTTGGTCAGCTCACCTCATTCTATGTCATGTTGGATGGACATTTCATAGAGTTAATAATAATCTTGGACAGACAATGCAAATGGACAAATAGGAATAAGAAGAGAATGGACTGGATTGCTTTTGGAAAACTGCACAGTTCTTTTCATGACCTCATGTTTCTGAAAAAAAAAAGCCCATATTTTTCAAATACCATGTTCTTCTCACAAGGAAACTAGGTGGGACAATGGATAGCGTGCTGGCCCTAGAGTCACAAAGACTCATTTTCTTGAGTTCAAATTTGGTCTTAGATGCTCATAAACTACATGATCACAGGCAAGTCACTTAACCCTGTTTGCCTCAGTTTCCTCACCTGTAAAATGAACTGGAGAAAGAAATGGCGAACTACTTTAGTATCTTTGCCAAGAAAATCCCCAATGGGGTCATGAAGAGTCAGGCATGACTGAAACGACTGAACAGTGATTTTTCTAATAATCTTATGTGACTATAATTCACAGAATACCATAGTCTCTGAAGAAGGTGAATGTGATTGAAGATTATCCCATGGGCAATGGAGAGGTGCATGTTGGTACAAAAATTATTGTTAAGGGTATCATCACAGAAATGTATGATAGTAAAAAGAAAAAAATATGGATTTTTAATGTAATGAGAGTGAGGAATAACCAATGGACAACCCATGTGTTGCATTGTTTTCCATGTAACATAAATAGGAAGGCCCCTACCACTATGCATATACCCTTGTGGAGAATTTATGGGAAGATATAGAGTTATATAAGATGGGGAAAGATGCTTATGTCACATACAGATCCACTGGAATTTTGAGTTTTGAATCATAGCTACATCCCCCTAAGTGGTTAATCAGCTGTCACGATATTTCCAAACAAGAGACCCCTCTTTCAATCTTTTGGGTTGAAAAATAGGATTGCCAGAATGTTTTAAAAGCTTATGAAAGATTCCATACCTTTGTGTTTGTATGCAATTTTGCTACTCACCTACATTGATAAAAATATTTGCATGGCTACATAAGTTCCAAGAAACACTGGGTGAAAGTGTGAAGAAATTAATATAAACTCTCATGACTGTCAGGATCTCTGACTTGTACTGTGGCTCCTGCAAGATGCTGAACTGAACGTAACCATCTTTTCGGGGAGTCTTATCAAAAAGACCTTGGATTAGAACAACTCGTCACTCAACACTTTCTCTCAATGGTGACTTCATGGTGAGTCTCTGGCCATCTTCTTGGATTTTGACCAAGATTCCTAAGTTCCAGTTTTCTCCTACTCCATGTAGTTTCACACTATCCGCTTTCCATCACCACAGTTTATACTTGGCTTCCTTGCTTCTGATCTTTTCCTAACTTCCTGCTTGCAGTCTCCAATCTCCCACTGCTGTTTTCTTGAAGCCTTTCAGGGACACCAGGACACCCCCAAACTCAGTCATCACAGGGACCATTTAACCTCTTACCATATCATCAGAGGGGCTCCAGTATCCATTGCTAGAACCATTTGACTTGTGTATGGTTCAATAACACAAATTTCTTTAAATGATAAAGGTATCACAATCCTTTCCTTCCTGCATTAAATCATGCAATGCAGTCTAGAAGACAAATAATTTTATGTGTAGTGTATTTAGATTCACAATTGTAGCATGCCTTAGTGAATAAGGGCTTGAAGTCAGTAGAAAGAAGGTTCAAGTTTTGTCTTCAACCCTTGCTCTCTGTTACATAGGGCCAGTCACGGCCTTAGGCGATTACTTGGGACTCGTCCACTAAGTTATATGTGGATGGGATCTGCTTTGGTGGAGAACAGTCTCACACTGGAAGTGCCCTATACTGATATAAAATCAAAGAACCTTCATATGTTCATGCAACATTTAAATCTTTGCTGTAAGCTACTTTACTGCAAGGATTTTCAAATATTTAGATCACAGATTGTAGTTAATGTATAAGAGGATGTAATAATTAAATTAAACTAAACATCTGCTATATTCATTGACCTACATGCTGTTTATAGAAAGACAGATACATCAAGGACCCTGCTCTTAAAGTTTTTACAGCCAGATGGAGGGAAGGGCATATGCCCAAATAACCGTGGCACAAGGGAGAGTGAGGTGTGGCATAATATTGGGGAAATAGCATTGCATTTGGACATATCTGAATTTTGGAGCCTACTATTGATTGCCTCTTTGATCTGGGGACAGGGCTCATTCTGTATACTAGGCCTTAGTTTTCTGGCCTTAACAAGTCACTTAACGCTTCTGTTTTCTCATCTGTAAAATGAAAGGCTTGGACTAGTTGGGCTGAAAGGTTTCTCTAAGTTCTGGCTTGGCTCTACGACCTTGTAATCCTAGAGCTGTCATTTAAAGCCCTTCAAAACATAGTCCTTCCCTGACTATCCAGTACTTACATTTTACTCTCCTCTGCATGCTCTATGCTCCTGCTACCCTGCCTATGAACTGTTCTTCACCCAATTAATTGATCAGCATGGATTAACCACCTATTGTGTGCTAGGCATTGTTCTTAGTATAGTAGCAATCCATCTCCTGGCTCTGTGCCTTGTACTTGTTGGCCCCCATGTTCAGACCATTCTGTTTGCCCCCTCAACCTTGTATCTTAGCTTTTCTATTTTGCTTTAAGGCAACTCACATACTACCTTCTGCAGGAGACCATTCTAAGGTTGCCAAGCCTTTCCTTTCTCTTTCTCTTCTTCTGTGTTTACCCCAGTGCTTTCTCTGAGATGTTTGTTCTTCTTCTTCTTCTTCTTCTTCTTCTTCTTCTTCTTCTTCTTCTTCTTCTTTCTTCTTTCTTCTTTCTTCTTTTCTTCTTCTTTCTTCTTCTTCTTTCTTCTTTCTTCTTCTTCTTTCTTCTTCTTCTTTCTTCTTCTTCTTCTTTTCTTCTTCTTCTTCTTCTTCTTCTTCTTCTTCTTCTTCTTCTTCTTCTTCTTCTTCCTTCTCCTTCCTTCTTCTTCCTTCTTCCTTCTCGCTTTCTCTCTCTCTCTTTCTCTCTCTCTCTCTCTCTTGCTCTCTCTCAGTCTCTCAAGTCTCTCAGTCTCTCTCTCTCTCTCTCTCTCTCTCTCTCTCTGGCTCTTTTTTGCTGGAGAATGATCTGACACCAGAAATTCCCTATACAGATGTCAGGTGAATTGTCCATGGTCACATTGTTAGTAAATATCTGAAGCAAAATTTGGACTCAGCTCTTCCTGACTTCAGGTCCAGTGGTTATCCACTATACTCCCTGGTAACTTTTCTTTGTATTCCTTGAACTTAACACTGTGCTTAGCACATAGTAAGCACTTAGTAAATACATGCTGACTGATCAATTGACCTCCTATCAGATTTTTAAAGTTCCTTCCTATTCTAAAACCTTTGATCCTAGTTGCATTTTTTGGTGGAACTGTTTACCACCCATGGTATGACTCCTAATCTACCCACAGTTCCATTTCCTGATTGATCCCAAGGCCCTAGAGGCCCCTTAGAACTTGACTTTCCAAAGATCCCAGTACATATTGGGCCCACACATTAGTTAGCCCTGGTCTTATTCTGAAATGGACCTGCCTCCTTTTCTACTCATCTATTACCTTAATAACACGTTGTGCTTGAAAGACATTATTGGGATTATGCTGCAGCCTATTTGGTATCAAATGCCCTTTGCTAAATTATGTCATAATTTTCAATATGCATAAAGGTACATGTGCCTTTTCTTAAACTTTCCAAGGACTTTAGAAATCACATGTGCGTTCTTTTAGTTTAAACAGGAAAAAGGCAATATCTTTACTACTTATATGTGGGGGTTCTTAAAAGTGGAAAAAATACAGCCCAGTGTGAACCTGGAGAGTTAAAATAATTCAGACCTGCTCTTAAACCAATCAGGAATTGGGTTGAGATGCCTAAGTCAAACTTTAGGCATTATATTCATCATCATTATTATTTTTTTTGGAGGGGACATTTAAGGGAGTCAGGAGAAGCCTATGTGGATCACCCAGTATGGAAACTCTTTTTATCCTTCTATAAGTGAAATTGCAAGCTAACATATAACTAATATTCTTAGAGAGTTTCATGGGGTACCAAGAGCTAAAGTGATTGGTTTAAGGTCATAAAGCACTATAGTAATGTCAAAGGAAAGACTTAACTTAGGTCCTCCTGAGTTCAAGGTTAGCCTTATTTCTACTACCCTAGGCTGCCTCTCTGGCCCATTCCTAATATTCAGCTAATAAAAAAAGAAAAATGTACATAATTCACTTTGCTAGATTTGGTGGTATGTTCCCATCTGAAACTCATGTCATGGGAATAGTCCTAGTTTTAGAGTCAGAAGATTTCCTTGAATTTCATGGCTCTAACTACCTGTGAAACTTTGGGCAAGTCATTTAAACTTCTTGGGCCTCCATTCCCTTCCTTATAACAATGAAGTGGTTGGATTAGACAGCCTCTAAGGTTCCCTTCCCTTTTGTCTATGGTCCCATGATCTAACTGATAGTGGAATTTTCTAGTTTCATTAAGTTCTGAGTGGAGAGAAATAATAAAAATGTTTCTAAATATTTTGTCCATCTATGGCATGAGAATCAAAGTGAAGATATCACTCAGAAAAACACACGCACACACATTCCCTTAGCATAATCTTTCTATTTAAATAGAAAGGTGTTGGCCAGTAGTCACTGGGTGCCATTAAATAAAGCTGTTTCATGGCAAGTGTTGGCTAAGAGACAAAGCTCTTGGAATCTTGATTCCCGCCATACTCAGATGTGTGCACAGCAGGATGCTTTCCAATCCAATGTGACAGAGTTCTGGGGAATCATCTAAAACAAGTTTAGTACTCATTTAGATGCCCTGAAGCACAGGATTGTGGTTAGCACTCAAGCTGGGGGCCTTTAGCTTGCTGCAAACCTTGAACTTTGCAAGGCGAAGTAAAAGTTGTAAAATTAACAGGTTGACATTGCTCTAAAACTGAGGGCTTTGTGAGTAAGAAGTCTTTGGCAGTTTGCCAAGCCAGACACAGTTACAAGGCATTAGTGAGGCCCAGCAACCAGGATGTCTAAGCTCCATGGCTGAAATCCATTCGACATGGTTAGACATCTGCTTGCCTTAATTACCTCTTCATTCTTCCTCATGAGCCTTGACGTCCACCTCTAATGGTTAAGATGAGGATTAAAGGACCCATAACACATCTGTTAGTCCAGACAGCTGAAACCTTTACTGCCCATATATTGATATATTATTCACCTTCTTTTTCTATAAACAGGTTAAAAGAAATCAGAATCTGAATGTTCATTTTTATGGACAAAGCCCTTTGCTTCTCTGATTAATTTATTTATAATAAAAATCCTATTAGCCAGTGAGGTCACTAGAATAACTGTATCTAGATTATTTAATTAAAAAACCACTTTTATTGATGCCACTTGTTTTTTTTACACTGAACTAATTTTTGGATACAGCTACCTCCCTATATCTACCCCTCAAAACTGAAACTTTCTTTGTAACAAAGCAAAATAAGTGAAATCAACTAATACAGAGCCTAAGTCTGAGGCCACATGCAAATTCTATACCTGGATTGCCCTTTATGCCCGGAGGAAACAGGTATAATTTGTTATCTATTTTCTGGGACCAAATTTGGTTATTTCTCTAGCTTTTATTTATTTTTTTTAAAGAAACCACTTTGGTAGAAATAGAGGTGACTGCCATATAATCAAGTTCCAGACCAGAGAAGGCTTAAGAACCCTAAAACTCTTTTCCAAATGTAAAGTTGACATAACTGCACCAATTTCAAAGAATGAATTTCTCTAACCAGCATGATATTTAATTAGAGATGGCATCTACAGCGCACTAAGCATTCATCATCAGACCCATGGGGAACTGTGTTTGACAATGAGCCAAGAGTATCTGTCCTTATGTTAGTGATGTCCCATCTATCATTACCTTGCCACATCTATTTTGATGCTCAAAACTGAATATTGCTCTTGAGGGGAAGTTAAGAAGATCTATGCACTTAAAAGAACCACAAAGCTCTTTTTAAAAACAAAAATCCCCATGTTTAATCCATAGGCTTTACATTTCTCTTCTGGATTTGCCAGCCTATTTTTGAGCTAGCAATTAAATGTATTAAGAAATATCCTTGAAGCATATAGATATAGCAAGATTTTTCTTGTAACGAAAAAAGGGAAAGGGATTTGGATATTGGTGGGAAGGGACTAGATTTGTGATTTCATCTGTATAGGGACAATCTACCTCCCCTAATTGGAGAGAACTCGTACTCCTGCCTAGAGCCCTGGAATGTTAAGCAACTTGTAGTTTCCCCAGGGAAGGTCTGTTGAGAGTCAGAGGGAGGTGGGCATTAATTTGAGCCTAACTGACTCATTTCCTAGCCGTCTGCCCACCACAGATGGGCACAGAGGTATGCTGACTCTTTAGAAATGCAGACATCTGGAAAAATAGTACAGAAATTTGGTCACCAAAAATAAATTCATTGATGAAATACTTAATTAAAAAATATTTCTTTAACTATTGTTCCACACCTGAGACTTTTGATTATTTTCATTATCTGTCATAAAAACAACAGAACAACTTGAATCTCTCTGCCCTCAAGGAACTTATCGTTTGTCTAAATGTAGGACTTGACATATATCTACATTAAATTCCAGTTAGGGAACTATCTGATACAGTTGATAAAGCGCTGGACTTGGAGTCAAGCAGACCTCAGTCTGTGTCATAACTCAGCTATTTGGCTGGGAAAGTCCCTTAAACTCTCTTATCCTGAATTTCTCCTTTAACATGGGGATAATAACAACACTTACCCCTCAGTCATTGTGAGGATCATGTGAAATAATACATGTAAAGTGTTTTGCAAACTAAAAATCCTGGCTATTTTTTTATGACTGTTGTTAGTTTTGATCTATCCCTCATCTCTATGGAGAGGTTTTTTGATTCTTGATTCTGTTCCTGGAGTGGTCTCCCTCTTCCATTCCCCCTTCTGAAATATCTACCTCCAGCTTGGGTGCTCCTCTCATATAAGGCCATTGCTCTTCTCCTAAGTCATTAGAATTCTCTCCACCAAAATTACTTTGTATAGACATTTTGTTCTGAGCACTCTCCAGAGGAATTGTAAGGTCCTTGAAGGGAATGATGGATTTGTCTTTTGTATTTGTATTTTCAGGGTTCTCAACAAATGCAATTCAAATACATATTCCTTTACACGTGCCAGATATTAGGTAAGGCATCAAGGCATGAAAAATAAATACAAACATACTGAATGGGGGGGGGGGGCAGAGCCAAGATGGCGGCGTAGAAGCAGCAAAGCACCGCAGCTCCCACACAAAGATGCTAAAAACCTCATAAAATGGGATTCTAAACAGATTTTCAAGCTCCAAAACTCTCCAAAAGACAGAAAGCACATCTGTTGCTACAGGCAGCTCAGCAGGTGGAGCTCTTCCCCACAGTCTGGGAGCCAGCCAAAACCCAGCCGGGTCAGGCTCTGGGGCATCGGGTGGGGAGCTGCGTCTAAAGGAGAGCAGATTGGCTGTGCTGGAGGCACAGTTACCACATTTATCAGGCCAGAAGAAAAAAAGGCTAAGAGAAAGGTCAGTGGATTTTGCTAACTCGGGAGGAGAAGAGCGGGTCTGGCCAAACTGCTCCCAGGGCAAGGAAGCAGTGGGAGGCGGCTGTAGCAGCAGGAACGGAGCAGCAGCTGCCTCCACTGGGCTGCTTCAGAGCCCTCGGCCTGCAGATAGCAGGGGGGCTGAGGCGATCCATCAGGGGCAAGGGCTCTTGCATTGAGTGGCCTGGATCTGGATCGTGGTCTTGAGTGGTGGTCCTGGGGTGGGCTTTCAGTGAGCCAAAGCTGGGAGGGGCTGTAGCATCCCACTAATAGCTCCGGCAGCTGTGAGGGCCCCAGCGATTTGGGAAAGAGCTTTCCCCCTCCAGGAAGCAGAGTTCCACAGAGCTAAAAAACCAAGCAATTAATAGACTGGCCAACATGAGAAAAAGGAAGCATGGTAGGAACAGCAGTAAAACTCTAGAATCCTTTTTTATGGACAAAAAAGATCAAACATATACTGAATTGAATTGGATCTATCCTTTCCAGTGTTGTCTCCCCCTGCCAAGTGTGATAAACATGCTTTCTTTGTCAACTATGGTTCCTGTCTTTTTAAAAAGTGCATTTTCACTGAAATATTTTGGATTTGTGTATTTTGTTTCCAGTGTGTGCTATACTTGTCCTTAGAAACTTGTTTCTTTACATTACCAAGCATTCTTGTCCAGTTTTCAAATGTAATCTCAATATCTATTTTCCATATGCCTTCCATAATAACAATGATAGCAATAACTGGTCATTTAAATAACACTTTAAGATTTATGCAATGCTTTACATATATTTGTTCTTAGTCTCACAATAATCTTTTGAGGTAGATTGTACAGGTATTATTATCCTCACATGAGGAAGGTGAAGCCTCCAGTGGATAAATGATTTGCTAAATTTATACTGTGCTGCTACTGCCCCAAGGGAAGACTTCCTTATCCTGATTCTATGTAAACAATGAGGGTTTAGGCCAAATCCTACTATAGCAGATGAATTTGACTGCAACCAGATTAACTAGCAAAAATGTTAACATTGATCCCAGCTGGAAACTGTCTGCTGAGAAGAGAAAAGAGGACTTAAGAATCACAGAATTGAGAGTAAGAAGGTTCTTTTCTGGCCATCCAGTCCAACCTTACACAAAAGGAATCCACACAATTATAGTAATCAAACTTCTGCTTGAAGTTTTCCAAGGGATGGGAACTGATTGCCTCTCAGTTATTCCACTTTGGGACAGCGCTAATTGTTAGAATGTTTTCATGATCTTCAGCCTAAATTCATCACTTTGCAACTTCCAACCATTGCTTCTGTTTTTCTTGTGTTCTTGAAGAGAACCATGACACCAGAGAGGAAGGACCATGACTTGCAAGTGAATTGGATTTAAGTGAAAGAGGCCTGTGTAAAGTCACCAGCCTCACTTTTTCCTCAGTCTGGAGCCATTTGGGTCTAGTGGCAAGATACAGAGCAAGATGCCTGGAGATGACACTGGATATATTGGAAGACCTTGACCTTTTTCAGCTAAGGTCTTTCCCTTTTCTCATTTTGACTGAGGCAACACCCATTTAGTGATTCAGGGTAGATAAGAAAACAGACAATGAATGCCCTCTTTTACCTAGTCAAAAAAAAAATCAATCTAGGAGGGGAAAACTCCCAGGGCTTTCCAGCCAAAACAGAAACAATTGCAATTTACATTGACTCTGAGGCATCTGGGCTCAAACAATGACTAAGTAAGGCTTGGGCTGGGACCTATTTTTGACTAATCAATGAGAGTCAGATTCATTTGGGTTTAAAACATAGTCCTTAAGAAAAAAAAATCTACCCCACAAACCATCTGGGATTAAATGGAACAAGTCTGGCATTTCTTCCTCTAAGTTTTATGTAGCATGGACTCTACTATCCTGGTTGACCTTTTCTAAATACTTCTCAGATTTTTAGTCTTCTTAAACCATGGTGCCCAGAACTGAGCACAATGCTTTAAATGTCTTCTGACCAAGGTTGAGTACACTGGTACTGTCCTTTCCATACTCTTTGCATCTCTCCTTTCCCCTCTTCTCCTTTTCTTCTCTTTCTTTTCCTCTTTAGTTTGTATCTTCTAGTTATAGTATCCTAGAGAAAGAGTGGGAAAGGAATCTTTGAGTTCATCTACCCCTCACTCATTGTTCAGAATGCCCCATTTAATGCAGTTCAAGATTTCATAGTGCTACACCACACTATTGATTCTTATTGAGCTTGTAGTCCAACAAAATGCCCATCTCTTTATCACAACAACTGCTCTCTATCTGTGCCACCCCCATTATAAATACTTGTGAAGGTTATATTCTATACCTGAGTGTAAGCCTTTATATTTGTCTCTATTGAATTTCAACTTATTAGATCCAATCTAATGCTTTAACCTGCAAAGATTCTTTTGGATTCTGATTCTGTCATTGTATCAGCAAGCACCCTAGCATATCCAGGGTGGCTGTTAGCACAGGTTCTTAGATCTGCTTTTCTAAAGGAAAGCAACTCAAAATGGGTCACCAATCTTACTTTAATCAATCAAACATATATCATTTACCTAGTTCAGAAGAAAAAGTCAGCACCCTGAACTTCAGAGAAGGCAAACAGAATACAAACAGAAGTTACAAGCAGACAAAGAATCAAATCAGCAGACAGCTTCCAACCATCTGACCATTACATCCATACCTATTCAGTTACCAGAGAGGGAAGCACCAACATCTGGATTTTTCAAAGCCGGGGGGCTCAACACCTGCCCAGAGTCTCCTCTGGCCAAATCATACAACTCTTTCCAAAGTGAGCCCCAAAGCAAACCTCACATCAGGGCATATATATAGCCTTCTCCTGGATCAGAGAATGTCACAGCCCTCTTGACCCAATGTCCAATCACAAAGTAAATGTGGGCATTCCTGAAAAACAAGCTTCCTTCCATAGGCTCCAGGTGACCACATTCAGCCTATTAGGGGGCAGAGTATACTTTCAAATCAGGGAAGGTTCTCAGAGCCACTTAAGCCTATCAAAGGGCCTAGGGGCAGGGAAGATCTTCTGATTCCCATAACAGTCATCCACTGGGTTGGCTATCCCACCCAGATTTTTGTCATATGCAGAATTGATGAGTATATATAGCATCTATATTTACTATAGTTACTACTTTTAAAAAATGTAGTTGCATTTTTTTTTGGAGGGAGGGGAGCAAAGCAATTAGGGTTAAGTGACTTTCCCAAAGTCACACAGTTAATAAGTGTGTCAAGTGTCTGAGGCCAGATTTGAACTCAGGTCCTCCTGACTTTAGGACTGGTGATCTATTCACGGCACTACCTGTATTTGCATTTTTTTAAAAATCCAAGGTTCAACCAAATCATTGATAAAAAATGTTAAATCATACAGCACTAAGCACAGAACCTTGGGTTTCTCCACCGGAAATCTCCTACCTCATTAACACTGACCCATTAATAGCTACCATTTAAGTCAAAACAATCAACCAAAACAATCCTTATATTACTGTATAATTTATGCCTCCCCATTTTCACAAGAATAACACCAGAGACTTCATTTAAAGAGTTACTAAAATCTAGGTAAACTATACTCATGGCATTCATTTCATTTACTAATTTAGTCATACTGTCAACAAAGGAAATTAAATTAATCTAGCACAAACTGTTTTTGAAGAAGCAATTCTAGCTCTTTGTAATCGCTGCCTCCCATTCTGGGTGTGAACCAACCCTCTTTTTAATGATTTCAAGAATTCTCTCAGACATCAAAATCAAATTCATTGGATTGTAGTTTGCAGATTATATTCTCTTCCCCACCCTTTTAAAAAAAATATGACAACATTTGCCTTTTCTCAATCTTGTAGTACTTCTCCGGTTATTCATATTTCAAGTATTTCTCCCTCATTGGAATATAAGCCCATAGCAAGTAGAAACCGTTTCATTCTTTGCACTTGCATTCCTAGCACAAATTGAAGCAAAATGCTTGCAATAAGGTAGATGCTTATCAAATACATGCTGATTGACTGACACATCACTGACAGAGACTCAACAGTTAAATTGACCAATTCTTTCACGACCCAAGGACATAGTTTATCTGGGTCAAGGGACTTGAATTCATCAGTTATGTCTGGGTGTTCTCTTACTGACTCCTTATTTTTCTTGAGTATCAATTCTCTAATTACTTGATTTTGTTTAGTTATTTCCAGTGTAAAGATTATTTTCTTTTACAGGGAAAGCAAAATCTGAGATAAGGGTACTAAAAACAGGAGGTGATGAAATCAGGAACTTGAGATAAGGTTGAAATAAATAATCAACACAGTCCAGAAATATAGGCAGGGTCAGGAAATATGGACTCTCCTGTTAGTCCAGTTTCCAAAAGCAGAGTCACAAGATAGAGCAAGTGAAACAAAGCAAGATGAGTAATAGTGTTGAAACAAGACATGCCTGGCTTTCCCCCTCTGGTCAAGACAAGTGTTGATCAAGGACTTGGTCTCCTGGGTAGGGTCAGCCAGGAAAGCAGGTGTGATTCAAGGGCACACTTGGGGTTCAGGGAAGTAGGCCAGGAAGAAAGTCAACAGGGGCCGAAGCAAACACTGACTTACATGCTGTCTGACTTTGACCCTTGTGTAACACCAGTTTTTATGTCTCCCTAAGCTGACATAAAATCATTGATGAAGGATGAATGGACAAAGGTTCAGCATTTTGGATTTGTTCCTTCAGAGTTTAGATACTTTTCAAGGACTTATTCAAACAGCTGGCCTATTAAACTAGAGCGGGAATCTCACAGGATCCATGTGGCAGTCCTATTTATCGTTTAGAACCATCTAGGCCTGGGGGCCTCTTGTTCAGAAATAGGTAGGGAAGTGATGTGCAGATACATGAAATCAAACTAGAAAACTCTATTCTAGGATGAATTTGAGGAGTTAGATGCCTGTTGACAGTGTCTGCCTGCCTGCCAGATCTCAGAAATAGGGACAGATAAATGTTTGTAGGGATTGCTCCTTTAGTTGACATCTCATAGTGATAGCATTATAGATTTGAAGTGGGAAAGTAATTTCCAAGTTTGTCTAGTACCGACTTTTCACTCAATTTGAAGATGAGGAAGCAGAGGCTCACAGAAAGGAAGTAACTTACCCTACAGCACACGGATCATAATGATAATGGCATTTATATAACCTTTTAATGTTTACAGAGCACTTTATATACATAGTCTTATTTGAACCTCCCAAAAAACCCGTGTGTATTACTAAATCCATTCTATAGATGAAGACACAAAATTAGAGAGTCTTAGTGGTTTGTCCAGGGTCAAGCAGCCTGGTTTGGGACAAAGGTACTGTTTACTCCAAACACAATATTCTTTCCATTGTGCCATGCAGTTCATTCTCTCCCAATCCCACCCCATTCCCTTTCAACCTTGTTTTAAGATAACAATGAATATTGTGAATGCAAAGTAAAACTGGAAGATTGATATAAATTGATATGCCATAAAGTAAGCAGAACTCTCTCAAAAACCAAATATATACAATGTTATGGCTGTGGAAAATTGAACATAACAGCAGACTTTTCAAAATATTTTTAACTTTTATTGAGATTTTCGTTGACCTTCTTGAGAAGAGGGATTGTCGTCTACCTTTTTTTAAAATTCCCCATCACTTAATTCAACATCTGACACATAGAAGGGGTTTACTAATGTTTGTTAATTGACTGGTCTTTTTTCTCTCTCTTTTTAGTTTTTCATTATAAAGAATATCTCGGGGTGGCTAGGTGGCGCAGTGAATAGAGCATTGGCCCTGGAGTCAGGAGGACCTGAGTTCAAATCCAGCCTCAGACACTTAATACAAAAACTAGTGACCTTGGGCAACTCACTTAACCCCAACTGCTCTCCAAAAAGCAAAAAAAAAAAAAAAAAAAAAAAAAGAAAAGAAAAAATAACGACTATCTCTCTGCAAGGGGACAAAGATAGGGATGCAATGCAAAACACAGGTGATATAAAACAAAATTGATCGGTAAAATTTATTTTAAAAAATATACATGACTGTAACAATGAAATGGAAAGAAAAGCAATAAAAAACCCAAATGGACTGCTGTGTAATTACCCCCAAAGCTTGGGCAAGATCGAATTCAATCAAAGGATCACACTTGAGGACCTAGAAAGCCACATGTGGCTTTGAGGCTGCAGGTTCCAGCCTTGGCCTATACTGTTGGATTTAGTTGATGTGAAAATTAGTTTTGTTAAATTGTTCCTTACATCTTTCTATATTCTTTGTTATAAGGGATGACTCTATGGATTAGGAAGAGTTAAGGAATATAAGGGGATATGAAAGTGAGGGACAAAAGATACATTTAAAAAAATCATAGTTATACTTACTCTGTGACTTCAGGTGGGTGTGGAGCTGATGAGAAGGAAAAGGCCATGTGTCAGAACCTGTTTACCAATTAACAAATAGAAGCACCCTGTTTGGATCATTGATTCCTACCCAAAGGGTCATTATCTCTTCCAGGTCACAATGTGGAGACCAAATCTCAGGACAAAATTTTCTAGAAATCAGCATGGATCATGGGCCTCATATTTTCTGTCCCACCTAACCACATCCTTGTATTCATTCTCTTAACTTCCTTTTCCCAGCTGGATTTAGGGATTGTTTCTGAGGCAGATGTATAGTGAAAACCCATGTGCTGAAGAAATGAGATACATGTATACTCTCAAGAGATGGAGAACAGGGGGACTGGGGAGGCTTTGGTTGTGGTGGTGAGAACCTGCACCTGTCAGGATATGGTTAATACTTTTGACCCATAGCAATTACTAACTAATCCAAGCAGGGATTTTCAAATTATTCCCACAGTGAACTTGGGGTGACAGTCTGAACTATGAAAACCACCTGTAAGATCATTAGAACCATATGGGTCTTGCTTGGTTTCAAGTTCCCTTATGAGCTTGAAAGCTGACTGACAGCCAGTGTTGGGAGTGGAAATGGATCCAGTTTCTCAGTTGGAGTGGGATCTATTTTGAACCAGATGAAACACAGCTTTTCCTGGAAAGATTTGCTTATGTTCCAACAAAACACCTGTAGGTGAAACTGAGTGGATAGAAATCTGCAGGGAATGGTATCACACAGATAGATGCTCAGCAATTAACTCCATAAAATGGTATTCTCATTAGTTTGACCTCTTTTAAATAAGGAAGATATTCATAGCATTTATCGAGTATTACACAAAGTCTTGTTGAATAGAGTAATAAGAAACCCCTAGTGACCCAGAGGTGGGGCACTTATGGCTTCAAGGCCATGTGTGATCTTTTAGGTCCTAGAGTGCAACTTTTTTGACTGAGTCAAAGTTTAAGAGAATAAATTATTTTATTAAAGGGATTTGTCCTGTGAAGTTTGGATTCAATCAAAGAGCCACACTTGAGGATCTAGAGGGCCACATGTGGCCTTGAGGCTGCAGGTTCCCCCATCCCTGCCTAGTCTTTCTCTTCCAACCTTGCAATAATCTGTGTAATAGATAGATAGATGATACTTAGAGTATATCTTCTTTTGAGAAGTCAATGCAACCCTCTGCCCTCTATTTCTTTTGCATGCCAAAAAAGAGTAACTGAATTAAGTGGAAAAGATAAATGTATAATGATTTTAACTCTACTTGCAGCCACCACAACACCAAATCTTTGTCTTGGCATTATTCATTTACAAGAATTAATATTTTTTCCTCTGATAACAGAGGAAGATTGAACCCTTTACTTTATTCCATTCAATTCCATATTTTCCCAATTTAGAGAAATCCAGAGATTTGTGTGAAATAAATTATCCACCATAGATTAAAACAAAGTTTTTGTTTAGATTTTTGTCCATTCAGCTCATGTTTTTCATGTCTTGAGGCCTTCACCCCAAGATTTTCCCAGGTTCTAGATCTGATCCTCCCACCCCCTTGCCTTATGTCAGACCACTTAGCTCCCAGACATTGTTTTTGCCCCGGAGTTCTTCCAAGGCCCTTAGGACACTTGTTTTCCTGCCCCCAACCTAGTCCTTCCAGATACTTCCCAGAGATACTTGTGCTATCCTTGCTTTAGGTCATCTACATCCTGGCCTTTGTATTATCCCAGGGATCCTTACATCAGATTGGATGTTTCAAGGTCCTATCTACTGAACAGATTCTTCTAGACCATTATTTGTTTTCTAGACATACATTTAGCTACTCCTACCTACCATAAGAAAACCTCCTGATCCTCTATGGGCACAACACTACAAACTGCTACTTGGCTGAACCTTGAAGTAGAGCCCTGATCTACCCCCGCCCACACTTTTAACATGTTAGTGATTCTGAACCCTTGGACTAAGAACTAAGAATCCCCATTTACCTATCCTCAACTGCCTGTTCTCTCCCTCTATTGCCCCACAACTGTCCCCCTCACAATGTCCCACTCCAGATCTATCTACCCCTTCCACTGTGCTCTCTAGAAAACTTACTAAAAAATTAACAACTTGCTTTCATCTTAAAACTTTTCCTTTCTCCTTCTTGTCTTTTAGCACTCACTGAGACCTGGTTTCCCCTAGTGATGCTACAACACTGGTCACCCTTTCCAGGACTTACAGACTTTCACTCTTGCCCCTTGACTCATGGACTGGGGTGGGAAAGTCAGAAAATTTACTCTCCATTGTCACTTCTAGACTGTCCCCCCCTGCCAACATCATTCAGCAACCTCTCCTCCCTTGAGACACATAGGATTCCAATTTGTCACCTAATCCAAATACTGATGCTTAGTATCTATTGAACCTTAAAAATCTTGCATCTTCTGTTCTTCAATATACTCAGTTCCCATGAGCTACTCTCATATTCTACCTCAGCTACATAGTGATAGCCTTGATCTTGCAATCTTTTATGAATATTCTACTTGCATGTTCATGAATTCTGAAATACCTTTATCTGAACACAACCATCTATCATTCCATCTTTCCCTGTGCCCTTTGACATATTAATCCTATTCTTCATCTTTATTATGACCTTCAGTCTCTCTACCCTCAGTTATTTTCCAGGCCATCAGCCCTGCACTGGCTACAGTCTCTTTCCTTCCCTATTTTGGTGAATTAGTTAAATTCTATCTTCTTCACTCAAATTGATCCCTTTGTCCTATTACTGAATATGTCTTGCCAAAGCACAGCACTCCCATGATCCATAGCCTTTGTCCCTATTTATTTATCACTGTATGGAGTTGGAGAGAGTCACAAACTTTAAGAGATGAAATCCACCACAAATTTATGTTACACAGGGTCTTCACTACAAAACGACCATCCTTGTACACCTCCCTAATAGACTGACTCTCCCACTTGACACAAGGAGTGTTCCAAACCTATTTTATCCTTCTTCAATCCTCTCACTCATAGTTCTTCCTCTCTCAACCCCTATCAACTGAGGACCTTGACATATACATCACTTTAAAAACTGAGGCCATTGATGAGAGTTCTTTTTTTTCCATCACACATCACTCAGAAAATTCCCACCACTGTATCTTCCTTATCCCCATCTCCTGTGAAGAAGTGGTCCTTTTCCTTTCTAAGGCAAACCCTTTATATCCATCCTCCATCCCAACCCTTCCTGGCTTCTCTTGCAGATTGCCTATTACCCCCACTTTTTTGGTAATCTCCCATCTTTCTCTACCTATTAGCTCCTTCCTGTTGCATATAAATACAACCATGTCTTCATTCTTAAAAAAAAAAGAAAATTAAAAAAAAACTTTATTCTGCCATGTCTGTTGGCTATTATCATATATTTTCCTCCTTTTCTTGGCTAAATGACTTGAGAAAACCCTGTACAGTTAGTACTTCTGCTGCTCCTTCCATTTCCTTTAAAATTCCCTGAGAAAGAGATTTTTCATAGAGGAGATGTGTGGAAAGGGGTTTTCAGTATGCATGCCATCTTGGGGTAGAGGGGTAGGGGAGAAATGGGGTGAAAATTTGTAACTCAAAATCTTGTGGGAATGAACGTTGAAAACTAAAACTAAATAAATAAATAAAATTTATATCATAGAGGTGAGGGAGTTTCAGAAAACAAATTTGACATACTAAGTCCTAATTCTAGAGCCTTTCTCTTTAAGTACAATCATTTAATAAGCCAGCTTGTGATTTTCACATTAATCAACACACCTGAGCTAACATAGGGACTCAAAAAAAGATCCCATTGAGATTATTCAGACCTTGTGCTATTTTGAAGTTAGAGAAGTCTGCATGGATGGACAGAATTCTGAAAGTTTCTCATCTGGAGAAGGATTACTAAAGGAAGCAAAGGGTGAGAAATTTTCCCTTACAGTAAATTAATTTCAAAATAAAACATTAAAAAAGTATAGTTTTCAACTTATGCATGATAAAACATATCTATTTTATTATAAAAATGTGTTTCATAATCAAATGGATAGATTTGGGAGTGTTAGGACATGTAACCCTTCTACTGGGAAGGCTGATTTAAGTGATTTGCTTGACTTTGAGAGTGTAGAACTACAGCTTGCTAAGCCAATACAGTGTCTATACTAGATTCACCACCCTTATGGTGAGCCTAAGGGAATGGGAGCCCATCAGACTATCTAAGTTGGAACAAAGTTCCACATTGGAACTGGAGCAGGTCAAAGATACCCTGTGGTATGATTGGGTATATGCAAAAAAAAAAAAAGACAGAATTCTTCGTATATATGTGTGTTATTTGATAGAAAAGAGAATTAAGGGTAATTTCCAACTACCATCACACCACAAAAATACTATTAACTTACAAAGGCAGCTATGTAGCACATTGGATAAAATGTTAATTCTTGAGACAGGAAGTCCTGAGTTCAAGTTTGACCTCAGACACTAACTTTGTGACCCTAGGCAAATCACTTAACCTCTACCTCACTTGCCTCGACTGTAAAACAAGGATAATAATAGCATCTACTAAGTAGGATTGTTGTGTTGATCAAATGAAATATTATTTGTAGAGAGCTTAACTCAGTGCTTGGCATATCATAGGAACTTAATAAATGCTTATTCCCTTCCTTTCCCCTTCTCAAAATAAAACATTTACTTAATGATAAAGCAAAATCAATAATTCATCAACAAAAATTTGTTAACTGCCTACTATGTGTCAGGCATTGTACTTACTCTAGGGACATGAATACAAAGAATGGACCACCCTTACTTGGAGTGAGCTTACACTCTAATATACTCATAGTGCTTGCATTCTTAACTCTGAGACTTAATTCCTCTTTGACCTTGGGCAATTCATTGGGCAAATCTCTATCCCTATCAAGATTACTTGGACAGATGACCAACACTCCAAGATACCCTATATCTTTCTTACATGTATTTTGTATAAAACTACAAATATGCACCTTGTCCTCAAGGAACATCTTGTATTTGCCATATCCTCAACATTATCAGCATGTCTGTTGCATAGTAGGTCCTTAATAAGTGATTATTGACTCACTGATACCTATTCTCCTTAGTTCAAGAAAGTTAAAATCCTCAGATTGATCAATTTTGTGGTATTTCTCAGATAAGAAAACTATCTTATCTGACACTGTCTCAAAATTAAGACAGATTAAATATTTTTTTCTGAACCAAATTTGCCAAACTGGAAGGAATTGGGAGATAGTTATCACCTGGCTCTTATAAGTGCTCCAAATGATTGGCAGAGGCTGAAGCCACCTTGAACACAGACTTTTAAAATGTTCAGCACATTGGACTTATGGGGAAAGCTTTGTCTGTGCTGGAAAAAGTTCTCAGTGGATTGTGGCTTCTTTTCAGCCATGGAGAACTCTTGCCTTAAGAGTTCAGGGAGGATAGGAGCCTGTTCATTCCCTGGACCTCTTCAACAAGGGTGTGAATGAGTCAGTAGCAGCACTTAGAGAAAGAGAGCTGTGTTGTATTCTCTTTGAGCAATGATCCAGCAACCTGAGAGCCCCATATATGCCAATATTTGAAAGCTATAAAAAGGATGATATGAGATGGAACCTCATAAATCCATTGAAAAATATGTATGTATACATACATACACACATATATGCACATATCTACACCTACATATACATGCATATGGGAACATCTCTAGCCATCCTCATCTATATCTTGCCACTAGACCCAGTTGGCTCCAGAGGAAAAAGTGAGGTAAATGACTTCTCACAGTCCTCTCTCACTTAAATCCAATTAGCTTGCAAGTCATGGCATCACCTTCCTGATGTCAGGGTCCTCTTCTAGAATGAAGGACAAACAGCCACAATAACCATGTATCTGTATATATCATTAAAATATAAATATATGCACATGTATATATGTGTACGCCACACACACATACACACGTGTGTGTGTGTTTGTGATTTTTTTTTTCTCCAAAAGGAGCTGCCTTTTTATTAAGGAAGAGATGGTTTCCATGAGGAAAGATCAGTTGTGGGAGAGTAAAAACTACAATCTTTGTGAGCCTTAGGAGATCAAGTTGGTCTTAGTGTCTCATTTACTATGGGGGATAAAAGGGCTTTACTGATGTATACAGATGTGCATACATGTAAGTGCATATATATGTATATAGTTTTCTTTTGAAAATAATTGTACCTTTGTAAGCATACTACTAATTTTCACAGAAATGATTTTCATGAAAAACCTTCTACCCACACATTAATAATAGTAACTCATGTTATATAGCTCTTTATGTTTTATAAAATCCTTTTTTTTAACAAAAAAACCAGGAAATATATAAAATGTCTTGTGTGTCCAGGAGGCCCCATGTATTTGAGGATTTATGATGCATGGTTTCAAATATTCACAGTCCACTGTGCCAACTCTTGCTCTTTCCCTAAGCAATAACTTTGTTTTACTGAGTCCCACAGGAGGAGATGGAGAGGGTTGCTGGGACTAGGGTGGGTAGATGGTTTACAGCTGCAAGGCCAATTCCATGTACAACATTTTATGCCTTGGCAAACTAGGTAAGGGTCTTTTCCTAAGAGTGAGCAGATTGGTGAATGGGGGTTGCCAAAAAAACAAAAAACAGTACCAGGCATTTTTCCTTTAAATTAACTCCTTGGTCCTCCTAAAGAACACATTTTGTTAGGGATTTTTTTGAGTTAAAAACCCGTTTTTTTTTTTGTTTTTTTTTTTTAGTGCCAGTGCTCCCTCAAAGAGTTAAGTTTCATTTACCTGAATCTGTGATTTTATTTATTTAAGAAATACCGAATAAGAAAATTGCAGGATGGTTCCTTCTCTGCAACCAATATTCCTTGTAATTTGTCCAGAATACTAATTTGCCCAAGGTAATACCATCAGTATCTGTCATAGGTGAGACTTGAACCTGTGTCTTCTGGCTCTAACATATGCTCTCTATCCACTATACAACAGTTGACAAAAAATCAAATCAACACCTAATTAAGGTAATGGCACTTTGTTGTTTAGATGTTTTAGTTGTACCCAACTCTTTGTAACTCCATTTGGAGTTTTCTTGGCAAAGATACCATTTTTGTCATTTTTTGTGTTTTGCCATTTCCTTCTCTAGCTCATGTTACAGATGTGGCAACTGAGGCAAATGGGGTTAAGGGATTTGCTCAAGGTCATACAGCTGGTAAGTGTCTGAGACCTGATTTGAGCTCAGCACCATGAGTCTTTCTAATTCCAACCCCAGTGCTCTACCCACTGTACCATCTAATAGTCCATGAAAATTTTGATTGATCAGAAAAAAGTGAGAGGAAATATGGACATGATATGATACTACCAGATAAAGGTGAGAAGTCAGCCTGGGTGGCAGGAAGCTCTTCATCACATTGAAATCCTGAAGATATAAAAGGAAACAATTTTGGTCAGGAGAAAAAAGGGGAGTTGTCCAAAGAGACTGATGGAAACACACAGGGCACTCTTTAAGCAACTTAGATTTTAGAAATTAATAAGAGGAATATTGAAGGAAAGAAAGTGCTATGGAAATGAACTAAGGGGTGGCAAAGCTCTTGAAAGAATAGTATCAGGAGTGCTAATGCTTACACTTAGCAGATGCTGTCAAGGAAATCTGAGCATACAAAACAGGTTTTTAAAAATTTGGGGGGTGGAAGTTAAAATAATCAAGAAAGACAATAGACCATTGGTCAAGGTATGTTGCCATGAAATGATGGTAGGTGACAGAAGAGAAGGCAGGGTTTAATTTGCCTTAATTTGCTCTTTTCCCCACTCAGCTAAGGAGATTAACATTTTAATTGCAGAGGACATTACAAAATGACTAATAGCTGATAGCTAAGATAAGTATGGTGATGACAAAGGGATATTTATCTTCTCTTGATGACTTCAATTCATTTGGCCCATGTAAATTATATCCTCAGGTATGGAAAGGACTTGGAGATATGATTGTCAAGTCACTTAGTGATCTTTCAATAGAAATGTGTGAAAATAGAGAAGAATCAGAAGATTAAAAAAAGGTAGATGTTGTTCTAATTTAAATGTTTACTCTCTTCTTGGAAGAAAGTTTCCAGTGGTATGTCCCAGGAAGCTGCAATTGTTTCTGAACTCCTTAACTTCTGGGCTCCTTTTTCTCTGTGGCTTAGATAAAAATATAGTTGGCATGATTATCTAAAGATTTGCAGATAACACAAAGATGGGAAGGATAACTAGCCTACCCTTTGAATCAAGACCCAAAAGAAATCTTGATAGGTTAGTATACAGGGTCAAACTGAGTGGAAATTAAGATGGAAATTAACAGGGATGCATGAAAAACCTTCACTTTGGTTTGAAAAGTGAAATTTATAAGACTAGATGGTTTCAATTCAACTTGGATCCCAATTACCTCTAGGGTTGTATATAAACTCCTCTGTTTCTCATTTAATTTACTCCAAAACTTTATCTCTCTAGCCTTATTATATACTATGTTCCTTCATTCACTTGATAGCCCAGTGAAACTGTCTTTCTCACTGTCCTTCATACATGGCCCTCCATTTTTTATCGCCATACCTTTTCACTCACTCTTCCTCATTTCCCACAATGCACCATTACCTACTACATCCTACCTGCTGCTTTTTTAATGCTCCCAGATGCTAATTTCTTTTCTTCCCATCTCAAGTCATTTTGTTATATACATACATATATACATACATACATGCAACTTTATATATCTATATCTATATCTATATATAGATATAGATATATACACATGCACCTACTCAAATATATGTGTGTGTAATATATATGTGTTTATGTATTTCTATCACACACATATATGCATATGTTCCCTCTTCTTGTAGAATATAAGGGCCTTGAAGGAATTATTTTGCATATATCTATGTATTCTTAGCACCTAGCATGATTCTTAGTACAAGTAGTTTTTGAAACAAAATTTGCTGAATTATTGATCACCATCAGATATCATTATCAAATAGTGGAAAACAATTCTTTTCATTGTTCAAAGATATGATTGATTGATGTAGATTTCTCGTATGTTCTTCATTGGCATATTGTTGAGCTCTTTGAGGGCAGGAAGTGTTTTTTACCGATCTTTGTGTCTCTAGCATAAGCACAGTACCTGGAACATAAAGTATGATGAATAAATAAATGCTTAGTATTAGTAACTTGACAGTTCTCAATCTGGAAATTCGCTTCAACATATTGGTAACTCCTCTGTAACTTAAAGAAGACTTGTTTAGAGCACTGAAAAATTAAGTGACATACCCATGGTCATACAGGGAGTATCAATCAGAGTTAGTACTTTAACCCAGGTCTTCAGGATTTCAAAATCAGTCTTCTATCCACTCTACCATACTGCCTTTCTAATATGTATGTGCCATGCATTAATGTCATATTCACAAATGTTATCCATAGTACCTAGAAAGGAGGTAAATGGTGCTCAGAAAGCAGCAAGCACAACTTATTGAACAGTTTATTTGGAGAAGTAATTATGTTCAATGGACAAACTTGGAATACTTGCAAATTTTGGACGTCCCAAAATTGTTGTGGTTTCTAAGAATGCAGTAATGACAGGAGCACCACTGAAAAGAGGGTGCCTGTTGATTTTATTGAGAGCATATGGTAGCATAAACTAGACTCTATTTTGGAACTGAGACAGCAAAATAATGGTGTTGACTACAGTCAGGGCCAGCCCTAAACAAAATTGCAAAACAGAGTTTCTTTCTTTTCTTTCTTTATTTCCCTCCCAGTGTTTTCTCTCCTTTTTTGGGGAACTTACAGAATCATAGAATTTGGTAGTGGGAAGGGACCTTAGTGAGCTTGTAATTCAACTCTAATTGATACCAAAGGGATCTTCATCCTAAATCTTCCAAAATCACAGAATTCAAGAGATGCTGAGGACTTGAGAAACTTTCTGTTGTTATTCATTTGTTTCAGTGGTGTCTGATGTTGTAGGCCAAGACTTTCAGGGTCCTTGGCCACATTAGCTCCCCAGTTCTACAAAAGGTCATTAGGCAGATATGCAAGGAAAGTATAATCTTGTTGGGTGGATGCTCTCATTGGTTTCATGAATATCTAAAGAAAGTACTGAGTTAATTTGCAAGTCTTGATTGTAACACCCTGTTTGTGCCTCTGGACATGGTCCCAGGATAAAGAGCTTAAGGAGTGATTGGCTTTGGGTTGGGATAGAGAAAGGTTGAGACCAAGGGTAGTTCCTTGCATTCTGCTAAGGGTATATAAACCTTGTATCTTCCATGTATCTTTGGCTCTGCATGAAATAGGTCTGCAATAAACAGACTATGGAATACATCCCCGTC
>CM053599.1:62232918-62248064 GCA_028646575.1 Pseudocheirus occidentalis
CTGAATAGAAAATTTGACATCCAAATACAAGAAGCAAGAGAAGCATGAGAAGGTAAACAGGGAAAAGAAATCATGAGGAACTTATCAAATATTTTACATGCCTACATGGAACAACAATAATTGTAATCTATGAAACTTTTCTCAATATGAGTATAGTTGAAGGGACTATAAATGTGTGTGTATATATGTGTGTATATACACGTATAAATACATATGTTTTTATAGGAGGTGATATATGCTTATGAATACATATGTGAGTGTGTGTATATATGTGTACAGGTATACATAGAGGGCACAGGATCAATTGAATAGGAAGGAATGATATTTAAAAGGTGAAATCGAGAGAGAGGAATACATTGAGAGGAGATAGGAAGAGACAGAATTGGGTAAATTTTCTCATATAGAAGAGGCAAGGGATAACTGTTACAATGAAGGGGAAGAACAGGAAGGCAAAAGGGAATGGGTCAATCTTACTCTCATTGAATTTGGCTTAGGGAGGGAATGATATACACTCTTCATTGGGTATCTTGCCCTACAGCAGAGTAAGGGGAAAGGGGATGAGAGGGAGGAGGGAGAAGAGGGGACGTTGGGGGGAGGGTAGTGAGAAGCATACACTTTTATAAAGGGACAGGGATAAAGTAGAGAATAGAACAAGTGGGAGGCAGGATAGGATGGAGGGAAATATTGACAGTCTTTTACAATATATCCACTATGGAAATGTTTTGCATACGTACACATGTCCAACATATATTGAATTGCTTATCTTCCCAGTAAGGCTAGGTGATGAGAGAGGAAGAGAAAGAATCTGTAATTCAAAGTTTTAAAATAAAATGTTTGTTATTATTATTATCATTATTATTATTATTATTGTTATTATTGTTATTATTATTATTTACATGCAACTGGGAAATAAGACATACAGGCACTGGGGTATGGAGATCCATCTTGCCCCACCAGAAAGTCAGAGGACGTATAGGGGAAGATACAGGAGAGAGCAGATTGGGAGAGGGAGTATACAGTGGGATAGTTGTTTTGGGGTGGTAGGTAGGGGAAATATGGGGAGAAAATTTGTAACTCAAAATCTTGTGGAAATGAATGATATAAACTAAAAATAAACATAAAAGTTAATTATTTTTTAAAAGAATGTAAGTTGCTTATAAATAGGGATTGTTTCTCTCCTTGTGCTTGTATCCCTAGTAACTAGGATACTGCCTGGAACAGATCAGGTGCTTTACACACAAGAAATGAAATAACATATTTCAACTTGGAGATATGTGGCTTGAAAGGACCTATTATGTTGTGAGAGCAAGGAATGAGAGAGACCCCAATTGCTACACTAGTACCCACATTATTTTACAGGATCCATAGAAAGCTTCCAGATTGAGGTTTATCTCAACTCTTTGTGGAAGGACATAGACAAGAATCAAAGATAATCAGTACCATTAAAGGGAACACTCACATTGATGAGATCATGGACCCAGCATGTTTAAAAGGTGAGTCAACCTGCCATGTGCTTTATTAGAATCATTACCCATGGAACAGAGGCTTGAGGCCAAAAGAGAGTGATAATTGTGAAAGGACAGCCGGTCTTCTTGCTACTAGAACTTCTGGTACAACACTCAGAGAATAAAGGAGAAAAAACTTAACTAGTTTGGCTATTGATACATCTAACAATATGCACCATTTAATTTTGGCCAAAATATTTCTTTATTCAATTAGATAACTGTCTCTGTGAATTAAACAGCTGGAATTAGTACATATTAGAGACCAATTTATCCAGCTGTGTATTAATCAACACTTCCACTACAGAAAATGTTACTGCTTTACATGAAAAATGACACTGAAGTACGAAAAGATCAGTAACTACTGCTTATATCATCAAAAAGGCTAAATTCTGTCCACTGTGGTTTGGGCATCAAATCTTTTTTGAAAGCTGGCAATCAAAGAATCTCAGAAGAAGAAAGCAATCTGGAGATCTGTCAAATGCATCCACTTCCCAGTATGTGAATCTCCTCCACAGCATCTCACAGAAGGATCAGTATCCATTTTTGGATAGCTCTAATTGTGAAGAACTTCCTTCTGCTGAGCCAAAATCTGCCTTCTTTTATGTAATGGCTTTCATTTGTCCTTTTGGATCTATAGGTATTAATTTAATGGTCATATAATTTGAATTTGAAGATCTCTTCATATTGGCAAAGGTAACAGGTACTCAGCACTTAATAATTAATCAAGCTGTTGTCAACCCAGGTGACAGCTTAATGATTCCAGGTAGGATCTGGGACCACAAAAAGGGATTCAGGGAATCTGAGAGACCACTCCAAGTCAACCTGAAAGAGGACTTACTTGGATACTATGTACTGACTGAGAAATTGTAATTTACTAGGGTGGAGGGCTTGTATATTTTCTGATGATTGAATAGTGAATGATGAAGGATGATTGAATGATTGAGTCGATTGAATGACTGATTGACTAAATGATTATACTTAGTGAATGATGACTGAATAAGTGACTGAGTTAACTTAGTGTGCCCCATGAGTGAGAACTTTGACTATTGTACTTGGTAACTGAATTAAGGATTTTGTGATTGACTAAATTAATTTCCTTTGTTCAAAACTTTGTGACCACTATGGTTGAAACTATGTGGCCATTTTCTTTGAGAGGTTGTGAATGCTATATTTTTAGTTTCTGTGGTAAGTTGTAACATTGTGAATGATATACCTTGATTTCTGTGAATGTTTTGCTCTGATTTATTATGAAATAAAGAGTGTTCCCTATACTGTGTAATTAGAACCTTAAAAGCTGTTTACAGTAGCATTCTTCTTTCTGGAAAGCTGTTTGTGCATGGCTTTACAGTATTCAGTCTAATCTCTCTTCAGAATAACAGTCCTTGAAATATTTAAGAACAACTCAGCCATTCTCAACCTTCTCTTTGCTGTTGTTAAGTTGTTTTTCAGCTGTGTCCAACTCTTCATGACTCTGCTTAGGGTTTTCTTGGCCAAGATACTGGAGTAGTTTGCCATTTCTTTCTCCAGATCATTGTGTAGTTGAGAAAATTGAGGCAAACAGTGTTAAGTGATTTGAACAAGGTCATACAGCTAGTGAGTGTCTGAGGCCAGATTTTAATATAGAACAATGAGTCTTCCTGATTCCAGATCCAGCACTCTATTCACTGTACCACTTAGCTGCCCAGACCTTCTCTGTTACCGTATATATAATTACCTCAGTCATTTTAAATATGATTTGGGTTAGAATTCCTTTATCATTCTGATCATCCTCCTCTGGAGGTTTTCTTGTTTGACAAAGTCAAACAGTTTAGGAGACTAAAATTGTAGTACACCAAGTTCAACATAATTTTCTTGGTGTTGTTTGAAAACTTCAGAGTTTAGTGGACTGAGAATATTCATTCTCAGTATAATCACTACCAAAGGAGATTTAGAAAACTTTCAAGTTTTAAGCTGAGTTACACAACTTATTTGCATTGCCTCTCTATTTATTCTTTTTTGTCCTTCTTGCCCTGAATAGGCTTTCTTGTCCTCAGAACTTTCATACATCTCAACTTGTTGTAGCATAATGCCCCTAGGCTTTTCATGGGAATAAGGAAAGTCATATTCTTTTTGCTGAACAAGATTCATCAGCATCACCTGGAGGGAACCCAACACTCACATGATTATTTGTAGCATCCATTCCATTAGACAAAAGCCTTGAGTAAATGTGTACTTATCCATGGTTGTCAGAGAATGAAAAAAACTTTTACACCTCTGTTCCACACTCTGGGTACAACAGTATTAATTTATAATCTAGAAGTTATGGATCACTGTGGATCTGCCTGAACAGAAATCATCTCTTGATCCTCCTTTTCTGTAAATTTCTCCCTCTTCCCAGAATTGACTATATTCCAAGCCTTAGTCACATGTTCTCAGCATAGTTATATCAGTTCTCTGCAGCAAGAGAAAAAAAACAGGACTAATTGTGTGTGATAACAGTAATAAAATAACTAACATTATAAAAAGCTTACTATGTCCCAAGTAACAGAACACAAAATCCTCAAAGAGAAGTTCTATTATTTACTGCATTTTACAGACATGGAAGCTAAGACAAACTGAGGTTAAGTTACTTCTCCAGGGTAACATAGCTGGTAAATGTCCAAGGCCGGATCAAAATTCAATCTTCCTAACTCCAGGCCCAGGGATCTAATCACCTAGCTTTATTTCCTATTAAAATTCTGAAATATATGTTTTAAAGGGATGGTTAGTGAATCTGTAGAAATTCCATCAGTGATCACAAAAAAGTCCTCAGAACATCATCAGGTAAGCCAGACTAACCCAAAATTCTTTCTTTTTTGTTTTGTTTTTGGCAATGTAACTAGACTAATATAGCAAATGAAATATATGTACTGTGTATGTGTGCATGTAAATCCAGATATACATATTTATATGTGTATATAATGTTACACATAATATAAATGTGTGCAAATATGTGTGTGCATATGGGTGTGTACAGTGGTCCAAAGCTATTAAAGTATAAAACTGTACTAAGACTTTTGGAAAACCCTGTACATCGTAACCTGAGAGATTTTTGTCAAATACTTTATGAATAGGGATTTATGATAAAATCTCTCATGATATGTTTTGTGAAAATCTAGGGAAAGCTTTGTCCATGTATACATATAAATGTATAAGTTTATGTGCATATGTGTGTATATACATGTACATACCTGTGCATTATGTGCATGATATATATGCATATATATATACACACATACAAACATACATCACATCTCACTATACAGAAATGCATCTCACTAGATTTTCACAAAGTGTTGCATGAGAGATTTTTTTCATATATTCCTAGATTTTCACAAAGTATTTGAGCAAATTATCTCATGCTACCCTTGTGGACAAATACGGAGAGAGATGGGGTAAATGACAGTAGAGCTAGCTGAATTTATAATCAATTGAATTCTGCCTACAAAGAGTTACTGAAGAAAGAATGGAGAAAGAAGTAGGGAAGTGTCCCTGGGATCTGTGCCCATGCCTGTGCTTTTTAGCATTTGGATCAGTGCTCTAGATGAAGGCATTTAAGGCCTATTTATCAAATTCACAAATGATGTCAGCATAGGATATCAAAGCTCAATTCACCACATGAGAAACTTGAGAGCCAAACAGATTTTAACAACCTAGAATGTTGATGCAAATATCATAAAATGAAATTTAATAGGGATGAACATGAAGTCTTACAGGGATTCAAATAATCAACTTCAAAATAAAAGATAGGAAGTCCATCTAAGAAGTTCACCTGGAAAAAAAAATTAGGGTATTTTGGGTACTATAAACTCAATATGACTCAGTGGTGAGGCATAGTATTCAAAAGAAATTTGGTCTTAGTCTACAATAACATCCAGGACTAGTCAAGTGACAACCCTGTCTGATCTTCACCTAATCAGACCATACTGAGAGTATTGTTGTCAGTTCCAGTCACTACATTTGTTGTTTAGTCATTTCATTCATGTCCAACTCTTTGTAATGTCCTTTGGGGTTTTCTTGAAAAAAAAATACTGTAATGGTTTGCCATTTCCTTCTCTGATAGGCCCAGTGGATCAATTTTGTCAAGCTATCAGAGGTTAAGCAACCTGCCCAGGCTTCCTATGACTAGGAAGTACCTGGGAGTGGGTTTGAACTTAGATCTTCCCAACTCCAGGTCTAGTACCCTATCCACTGAGCCTCTGACTACTCCATTTTATAAAGATAGTAATCTAGAGAGAGAAGAGAAAAGAGAGACCATGATGCCGATGAGCTTTTAGATAATATCACAGGAGGACTACTTGAAGGAATCAGAAGTGTTTAACAAGGAAAAGGAAAAATGAAGAGGAGTGAGATTAGGAGAAACAAGTACTAGTTGACTTCAAATGCTTCAAGGAAGAGTCTTCACCTGCAGGGGAATTAGAATTGATCTACTTAACACTGTAGAACAGCACTACAAACAACAGGTGCAAGCTGCAATGACAATTTTAGATTTGGATTAAGAAGAGAAACCCCATTTAAATTTACTGTAGACATTATAAAACATTTGGGAATCTACCTGCCAAAACAAACCCAGTATCTTTATGAACACAATTACAAAACACTTTTCACACAAATAAAATCAGATCTAACTAATTGGAAAAACATCAATTGTTTGTGGCTGGGTCGAGCTAATGTAATAAAAATGACAATTTTACCTAAATTAAATTACATATTGAGTGCCATACCAATCAATCTACCAAAATTACTTTATAGACCTAGAAAAAATAGTGGCAAAATTCATTTGGAAGAATGAAAGGTCTAGAATATCCAGGCAATTAATGAAAAGAAATGCTAGGGAAGGTAGCCTAGCCATACCATATTTTAATCTGTATTATAAAGCAGCAGTCATCAAAACTGCTTGGTACTGGCTAAGGAATAGAGTAGTGGATCAATGGAATAGACTGCATACAAAAGACTCAGTAGTCAACAGTTATAGCAATATACTGTTCAATAAGCCCAAAGACCCCAGTTTTTGGATAAGAACTTACTATTTGACAAAAACTGCTGGGAAAATTGGAATATAGTATGGCAGCAACTGGGGATAGACCATCATCTAAAGCCATACACCAAAGTCAAGTCTAAATGAGTGCACACTCTAGGTATAAAGGCTGATACTGTAAGTAATCTGAGGAAGCAAGGAATAGTTTACCTGTCTGATTTATGAAGTAGGGAAGACTTTATGACCAAAGAAGAGTTGGAGAGCACTATAAAATGCAAAATGGATAATCTTGATTACATTAAATTGAAGTTTCTGTACAAACAAAGCTAATGTAACCAAGATTAAGAGGGAAGTAGGAAAATGGGAAAGAATTTTTACAATCAGTGTCTCTGATACAGGCCTCATTTCTAAAATATACAGGGAATTGAGTAAAATCTATAAGAATACAAGTCATTCCCCAATTGATAAATGGGCAAAGGATACAAATAGGCAATTTTTCAGAGGTAAAAATTAAAGATATCTATAACCATATGAAAAAATGCACTAAATCACTATTGATTCAAGAAATGCAAATCAAAACAATTTTGAGGTACCACATCTTACCAGATTGGCTAAGATGACAAAACAGGAAAATGACAAATGCTGAAGAGGATGTGGAAAAATTGGAACACTAATGCATTATTGGTGGAGCTGTGAACTGATACAAGCATTCTGGAGAACAATCTGGAACTATGCCCAAGGGGCTATACATAATTGACCTAGTAACACGACTTCTGGGACTGTATCCCAAAGAGATTATAGAAGTGGGAGGAAGACCCATATGTACAAAAACATTTATTGCAGCTCTCTTTGTGGTGGCAAAAAACTGGAAATTAAGGGTATGCCAATCAATTGAAGAATGACAAAACAAGTTGTGGTATATAAATGTAATGGAATACTACTGCACTATAAGAAATGGGGAGGAGACAGTCTTCATATTCACCTGTAGAGGCTTATACAAACTGATGCTAAGTGAGAAGAGCAGAACCAGGAAAAAATTGTACACAATTACAGACACATGGTATGTGTCATGACCAGCTTTGATAAACTAGACTCTTCTCAGCAATGCACAGTTATAAGACAACTCTACACGTCTCAGAATGGAAGGAGATATCTACATTCATAGAAGGATCTAGAAAGAACAGAGCTTATATGGAGACTGAAGCAATCTACATGCTATAGCTCTTTTCATGTTTGGTTTTGTTTCTGTTTTCCCATTGTTCACTCCATTGGTTACAACCCTTCTATACAACCAGACTAATGTCCAATGTGAAAGTATTTGCAGATCCTATATTTGATTACATCATGCCATGTGGGTAGTAGGGTAGAGGGAAGGGAAAAAATTTTGAAACTCAAGGGATTTTGGAACTGAATCTTGTAAACAAAGTAAATAAAGAAATCAGTTTCAGAAAAGACTTACTTACAACTAGATTTACCCTAAAGTGAAAGGCACTTCTGCTGGAAATAGTGGGCGCAACCTTGCTGGAATCCCTCAAGCAAAGGCTGGATGACCACTTGTCAGGTAGATTATAGATGGGATTCTTGTCTAAATTCAGTTTGGACTGGATTGGTGGTATCTAAATCAAATCAAAACACATCCTTGAAGGCCATGTATTGACTTTAAAAGCCACAAATTACTATTATCCATATTGTGTTGTATTTTAATTTATTTTGTTAAACATTTCCCAAATAGATTTTAATCAGGTTCAGGACACACGGGCTATTTTTGCAGCAGCTTGCAGCTATATGCCATAAGTTTGACACCTCCTGACTAGATGACCTCTGAGTTTCTAATTCCATAAATCTGTAATTCTAGGATTTCAGGATCCTCTAAGAATTAATTGCCCAATATTATCATCAGAGATCCAAATCATGGTATAATTTAGCTTCTGTACTTCATGCTAACCCACTCTTGCCATCCATCCATTCATTCATTCATTTGGGTTTTATGAAATGCCATTTCTGTGCCAAGTTCTACGAGTATTGGTAGAGAGCCAAAGACAAATAAACCATAATGATACCCTTCATCTAAGAAATATTTCTAGACTTTCACACTCAGAAAATTAAGTTGGTGCCATCAAAGCTCCAATCAATTTCATTATTCACAAATTCTTATTCATATGTATATACATTTAATTCCCAATTAGTATGAATAATGGATTCTATGAAATTATTCAAATTCACACATGTATTTCCATTGAGATGGAACGAATGATCATATTTTAAATATATCATAAGTCAAAATAATAAGAATCTGAATAATGTAACCACTTTATATGATTCATCATTTACATTAACTGAGACCTAGTCCCATGAGTATTGAAGGGGATATACATAAGTTGTGTAGTTTGGATAGTTTAAAAGTAACAAAATTCCTATGTCTAAGTCAGCAGTATTGAGGTGAACATAAAAATGAAGAGGAAAATGAGGCTTGAGGGTGGTCTTTAAGACTGCCAATTTGGGTCAACTATATTAGAAAGGGGAAGAGAGCCAGGTTTCTCTACATAAATAGCATGGGCAAATGAAAGTGTGACACTGATAATTCAGCCAGTACTTGTAGAAAGGGGGGGAATACTATGAAATATGCAGGGGTATGAGCTGTGTGAATCAGCAGCAGTAAACTGACTCACTTCATTGATGCTCTCTACCTCTCAACTCTCACCCTCAGCATGGTAATGAATGGTTGTAGAGCAATGAAAGGGCCATTGTGTCCCAAGTTGCATACAATCTCTCTCTCCCCTCCCTCCTCCTCCTCTATTTACCTCTTCCTCCCCCCCTCTCTGTCACTACCTCCCTCCCTCCCTCCTTTTTTTTCTTCCCTGAAGTTCTTAGTTCATAGACTGAAGAAAATATATTTCTGGCTTGGTCTTGCTGGAATGTCACAAGAAGTTCTGGCAAAGAGTTTAGTTATGCCAGGAATTACATCTGTTGAACAGGGCTTTAAAACATTGTAGATGCTGAAGTAAGTGTTTTGTTATTGTATAGCCCAGTCTTGGCAGAGGAATGGAATTTAGCAGCTAAATCAAGATGTAAATTGTGAAAATTGGCATTTCCTTTGCCACCTGAAACACAAAAGGTTTCTATATCATTACTTAAGTTTTGTTGGGTTTTTTCTAAGCATTTGGGTTTTTCTCTATTTCTAAGACAATTCTTTATTCTAAAATCTACATCCATTCTAAAATTCAAGCAATAATTATTTCAGGACAGACGATGCTACCTTATTTCACTTTAAAAAGCAACAGGAATACATTGTTAACGGCCCAGCTATTTGGACTGAATCTTCTTCACCCCTTGAGAAATATCCAATTTAAAGATTAAATGTTACAGAAATTAGTAAACTATACTATCATATGTTCAACCAGGACTTTACTCTGCCCCGCTTCCTTCCCCCCTCCCTTTCTGTTTATACATAAGTACATATATATATGTATATATGTACATATATATGTGTGTGTATGTATGTATGTATATATACACATGCCCATACCATGTACATGAATAGATAGATAGATAGACTCATATCTGGATACAACCAGATTTAAGGACCATCCCACCACATAAAATAATTTTCTGAAGTTTTAGAGCCCCAAAATAGAACTGTGCAAGGGTGTAGCAAGCAAAACAGCAAGAAAACAAGATGTACATTACAAGAAGAAAGGTAACCATGGGTTCCTCACATTTCTGCCAAATTTGATATTTTCAGCCCTCAGCAAGTTTTCATAAGGTTCAAGCAGGAACTGCTATCCCATTCTACTGACTCTCAAGCTGGTGCTGCCACTTTACCTACCCTCATCTCTCTTCTCTGAGAGATTATTAAAGCCATCCAAAACTTCAACACGTAGCTGTTTTTCTTCTCTTCTCTTTCCCTCTGATGTTCCTATGACAGCCTGAAGAGGACTGGACTCAGAAGCAGAAGGTTAGAAAGGCATGCCAACTGCTCATTTCTACATGTCACTTCATCCCTCCAGCATTGCGCCAATCTGGATTTTGGATGACTCCTCTGTAAAAGAAAGGGTTTTAATTCAAACCCTTGATTGATCAAGACATCACAACTGCAGGAATTATCTGGTATTGGGCTTCTCCTCTGAAAGCAGAGAGATCCTTTTGCTTTGTTTTTGTTGTTGCTTTGTTTGAGAATAAAGACTTATCACAGACTGAATAGAGATCAGATCACTACAATCTCACTGATTTCAAAGTTCCTTCCAGTGATGCAGATGAAAACCATATGCGCCTACCCATCCTGTGCCACTCTTGTCCATGCCCTAAGCAAAGTTCATCACAGGAGTTTTATCCCACTGTGCTTGAGGCCTTTCTACAGTCTCTGGATATTCTAAGCGTACTAGTGGATCACTTTGTTTGTCCACCTGTCACTCCTCACCCTCTCTATGTGGCTAGCCCACCCTGTCTTCCAATAGGACATTTCCTTGATGACATCATTTATTTCTATTCTACTTGAAGCTCCCCTGTGGTTCTGTGTTGAAGCCTGTTTTTACTCACTATGAACCTCTCCATTGCCCTCTATAATATTCATTTTTAATTCTCTGAAGGCTATTGCATTCCTTTTATCATGACAACACTAGAAGAAATCAGAATGAACAAGATGGTCCTTTATCCCCTCCACCACCACTACCACCACTACCCCATGAGGAGCTTTGAATCATTAAACAAGCTTTGCAATTTCCCGGGAAAAAAATCTAGTGTCATCCTCTTCCTGTTCAAAGACTAGACCAACTTCTTGTCCATCTGTCATTATTGTACAGGATGACTTCTCTGTATCAACCTGCACCAAATCCACATCCTTCTTCCTTTTCCTTGATAGCTACCCAATATTCTCTATAGATTTATAACTGAAAGGAACCTCAAAGGTCAGATAATAGAATCCTCATTTTACAAGTGAGGCCAGGGAAAATTAAATGACTTGTCCAATGTCATAAAGTAGTAACAGAGGCAAAATTTGAGCCTAGGTCTTTTAGATCTTCTCACTATTCAACAAATGTTCTTTCCACTGGGTCATGTTGTACTATTCATGATAAGGGCACTCAGCTATGTAGAAAGCTCTCCATTAGGGCCAAATACTACTCAAAATAGTTCTTCTCTACTTAAAAGGGGGGAAATGGTCATTGTTGATCAAATAGGTATATTTATCTGAAACTGAGCACCAAAGAGAATGGAAGACTCAGAGGGATCCCTTCTTTACTGGTAAAGAGCAAATAGGTAACTAGAGTATAATAGCAAGCACATTTATACAGAATTCAAGATTTTTTTTGCATTTTTTCTTTGGAGGAAGAAAGGCAGGGCAATTGGGGTTAAGTGACTCACCCAAGGTCACATGGTCACCAAGTGTTAAGTGTCTGTGCCCGGATTTGAACTCAGGTCCTTCTGACTCCAGGGCCAGTGTGCCAACTAGCCACCCCAGAACTCAAGATTTATAAAACAACTGATATATATTATTTCATTTTAACTTCATAAAAGGTTGTAGCAGGGATCCTCAGGCCCATATTAGTTGGACTAAGTTGCCTTTCACTTTTGAAATTCTTTAATAGTAGGATGGGAAACATGAGGTTCATGCAGGAATAGTGAGATGCCCAATGTGACTCACACTCAAAGTTAGGATACATGGTTACAAACCACTATTTTATTTTATCAATTAAGGCACAGTCATCAAAGGAATATGAGTTTTAGTCCCCAGTCACTTTTTTAAATTAATGTGTATTTATATTCCCTCCCTCCAACATCCCTAATTCTATTTCTTCAAAGGAACAGAAGTGAGTCCAAAAAGTCAGAACATCCAGTCTCTATTTGCCATTTTATCTTTTCTAACTATAAACAAGCATATATTTTCTTTCTCCCCCACTCTCCTACAACTAAGCATTTAAAAAAAGAAGAAATAAAAAGAAACGCTCATAATGAATATTAAACAAAACAAATTCTCACCCTGGCTTTGTCCATATATGTAAATTTCATTTTGTACTTTAAGTCCACCATGTCTCTGGAAGGAGGTAGGTGATTCATCTTCATTCTTCTGGAATTATAGTTTATTAGTACATTAATCAGTATTTGTCTTTAAAATAGTTTTTCTTTATAATGTTTTCATTTCAGAAATTATTCTCTTAGTTCTGTTCACATTACTCTGCATTAGTTCACAAAAGTCTCCCCAGTTTTCTCTCAAACTGTCCATCTCATCATTTTAATGGCACAATAGTATTCCACCACATTTGTGAAACATAACTTGTTTTGCTATTCCACAACAGGTAGGCACCTTTGTTTCCAATTTTTTTGTTATCATGAAAAAGATCAGCCTTTTCCTAGCTACATAATTTTGAACAAGTTAATTATACCTACCTCTCTTAGCTGAAGTGCCCCCATTTTAAAAATAGGAATAGCAATAACCTTACAGGATGGTTGTAAAGAAAATGCTTTGTGCATTACAAATGTCAGCCACTCAGAATCATGGTATCATAAATTGAGAATTAGGGGACCCTGAAAGTCACCTACTCTAAACTTTTTTTTGGAGGGGGGAAGGCTGGGCAATTGGGGTTAAGTGACTTGCCCAAGGTCACACAGCTAGTAAGTGTTAAGTGTCTGAGGTCAGGTCCTCCTGACTCTAGGACCAGTATTCTATTCACTGCACCACCTAGATACCCAAAGGTCACCTATTCTAACATCATTTTTTTACAGATGAGGAAACTGAGACCTCTCAGGTCCCTTCTAACTCTAAAGCCATGTTACTATGAAAACAAGAGTGGTTAAATGACTTGTCTAAGTTTGGACCAGAAACCTCTAGTAGAGCTGTCATTCAAATGTTGGTCCTCTACCAGCAGTCTCTTCATGATATCACCCTGCCTTACTTGAATTAAGAATAAAATAAATTTGAACAGATGATCTATAAAACACATGGTCTTATTTAATTTCTCTCATTTGATGCCTATCATGATGATTATTGTTATCCTTCCTTGGGTAACATAAGTAATGTTTCTCTTCAGATACTCAAATTTTCCTGAGCTAGTAAACCATCTTTCTTCATCAGTCTTTCACTGTCTGCTTGAGTTAGTCTCTAATCTGTAAGACCTCCAATATGTTCATGTCCCTCAAAAGGACCAGAGGACCATTGGCTAGATATTAGAAGCTAACCCTTAAAGCTTAAAACTGCACTAAAACTTTCAGAATAGTTTGTTAGCTAAGGCAATAGATTTTAGACTTAGGTGTATTCAGTGTGGTGTTTTCAGATGAAGTAGAAATATTCTATCACATCTAATGGTCAGTAATGATCAATATTTAGCATCAAAGATACAGATAAGAGTTGGCAAAGTAGGATACATGCATGAGTACATGTAAATTATCCAGCTCAAAAGTCTGTGCAAAAACCTAGTACTTCCCATCAATCTTCCTGAAGATTATCAACAAATTCTTTGGGACCCAAGATAAGATCATTTCAGTTTAGTTCAGTTCATGAGGTAAGTTTATTAATGCATCCTCATAAAAGTTTAGCTCTAATCTTGGAATTAACCTCAAAAGCCTTTAACTTACCCCCTCATTTTATACCTGAGAAAAACTGAGTTCCAGGGAGTTTGTGTCTTATCCAAAGTCACACAGGTCTCTGGACTCCAAAATAAGGAGAGAGAAAAACTTTTGTTTTAATGCTCCTTCAGGACAGAGAGGTGAGAAACTTAAGTTTATGGTTTACTAACTATGTCTTATAACTAAACTAGTTATAAGTTTACTAACTGGTCTGTATGTCTTTGGGAAAGTCATTTCAAGTCTCTGGACATTAATTTCTGGAGGAGAATGAAAGGTTTAGACTAGCTAATATCTAAAATCTCTTCAAAATCTTAATTCTGTAATCCTAGTATAATATTTGCAAGTTCCTCATAAATGAGAATAGACTTTCCCTAATTTACAAAAGAAGAGTAATTAACAAAAATGGCTTATATTTATGAAATAGAATGGTAACCTTATATAACATACACAGAGTATTGTTTTTTTCCTAGTATGTCCATATATACAGACAGCTCTGTCCAGGACCCTCTCTTCATCTCTCTCGATATTTTTCCCAGTGAAAAGATTTTCTCTAGCTCCACTGGATTGAATTATCATCTCTAAGCTGAAGAATCCCAACTCTACTTACTCAGTCCTAACCTCTCTCCTGATCTCCAGTCTCACATCTCCAACTGCCTAATGGATATCTCCATGTCTTGTAGCCAACTTAAACTAAATCTTCCTCTTACAACTTTTATCTATGGGTCCTATGCTCTCCAGGAACAAGAATAAGTTTAATTCTTTCACCTTCACATATTTGAAGGCAGTTATCATGCCCCATGGAGCACCTAGGTGGCACAACGGATAGCATCAGGAAGATTCATCTTCCTGAGTTCAAGTCCAGTCTCAGATACTTTCTAGCTGTGTGACCCTAGGCAAGTCACTCAACCCTGTTTGTCTCAGTTTCCTCATCTATAAAATGAGATGGAACAGGAAATGGCAAACCACTCCAGTATCTTTGCTAAGAAAACTCCAAATGGGGTCATGGAGTCAGACATGACTAAAAACTTGACTGAACAACAAACAAATCATGCCCCCTATCTCCATATCTTCCCTTCCCTAAACAAAAC
>CM053599.1:62248564-62296714 GCA_028646575.1 Pseudocheirus occidentalis
TCCTAGCTGAATATCCAGTCAGTTCAATGAACACCTAATTTAGCATTTCACCTGATAAAACATACAAACACAGGGAGATTAATGTGAAGAACTATTTAGGGAGTGAGAAATTAGATCATTAACTCATGAGTCAAATTCTCCTTTTTGCTATGCAAGTAGTAATGTATGTGGTAATTGGGAAAAAATGGTGTGCTGCTTTCAATTCAGTGAGCTGTTAGGTGACAAATCACATAACGGCAGCAGCAGATGTGATGGAGAAGAAAAGTACTGCTTAATGAATATATGCAATGTCAGTTATTCAGGAAATGAATATTTAAAGTAAGAAAAGAAATGTGTTTAATGATGAAAAATAGGACCTCGCTTAAATATGAAACTCCTCCTTGTATTCTAAATTATGTCCTCATTTGTAAAGACAGCACTATTACCCTAATATAGGCTGTCTTCTTCCCTCTGACTTTAATAAAATATTTTTTCCATCTGTTGATAAACCCCTTCTCCACCCCTCTCACATAGCCACCTCCTTAATGATTTTTTAAGGGAAGAAAATAATGCAGCAAATTGGCCAATAGATTGAAAAATCTGACACTTGATATGATACGTAGAGTTACCTATCCAAGGTCCTTCACCTCTACAGTGAAGTGCTGGTGGGAAAGCATCTTCTCAGACCAACCTTGGTCTTTCTAATTTTAGTCATCACTTTCTAGCAATTAGGTAGAGTAGTGACTGATAATACATAATAACAATTTATAATAATAAACAACTAATATGTACATAGCACTCACTATGTGCTAGACACTATTGCTAAATTCTTTACAATTTTTGTTCCATTTAATTCTCATAAAAATTCTGCAAGCTGGGTGCTCTTATTATCTCCATTTTTCAAGTGAGGAAACTGAGGCAAATGGAGGTGAAGTTGCTTGCCCAGGGTCATGCAGCTAGTAAGTGTCTGAGGCTGGATTTGAACTTAGATCTTCCTCACTCAAGATCCAGCACTCTATCCACTGAGCCAGCTAGCTTCCACTGGATCTTTATTCAGGAAGACCTCAGACCAAATTTAACCTCAGATATTTACTAAGTAACCCAAGCAAGTGAATTAACGGCACTTTTCCTCAGTTTCCTTAAGTGTAAAGGGGGAATAATAATAGTACCTACCTCTCAGGGTTGTTATGAAGATCAGATGAGATAACTGCAAAGAGCCTGGTACATCATAAGTGTTTAATTACTATTTGCTTCCTTCCTCCAGCAATTTTGTCATTTTTCTTTCCATTTGTATTTTTATAGTGATTTTATATATCATTTTTCCTGGTTTACCTTACTTTGCACGACAGGTCATATAAGTCTTTTCCTTGCATCATTCTACATATCATATTCATTTCTTTATTTGTTTGTTTTTTTGGGTTTTTTTTTTTTTTTGCTTTTTGGAGGGCAGTTAGGGTTAAGTGACTTGCCCAAGGTCACATGGCTAGTTTTTTGTGTTAAGTGTCTGAGGTCAGATTTGAACTCAGGTACTCCTGATTCCAGGGCTGGTGCTCTATTCACTGCACCACCTAGCCGCCCCTCATATTCATTTCTTAAAGAAGCAATGTCAAACTCAAATAGAAACAGGACCACTAAACATAAGGATGCCTGTGGGCAGCGTATTGACTTAGAACATCATATATTAATATTATCTATGTCCTTCTGTGATTTTATTTATTTTGTTAAATATTTCCCAATTTTGTTTTACTCTGATTCCCTAAAGAGTGTTGGGGCACAATGCTAAGGCAGGCACCTGTTTGACACCTGTGTCTTAAAGCACATAACATTTGTGTTCCACCAAATTCAACAACCAGTGGGTATCTACATTGTATCCAGTTGTTTCCTACTACAAAACATGCCAATACAAGTATTTTGGTGGATACAGAACCTTTCCTTTCTGTCACTGACACTCAGGGATATATGATCAGCAATTGAATCTCTGAGTCAAATTAGACAGTCATTTTAATCATGCTCTTTGCATAATTCAAAACTCTTTTCCGGAATAGTTGGAACAATCAACAATTCCACAAACAATGCATGAGTATGTCTGTCCATCCACAACCCCACCATCATCAACTATTTCCATCTTTGTCAATTATTGGGGAGTCTGATGAAACCTTAGTTTTTAAATTTTACATTTCTTTTATTACTAACAATATGGAGTATCATTTCATATGTTTAGTTATATGTAATTCTTCTTTTGAGAATTGTTCATATATTATGACTACTTCTCTACTGTAGAGTGTCTCTTTTTATATATGTCTGTTGACTGTCCACATATCTTTAATATAAAACCCTTATTAGAGTTATTCAAAGGTTTATTTTTCCTAGTTGACTGGTTTTCTTATCCTAGTTTCAGAAATTTGGTGATGCCAAAGTTTTTCAACTTCACATAAAGAAAAATGATTTATTTCATAATTTGTAATCATCTCTAGCCCTTGTTTGGTTAAGAATTCATCAACTAGCCATAGTAGTGAAGTATGATTGATTTTTTAAGCACATCTCACTCCTGCTATTCCCTCATCACCCTGATGCAATAAGGAGTAGATCTTCAACTCTATCCAGCTATATAAGAATATAAAGTGGAAGAGTTGGTATAGGGAAGAAGGGAAATCAATTTTCATGGAGACCTAAAGGTTGGGAAAGTCATGTCTGGAAACCCAGAGTCAACTGTGTTATAAAACACTATTTTCCTCCAATGTCATGAATGACAGCAAAGAGTGACTCAGTCCAGGCAAAGAACTAAAGAACTGAGGGAACAAGGACCAATATGAAAGGAACCAATATCAGTATTTGCATTAGGTCTAAAAGAAAAGAGACTAGAATATCTCTGAGATTAGTCTCAGGATCCTAGAAGTTACTTTGGAAGGGACTAAGGCAGTAAGAAATAAAATTTCCAACATGAGAGGAGGCTAAAACATCGCTGAGGTTCATTCTTAGTGATAAACCCACCTTAGAAGGGGACATAACGTAAATAAGAAGGCAACATATGAGGAAAATACTCAAACCACCAAAGATCTCAAGAGGAAGGAAATAGTACAAAAGCTGTAAAGCAAGCAGACAAATCAATAAAGAAAATACTAAAATTAGAAGAGAAGATTGCTAACAAAATATTGAAGAGATTACAAACTTCTCTAGATAGGCATTTCAAGATAATGGAAATTAAATTAGTACCTGTTAAATCACAGAGCCATGTGAATTGCCAGAGGATCAAAGTACCATAGCAGCATATTTCAAAGTGATTCAAAAAACAAATAAGCATATTGATAAGAGCTGGGAGGGAGCAAATAACAAAATGTATAACCTGCATGGCAGAAATAATTAATAGAATAGAAAAAAAATATTGAATCCACGGTGGTGAGTCACTCAAAAGAAGTGAAAGAATATAACAAATTAGGAATATATTTTTGTAGATAATCTTCTCTATCTTTTATGTTTTCAGCTTTGTCAAAATATAATGGTATACTTGGTTCTTATATTTTCTTTTTTTTCCATCTCTATTATAATTTCATCTTGGTCATTTAGCTTCATTTTATTTTTCTCCCTCCTTTTTATCTGGCTGGTTTAACAGATTACTCATTTTGTTAGTCTTTTGAAAGAACCAGCTTTTAGTGTTATGCATTCTAAAGAGGGTTTAATGTTACCAATTTATATATTTCTTCTCCAATTAACAAAATTTTTTCCTTTGTGCTTATTTTTATTTTGTTAATTTTGTTGGCGTTCTAGATTTTAATTGTATATTAAGTACACTAATCTGATTTTTTTTCTGTTTTGTTCATTTATGTTTTAAGACTATAATTTTCCTCCGGTGACTGCTTAACTGTATCTCAGAAAATTTGCTATGTTGCAATTATTATTCTGTTCATATAATTATTAAATATTTCTATACTTTTATACTAAGAAAATATTAAGTATTTTCTATGGAATTTCTTTGACCCATTCATTATAAGTCTCCATTTAAGTCTGTGTTTTTGGCTGGTTTGTTTGCCTGTGTGGATTGTTATTTGTATTGCATTATGGACTGGGTATAATATCTGAATTTTTCTCTGTTTTCATTTTGAATTGGGTTGTTTGGTTCATTTTCATTTAAAGTTATGAGAATTAGATTTCTATTTTCTTCTTTCATCTTTTAAATCCCCTTCCTCTGTGAGGCAATGCTGTCTCCATAATCTGTTTTGCTTAAACTGCTCATGTATACACTTATTTCCATGGAACTTCTTCCCTTAGGTACATCCTACCTCTATTCTCAAACTTGCTTCTAGGTTTGTGGAAAGGATCTTATAAAAGTTATTGATTTCTTTTTTCTTTCTTTTATTAATTTTCCGGTTTTTTCCTTCTTAGAGCAACTGACTTTGATTTTGCAAATTCAACTCAACTACTAAATCAATTTTGAATAAAACAGATGTCTTTTAATGGGAACTCTTTTCTATGATAATCAATTATCAAGAAAACATGTTAATATTGCGATGGAGAAAAGAGTTATCCAAAGACATTGCTTTTGTATTTTTTTTCTTGGGGCACGTTTTTGAGTTCACTGTGTATTTTACATTTAGATGTAAAATTTCATTGGTGTAGGAATATTCAGATGGGGGGAATCTTTTCTATTGAATATTGGCAATGATTCTACAATTTTTGATCACAGGAATTATATAAGGAATCTAAATGTTAAGTGACTTGCACAGTGTCACACAACGACTATCTGGTGAAAACTAAACTTCAACCTAGTTCTGTCTTACTTTGCTATAAACATTATCCATTAACCAGGTAACCCCTCCAAGTATTTAGAAATAGACCAGATTAGACCTTCCTCAGCCTAGAACATGAGTATACTTTTAGAAAATCAAGAAAGTCAGAGTTCTCTACATGATCACAGTTGTACTTCACTGTGGATTCACTGTGAAAAATTACAATATAAATCTCCTATGAACTCAGTAATGCCTTTGAATGATAATTATCACAATAATAACTGACATGTATGCAATGTTTTCAGGTTTTCAGTGTTTTTACAATCATCCCTAGAACAACCTTGTCAGCAGATACAATCATGTTTTATATATCTATGTTACATACTATTATACCATTTCACAATTAAGAAAATCAAGGCTCAGAGAACATGAGGGAATTGTCCAGGGTCACATAGATGGTATCTGAGGTAGGAGTCAGATCCAGATCTTTCTTACTCTTAAGCCCAACATTCTATCTACTGTGCCACTAAAATATTATTTTAATAATAATATCATCTATGTATATTTGGAAAATATCAATAGGCATATATAAATACATATATTTAATCTACAGAAAATTTTTACATATTTATTATCCTGAATCATTTAATGATATGAACTCCTTAAAGTAATTCTATTACTCCATCTTCTGGGACTCCATTGTTCACAATTTGAGATTTATTGCATTAAGTAGAGAAGTAAATTGTTCAAATACCTCTCAAATTAATACTATAAACTCCATAGATTTGCAACTGTATCAACATGCATGTATTATGTCATACATTTTGTGTCTTCCAAGTGAGGTTCCATTTTTCTGTTTATATTTTAATCCAAAATTCTTCCTCCAAAATCATAATAAAGGCTCTGTGATACAAATCAATTGTAAAAACGTGTTCTATAAAATACACTAAAATAAAACGAAAGTAAAATTTTAATAGTTATGCCTTCAATCAGTAAGTATCATTGGCTTCTATAATAAGTCATCTGATTGTCAACTCTACTCTGACTCACTGTCATGGTCTCACGCCCACTCGCCCAGTGGTTTTTCCTTTTCTTTTTATTCCTAAGTCTTAGCAGAATTCCCAGAATATAATGAACCTTACTAAATATTTGTTAGTTAATTGATTGCCTACTCCCCTTATGACTTTGGTGAACCACTGCATTACACACCTACTCTAGTCTCAGTTTTCCCTTTGTTTATGCTAAATGTTTTCTACAACCCTGATGTCATCCAAAAAGTTGACATCCTGCTTGCATTTCACCCCAGATAAGTATTCACAATCCCATTTCTCCCACTGCAGTAGAATTTTAGTTAGTTCATCTGCCTATCCAAGAAAAGCTTCTGCTACATTATACCAATGATAGTGAAAGTCAAGGTCAATATTCTCTCACCTTCACTAATTTTGGAGGCTCTCTGACCCACAGATATATGTATATGTATGTATGCATGCATGCATGTGTATATATATATTATATATATATACAAATATATATATATATACACACACATATATATACATGCATTCAAGCACATGGACACAAACATATAGGTAGTGAGGTGGCCCAATAGAAAGACCTTAAGACCTGAAGTCAAGAAGACCTTAGTTCAAATGTGACTTCAGACACTTACTATCTGTGTGACCTGAAAAAGTCACTTAGCCTCCATTCACCTCAATTTCCTCATCGGTAAAGTCAGGATAATAATGGTACCGTCCAAGGTTGTTGTGAGGAACAAAGGAGATAATAATTGGAAAGTTCTTAGCAGTGTCTGGCACACACTGAGTGCTGTATAAATGTTAGTTGTTTTATTATTATTATTATCATTATCTTTGAAATTCATTACATCAATAAGCATTTATTAAGCACCTACTAAATGAGCTAGAGAAGGAAATGGCAAACCACTCCCATAGCTTTGCCAAGAAAATCTCAAACAGGGTCATGGAGAGTCAGACATGACTGAAATGACTCAACAACAAAATGATAATATCTGCTCACTGAGCTAGAAACTGGAGATACAAGCACAAGGGATGAAATATCCCTATCCTCAGGAGTTTACATTAAAACAATTCTAGGAGTGGCTAGGTGGTACAGTGAATAGAGCACTGGCCCTGGAGTCAGGAAAACCTGAGTTCAATCCGACATCAGACACTTGTCACAAAAAAAAAAAAACTAGCCGTGTGACTTTGGGCAAGTCACTTAACCCCAATTGCCCTCCAAAAAAGCAAAAAAAACATTTTTAAATAATGGAAATAGTCAATTATGATTGAACTGTCATTAGTTCCCCTGTCAGTCCTTTAAACCAATGTCTGCTCTCTAAAATGTTCTCTCTGAAAGGTTTGTAAATTAAGTATCTTCCTCATATTAGTCCAAATTCATTTTCTTAGGTTCATAAAGGAACAATCCAAGAGGTTTATAGAGGATAAGTCTCAACATGGGGGCACAAAGAGTTTGTATAATACAAGATGACATGGTTAAGTCCAAAAAGCATGAAGCATTAACTCAGAGAATTGCTATGAAAGTATCTTATGGATTTATCAAAAAGCTCCACTTTCCTTGTTGCTTACTTTCTATTGTCACTTATAATTAGTAGTAATTCATTTGTAAAAGATCTCTCAAGTGTGATGAAGTGATTACTAATTTTAAAGTAACATGATCCCAAATGTTGCCAAATACCTTGAAACTTGACACACCTTAGTATAAAAAAGGTAATTTTTTTCCCCCTTAGTAGCCAGCTAGGTTAATAACACACTAATTTATAAGAACAGCTGGAAAGCTACATTGGGTTTGAAGGTTTAAAATACATTCTGAAAACCAAACTGGGGCCAAAAAAAACTTTACTAAAAGCCAATGTTGGCTTTGCTACAGTCTACTGACTTTTCCCAAGTTTGACCTGGTTCTTTCAATGTACATGATTCCTGACCCATTTCTACAGAGTTCAACACAGACCACATAACTGTCTCAAGACACAGCAGACTCTGTGGTTGGAGAATAAAAATAGCCTTCTCAGACCTCCCAAGTTCATGAAACATAGCCTATGTTCACACAGGTAATGTATTTCAGTGTCCTCAATGTCTGTCCAGCTCCTTCACCTTTTCATTTATGAGATCTCCAAATCCTGTGTAATAGAGACCAAAACAAACCACATAATTCCCAGCTATGCCACATAGTAGTCTTTCTTGAAAGCTTATACTATTTTTTCAATTGGTTTTCTACAATTTTTTTATTTTTATTTTTTATTTTTAACAAAGATGCCTCTCTAACCATCATATTAATGCTCTTTGCCACTATAGAGTTTCTGCAAGTTGGCAACGGGCAAAGTCATATTTTATTAATGCTTTCATGTGAAAAAGAAATTTAAGTGTGACTATAAAATGAAGGCAATTGAGATGTGAGCAGAACATATGATTCACATTTGAATGTAAATATTTATTTACAAATAAAACTATTTTTGCTTGAATTGATAGGCTAGGAACTGGATTCCTTACTCAGAAAATCAGAGTTAGCTTCTCAGTTCTACTACTTGCTATGCTGTTGCTAGATTGGTTGTTTGGGGTAAGTTTTTAACTTTCTCTGGACCTCAGTTTCCTTCTCTATAAAATAAGAGGGTTGAACTGGATTTAGATGGTCATTTTAAGCTCTGATATTCTACAGTTCCATGATTTCCACCAATAAAATCTGGTTCATTGATAGGTCAAAATGGCAGTCTATGTGACTGAAGATATTACAAGTTGCAGCAAATGTATCTAATATTCACTCCAAATCATTTCTATTCAACAAGCATTTATTATGACTATGAGTATCTATTCTGCCTTCTGGGGTCTTTTCCCTGAAAAAAAAACATTTAAAGAAAAATTTCAGCCTTCATTCTTAAGGCATTGCTTTAGGAAACACATGGCTTACATCTGTTTGTGACTCTCTTCCCTTGCAAAATGAATGATTTCATGAACCAAGCTCAAATTGCCTGCCCATCTGGAGCAATCTCTAAACACTTGCAGCTTGTCACACTGACATGCTCACTTTAACTCGCTCCACCGGGGGAGGGGGGAAGGGGAAAGAGAGGAAAAGTGAGAAAGAGAGAGAGAGAGAGAGAGAGAGAGAGAGACAGAGAGAGAGACAGAGAGACAGAGAGAGACAGAGAGAGAGACAGAGAGAGACAGAGAGAGAGAGAGAGACAGAGAGAGAGAGAGAGAGAAAACATGAGATCAGATTATGGCACCTTTAGCATGAGCAAATTATCTGAACAAAATCAGAAGCCCTTCCTTCTAATTCCCCACAAACTTTTGCAATTCCTTTACTAATATGCATTTATCTTCATTGTGCTTGCTTGGGTCTTGAGAAGGGCTCTAATGTTCTACAAAGATGATAGAAAAAGAGGAACAAGATGTACCCTTGAAATACAGTCAAAGTTCCTCTGAGTTTCCCAGTGTGGTTGGGTTTTTTTTTCTCCCTTCCCTCCATGGCTCACCCAAACACAGTATATTTAAACAGTTCAGGACTTCCCAACTTTAGATATTCATCCAAGAACATTCTCCCACCCTACTACCCATCACTGATGATTACTGATGCATCAAACCCTCATTCTCTTTGGGAACTGAACAATAGCAACAGCTGCAAACAGAAGAAACAGCTAAAGGCAACAGCTCGTTTCATCCATTCCTTAATTTTGCTAGGAGGGGTCCAGAATCAAAGATGATGCCTTTTCTTGTCTGTTGATAAATAAGACCTCTCTAGGTTTTAAATTCTAGACTAGGTCACTTGCCAACATACATGCAGCCAGACAGAAAAATCCGTGAGTTCCCAATGCCCACTTCCTTATCTACCTCAGAGATGCACAACCAGATCCTAACTGCTGAAGTTATAGTAGTGAAAATATGGGCCATTTCTCTCTATTCAGATGTTCTAAATAAGAAGGAGAAAAGTGAACATAAACTTCATAATTAGACATTAGAAAGTCAGAGACATTTTTGTACTGCCTTGGAATATATGGTACTCTTAACTTTTTATATTCAGTAAAGATGGTAATTAACAATCTAAGTAAAATATCCCCCAGTTAATGTCATAGGAGTGCCCCTTAAAAACCATTTACAATGCCTCATCATGGCTCAGAGGTGATTCTGCATCCTCAAAGGCAGTGGAATATAACCTTTGATCAGTCCTACCAAACTGAAGAGTCTTCAAATATGGGCCATGAAAGAATAAGTCTGCCTTATGATATGTCTTCCTCTGAGGAAGTTTAGTCAGATTCAAAGAGACCCAACAGACAGAGATTAGATCACCAAGTGATGAACTTCTCCCCAACTCCAGAGCCACTAAGGAAATTGCTTTATGAGGCACAGAGGGATTGCAATCTGAATCCATGGAAGGACAGACTCACATGAAAATACAAATCCTTGAAATACTGGGAGGGGGGAAGAAAATACAAATCCTTGAAATACTGGGAGGGGGGAAGGGAGAGATTCCCATACTATTTCTCCTGTTGTGTTCAAGCTATTGTCCACTACCCAAAGGGTCAGAGACACACAAAATGGAAGAGGAGAATTAATAGATTTTTGGAACCTAAATTAAAGTTTCACATATTTTCTCATTGGTTTGGTATCCAAAGATATTATTTTACTCATAAATCTTCTACTAATAAAGCTCCACAAATAGTTGAGACACATAAAAATGAAAGCAACTAGAGGAAAGGATTCTTCAAGCTGCAGCCTAGCCATACTCAAATTTGGCAAGACCTTCAAATTCTAGATTAACACTATAGATCCAATTTCATCCAGCCCTACGTGCCAGCTGGCAATATTGGTACCTGACACCACTTTGTCTCACAGTGCTATTCTGGGAACAGATCAGCCACATCAGCAGATTAAATTAGCTTTATCAAGAGACTTTCTGTGGAGCTGAACTGGTGAAAACACAATTTGTGGGCTAGTAAACGTCTCAAATTCATCACAGCCTAGCTGTTTTTTAATTAGTCCATTAATTTAGTCCATAGTTCAGTGCTATTTCTTAAGAGGTGAGGGGCAACAAAAATTAGAAACAGAATAAAAAAATAAACAAAATGTGGCATTTTAGTCACTTTGCTTAACCTGAACCCTTTGGGAAACTTGAATCAGATGCATTCTTACATTTTCTTTTATTCTCATATTTTTATATAAGGATATTCTTCTATTTCTTATTTTTTGTTTTTTCTTATATTCTTATTTCATTTATTTTATAATTATACAATTTTCTATATAATAATTTTATTACATGAAATATATAATAATTTTGTTATTATATAATAAATCACATCCTGGCTGATGATTTGTTTTTCCTTTCACCTAGTTTTGCAAAGAACAGTTGGCAGTAGCAACCTTAGTTACACACACACACACATACACACACACACACACACACACATACACGCACACACACACACACTGATGATCTAGTCACTTGGTCCACAAAGGGGTTAAGCCCGTGCACTCCACAGGCTCCTTCCCAAGAGGGTGCTCAAGCATTGAGAACACAAAACAAAACATTTCACACATCGATTGGTCAGACTGCAGCACATCAACCGCTACAATGTTCAATTCATGCCCAGACAGGTGCTGAGTGGTGGCAGGTTTTTCAGCCAGAAAAAATGTTTTCTTTGGCAGTGACCCATGCATTCCTAATTCCATGCAGCCTGTTTTCACTGGGGCTGGAACAATGACGGGCTGCACCAGGCAGGCAGCGAGCTAGCCTGTCCTGAAGGGCTGGCATTCATGAGAAAAGCGAAACTGCTTTATTATAGCTTTGCCGCTCCAATATCCAGGTCACCCTGAGAACCCTGTTGCTATTGTCAGAGAGATGGGGGCCCTCTGGCTTATTGGTCCTGACACTGATCACCAGCAGCAGCAAACCAGCTTCTCAGACCCATGACATTTGCTCAGTGTGGATCCTGTGAATGGAAGTGGCTCCAGGAGACCACTGTTAAGACAAATGGTTCCCAACTAGTGAATGGGAATGGGGTAGAGAGTGTATGGAAAGGAAGCAACATGTGATGTTTTGAACTTTACCATTTATTGATGTCCAAGATCAATTGGCTAGACCAAAGAGATTATCAGCAGATAGATCTGTGGGCATACAAAAGTTTTGTTTGGCCATGTATTGGTTGAGAATTCAAGGTTTTGACAAATAATTGCAGAGCTGGGCTGAATGGTGGAACGGGGCAGGTATTTAGGAAGTTTGATAACATTCTCAATGATACAAGCAGCTGGTGGGAAAATGTCTAAGCACCTTGGATAAAAATGCAAAAGATGGACTTGATTAAATGTAGTAGTCAAAAGCAAGCAGCATGGAAATAAATGTGTAGCAAAATATGGTGTATAGGAAAGCCATGCTGTACAAATATTTACCACTCCAAAACTCAATTCCCTCATTTGTAAAGCAAGAAAGTAGACAATTATTAACAGTTCTTCACCTCTGTGTCATGAGCCCCTTTGGTACATCCTATCTCAGAATAATGGTTGAAAATCTATAAAATAAGTTACATGGGATTGATTACAAAGGAAACCCATTGTGCTGAAATACAATTACTTAAAAATGCAAAAGGTAATTCACATAGCCAAGATTATGAATTCCTAGTAGATGATTTCTCAATGTTGCTTCAGGCTTTTCTAGTTCATGTTTTATTATGTCACTGATTCTGAAGGTTATGGGCAGGTCCAATAAAAATACAAAAGCAAACTTTGTAATACTGAGAAGCTGACTTCAATGGTACGATTACTTCTTCCATCAATGAACACTGTAATCTCCCCAAGCTTTAGTACATGATCATCATAGGTCACAAGGAACACACACACACACACACACACACACATTTACACAGTTCTCTACTTGCCACTCCCACTAGTGTTGGCCTTCTTCCCATGTAACTACTCTTGTCCTCAAAGGACGGTTACATTGTCCACCCCTGGGGTCATATTTAAAGCCCTTCCAGAAATTGTACCTCATCACTAACATTACTGAGCATTGCATTCAAGCCATGATAAGAAGTTGGAGAAGACCTTAATATCTGGACATCTTCCTTCTGTTAATCAGTCTAATGTTGCACTTTTTTTACAATCATGACTTACTGTTGGCTTATAGTACAGTCAGTTTAAACCACCAAACTCATAGGGCTATAAAGAAAGAAGCATAAGGGAGGCTAAAAGCTAAAGAATCCACCCACTCCACATTTTACAGATGAGGAAACCAGACTAACAAAGTGATAAACTTAAGGTCAAACAAGAAAGGTGACAGCTGTGGGATTTGAACCCTTGAGAACGGACTCTTTCTTTCCTTTTATTCGCAGTATGTAGCACATAGTAGTAAGGGCTTAATAAATGTTTACTTACTTACTGTCCTCTGGTTTCAAATTCATTAATTTTCCCCCTATCTCACACTGCCTCTCAGATCTTTGCATGTGAACTGAATAAAATGAACTTTTTTTTTCTAGGAGATCATTGAACTTGTGATCCTCCCCTATCCTAAACTCATGCAGCTAATCATTTCAACCTACCTAGAGTCCTTCCTTACTTACTTCCCCTCCTCCTAAAAAAAGCATAGATCGCATTCAAAAGAACTTTCAGGGATGACCTGTAATTAAATGTGTCAAAAACTGATAAATAGAACCATGAATAAAATGATTTTACATATATATATATATATATACACACACACACATATATCTATACATGTATTTGTGTCTAATGATAGTCATCTCAATGGAGATGGGGGAGGAAGAAAAAAAGAAAAAATATATAACTTTTTACATATTCTAAAGAAATGGCAAGTTGTACATAATAGATTTGCAGTTTAATGTGAAATCATCTTTTTTATTATACTGTGTTCTGGAAATGCTTGTTTTATTCCACAAATTAAAAATAAAATAAATTTGAAAAAGTAAATGAGATTAATTGAACCACCAGTGATATGAAAGGATGCTGTGTTTCACTGAGGCTCCCAAAAGTCAATGTTCCAACCTTACTTTCTACCTTAGCTTCTCAACCTCAAAATAGCTGCCAATCATATTATTCCCCCTAGAGATCATCTCATTCGATTCTTTCTTTTTAGATGTTTACATGGATAAAAGTAAAAGCAGCAACAAGAGGTAAGTTTTAGTGGTAAGGACTAGGAGTTGTGATTGCTGTACACCAAGCTAGTTCTGCCAGTAAATGGCTGTGTGACCAAATACCCGGCACTTCTTCTGTGGTTTTCATTTTCATCATCAGTTAAATAAGGACACTGAACCAGATAATCCCTGTTAGCCAGGGGTTAGCAGAACCAGATTGAATAGTCTATTGTGAGGAAATGGTTAGTTTGAGCATTTACACCTCAGAAATCAGCAGATGGTACAAATCAGGATTTGATTTCCTGTTTTGTTGATTGTTGAGACATAAGTGATGCAGATAATGTTATTAATGGATTATATTTAAAAGTACATCATGTGTATAACTTTTTTGGAGAACCAGTTGTTAAATATTTTATCAGCACACATCTACTTCCAGCTATAAAATTAAATAATTCCAAAGAAACTAAAATGATACTTTAAGTATTTTATTCAATTAAAGATTTATTAAGCACACAATTTGTACAAGGCATAGTGATAGGCAAGATAATTTCATAGCCAGAAGAGACTTCAGAGATCACTGAGGCCTCTGATTTGGTCTAAGTCTTTCTGTATTCCAAACTATACTATACCCTTCTGAGAAAGCTATTTTCCTCAATAACAGATCATATCATTTCACTCCCCTCTTCAATTAAAGTCTAGAGGTTTAAAGGCTTCCTACAACCTCAAGGAGTAAATATAAACTCTCATTAGCCATCAAAGCCCTTCACATCAAAGCCCTATCCTATATTTCTAGTATCATGCAACATTACTCTCCCTCCCCGTCACTCAGATGTATTTCCTGCTCAACTCCAGACTCACAGAGTCCCTCTCTTCATTTAAGAAGAAACTTATGTACCATCATGCCTTTCCTGATTACTACAAGTGTTAGCTCCCAAACTACCCTATAAATATTTGGATTTATTCATTTTTGTGATTTACATATTTATACATGTACTTGTCTCCCTATTAGAAGCTCCTTGCAAAAAGTGATTAATTTTTCATTCTTTGGACTTGGATTCCTAGGACCTAAAACATAGTAGGTAGGTAATAAATATTTGCTAACTCACTATTGATTTAGCCTAATCTTTAAATAAATATTTTACATTTCACAGTTAATAGTCTCATCATTGTAAGAAACAAGTCAGGACTCAAAAGGTATAGTGACAAGTCTGAAAAAGATTTTCCCCCTGCAACAAGGTCATCCCTAGTGCCTTGAAATTTTGATCTGTAGCCATGTAGTGATGGTATATCTTTGAAAATCCATACCCACCAGTATGAAAACAGGTTGGGGAGAGTGAAGCAACCCAGATATTGTGGAAGTGACCATGTTCTATTCAAGAGATGTTATAATAGGAACATAGATTTAGAACTGGGGAAGAGGAGGGGAATCTTTAGTTCAATAGTATCAAACTCAAATAGAAATAGAAACCACCAAATTATACATAAGGATCCTTGTGGGTCACATATTGACTAAGAAAAGCAAATATTTACAATTTGTCCCACTGTACTTATATTTATTTTGTTAAAATAAAAAAGGCCCAATTACATTTTAGTCTCATTCAGGCTGCACTCAAGAGTGCTGTGGGACTGGGATCCAGCTCACAGACTACATGTTTGACGTTGATTTATTCCAGATGATTCAGTTATAGATGATGAAAATCAAGGCCAGAAGGGTGAAATGATTTGTCTAACACAAATGCATAATTAAGTAACTGAGACAGGATTCAAACTCATCACAGAATCAAAAAAAATTCAGAATCAAAGTGACTTTCAGAGTTTACCTGGTACAAACCATACCAAAAAAAATATCAATATGATCTACCCAACAGTGGGTCATCCAGCTTTGCTTGAAGAGCTCCAATTAAAGGGCCATCCAGTAGCAAGCAAAGAAACTGATTTTACTTTGGAATAGCCCAAACCATAAGGAATTTTCTCCTGACAGCCAGCTGAAATTTTCCTCTGTACAATTTTCACCTATTTCTTCTGATTCCAAATCAGGCACTTTATGTCTAACCCTTACCTGTGCTGCCTAGTCCAGTCTCCTAATTTTACATATGAAGAAACTAAGACCCTGAGAAATTAAGCAATCTGCTTGAATTTATGCAATTTATTTAACGAAAGACTGGCTGTGGATCTGTTAGCTCAGGATGCCTTCATCTATATCCCCTTGCCACTCTGTGACTTTTGAGTCATAAACAGAAGTTAGGGTTGGGCATCCCCCACAAACAGGAGCAACATGAGCATTCCACCTCCCTTTGTGACCTATTCAAGCATTGACTAAAGCACAATGTCCATTTCCCCCAGAACACTGTGTTCTTCTGATGTTATCTGAAATCATTCAACCTTCCTAGAAGCAAGGCCTCTATTGCTGAGAAGATCTCTGTTATTATTCAGTGCAGGTAACACAATAGAAAATTTTTAAAATGCTTCCAATTCTGCAAAGAAAAAAAAAAGTTCAGCTTGGCAATCTTGAGCCCTGAACAAAAACAAACCCAAGCCAAATGAAATAATTCCAAGTCACGTTTCCTCAGCTTCTATTGAGCAATTGCAAAAGCCTAATGACACCCTGCCAAGCAATAATTAACAATTTTTCAACATCTAACTGGTTCCAACTGGGTATATAGCAAGTCAAGATTGACGGGCCTTCCGAAAGCAAAATAACGTGCTAATTACTGAGAGGCACAAACTGGAACTTGACTCACCAAAAATCATGGATGAATTTGTCAAAAAGTGAATTAGTCAAGAGGTGAGCCAACCCTTGTTTCAAACAATATCTATCCTAGGTGATAATTTCTAATTATCAGGGGATAGGTAGCTATAGTTTACTTTATGTTTAAATGTATTTGTATGATAATTTTTTGTACCATAAACCATTCAAATGAACACACTCCATTCATTCAAAATAGGTTTTAGCATGAAATCTATAAAGACTACTGTGCCAAATTCAATTATCAAGCAAATCAAACACTAGAGACCCATTATCAGTTTAAAGTTTAAATGGTGCTTTGTTGAATTCAATTCAACAGGCATTTATTAAGAGCTTACTAAATGCTAGACCAAGTGCCAGGGATACAAAGACAAAAATAAATTAGTCTCTGACTTGAAGGAATTTACATCTTACTGGGGTGAGATGACACGTATACTGATAAGCAAACATAACATTGATTCAAAGTTAATATAAAATTGAAAAGTAAGGTAGTGTCTCTCTTCAAAGAGTTTCCACTGACCTAGAAAGGTTATCACATAAGTACAAGTAATTCTTTAACAATGTAGCTTGTTCTGGGAGCAAAAACATGAGGGAGTAGAGTACAGGGGAAAGACACTGGATTTGTAGTCACAAAACCTGGACTCAAGCCCTGACTCTGATGCCAGTCACATGCATCACTTTGGGCAAGTCACTTAACCTACCTAGGCCTAGACGTATTTGAACAGTTGGCTTCTGTGGGCCCTTCTCTCTCTAGTATTATGATATTTTAAGATGTTCAGACAAAGTGTTCCTAAATAGAGGCAAGAAAGAGCAATTAAAATAAGAAGAACGAATGGTGACCAGGAAAGGTTTCATGAAGATGTTCATCCTTGAGCTGAGCCTCAAAGTAAGATAAAGACTGTAGAAGGCAAAGGGGGAAAGAGAGTGTATTTAAGATAGGAGGGATAGATAACTTTGGGGAATGCATGGAGATAGGAGATAGCACAAGTATGAGTCTAGAAAACCAAGATGAAACCAAACCATGGAGGATCTTGAAAACTGGTCTTTTCTCTTACTAGTGATAAAAAAATTGCTTCATGACTATACAACAATAGCAATATTTACAGATTAGTTGCACAGAGCTATTACAAAGCTAAAACACTGAGTTCAGAGAAAATCTAACAAGAAAATAATTATAAACTATGGCAGCATTGGTTATAATACAGAATATATTAAGCAAAAGCATTAACATACGTGTCATCAGTGCTTATCAAGTAGTGACTCCTTAATGCTATGTTTTTCATATGCCAAGTTCATACATGAATGGGATTAGATTTATCATTGAGGGAAAGGAATTTATCACTGGAAGGGAATAATGTGTATTTATTATCAACCCTATATGCTCAGTGTGGCTCTGTTATTCATATATAAGACTTAAGTCATTAGAAACATCACTGTAAGGGATTTTAATAAAATAGATAAATATTTTCTATTACATGTGTCTTAAACTTTTTGAATAGAGTTGTAAGATGGCTACATCTTAGAACCATTATTTTGGTAGTTGGGAGATCCTTGAATCTTTTTCTCGAAGAAATCTCATCCTGCGAATTTGTCCTGTAATCATATTGTACTAATATTAAGACCAATATAACATGTCAAGCTTCTGCTACAGTGACTATCAAATAAAATGTTGCCTCTATGTGAAGGGCTGGGACAGGGGTAGAAGAGATGGGGAGAAATAGGACAAGGAAAGGGAGAGAACTTAGCAAAAGCAAGCTCAATAGAGATTTATTGATAATAACCAAGTTTCCCCTATGTCACTCATCTCTGACCACTTATAATTGTTCCATAGAACACTATCTATTAGTGTTCTATTAGAAGCACTTTCTTCATCCATGAGGAAGAAGAAAAGATGGGACTGGATGTTAATCTCCCCTTTCAAGCCAATCCAAGCCATTATTCTTTCTCTAATATCATACAGCCATACTTTAAGATCAATTGGTCATTGACATGCTTGGGTTTCTGGGCCAGTTTGGACCACCAATCCAAAGAGAAGTCTGCCTTTTAAGGATTTATGGGAAGGAAAAAGCTAAGAACAAAAAAGAGAAGAACTGTGATATATGATCTGAAATTACACATGGCTTACCATCCTGGACCTCTGCTCTTTATCTGTAAAATGAGATAATGGAATTATATATCGTTTAGAGGGTCATCTCAGCTCCAAATCTAAGAGCTTTTCTCTTATAGAAATATCTTATAAGAAGCCTCCAAAGGACCTCAGACACTTGACACTTACTAGCTATGTGACCTTGGGCAAGCCATTTAACCTTAATTGCCTTATTCTCCCCTTCCCCCCTCAAAAAGAAACTTCCAACAATTCCATACCTTGTCTGACTTCTGACATAAAAATGATTTTTCTTTAGTGATTATATGAAAATAATCACTTATTAAAAATTTTTAAACTCTTTTAATTTCACAAAGTGATTTTTTTTAATTCAGTACAAAATGTATTGAGAGCAGTCATCTGTAGAGAAGGCCACTTAAAAAAAGCCAAACATTCCCACTAGGGGAGTTCAGGAGGGATATCCCCAGAAAGCTCCCCCTCCCACCAAAATTCCTCTTGGGCTTCCACAAAGGCTCGGAATCCATCTCTCTTTCTAACCTTGGAATATTTTAAAGAAAAGGTTAATGTCTAACCAGAGAGAGTAAGCACAGAAAAAAAAATTAAGGAGAGAGAGAAACAATAGTATAAGGAACCTTCTTATATCTATTCACATCTATCTATTCACACTTTGTGTCTCAGGTTCTATTTGTTCATCCCCATCTGTATAACTTCTGCTTAGAAGCATTACCAAACAATGGAATCCTATGTTTTAGAGCTGGAGACAACTTTATTGAACCCAAAGTTTATACATATATATGTTTAGGGAAAATAATATACATCACATTCCAAGAACACACATAAATTTTCCCATCTGCTGGAGTTATCTGAAAAACAGAGAAAGAAGTATCCCCACTAGAGGGCAAACCACTTGAGGGCAGGAAATGTGAGTTATTGTTCATTATATCCCATAAAATTGAGGGACTTGAGTATATTAGATACTTTGAAGGGCTCACAACACTCTGTATAGCCAAGAAATAATGATTTCATAAGGTCATAGACTCATGACATGGTGGTTCTGAAAGGACCTTTAGAGATGAATCATCTAATTCAGTTTACTTGTGCCATAGATTAAGAAACTGAAGTCCGGACAAGCTCAAACATTTGAAAGGGTACCAGATCAAAAAGGGATTAAACTTGCTCCCCTTGACCTCAAAGAACAGAATGGGAATGAGTGGATCCTGTATACCCAGATTTCTGTTCAATATTAAGGCTCTCACTCAGGTGGACTTTTTGGGCCAAACTTAAGGAAGGGCATGAACAAGAGTGTCATAGAATGGACAGGCACAGTTGGATTGCCTGGTTGATCATTTGTGGAAAGATTGAAACTAACGAGGTGACAAATTCACTTTAGTTATTAAGGGAAAACTTCCTAATATATGAAAGCTATCTAAAGGAGGAAGAGTCTTCCTCTGGACTTGAGGGAAGATTTTCTCCTCCTAATAGGTCACAGAGGCTAGATTATCATTTGTCTGGATAGTGTGAATAGACATGGGAGCTACCAAATCATACATAAGAATTTCTGCAGGCTGTACATTAGCTTTAAAATGTAATGTTAACCCTGTTTTGTTGTATTTTTATTTATTTTGTTAAATATTTTCCAATTATATTTTAATTTGGTTTGGGCCAATTGGGTGTTGTTTGCCATATGGAGGTCATTTGACAGCTGTGGTGGTGAGGAACTCTTTATTCAGGAATAGGTCTGACTAGATGGGCTCTGAAGACCCATCTAACTCTATAATTATGATCCAGTCATTTACACCAGGCTATGTACACATTCATTGGGTGTCTGAACCACTCAGTCTCCTGGCTGGTCATCTTTTCCCATGATGATGTCCAACTGTCACTAGCTTCCCTTACCCTGAACTATCCTGAACTTCCATATGATATGCAGAATAGAGGAGGATATGTATTCCAAGTCCAGATCCTGTTGTTCCTTCTTCCCACACAACTCGTTCTGAAGTCACACCATAAGAGCCAGTTTAGCGAAGTGAGTCCAGAGGCTCTAAGCTATTATCTGCTGCTATCAGACAGCAGTAGAATGGGAGAAAAGCTAATGCCCTCATTAGGACTATCACCAACAGGTGATGCCTCCCTGATGCCTGTGTGACCTTGGCATGACCATCTAAAGTGTTTTAGCTGGAAGAGGCCTTAGAGATTATCTAGTTCAAGTATTTCATTTTTATATGAGAAAAATGAGGCCCAAGTTGGGAAAGGCCTTGCCCAATATCATATATCTATAGCTCACATTTCCATAGCAACTTAAGGTTTACACAGTTAATTCCTGTAGCAGAGGTCAGAGGTCTGCCCAGATCCTCAGGTATTTAGATTCCAGGCCCAATTTGTAGAAGCCTTTTGCACTCCCCCAAAGTGCCTCAGTTGGAAGTACTCATTATAGTGCATCCATTTAGAATTAATTTAATAAAACTTTTGATAAATTATTTGTATACATATATATCCATATTTCCATGTGACACTTGTCAGATACTCATTCCTAAAGACCCCTCATTTATTTAGAGTGGCATCTTGGTCCCAACTGGAAGCCAGAAAAAATTGCACTGTCCTTACTCCTCCTATAATAATGTAATAAAATAGAATTCATTTGACAGAAAGAAAACAGAAATCCTTGAATTGGATGCTCTTGCAAAAACAAGTACCACCCAATGAACAACACTTTCTCCAAAAGATTCTTGTAGAGCTTCAGGCATTTGAAGTTATGACGAGTAGGGTCCCAACAGATTTTACTTCCTACAATGTGGCCATCCTGGCTCCTCTGGTAGTTCTGCAAAACGTTCATGATGCTGTATCGGCCTTCTTTGCTTTCAGTAGGTATCACTAGCCACAATGATTGCTTCTCTGTTCCATACCATGCTGGGTGAAGTCTTCACCCACTGCAGAGGGGAAACCTTTGGAGTGTCTAGTTCCACCTGTATTATGGTTCTTGTGATGAACATATGATGCCTGAGTTTGTTCCTGTTTTCAGCTACTTCTGCCAGACTCCACCCTCATAAATGGTTATCCAAGGAGCAAGGACCTTACTGCCCTGCCTTTAGGAAAAAGGTTTGGCCACTAAGCACCACTAACAGGTTCTGAATATCAAGGTCCCTTTCCCATAGACATCCAGAAGGGATAGCATCCTCCAATCAAGTGAGCATTCTAAGATTGCTCCAGAACTAGTAATGCCTCCCAGTTTTTTCCCCTTAATTATCCACTTCACATCTGAAAAAAGTCTCTGATAGGGAAAAGGTCAAAGTAATCACATCATTGCTGGCTATATCACCATCATCACCTGAGATGGGAAGGGTGATCGCAAACATGCCTTCAGAATAAATCACTTCTTGGCTCGAGATAGGAGGGTATGGAGTAGAAAAGGGGAGAAGAGGGGAGGAAGGCTAGCTTCTGTTCTAGAGAGTCCCAAAGCAATCTCTGAGATTGTTGTGTTCATTTTCAGTCATGTCTGGCTCTTCATGATCCCATCTGGGGTTTTCTTGTTAAAGGTACAAGACTGGTTTGCCACTTCCTTCTCTAACTCATTTTACAGATGAGGAACTGAGGCAAACAGGGTTAAGTGACTTGCCCAGGGTCACACAGCTAGAAAGTGTCTGAAGACAGATTTGAAATCACAAAGATGAGTCTTCTTGATTCTAAACCCAGTTTTCTATCCACCTGCACCAACTAGCTGCCCTAAACGTTCAGATAGCAGATTTGAAAAAGGCATTTATGGCATAGAAATAAACATACATATAAACATGCACATACACATATAATAAATATATATGACAAAATACATATATATATTATGACAACATATGTGCATATGAGTATTTGTGTGTGTACAAGAGACAGAGAGAGATAGAGACTTAGGCTTAGACCTCTGATTTCATTTATGTATGGACTCCCTAGTGAAGAAATTCCCCCCTATTGAAAATTTGGCAGTTATTCTGTAACTTACAGTCTTAGTGGCTTGGGGGCACTGAGAGGATAAATGGCATGCCCAGGGTCAGTATATGTTAGTACCTAGTGTACATCAGAGGCCCAGGCCTTCATGACTTAGGCTAGCCCTCCTCAATCATCTACTTTATGCTGCTTCTGAATGGATATGTAGAGCTACGTATTGTGCATGCTTACATAGCACTTTCTAGAGAGGGAGAGAGATGTAATACATAAATACACACACATGTAGGCATGTATTGTATATAATATAAAATAGTATGTCTAAATATACAATATATATCACTAATATGAATATACCTTGTTAATATGACTCTTCCACTAAAGACCCTTTCCAGTGCCTCACTGTAGCGAGGAAGTGACATTGAATTTTTGGAGGTTACCACAATGGAGTACAAGCTCTAGGATATACAAAAGAGGATAGACAAAATCTTCAAATGTAGGTTGGCTGATTGACTGTATCTCTCTCAATTCCAACACCATCCTAAGTTTAGAGGAGCTTTTCATCAGGAGCACAGGGCAATGCATTTAGGGGTTGTTTTTGGTTTTTTGAATGGAGGGCGTTGGGTTTTTTGTCCAGAGCAAATCTTGAAGACTACCTGAGGAGATTTCAGTGCAATGGGAAAAAGAGTCCTGAATACTGAATCCAAGAGGCTGGCTTCAACCCTAAGCTCTGCCACTTACTCAGTGTGTGATCAGGAACAATAATCATAATAATAGCTAGTATTTATGCTACACTTCAAAGTTTGCAAGGTGTTTTACAAATATTACCTCATTTTATTATCACAACAAGCCTGCAAGGTAGGTCTTATTATGATCCTCATTTAACAGATGGGGAGATTGACTCACCTGGTATCACACAGATAGTAAAAATGTCTGAGGCTGGAGATCAACTCAGGTCTTCTTGAACCTAGGTCCACTCCAGCCATCACTTAGCTGCCTCAAGTCACTTAACCTCTCTAGGCATCCATTTCCTCACCTGTTGAACAAGTGGCTTGGCCTAAATTAACTCTAAAGACACCTCTGATTCTCAATCTATGACATGAATCTGATTTGCTAATTTACAGAAGAGTAGTGATCTATGTCAGAAGAACAAGCATCATCCCCTAGGAGAGAAACCACAGGTCCTTGAAGGGTTAAAGCATGGAGAAAAATCATCTGTATCATGGGCTTGTTTGAGAACGTTTGTGTGCACCCACGGCTGGTCCTTAGAGATTTGAAGTATGAAGCATGACAGAAGCAGTTGTTAGGCTCCAAAGAACATGTCTCTCTCTGCACACAGATTTGTGAGATGAGCAGATAGCAGGATAAATGGGAGAGGATCTGCCAAATTGAGTCAAAATCTTGACTAGATATTTGTTTCTCATCCAACTGTTTGGGATTTTTCCTGTCTTTGAAATGCTTAGTAAAATTCTGAATTGTCAGTTTCGACCACTGTTTTTAGCTGAGGACACAAAGCAAATTAGAAGAGATTGGCCATGGAGTTGAACCCGTAATGCATTCTTCAATTCTGCTCTAATTCAGGCTCATCGTTTACTCAAATTTATACCAGTTTGGCTCCAGTTCCTGTCTTGGAGAAGATCAATTGAAGTCTTGTATTTATTTTGTGTGTTTTTTTTTATTTTGGTTTCATTCCACTTGAAGTTAAACAAAGAATTCAAAATGATTGTTCAAGTTCAGGTAGAGTTCAAGGAAAAAATATTTAGGCCTTTAAAAATTTCTGGTTTGGTTCAATCTGCTTGTGAAACACTAATTAGATCCAATATCTTGTGTAGAGTTCAATGTCAGCAGAATGGAAACAAATCTGGTAACACCCACTGATTTTCTGCATAACTTCTAAGATGAATGAAATGTTAAGGAGGATTTTCACAATGACTGCGGCTATAATTAACTTTGAGAGATATGTTGTTTCTAAACTTCTTTGGAAAGAAAACTTACTACAAAATTAACTTCTAGTTAGAAATTTCTTATCAAGAAACATTTGTTAAGCCTCTATTAAATGCCAGACACTGGGCTAGGTGCTGGGGTTACGAGAAGAGACAGAGACAGAGAGATACAGAAACACAGAGACTGAATGGAAGACAGAGAGACAAAAAGAGATGGAGACAGAGTCAGACATAGAGACTAACAGAGAAAGAGAAAAAGAGACACAGAGAGACGGAGACAGAGTCAGAGACATAGAGACTGACAGAGAAAGAGAGAGAGAAAGAGAGAGAGAGAGAGAGAGAGAGAGAGAGAGAGAGAGAGAGAGAGAGAGAGAGAGAGAGAGAGGAGAGAGAGGAGAGAGAAAGACTGAGAAGAGACAGACAGACAGGGACAGAGACATAGAGAGACAGAGAATGCCTGCCCTCAAAGAGTTTATAATCTACTGGGGTAAAGAGCATACATAAAGATGAATAAATGCAAAATAACAAAAATAAATGCAAATAATTAGGGGGGTAAGAGAGCAGAAATAACTAGAGGAATTGTATGAGATATGGCATTTGAGCTGATACTCCTTTGAGACTTTCAGTTTTATCTTTTCATCCCCACCACCTAGTTCATTATCCAAAACCAACAAATAGTCAGTAAACAGTCACTGAATCCTATTTGACTGATCAAAAATACTTTAATGGGCAAATATTCAACACAATCATTTGAAAGACAGTTGAAATGTGATTATAGATCTAGCTATATATGTGCATACATACATACATACTCACACACACATATTGCTTAATGAAGACTAAATATAAATGTGATGATTCTTTTTTAACTCTGGCTCTCCCAACTCCAGAACTTCTAAGAATTTTTCATGCCATCCATCCACAATTGAATTTTTTATCTCAGGAGAAGAAATCAGAGACTAAAATTAAATGTGCTCAACCATAGACCCCTCAAAAGCAGTGAACAAATAAGGTTCATTGACCTAAAAACTCCACTTTCTAATGAGCCTAGAATTGTATTCCATTCATTCATTCGTCTTTCCCTCATGCTTCCTTCCCCCAAATTGAGTGCATATTTTTAAATGCATAGGAGCCTAGTCTAGCAAAATAAGTTAAGAAATTAATGAATAAGAAGTTTATGCACAGAAGGCCCTAAATCAAAGTTCAACAGAACAGGCTTTAATTTTCCTTTAAACATCAGAATCCAAGAACACTGCAGGGAAAGCTGGGTTTATTCTGCCCTACAGAGAACTCTCAAAGCTACATGTATCAATTCAAACATAAACAGGTTTCCTTTCTCCTACATAGGTTGTGAATTTGGTGATGGGCCATACAATAACTGACAAATAACATTCTTTCCATTTATAAAGTTGTCCTTTTTGTTTTCTTTTTGAGCTTTTCAGTGTTATGTACACTTAGATTCTTAAAAAAACAAATATGTATCTGTCCTGCAACCCCTAATTCAGTCCAATGACTAATGCAGAAAGGATTCCAGAGTTTTCAGGAACCTTTGCAATAGTTGAAAGTCCACTGAACTCATAGTCATAAGATCTGAATTTAAATCTCAAATAAGACACATGGTATAATAGACAGGGTACTGATTTGGAGTCAGGAAGAACTAGGTTCAAATCTTGCTTTTGATACTTATTAGGTGTGTGAACTTGTACAAGTCACTTGACCCTCTCTAAGCTTCATTTTCATTTTCTCTGATATAAGAAGATTGACTAGCTGGCCTCTGAGGTCCTTTCAGCTCAGGAGCTATGACCTTATGGTTAAGTACAATGTTATACTTATGAGTACTGTTGCTTGAGGAATCAGTTTCTAAGTTAGTGAACTTTATCAAGTTTCTCACAGTGATATTGCAAGACATATACAGTTTCAGAATCACTATTTTCTTGCATTATTCCTAAGTTTACGATGGGATATGTATATAAACAGAAAAAACAAATGTACAAATATTTCCACTTAACAACTGGAGGATGGATTCTCCCCTTTGCCATTTCAGTCTGGAGTAGAGTAAGGGTCAGGGAACAGGAACAAACTCAATTTAGCTCAATTCCTGTATAGCTTTGGTCACACCACATCAATGTCCTCATGTGCCCTGATGTCCAGTTGAATATTCCTCTTAGCTACCACTGGCCTGAGGTCCTAAAGGTCACTCCCAAAGTTCCCACCTAGATCTTTCTGAAATCAGTGCTGCCCTGGCTCTGGAACCCTGAGATGCTGAAGCATACTGTAGACTTTTCAAATGCACAAGCTCTCAGAGCTTGTGAACTACTTTTGGAACAAGTGCAGAGAACAAGGACTGAGACCTTTTCACAGGGTATCATTCCTCAGAGGGAGAGAAGGCAAAAAAGGTCAGTGTGGCTGGATCTCACAATGGAGGAAATATAGTAACATCCAATGACAATGGAAAGGTAGGCTGGGGCCAGATTATAAAGGACTTAGACACTAAACAGAAGTTCATAGTATATTATAGTGGCAATAGGGAATCATTGCAGTTTATTGAGTAGAGCAGTGACAGTCAGATTTCCACTTAAGAAAAATCAGTTTGGTAGCAGTATGGAGGATGGACTAAAGTAGTGAGAGACTTGAGGCAGAAAGACCCGTTAGGAGACTGTTGCAAGAATCAGTGAATTCCAATGGTTCTCTGTCAACTCTAAGGTCAAAGACAAATTTCTCTGTTCAGCAATTAAAGCCCTATCCAGTCTAGTGCCAATCTACCTTTCCAGAGTTATTATACAGGGTGTCCCCAAAGATTTAGTGCAGCTTGACCCTATTAAAGCTTTTAGTGCTTTGGGAACATCCCGTATGCTACTCCCCTTCACACAGTCTTGGGCCTAGCCGAACTGAGCTTCTTACTATTCCTCACATGCCATACTCCATCACTTGTCTATTTCCCCTCTGCCTGTCCTCCCCACTCGCATGCCTGGCATTTACTCCCCCCTCACTTTTGTTTCTTGTAATCCCTAGTTTCATTCCAAGTACAACTCAAATGCCATTTCCTCCATGAGAACAGTCATGATCTGCACCCCGCACCCCGACACCTAAATTCCAATGCCTCCTCAAAATACCTCAACTCCATTTTGCACATGCTTTATGTAGTTATGTCTACAAGTCACCTCTCCCATTATAATACAAACTCCTTAAAGGTAGGAACTGTTTCATTTTTTTCTTTCAACCTTAAGCACCTTGCCTAGTGTCTGCCTATAAAGAAAGCATAATAAATGCTTGATATTTTCTCATTTTTAATCACTTACATTCATTTCTACTTACACAGCCTTTACCTTCATGTACCAAAACTTGTCTAGCAATTTTCCCATTGATGGGTATCTATTTTGATTTCAGTTCTTTGCTACTTTAAAAAGGGTTCTCGTAAATCTTTGGTGTAAATGGAGTCTTTCTTTTTTTTAATCTTTGTCCTCCATGGAGTATATGCCAAGTTATAGAATTCTAGATAAAGGGTATGTGCATTTTATTCATCTGTAAGTTATTTGTTGATTCGCTGACAAAAAAATCAGAAATGATGAAGCCACCAATTTTTTTAAAACTAAATAATGTGCTTTCTAAAACAAAATCTATGAAACACTGGCTTCATTTGCTCTAAGAAAGTTGAAAACAAGATGATGCATTGACCAGTGAGTCTCACTTCCATCCTTGGCAAGCTAGCAAAATCTATACGAAAGAGAGATATCACTGAACATAAAAGAAATCATTAACTGACTGTAGGAAATAGCACATGGTCTCTATCAAGGAAAATCATACTTGACCAATCTATGACTGACCTTTGAGGTGGTCAGTGAGCTCGTGAATAAGGAAGCACCAGTAGATATAATTTATTTCAACTTTCAAAGAGGTTTTGACAAGGATCTTTGCCAAGAGCTACTTTTTAAAATGAGGCCATATGGGAAGGGAGGGAATGGTTCATCATGAGTAGGAAACTGGTTTTGACAAGCAGATACCAAACATTTGGCTAGAGCAGACCCCTCCCCTTTAAACAAAGCTTTAGTAAACCCCTTGCAGCCAAATCTTTGTTAAATGTTTGTTTGTAATGCCAACAGATTATTTTTAAATCTTATGATTCCCCATAGAGTTTATTTCAAATGTAACAATATCTCAAACAGCATGTGAAATGAAAATAATGACTGTCTCCTATCAAAAATATTTTATAATTAGGAATCTTGTAGAATATGATAGTTCAACTTTCAAAATATTTCAAAAAAAATTTTTCCTTTTTTCCCTTTGAATCATGCAAGTCAGCCTTTGAAGAGATACTTTCAGTTTATCCCATTCTTGCTTGCAAAATTCTGGAGTTTTGTTTTTGAAGTCATTTGTTTTGTTTGGAAATGTCTTTGTAATTTTGCCAGAGACATGGATCTCTCTACAAATGTAACAGAACACACACTGTGCATGAGAATCACTAGAAGTAAAACAAAACTGGGACTTGGTACTCAAAACCAGACTTATGTGGATTTATTTCATTTTCAGTCTAATTACTAACAATTTTTCTTTCTTGTGTCTTCAAACTTCAAAATTTTACTTAATTATCCATAATGAACATTGGAACAAGAATAAATTTGTGGTAATAATAAATTAATATTGTGAAAAGTCCCTGATTACTTTATATGTCCTTTGCCAAGGCAGACCAACCACCAACTGATTTTGAAGTGCACATGATTATGCACACTCCATAATTGATCCTAGACCAATGAGAAACCATCTATTCTATTACTTTATGTTTTTTTGTTTTGGGGTTTGTTTGGTTTTTTGCCAATCTCTCCTGGTTCTCCACATGACCTGAATATCACTGATGCAGACCAAACAGCAGATAATTTTGCAGGGTGTAAGTCTTTGCAATATGGTGCTGATGACATAATGTCAAATTTGTATGCAGGAAGACCTAGATTTAAGCCCTGCTTCTGATAGATACTGGCTGTGTGACCTTAAACAGTCACCTAATTTCTCAGAGTCACAGGCAATTGTCTAAGACAAGGATTCCCAACAGGTGGTTTGGAGAATCCTGGGAGTCTGTGAAGTCAATACTATTTTCATAATAATATGCAGATATTTTAATATCTAATGTGAGAAGTTTTGATAGACGTGATGCACATAAACAAAAGATCAATAATTGTTAAAGGAGAAAAATGGTACTGATGCCCAAAAAGTTTGAGAATTGCAACTCTAAGGTAGGTACAGCACAGGTACTAATCTTCAATGGTAGAGTGATTTTCCACAGCTGAAGTTCTCTATACCAATTAAATCAACCCTCAAACAAAGAAAAAACTTGCCAAACATTACATATAATTTCTTCACAGTCATTCCACACAAAAATTTCAGAAATGGTGCTTTAAACGTTTAAGACAAAGAAAAGATATAGAATCAAATATAATAGGCACATAGAATTTTAAGAGATCCCCAATAACTGGTCATCCATCATATTCATGCTCAACTCCAGCATTACATCACAAATCACTTCATCCCATTGTTGGACAGCTCTTATGGCTAAAGTATTTGTTAAGCTTGGACATATGTAGCTCCCTGTAACTCCAACCCATTAAACCTCTGTCTTCCTTCTGAAGCTATGGTGACTAGGTCTTATCTTCTACCTAACAGTTCTTCAGATTTTTGAAGACAACAGTCATATTCCCCCAAAGTCTCCTTTTTCCTAGGCTAAATATCCCCCATTTCTTTCAACTGTTTCTTGGACAGGTAGGTCATCATTTTAGTAGATGAAAGTGCTTATTAATGGGAATGTCTTCAGGATTCATCCTAAAACTGGTCTTATAGTGTCTTTATAAATAACCAGGAAGAGGAATTCGCAGCATTAACTAACTTGGTTTTTATATGACATCAAACCCTGTGTATTGAAATGTTGAGCAGATAAATAGAAGGCTGGTCTTTCAAGGCTGTGTAAATCAGAGGGGGGAAAAGGGGAGATAGTCTTCAATGCAAGTAGTCATGCAGTAATGAATATTAAAAAGAAATCATCCGGGGCGGCTAGGTGGCACAGTGAATAGAGCACCGGCCCTGGAGTCAGGAGTACCTGAGTTCAAATCCAGCCTCAGACACTTAACACAAAAAACTAGCCATGAAACCTTGGGCAAGTCACTTAACCCCAACTGCCCTCCAAAAATTAAAAAAAAAAAAGAAATCACCTAAGCCTGATTTAAGAAGACATTTCCCAAGATAGCACTTGAACATCTCAGAAAATGAATCTGAGAGTCATTATAAATGGTTTCTTAGTTGTTTGCCTAATGAACCACAACTGGAAAAAATAAAAACATACTATGTTATCCCACCTGTCTCAAATCCATGTGCATCCAAAGTGCAGGAGGGAAAAACAAAGGAGCAAAAGGAATATGAGAGAAGTTTATTTTTTAAAATATTTTCCCCAATTACATATCAAGATAATTTTTAGCATTCATTTTTACAGGATTTTGAATTCCAACTTTTTCTTCCTCCATTCTTCCCCTCCTCTCTTCCAAAAATGGTAGGCAATTTGATACGTTATACATTTGCTATCATGTAAAATATAGTTCTAGTTACAGTCATAAAAAAATAAATCAAAAGAAAAACCACAAAAAAGAATAAAGTAAGGAGAAAAAGTATGCTTTGATCTGCATGTAGAGTTCATCGATGAATCCTTTGTACTTGTCTTGGATTATTCTTTTGCTGAGAAGAGCTGAATTGTTCATAGTTGATCAAAACACAATGTTGCTGACACTGTGTACAATGTTTTCTTTGTTCTGCTCATTTCACTTTGCATCAGTTTGAACAAGTCTTTCCAGGTTTTTCTGAAATTTGCCTATTTGTCATTTTTTATTGAACAATAATATTCCATTACATTCATATACCACAACTTGTTCAGTCATTCCTAATTGATGGGCATCCACTCAATTTCCAATATTTTGCCAACATGAAAAGGGATGCTATAAATATTTTTGCCCATAAAGTTCTTTATTCCTTTCCATGATCTCTTTGGGAAATAGAATTAGTAGCAATATTTATTGATCAAAAAGTATATGCACAGTTTGGTTGTCTTTTGGGCATAGTTCCAAATTACTCTCCAGAATGGTTCACAACTCCACCAATAGTGCATTAGTGTCCCAGTTTTCCCACTTTCTTTCCAACATTTATCACTTTCCTTTTTGTCATAATAGCCAATCTGATAGGTGTGAGATGGTATTTTGGAGTTGTTTTAATTTGCATGTTTAATCAAAAGTGATTTAGAACACTTCTTCATAGGCCTATACTAGTTCTGATTTCTTTATCAGAAAACTGCCCATTCATATCCTTTGACCACTTATCAATTGGGGAATGGCTTATATTCTTATACATTTAACTCAGTTATCTATATATTTGAGAAATGAGGCCTTTACCAGAAACATTCATTGTAAAAATTATTTCCGAGATTTCTGCTTTCCTTCTAATCCTGGTTGCATTGGTTTTATTTCCAGAAAAAGCTTTTTAATTTAATATAATCAAAATGATCTATTTTATATTTTTCAATGTTCTCTATCTCTTATTTGATTATGAATTCTTCCATTCTCCATAGATCTGACAGGTAAACTATTCCTTGCTTTTCTAATTTGCTTGTGGTGGCAACATTTATGTCTAAATCATGTACACATTTTGATCTTATTTGAGTATATGGTGTGAGATGAAGGCCAATACCCAGTTTATGTCCTATTGTTTTCCACTTCCCAGAAGTTTTTATCAAGTAGTGAGTTCTTATTTCAAAAGCTGGATTCTTTGTAATAAAACACTAGGTTACTGTGGTTATTTACTATTCTATCTTCTACTGTCTGTTTCTTCCTATAGCTCACTGACCTCCACCTTTAAGAATTTTAATGCAATTTTGTGCATATATGTTTACTATTGATATTACTTGATTGTCTATTATTAGCAAGATGTAGTTTCCTTCCTTATCTCTTTTAATTGGGTTTACTTTTGCTTTTCTTGTGTGAGATCAGGATTGCTACCCCTGCTTTTTTTTTTACTTCAGTTGAAGCATAATAGATTCTCCTCCATCCCTTTACCTTTACTCTGTATGTGTCTCTCTGCTTCAAGTGTTTCTTGTTAACAACGTATTGCTGGATTTGGGTTTCTGATCCACATTATCTGCTTCAGTTTTATGTTCATCTCATTCACATTCACAGTTATGTTTGCTAACTGTGTATTTCCCTCCATCCTTTTTCCTCCTGTTTCTCCTCTCTCCTTTCACCCCTTCCCTCTCTCCTAGAGAGTTTATGTCTACTGCCTCTCCCAATCTGCCCTCTCTTCTGTCCATTCCCCCAACAACTTGCCTTTCTCTATTCAAATGGTGGTACATATCATTCCTTCTTTGAGCCAATACTGATGAGAGTAATGTTCAAGTGATGTCCATCACCTATCATCCCATCTTTCCTTCCCCTGTAACAAGTTTTTAGTGCCTCTTTATGCAAAATAATTTACCCTCATTCTATCTTTCCCTTCTGCACCCAATGTACTCCATTTTCCCATCCCTTAATTATTTTTTCATGTCAATCCCTCAAATTTACCATATGCCCATCCTCTCTCTCTATTTTTCCTTCCAGCTATGCTAATAATGATACACTTTTGAAGAATTACAAGCATCATCTTCCCATGGTGGGATGTAAACAGTTCAGCTCCATTGAACCCTTAGTTTCCTTTTCCCCTTTTTGCATTTTTAGGTTTCTCTTGGGTCTTGATGTTGCAGATCATTTTTTAAATTCAATTCTGGTCTTCTTATGAAAGCTTGGAATCCTTCTATTTCATTGAATGACCATTTTTCCCTTGAAGTATGATGCTTAATCTCACTGGGTAGTTGATTCTTGATTATAGTCCTAGTTTCTTTGCCTTTAAGAATATCATGTTCCATGACCTCTGATCCTGTCTTTTGCTTTTCTTTGCACTCTCATCATTTGGTACATTGCCTAGATTATCTATCCAAACTTCACAGAACAAAATCCCCTTAATAAAAGGATTTGTTCTATGAAGCTTGAATTCAGTCAAAGAACTGTACTTAAGGACCTAGGCACATAGCCTCAAGACTGCAGCCTCCCCACCCTGGTCTAGATAATAAATAAAACAATAAACTAAACCTTCATCTTTTAACCTTTGCTGATTTCTGAGGTACAATTGCTCACGCTGAAAATTTAATAACTGGCTATGTTTGAGCTGGCTGAAGCACACCCCTGGGAACAAATGTCATCAAGGTAGATGTGCCAAGGAGCAGTATTGACACTGCAGTCACATCACTGTTTTCTCTTCATCTTCTTGCTGTTTCTCTAGACCTGCTTCCTAGTAAGACTATCTCTTTTCATAGCATTGCTCCTCTCTTTAGGATCATACACTTCTACTATTTCATATTTCTTCCTGTCTTTCTCTCTGAACATTGCATCTCTGCTCCAACAGGCTGTTATGACTGCTCCTACTTCCTGAGCCACTAGATTTCTCTGCTGAGAAGTTAACTCTTCCCCATGAAAGTAAAGTTGGCCTTGTCTGACAATTCTCTTTCTCGCCAGAGCTTCAATTTTTGGCTGAGAAAGTCAGTCTCTTCACACATCCAGTTACCATACTAAGAAAATACCCTCCACTTCTTTCTAGAAGGAGACAGGTCTGTCAGCTCTCAAAGTCTTAGTTCAGTGAGTCTTCTCTCTTCCTAAGGAGAGAGCAATCTGTCAATTCTGAGGAACTTGGCTCCCCAGGGGAGGCTATTGTATACAGATTTTGCTCAGGAAAATATATAAAAGAGGGAAACACAAAGAGAAGAAACAAGAAAAAAACAAATGCCAAGAAACCCCAGATCCCAGAGATTACACTGCTCTGCTATCGAGAGATCTCACCTAGTTCTTACTTCTTCCTTCTTCCAACACATACAGCTCTACAACTGACAGTGGGCCATCCTGAAATACTGCCTGGTGACTCTGACTTTTCTTGTATCATATATGTTCCTTAAAGAAAATCTCAGATTTAGCAGAAGGTTGTGAAGACTACTAGAAGCAGCTACTGCCTTCCTGCTACCACAGAATGAATTCCTTGCCTTCTTTAATGTAACCTGGGGAATGAAGGCACATGAAAAGGAAGAATATAGAGAAGGACATTAATCAGGAGTAAAATAGGATATGCCATAGTGTTAAAGTCCATATCTGCCCTTCACAGAGTAATGGCCACAGGCAATGATTTCCACTTGAATCTTGGCTATCACTCTTGGAGCAATAGCTTTGACTCTTGTACTGTTCTTTTCAGGGGTGGTGGTGGAAAGAACCTCCAGGGAGTGGTTTAAAGTTCTATCTATACTAACTAATCTCCTGCTTCTCAGGTACTGTGCAGACATAATATGAAAGCACATATCACTCAGGATATCCCACACAGAATTTTCTCCATTTTTTTTTCATGAAAGCAGAAAGTATAGGCAAAAAGGATACTGGGATTTTCCCACCCACCCCCCAAAGAAATTGTGTGATAGTAGCTTCTTCTAACTTCTGGAAAAAACAAAAGTTCTTGCACTTGAAGAGTCATGATATCCAGAAAGGAGTGCTTATTCTGACACTTAACTGGCGTTTTAACCTTAGATATCACCACAGAGGGAACTTTATTTCCCTCAGCTGTAAAATGGAGACAATAATAGTAACACTAGCTACTTCACAGGGTTGTTCTGAGGAAAACATTTTATAAACCTTAGAGTGCTACAGAAATATAAATTGTCATTTTTGTAGATTATAAAGTTTGGGGCCTGGGGGAAGACAATATCTCCAGAAGTTTCCACAGGACCTTACACATGCGTGGTACAAATATTTGTGGAATTGAACTGAATTTATAAATCAAAGGCCCAACTTTAGATTGAAATAGATGTTCGCTTGTAAACATTCTTGAGTTCTCTGCTTTTCTCTGTTAAAGGCAGAGTTTAATATTTTCTCCAATCATTTTTTCCAGGTATATATATGATTCTATTCTCAAGATATCTCTCAAGTAAAACAGGTTAATGTGTTTTCCTCCTTATTTTCTTTTTGCTTAAAGTTGTTCTGTTTCATTTTTCAACCTTTACATTATAGTCCGAACATCTCTTCTGAATTTAGAATAATTTAATGCATGTAAATTTAAGTGTGTGTTTGAAAGCACTCCATTTGGGCTCTGGTCACTTGAATAAATTTAAAAAAAACTATTTGGCCAAATCAAGTAATCATAAATGAGAATGAACAGGACCTGTACACCTTCTTGAATTATTCAAAGCCAATGTGGGAAAGACAGGTCAAACCCTAAGTATATTCTACAAAAAGAAAAGTTATCTTTGAACAAGTGTGAGAGACTCCGGTGTTTTGTAAACCATAAAGTAGCATATAAATGTGTCATGCTTTCCATTTTCTGTTTTATACTACGAAACTATGGCAACCAAAGTCCAATTCCAGTCCAATTTTGGACAAAGCAAATGGTTAGGAAGTTTTTCCATATATCAAGTAGGACTCTCCCATATTTCCTTTCCAGGACCCAATAAAATAAGTATTTCCTCCTCCGTGTGACCATCCTCAAATATCTGAAGACTGCCATCATGTCCCCTACACTCCTTAAGATTTCTTTTCTTCAGCCTAAACATGTCTATTTCCTTTAACTGATCTTCCTTAACGCATGGTTTCAACTCTATTACTCCATCATGATTACGTAACAATAAATTTAGAGGAAACTAGAGAAGCAATGGATAGAGTATTAGGCCTAGAATCAGGAACACTTACTTCAAATCAAGTCTCCAATACTTACTAACTGTTATGGCCTTGGGAAAGTCACTTAACCCCTGTCTACCTCAGTTTCCTCAGCTATAAAATAGACATAATAACAACACAGACCACACAGAGCTGTTATGAGGATAAATGAAATATTTGTAAAGCATTTAACAATGCCTAGACATAGTAACCATTATATAAAGCTATTTAGAGTCTAAAGACCTGAATTCAAATCCACACTCTGCTACTTACAGTCTGTAAGACACTGAGTAAGTTGCTTCACTTCCATAAGCCTCCTTTATCTCATGCATAAAATCAGGAGGCTGACCTATCTGAGTTCCATAGACCCTTCCAGCTGTAAATCTGATGTTCCCTTGAGTATAGTTGTGTGTGTGTGTGTATATGCATGCACACAAGGGCACATGCATCATATCTCTTGTTAGAGTATCAGGCTCATAAGAAAAAAAGATACAATATTATTTAACCTTTCTATCTCCCTAGCACCTAGACAATGTTCTGATGCTTGTACATGTGTAATAAATGTGTATTTAGCTGAATTAGGTAAGGGCAGCATGGTATAATGGAAAAAATTTAAAGTCAGAAGTTTTAGCTTCAGATCTCAACCCTGTCTCCTTTTGGACAGTAATGTCTGTGACCTTGGGAAAATAATTTTATTTCCCAGGGCCTCAGTTTCCCCCCTTGTAAAACTAGGAGCTTGAATTGAATTGTCTTGAAGTTCTATTCTAGCTTCAAAATCTATGATCCTTGGGGATGAGTCTTTGTGTATGATTTTTTTCCTTTCCTACTTTGCATGTGTCTGAGTTATTTTTAAGTCTGCTTGGAACTGTGGAGATTTCTTAAGAAAGAGGTTGTAGGAAAAATTACTCTTATCATTCTATTTATAATTCCAGCAACATTAGTAATCCCCATGATCATGCTAAAAAGTGCATCATTTAACAAGATACTATATTGTGCATGCAAATGCTAAGAATACTCTCCATCTTTAAGAGCGATGTCATTCTTCAATCCTCTATTCTTTCCCAGCAAGTTTCTTCTTAGTTCGCTTCTGGAGGACAGCTGAAAAGGATCCTAAGCTGTTTTTACTTAAGAAAGTCATCACTCAAGTCTGGGAATCCCCAAACATACTCTACCAGCACATTAACAGGGGTCAAAGGACAAACTCTCGAGCCAGGTCTCTGTAGTTCTTTAGTCCTTAATGGCCCCCTTGAGCTGAGAAAACAATAAACCTCCCAAGGTGTAAATGTAAGCCCTAACTCCAGTTTCTCAATGTTTGGGTGAGGGAAGTAGGTTTTGTTCTCTAACAATAGTTTGTTTTGATTTGTTTTTTTCAAGACAACACAGGCTTAGCTTAGACATAAAAGCCCCTCACACAAACTACACAAACCAATGTACTATTTAAACCAAATCCAAAGAGACTACTTAAATGCTAAAGAAGGAGGGATTTTAAATTCTTGCCAAGCCCCCGTAAATTCCTAAGATTAATGCTGTCAGTGGTCTACCAGAGAGACTAAGGGGACCTCATAGCTGCCGGAAGTCCTATCACTATTATAGTATTATTCTCCAAACATTTCCTAAGTTCCCAGTGTTCCATTCTCAAAAATTATCTTCTTCCTCCCTCTCCATTGCCTCCATTACACAGTAAGAAGTCCAGTTTTCAATAATGATATTAATCTCACTTAGGCTTTAAGACAAAGGGATTTTTAAGGTGGCAGTGGGCACGGATCACTTGGGCAATATGGGGAAACCTATGGAAAAAAACAGTTTTCTAAAAGAATTCATAATTGAAGGAAATGCTACATTTTAGTTAGAGGTCACAGGTCTCCTGAAATTTATCCAGATACTACTTGGAGATCCATGAAGCCCAGAAGAAGAACTCTAGGTTTAAGAGGAAACCTGGCTTCTTATGGAGGTAGACTACTACTGCTATTGACAGCCTCTGTTAGCTTTTCTGACCCTTCAAAACTCATACACTCATAAATTGGTCCATCCTGTATCTGATATTCATTTATCTAACATCAGAAAAAAAGTAAACAAAAGAGACTGTAAAAAAACAGCAATAGATGTTCAAAATAACAGCAATATGGCCACATGGTAACCAGAAGTTATCCACCTAGGAAATCTTGTCTTGCTTGATGCCATGGTAAAAAGAGAGGTTTGATCTCTTCCAAACTTTTGTATATGATTGTAAAGCCACACACAAGCAGCTTTCCAGAGGACTGCTGCTGTGAACATTTTCATTGTTCTGATGGCTTTGTACAGCAAACTCCCTATTTATTCAATAACAAATAAGAGCAAAACATTCACAGAAAATCAAGGTACAGCATTCACAATGACATGATAACCCAACAACTTATCATTAAAATGCCTACATACTTTTCACCAAAGTGGTCACACAGTTTAAACAAAGTACAATTATTTAGTCAATCAATCACTTAGTAACTCAATCATTCAGTGGTTCTCTTTTAAACAAGGTGCATTCATTTAGACAATCAATCATTCAGTTAAGTTCTTAATTCAATCAGTCTTAAGGAGGCAAGCCTCCTTAATCCTTAACTCAATCAGTCTTTAAGAGACACAAAAGTAAAAAAAGTCAAAGTCCTCTACTCATGGGATGCATATTGACGCTCACAGTGTCCACTCCACCTCAAATCCTTCACAGTTTCTATTCCTGGGAAGAGAAAACTTAACTGAGACACAGACAGACAAAGTACTGACACCACAGTTAGGCTTCCTCTGGTCGCTCCAGCTGGTCCTTGGAAATCCTCAGTAGGCCTCAGAAGCTAGCCCTCAGCAGTCCTTAGCACCATAAGCTTCATTTTCAAAATCAAAATCACTTTATCCAGCCTCCATGAGGCTTGTTCCAAGGAATTCTTTCTCAGTTCTCAGTTCTCATTTCTCTTCTCAATTCTTCTCAATTCTCAGTTCATTCTCCAGTCTAGCAATAGCAGCCCAGACTCTCTCTCTGTCTCTCTGTCTCTGTCTCTGTCTCTGTCTCTCTCTCTCTCTCTCTCTCTCTCTCTCTCTGTCTCTCTCTGGCAGCAGCTGCTCTGCCTCCACGAAGGTTATACCAAGAAGTTCTGACTGTCCAGCTTATGTTCTTCCTTTAATATGGTATAACTCCTCCCTTTTCAGCCCCTTCTGGTTATGTCAGCAGCAGGGGTTCCCTGTTCAACCTCTTCCTGCTACATGAGCAACAGGGGTTCATATCTTCTATTTCTTTGATAGACCCTTAATTTGAAACTAGGTGCTAAGTAACTCAACTTAGCAACACAAAGGGATCTTCAAATTTCATTAATATTACAATGATTTAATTCCAGATGAGCAAGCAATTAAGAAGTTTTTCAAAGTAAACTTACAAGAAAAAGTAAGAGAATACCTACCCTTGCTCTGAAATGCTGTGGGAAAGGCCCTTCCATTACCCATTTCTGGCTCTCCAAACCTCCAAGTGTATATGTAGAATCTACTAAAGACTCTATGGACCCATTTCACTATTATACCTACACTATGTACAGAGTATCATGCTAGTATATATAGTAGATAAAGATGTGAATGAGAAATAGTCTCTAATTTCAAGGAACTCATAGAAGATATATATTTATATATTCATAGAAGATGAGTGAGCCATTTTGCTTCAAAAAAGGCAGAAAAATCAAGCCAAAATAATAAAAGAAGATAAGAAGTAGTCATTCTGGGAGAAATCTGAACAAAAAGAATCCCAAGAAATCTATTAGAGCAAAGTACAGAATGATCTGAAGCAACAGGTCATAGATTTAGATATAATACCCCTTGGCTCCTCACTTAGCAGTTGCCCTCTCCCCTAGACTTAAGTAGTGGGAGTTTGGGGGATGGACTCAAAGAGATGAAATGACATGACATGACAAATGTTGCAGATTTTGTGTTATGGTCAATCTCAGAGCAAAGGATGACAGGAAGAATGAGAGTTGGCTTTCTCCTTGCTAGGAACTGTCCATTAGATCCTCTCACCTTGCTTCGTAAGTGATGACCTAATTGTGGCCAGACATTATGTTCCTTGTCAAGAAATAAAAGAGATAGGAAAAAAATTTATTTTTCCTCCTAAATCTACCTTAATTTCAAGTCTGTCCTTTACATCATGATTCCCAGGACCAGAGTTCCTCCAAAATTTGTTTGCCTGCATCTGATGGTGGTTCAACTGGAAGTCTAAGTCAGAAATTCTTTGCAAACTATATTGCTTACTTCCTTTATTTGCACAAGGAGGACTTAAGCTTTTCATTTCCTAGAATGCCCAGGTTTGGCACAGATCTGTCTGAGGATTTCCAAGGTACAGCTTAAATGTCAATCATTACAGCTATAGAGAACACAGGCCTTAGTAATCTCACTCAAGTGGAGCATATGTAAATTGCTAGGGTGAGTAGAGGCCTCTCTAGGACCTGCATCCTCTGGTGATTAAACAAAGTGGGCAAAGACAAATTGAGAGTGACACTTTGAGGTTGCTGCAGTTAACTTTGACAGTACTTGATGGCCCTCAGTGCCTAAATAGACCCAAACGCTGATACTTAGCCAGGTTCTGGGGTTACTAAAGTATGCACAACAATAATATATAAGGTAGCATGTGATACATGCCCTAATAAATGTTCAAACAAAGTATTCTAGGAGTTTTACGGAATGAGAATCAACTTCTTGGCAGAGAGAACAGGGAAGAACTGACTAGAAGGATTAATAAATTGTGACAAGCTGTGACAGGGTTTGCATTCCAGGCAGGAAAAAAAAGGGAATACGTGTGAGTGAATAAAGAAGCAAAAAGAGGAAATCAAGGAAAGTGTTCAGAAAATGGAATACTGGAACAGAAGATACGTATAGGACAACAATGGAAGAAGTAATAAATAATAGTATAATAGCGTAAACGATAATAGTTAACAGATGAAAGATACTTTGGGACCAGAGGACTCTGTGGAACCAGGACACATCAGTAAGGTCTGGGTAGAAGTCTTATATCCATCACATACTAGCTGTATGAATGTAGCAAGTTACAACTTCTCTGCTCACCCAAGGAAACTACAAAATTATAAGATTACAAGAATATAAATTACATAAAATGATAAATTAGGGCAACTAGGTGGTATGGTAGATAGAATACCAGGCATGAAATCAAGAACACTAAGTTTATAGCCACTCTCAGATACTTACTATTTGTTCTGTGATCCCAGAGTCATCTGACTTCTTTGTGCCTCAGTTTCCTTAACTGTAAAGTGGGGATAATAACAGTACCTTCCTCTCAAGGTTGTTGTGAGGATCAGATGGCATATTTGTAAGCACTTAGTGTAGTTACTGGCACATAGTAGGCACTATATAAATATAAATTTTAAGGGGCACAAAAAGGAGGAGGAAGAGGAGCACTGAATTCCCAATATCTATTGATACAGGAGGTTTCCATATCAGGAGTTTCCCACATGCCTCAAAGCACTACTCACCAAGGAAATCCCAAATCTGGACTAGGTCCCTATGCCTTGTCATTTGATTCTCAGAACAACCATGTGAGGTAGGTAGGGGAGATGTTATTATCCCCATGTTATAGATGCAGTAACTGAGGATGAGAAAAATTAAATGATGTGCCCCTAGGTCACATGACTAGTCAGTGGTAGAAGTGAGATTTAAATCCATGCACCTTCACCTCTATGTCTGCTACTCTTTCTTCTTAATCAATGTTGTCAAATTCAAATAGAAAAGGGGGCCACTAATTCCTCCTTACAGATCCCTGTGGGTGACAGTTCTAAAATGTAATGCTTTCTCTGTTTTGTTATATTTTTCTTTCTTATGTTAACATTTGCCAATTCCAATTTTATTTGATTCATGCTTTGCATGAGGCCAGCAGGCCATGTTTGACAACTCTGCTCTAAACCTTTCCCCATGCAAAACAGACCCACCCATTAATGGGTTCAAAGCACCATGTGACAGTATGCAATGTACTTTTGGAAGGTTAATCTGGCAGCTGATAGTACTGTGAAGTGAAATGGAGAGAAAATAGAGGAGCAAACTAGTTAGAAGATGATTGCAATTATGCAGGTAGGCCTGATTTGAAGTAAAGCAGTAGTCTGCTCGGGAGCAGAGTAGAAAGGACAGATGAAAGAGGCTATCTGGAATCAATGTCTTAGCAACTGATTGAATGTGGTTGGGGAGGGATGCAGAGTACGAGATGACTCCAAAGTTTCATATGTGTGCAAAAAGGAAGACAGGATGGTACAGTGGAAAAGGATTAGATCTGGAGTCAGAGGTGATACCTCTGTCATCTGTGGTACCATGATTATAGGATCAAAACTTTAGAACTGGAAGGGATCATTTTGGTTTTTTCTACTGTTTTTTAGTTGTGTTTGACACCTCATGACCCCATTTGGGGTTTTCTTGGCAAAGATACTAGAGAGGTTTGCCATTTCCTTCATCCTGCTCATTTTACAGATGAGAAAACTGAAGCAAACAGGATTAAGTGACTTGTCCAGGGTCATACAGCTGGTAAATGTCTGAGGCCATATTTGAATTCAGGAAGATGAGTCTTCCTGACTCCAGGACTGGCATTCTATCCACTGTAGCACCTAGTTGCCCTGAAGGGACCATAGAGGTCATTAGATCAAGATCTCATATTTTACAGATAACAACCGTAGAAAAGTTGAGTAACATACTCAAGATCAAACAGATGGTTAGAATCAGATTTTGAACTCTAGGTCTCTGTTCTAATTTGAAAAATGAGGGAATTGGAATATGTGGACTCTTGTGATACATCCAGTTCTAAAGCTTTGTTCTTATGATCATTATGAGTCATACTATTAATAGTTAACTAGGTACTTTTTGGAACTACGGGATCAGGAAAGACCATGGAAAAGGTGGCATTTGAGTGAGTCTTTCTCTTTCCATTGAGGGCAAGGAGAACAATTGTATTCCTCATTTTGTCATCATGGCCTTTCAACTATCCTGCACCTCTGAAGACTTTTCTCCTCTGGGATGGACAGTCTTGGGTCTTTCACACCAAATCTATGAAATGCTCTCAAGGCCCTTATACTATCCTATTGACCTTCCCTGAATGCCTTCCTGATAAAAGGAGGAAAATGGTGTCCAGAAATAGTATTGTCTAAGTAAAGTAGAATACAGAAGAAAAATTGCCTCCCTAGTCCTGGAAACCATGCCTATAATAGAATTAGATTTCTATCACATTCATATTAACTCTATATTATGTTAATATCTCCATATTATTTCATATAAACTTTCTAGTTATAAATTCCTCATTGTGTATTTAGTTTAGTTGACTTTTTCAGACTATGTGCAAGACTTTCCATTTATCCCTAATAAAACTCAACTTATTAGATTGAATCCAATATTTTAGCCTATCAAGATTTTTTATAGCTTGACCATGCCTTCTAACATGCTATACATCCTTCCCAACTTTATGAGTCAAAGGCAAATTTGATGAGCATGCCACCTATACATTTATCTAAATCAGTGATTAAAAATGTTGACCAGCACAGTGCCAAGAATATCCCTGGTACACTCTTCTGGCAATCTGCTTGCATATTGTCATCTGGTACTATTTGGGTCTGTTCAATGATTCATGATTCTCTATCTGCTACAAATACCCTTATATCCCGAGCAGAAGTCATATCCGTTCTTTGATCTTCTTGTTCCCAAAATAAGTTTTAAAAATTCAGCTTTTTTATGGTCCTTAACTTTCCCGACAACCTCAACTCATTCTATGCTTTTGTATCTACCTTCCATTAAACAGTCTAGCTTCTATCCTTTGTACATGAGATTAAAATCCAACTTTGATGAGGAATTCCCTATGCGTCCACATTAGGAACAACTCCCTTTGTTCCTTTTCTGATTTAACGTTTTTTTCTCTTTGCTGGCTTCAGGATATTAAAAATATTTCCTGGACTGATATTTCCTGCAGAATTTTGGCCCACAAGATAGATGTGATCTAGCCTTTTTCTGAACCTTTTGAAATTTGATCTTTACAAATCCAAAATACATGTCAGATTATGTTTGGTTTTCTTTCCAGTCTCTAAAACAAGTGCTAAGCAGAGTGGTCATTTCCCTCTGAAATTGTCATCGCCAACTAGTTTCACCTTTTAGTCAGAATCAAGTTAAAAACAGCAGTCCAAACTGTTACTTCTTCAGCTTTTGAAGATTCAAATGATCATTAGTGTTAAGTCAAAGAATTATTAGCATTGCATATTCTATTGTTTCAATGGTCCACATAGTTGGAGTAGAATAAAGGCAATAACAAAGTCTTGAAGAAGAAATACCTTGAAATAAACGGACTAATAATTCCATTTGGTACACGGAAATTGGTTTATGTTCTCTGTTGCTCAAAAAGTACATTTTGGAGTGACAGCTACCAAATCAATGTGAGGGTGGCCAGTCTAGTTTACTTGATCTCCATCTTATAGATGATATAACTGAGACAAAAGAAGACTGTGTAGAAAGCAATTCAATAACAGCTGAAGCTGACCTTCACCTTCAACTCAATTCAACCAATAATCACTGCTATTAAAAGCGAGATAAAACTAATGGCAGACTTCTCATTCTACCTGATACTGGGTTCTTTACTCTTTTTATTTTAATCCTCTGATGGTCCAATACTACATATAAGTTCATACCTCATGTAAAACATTAGACAAGTTTCTCTATCATACAACCTGTGTGGTTTTTTCATAGTATTTATTTATTCTTTTTTCAGGAATGAATTCATCTAAATTCCTCCTAACACTTGGGGGGAAAATCCCCAAAATCCTGACATAATTTTATAATGGAAAGGAAGAAAGAGAAGGAAGGGAAGGAAGAAATGGAAAGGAATTCCCCCCCAAAAAACAGTAATGTGAATATTTGAAGCAAATTTTTCCTGCCTTATAAACTTGCCTAGAAGTGACCCTCCTGTCCCCAACTCTTTCTTTTTTACATGTTTCACTAGTGGAATAAAGAGGGGAAAAAATGGAAGTATGGTCAAGCACTTTAGATATGATAAACACATGTTATAAATCACACTACTTTCATCATATAGCAGTTAAGCACATGAATTGGTATGTTATTTCTAGCACTCCCTTGAGAGTTCAGACTATTAAATATTCCTTCATGTTGGCTTTGACTACTAAAGAAGATACTATTTTTAGATTTCTAAATTGTCAATAGTGTCTTACTTTATATAAAGTCATAAAAAGTCACTTTTAGGCCATCCAAAATGCACCTAGTTTCTTTGAAAGAGGTCCCCCAAAATAGACTTGAGAAATTTGCACACATAATAAATGGATCCTGAACAAACAAATCCCTCCGGAGCCTCAGTCTAGAAGCAAGGCAACTTCCTTCAAAGACTGTGGCAAGGAAGCATAAGATGGTACAGGTTCCCCCAAAGGAAAGAGGTTTCTAGTGCAGGCCTAGCAATAGAATATCTGTTTATAGCCTAAGAACCAGTCAGGCTAAGTTTAGAGCAGCTCATCACCAAGTTGGCCACAAAGTGACTACATTTCTCCACCACAGAAAGTTTCTAAGAGCATGTCCAATTAATAGAGATGCTGCTATCAGTGCCAGGGGAGGGAATATCTGCCCGACAAATTTAAATAAAAGAACACACATATAATTCAGGAGGGTACCCTAAATGACCTCTGAGGTCACTTAGAGCACCACGTCTATGATCCTACAATCCTATGAACTAAAATGTGTAGCAGTCCATGAACCAATGAATGCAGAGATATCCTCTTTAGCAAAAAACTTACTTTTATCAAGCCTGAAAAAGAAAATTTCAGAAGTTGTTCTGACTTACCAAAAACATTGCATGCCACTAAAAGCCATATACACATGTCTTTTTTATTTTAATTCCATCCTGTGATTACACTGGTGGGGATAAATCCCAATATGTAAACTCCCTCTGATAACATAAAGACTTATCTCTAGCTTACAGTTTCAGGTCCCTTATGAAGTACTATAACGTGGGTTGTAGATACCATAATGTAAAATTGCTTTATGGATTAGCTTTTGGGGTGTAAATTTCTTTGCTATAGCAATAGCAGTTAAACAGGGAAAAAGAAGAAGAAAGGAACATTAGGGTGGAGAATCAGAAGACTGAGGAATGAGTTCAAGATACCTCGGGTTCTATGAGATTTTGAATCACAGCAGATATCTGCTGGCATTTCCTAGTCCATTCACCAACTAAGTTATCTTTACACCAACTGATTTAGAAGGTTTTCCCCTCTTAGAATCAGAACTTCATCATATTTCCATCACACACAAACTTACTGATGCATACTACAAGTAATATCTTTCCTTTTCTATGTTACTCTGGAAGAGCCCTCCATGCCAACTTTTTAAAAATTTTATTTTAGACTCAAATGCCAGAACACAAATACAGAAAAGAGAAAAGGAACAAAAATCTATCATAAACTTAAATATTGGAACTTAAATACATAGGAAGAAAGGAAAAAAGCATGTCATGTTTATAGCAGAACATGAAAGGATTTCAAATATGCAGCAATAAATTTTCATTTAGTGAAAACCCGCCTGATAAATAAAACACTTTGTGCTGAGAACTGTCCTTTTTCTTCTTTGCTTCCTTGTAAGCTTTCTTTTGTTCTATGCTGTGCACTTTTTTTACTTTGTTCTTGTTTTCCCTCCCCTGCCCAGAAGGCTACAATCAACTTTGGATATGTTTCTCTATAGCTAAAGATATAGACATAGACATAGACATAGATGCAGACATATATAGATATATGCTCTCCTAAACACATTCTATTCCTGATCTTTGTTTTTATGTTTGTGCATATCTCTTGTTTCCTATCCCTCCAGTCTCTTCTACTTTACTTCTACCAATTACCTCCTATTACTTGTCTACCCTCCCCACCAAGGATCTCTCCCTTATCCTCCCATTCCCATAAATCTAAACACCATTCTATACTCCCCTTTTACCTATTCCCTCACTTTCCCCTCTAAAGATCCCTCCCTTGTCCTTCCCCACTCATTATGTGCTACCATTTTATTTCTTTTGAATTTCAAAGACTTATACATACACACAGACATATACATATGTAGTTCCCTCTTAAGCCAGTTCCTAATGAAAGTAGGTTACCAGAACTACTTCCTCCTTCCTCCTCCTTCCCCCATCTAATTCCTCTGTATTGATTCTTCCTCTTGCAACTCATTTGTATAAAATAATTACTCTTCTTAACTGTTCCGAAATGATTTTACTTTTTAAATTCATATCATACTCAGGTTTTCCCCAATATTTCTTATTAGCTACGCAATTATTAATAAGAATCTTAGATATACATTTTACATATACAAAAAGTAAATGGTCGGGGCAGAGCCAAGATGGCGGCGTAGAAGCAGCAAAGCACCACAGCTCCCACACAAACACGCTAAAAAACTCATAAAATGGGATGCTAAACAGATTTTCAAGCTCCAAAACTCTCCACAAGACAGAAAGCACTACAGGCAGTGCAGCAGGCTGGGCTCTTCCCAGCAGTCTGGGACCCAAGGCTGAAACCCCAGCCGGCTAAGGCCCTGGGGCATCGGGCGGGGAGATGCTGCTATAGGAGAGCAGATCCGCTGCACAGGAGGCACAATTACCACATCAGGTCAGAAGACAAAAAGGCTAAGAGAAAGGTCAGTGGATTTTGCTAACTGGGGAGGAGAAGAGCAGGTCCAGCCAAACTGCTCCCAGGGCAGGGAGGCAGTGGGAGGCGGCTGTTGCAGCACTAACAGCTGAGAGCCACGGGGGCCCCCACTGGACTGCTTCAGAGCCCTCGGCCTGCAGATAGCAGGGGGGCTGACACGACCCATCGAGGCCAAGGGCTCTTGCATTGAGCGGCCTGGATCTGGATC
>CM053599.1:62297214-62340453 GCA_028646575.1 Pseudocheirus occidentalis
ATTATTGTACTCTATTGTTAGGCAAGTTCTAAGTAAGCCCTGAGCTAGCCATGGCTCCCAGAGGATGGAGGGACTGCAGTGGTGGTTTCTCCTGCCATCTTTGTGTAAGGAATGTGGTTAGTATGGATTTACCTAACCAGAATAGCTCTAGCCTCTACCTCTTGGAAAATCCTGCCTCTTCTATGAACTAACTGCATTACACTGAACCCTGTTGGCCAACAAAGCAAATTGGCAGCTATGCATGACTACTGTATACAATGTTTTTTACTCTTTGGCATAGCATTAAGAAAGTAATGAAACAACATATTATAAAATCTGTGCCATGTAGGCTATTTGTCCATGGCTTCTCCCAGACTTAGGTAGGTTTTAAGCAATTCATTGATATAGTCTATAGCTAGCAAAGACAGAGTTCGATTGTTTTAACCCTACCACTTAGCCCTTTATGAATTAAAACATTAATTTCAAATGTTGTTCAATTCATAGGCTCCTGGAGAAGGTTTAAGGTCAAGATCAGGACAGGGAAGCTCAGTAGTTTGTAGTGGTATTGCTTTTTGTTTTTGTTTTAAACAGTTTTATGGGAGGAAATGACCTCTCATCTGCTTTGTTTTCATAGGCTAGGCTAAAGAGGATTGATTATTCCTCCTAACTTTCTTCCTTGTTAGTTGAGCAATGAGATGTAGTAAAGAAACAAACAAAAAACTAACAAGCCAGATAAGGAGTAATAAGGTCTCTTTTCCACTGATCACCATCTTACCTTCTCATCTATGACCCTGAAACTTCCATGCAACCCCCACTCTTGACTGCCATATATGCCTTATTTCCACCCTTAGCTGTCATTTGAAACTTCTCACATTGTCTTTGCTTGATAGGCATTCCTGTTCTCTTGGCTTCATGAATGGGGGATTGACCCCAAGAGTCAGAGTCAAGTTCGTACATGAGGTCTAGATATGATCTCTACATAAAGAAGTTAGGGTATTTTGGGGGGGTGTTTTTGTTTTTGTTTTACAAATTGGGTTTACAAATTAGGTTATTCCAGGCAGGAAGTATAGAGGTCTCCCACAGGCCCAACACCACTCTTGGCATGCAGTCATATTGATAGAATGTATAAGAAACAGGACTCAAGACCAGTCTCTTCCTGACTTAACTCCATCTCTCTATCCTTTGTACTGATGATTCAATCAGAAAATACTTCCCACAAACATGAACCGAAGTGTATGAGGTGCTGGTGCTAAATGGTCCATAGACTCTCATGTTTAGAACTGAGTAATATTATAGATTTTACTCTGACTGCCTGCAGGGTACATATTTTAGAGTATAACTGTTTCTTCCTATGGTCTAAATAATTGCTTCAATTATCTAAGATTGTGTTGGCTATTTTACCAGCTGCTTCCCATTACTGCCTCATTTTAAGCTTGTGGTCAATTAAAATCCTCACATCTTTCTCACACGCACCCCTGCCAAGCTGGATTTCCCCATCCTGCTTTTTTATAATGGATTTCTGAAAACTACACGTACCCCTGTTAAATTCCATTTTGTTGTTTTCAGTGTAGTGTCATCCAGAATGCCGAGATTATCTCAAATCTTGATTGTCATCTCTCATAGTAGTTATCCTCAGTTTCAGGTCATCTAAATATTATGTAAGCATGCTTTCTGTTTTTTCATCCAAATACCTGATACAAATATTGAATAGAACAGGCTGAAGACACAGGTCTCCAGCATACTCTGTAGAATCCTTATCCAGTCATCCCAATGCCAGAGGTTGGCACAGAACCTTTAATCAATAACATTCCAGCTGTTTGGCAAAGAGTATGGTGTCAAGGAAAGAGAACTGGCTTGACAGTCAGGATGCCTGACTCATGGAAATTCAGAACTGCAAAGGATCACTTAGAGACCAGTTCCTTTCACTTAAAGATCAGGAAACTCAGGTCTGAAGAGATTGAGTGATTTGCCCACCTTACAAAACTGGTTAGTGGCACGGCCAGGCCTGAAAACCTACTACACCAGCTACATCTACAATTGTTAAGTCAACTGGCATCCATTATTAAAAGTACTGTTACTATACACAGGGTAGCTAGGTGGTATAATGACTAGTGCATTAGACCTGGAGTCAGGAAGACTTTAATTTTTCTGAGTTCAAATCCAGCCTCAGACATTTACTAACTGTGTGACCTTGGGTAAGTCACTTAACTCAGTTTGCCTCAGTCTCTTCATCCATAAAATGGACTGGAGAAGAAAATGGCAAATCATTCCAGTATCTTTGCCAAGAAAACCCCAATGAAGTCAGAAAGAGTCAGATATGATTGAAAATGACTGAACAACAATAAACAACAAATTGCTTTTTTGCCCCCTTAACCACAAAGATATCATGATAAACTTTGTCAAACACTTCAGTGAAATCAAGATAGAATTGTGACTATAACAATTTAAGTTACCTCAACTTTGGAAACATCAGCCCAATAGATACCATATATAATAGTGCTTGGATTCAGAAAGACCTGAATGAAAATTCTTCCTTAGATATTTAATAGCATTACTCTGAGCAATTCACATAACTTTTCCGAGCTTCAGTTTTCTCATCTGTAAAATGAGGAGCTTGGAATCCATGACTTCTAAGTTTTCCAGTTCTAAATCTATGATCTCATGAGCCTATGAGCATGGAATGAAAACATGGTGCTATAAAGAGACTACTCTTGCAGTCAAAAGACCTTGGGTAAATCCTGGTTTTGATTTTTCCTAATTGTATAACCATAGGCTAAGCACTAAATCACTCTGAACTTCTATTTCCGCATCCATAAAATGGGGTAAAGACTTCTATTTCTTACCTCACAGTGTTGTTGAAAGGTAAACACTTTGTAAACATTTCCCCCCCAATAAGCAATGATTTCATTGTTAACAGAGAAACTAATCTGCGTAAATACCTACATGATTCTGGATAATGATTATTTTTTTTAAGTTGAAGTTTAAACTGGGCTTCTTACACAGAGAAGCTTATAATCATGGCTCGGAATGCTCCTTTCCTATTCTGTATGGACTCATGCCATGAGACAGGATATTGAAGAGCCTCAGTGATGAAGGTCAAGGTCACAAGCAGCATAGCTATGAAGTAATTTAAAATAATGCTAATAATTAAGGGCACTTATACCATTTCTCCTGTATCTTTTGCTGAAAAGAGAGAAAAGAGGGCGTATTCATTCCCTAAGTTATATTCTACTTGATTATCAAAGTATTGAATCCTTATATGAAAGATTTGGAAGTCAATTCAAGGAAGAGTCATAAAGAGAGAAACTAGGGTCTCTGGAACTGAGAGGGAAAATCAGGGAAATCTACAATAAAAGGGGGGAGGAGAATGTTTACAAGTGTCTATGTATTTAAAGGGCAAAGTTACCTCTTTTCTGCATGTTTTTTGTTGGTTTATTCTTAGAGCCAAGAAAAAAAGGGAAAAAAAGATTTATTCTTTTTGATTTACAGCAGTGGCATCCATGATTTTCACAAAACATAAACTTTGTGATACGAATTGGCTCCATCAGTAATGGAGGCTAATAAGAGGCAGGCTGTTAATATGTTATTAGATCTACCCCGCAGAGTTTCTTATCCAGCTTTTAGCAGCAGAAGTCATTTGTGTTACATCCAGTAAACAATTTCTTCTGCCTTATTTAAAGCTCTTCTATTGCAATGCCAGGAAGTTGAAAGGTTGGGAGGAGGTGGTTCTGGGTTTTAGGGCCTGCATTTTGGTTCTTGGGTTACTGTAAATATAAAGTATTGGAGAAGTGATAAGGTTGGAGTTGGGGAATTTGGGATACTCAAAGCTCCAAACACTAGGTTCAGATGTCTTTACTGTACATATACACACATATGTGTATATGTCTGTATTTGTGCATGTAGTATATGTGTGTGCCTGTGCATGTATGTGTGTGTATGTGTGTGTGTGTGTTTATGTATGTATGTATATGTATATGTCATTTTCTGCGATACATTCAGTGACTCATTATTTAGTACTATGGTTAAAACAAACCCTACCATCCCCAGTACAAACATCTGAAATCTCAAACAAAAGGGTCTGAAGATGGGAAGATTCTCTCTTCTCCATCTCACTAGAGTTGCTTGTTTACTTGGTGAATGGATATGGGCAAGACATCCTACATTTCATGATATGACCCTTTTTTGTAGAAATGGGGCTCTTTTTTTGGTCATAGATAGGAAGATTCCTTGGTCAGCCATTCTACTTGCTCAGATTTCAAGCATGTGAAACCAAACATGTCAGTGATGTGCTGCCAGTTGGGGAAGGGCCTTTTCCTTTGAGGATGAAAACCAAATGGATTGACATGCCAATTAAAAGACTTTCCATGACTTTTATGTCTAGAAATCATTGGCTTTTCAGATAAAGACTATTGAGGATAGTAGAGTCAAATTCCATCCCAAATGAGAGGAAGATTAGAATACACTGAACAAATTAGAATTTTCAACTATGATTCTACCCTATTTGCTTTATTAGCATTTTTACAAACTGTGATGATCCTACACATTTACTACATAATTTCCTGCTCTTAGCATGTGATTAAAGTGGCATACAACCCAGGTATCCTTGTTGCCCTCTTCTCTGGTAAAACCCTGGTTTAATATGTCAAATAAAACAAAATAAAACAAAATTCCTTGCCTGACAAAGAATGCTATTTCCCTATGCTGCTTGTAACAAGGGTCCTTGCCTGGTAGGCAAGGCAGGTAATCCCAGGGCAGTAGAAAGGTGATTCTCAGTGTTCAAATTTTAGAAATTTCTTCAATGGCTTTTTGACTTCATGCTATCATCCCTAAAGAGAGGAAGTGTAATATCCTCAGGATGATTTGGGAAATAGATGTACTAGTTGAACTTATGAAAACCTTTTTAGAAAGATAGGCTCGTATCTCAATACTCCAGTTGCAAAACAAGTTCTTTACAGTAAAAAGCTGGTCAGTTTTTCAGCCCATTCACCCAGGGTAGATTCTTCAGATGCCTTGCAAAATTGCAACTGGTCCTACATACTCTATCTTTTTTATTTTCTGCAATCTGAACTTCAGACTTAGGGATCCTGGCCAGAATGTAAGAAAGACTTTCCTGATCTAGGTGGTAGACCTCAACTCTGTGATTCATCTTATGATTTCCATCTCTTAAATGCTTCCTTATCCCCTAAGTCGTGTTGGCAGAGCCATTCTCTACATGGATCCTCCAGGAACTGGGTCTGGTGGAGAACAGGATAGGAGGAACACATGGAAACTCAAGAGAATAGTCACAAGAAAGGTATGAAGAGCAAAGGGTAGAAATGCAGCAAAGCCAACACAACTTAGCAGAGAGACACAAGATTCAGCCACACAGAGGCAACTCTTCCAGTCAACTGAAGATCTACTCTTTTAATCCTAAAGTGCTGTTTAAATGCGCCTTATTCATACTATAGTAACTGCTTTGACTTGAAGGAGCATGAGTTTTACAAAGTGTAGAATGTTGTTCGATTTACCTCACAGTAACCAGTGGAATTATACACAGTCTCTCTGATGGGTCAGTCTAATGGGGGTTTTGTAACCAGGTAAACTAGTCCACCTGAGAACTGTACCTAGAAAAAGCAGAATAGAGTTTGATAAAGGATCAAACATCATCACTTAGCTATGGCAGTAGGAATCATTGTCAGTCAATGGACAGGAAGTCACCAGGGAGTTTTGGTGCTTTGTTAAAGAAATTCCACAGTTGACAGTTACTTCAGTTAATTGGATAATGGTATCTATTTGATCCAACCTTAGAACCTTTGTCTTAAAAATGAGAACAAGCTCTAGCAAATATAGTTTTAAGGGCCAACATGAAAATTTAGCATTGCTATCTAATAACTTCAACCTCTATAAAATGTGGGCCTTAATTGAGGTATTCAAATTCTATTCAGCCATAGAGGTTCCAGGTTTGTCTGAAATGGCTATGCTTTACTTAGTATCAAAATTCTAGTCCTCTTTGATTTATTCATCCCCTGGAAGGAGAACAGAGCTTTAGGAATATGTAAAACTTGACAATAAATTCCCACTTGATGCTGTTTATTCTACTATTTCTGGTTTGAGGATGATTCTGTTCCCTGGAGATGATGGAAGCAAAACAACGCTTTGTCATTAGAAGTTTTTTACCCTCTTCCACAATCAGCAGGCCTAACATCCTCTTTTTTTCTTCTTTTCAGCTATGTGAACATGGCTGAGTAACTTTTTGATTAATATTTTTTTTATAATTGTCAAGCAGACCAAACCAGCGTCTAACCTGTGGGTGACTGGAGCTGAATAGAGGACACTAGAGAAAGGAGAATCAGGAATCAAACAAAAGGTTAATTTCAAAGTGAGGGAAATGGCTTGCAAGCAAGGAGGGGATATAGATACATGCTGAGAACCCCAGGACCTGACACAGTATGGGGAGACCTCACCTCTTATACCAATGACTATGTAGTGAGCTGTATCCCTGACAATGAAAGGTAATAGCAACAATGAACAAATTTGATTCATAGCAGGGCTTTGTAGATGGAACATGGGTATTTGTCTGAGCTTGTTTGATGCTTGCTGAGTTTAGAGAACATCTAGTGCTGGTCAAGTCAATACAAAAATGATGTGATTTTGCCACAGGGTGAGATAATTCAGATGGTAGGTGCAAAGGACTGTTGTTATGCCAAGTTCAGGACATGCTTGGTTTCTGGGCCTTAGCTCTAGAAAACAGGGTGTCTCCTAATATTTTAATTAAATATTTTTAAGAGGAGAGGATCTGAAAGAATCCTTGCCCTTCTGGTCAATAAATGAGAGAGAGGTATAAGCCAAGATGCCACAAGAGGCTGGTTGAGACAGGATAAGATGTTAGTTCCTTGAGGAAGCCTATTGGGGAAGTATGTCCCAAGTATCATTGCTAGCCATTATTTCCTTGAAAGAATCAAAGAGAGGAGGGCCAAGCATGTAGAGGGAGAAAATGCTAACACATGCTTGAATCAGGTCTTTGGTGGTAGCACATATAATAAAAGGCAAAAAGGGAAGAGAAAAAAAAACCTAGCACAGTATACTCATCCCTCATTGGGTGTCTTGGGACAGCTGTATCATCTGGATGTCAACTGTTCCTGGATCCCTACTAGCTGAGCCTTGAGGTCTCTACAAGGTTCTGCTTTCTACCAGGAGAAAGGGCTTTCTACAGATGATCCAGGAGTATATACCCACAAGTTTGACAGATGTAAGAGTAATCAAAAGGACCGGGTAGAGGCCCTCAGAAGACATATGGATAGACAGTTGTAAGAAAACTCCTTGTATCAATTTTGGATCTGATTTTCTGGTCAGCATAACATATGTCCCTGATTAATGTTCTCCAAATAGCTCATAGAGATACACAGAGATGCTCCACTTTCCAGCCATGAAGGGTTAGGTTCAACAATTCAATAAAGTTTACTCGAAGTTCCCATAATTGAATAATAACATTAAGTCAGATACAGGTCAAACTGCTTAGAGAGTAGTTTAAAGAAGGGAGATTCATATGTCACCAAGGTAACCAAAAACCCCCACCAAAACAAAGCATAAATATCTCGGGACAAAAGACAATGGTTATCACCAATATTAACTAACATCAAGTCTCCTTATATCCTAATAACCCATTCTCTATGTCCATTTAGCCAGCACATTTTGAGTCCCAGATGTCTCATGTAGTTATCTGGTCCCTAGATATGTTTTCTTGGACAATAGGCTTTATTATCAGGGAAGCTCTAAAGAGGTTCTGCTTCTTTCATTGCAAATCTAGGAGTTTCTAGATAATTCTGACAATGTAATTTAGTAAATTTGGTTCTTCAGTCTTGAAACTTCATAAAATTTCAATGTATGTACCATTTGCTGTTTCTATTTTAACCTAAATCCTATATCTGATATAATAATCTTTTAAAAATTTGTGAGGGTCCAACTGCAAAATGAACTCTTCTGCCTTTAAGACTATCAGATACCTTAAAATGAGAAAATAATTTCACTTTCTTTACTATTATCACCACAATTTACGTGAAAAAATCTTTAAATTTTGAGACCATATTACTAAAACATGCCCAAAGCCTGAATTTCCATGAAAAATAAATTTTGGCAGTCAATCATGTATATCTGTATATAGTTCATAGAGAAAGCAGTCCACTCCAGTTGCTTTTCTCAAAATTTACTGTTGCATTCATAGAACTTTTTACTTTGCATCTTTGTCTTATTACTTTCCCACTTAGGAGGATACCATTCCTATATAATAATTTGACCACAAATTAAATTGAATTTGCCAAGTTGTTAAAATTGCAAGGTGTTTATCCTTGTATCATATTATAGTAATTCAAAGATGTTCCAATTTCACTCTATTATTTAATTGATTCAATATTGTACTCATAAAACTTCTTTTTTATACACATTTGCTATAAAAGGAAAAAAGAGGGACAGAGTTATTTATAATAAAGTCATATATAATAACAGATGGAAAAACTACGTTAGCTCTATTTTATTCTGGGCATGGGTCATATCTGACAGCCAAACACATAGTCACAGGGTATAAAAAGCAAAGATCGGGATTAACTAGGTGTGGAAATATCCTTTTCAGAAAGTAAATAGCATAATGGGCAACCAGAGTTAGGAAGATCTTACCTTGGGTCATGTCAAAGTCATTCCCAAAACTTTGCCCAGGCACAGATATCCATCTTTAGCAGTACCTAGACTACAGCAATACTATTTTCTATTATTAGCTTCATGACAATTTAGACAGCTATTGCTTCAACATACTAAAGCTGAGTCAACTATCAGGTATTTGCTGTAAGTCTGAAACTCCAGAATATGGGTAGTTTTAATTTATAAGTAAAGGTTACTGAAATTTTTCTATTTAAGATAAACATTCTTGGGACTGTAATTTACTATTGTTTTGAGATTTGATTACAGGATAGTTGTCTAAATTGCCATGAAGTCATTATTAGAAAATATCTGTATCATGTTTGTGATGCTTGTGGATTCTGTTATCTCTTTTTTTCTCTTTCTTCACTCTGGTATTGCTTCCAAACTAGCTACCTTTATTGCCCTGGGCAATGAAATTATTAATCTTGCTATTTACTCTTAACTTTTACAAAATATAATCCTTATTTTTCCTTAAAACAAATTTTACAAAGTAGTACCTCAAAACTTACTAAGACATTTCAGAAGGCAGTGAGTTCCTGGAATTATCTCCAAAGTCTCAGGAGTTTTCCCCTGCATCTTAAAATGAAAAAGCTCCAAACTCTCTAATGATTAATCTCCAAACTTCCAAAATCTACTGAGATTTTTTTTTAGCAGTTGTATAGCTTTGATTATCCAACTTTATTTCTTATTATCTAATATCCTGGGCAAAGCCTAAACCGAGAGTTAGTCTTGCTTATTGGGACAGTTGCTTCAAGTATGAAAGTTCATTAATCTTTTCCATTGTTCTATACTCTTTGGCTACAACCCTTAAATTTTTTTCAGGCTAGTTGCATTTTAAATCTTTGAAGTTAATAGCATCTACAAACATCACAAACACGACACAAACATTTTACATTTTACAAAGACAAGCACAGACAAAATGACAAGACAGATACAAATAGACACCAACAAATTTAACAAAATGTGCAATTATAATCCATACAGAGATGCACATTTACAGAAGTGTGGTTTAAAAACAACAGAGGCATGCATAGGGATCAATTAATAGGGAAGTGCAATTTAAGAAAGGATGTCCTTACCAGAGTGATCAAAGACAAATAAGGTCACTGGATATCTCCAGAGAGAGTGGTGAGCTTGACCAAGGCAGGAGCTTGAAGATTGGAGCAAGGTCAAGGGCAGAAGATTCACCAGATGAAGGGTAATTGGACTCCAAAGAAATAAATTTCTAGTGCTGCCTAGTCCATTCCTACTGATGTTGGAGGGTACAATGATCCAGTTCCCTGTCTATTCCCACTTCTGACACAAATTAATGTTAACTGAACTGAACTGACCTCTAACCTGTAGATGAACAGAGTCAAACAAAACAGACTAGAGGCAGTAGAAGCAGAAATCAAACAGAAGTTTAATTTCGAAGTGAGGGAAATGGCTTGCAAGCAAGGGGGGGATCTTGAGGTCCTGCTCCTATTTAGGGGAACACAGGCAGTATGAGGACATTGCAATACTTATACCAATGGCTATTCAGTGAGCTATAGCACTGACAACGAGTGGTAACAGCAACAAGGAGACACGTTTGATTCATAGCAGAGCTTCATGACTAGAATACGGGTACTTGTACTAGTTTGTCCAGTGTTTGTGTGAGCTCAGAGATCACACAGTGCTAGTCAAAGCAAGACAATAATTATGTGATACTGCCAGAGGGTGAGATCATTCAGATGGTGAGTGCAATGAATTATTGTTATACCAAGCTTAGGGAAAACAGGCATCTCCTAATATCTTGACATAATAATTCTTATAAATTTGTGTGTGTATATATATATATATGTATAACATGCATGAAAAATAATTAAGCATTTACTCTTTGTCAAGCACTTTAAGTGCTGAAGATACATATTGAAAAAGAAGATAGTCCTTGCTCTCAACAAGCTTACACTAATTGGGGAAGACAACGGGGTCAGGATACTTCATCTATAAGGCAGATGGAAAAGTCTGGAGGTCAAAAAGATATATCTACAGGGCTGATGGCAGGGTCCTAGCATCTTTGAGGTGAATTGGGGCATTGGTTCCATGGAAGTCACCTACAATCATTGGGGTGGGGGAAGTTGAGTCAAGGGGTCTAAAAGGAGTTGGAATTCTGGGTTTCCTTTGGTAGAGTTGGCCATGGGGATTTGGTATCTGATTGAAAAGGGTGAGGTAGAGAAAAGAGGTGGGAGAGGAGAAAGAGACATTGCCAAGAAGTTTGGGTATTTTTCTCTGAGAGGGAAAGCCTATGGTGGAGGTAGTTATGTAGCTGTGTAGTTGATATTTTCTTATAAATTTTTCAGAGACCTTAATAGAAATCTGAGATTTTTTCCCCTCGTGCCTTTAGTTTTCCCTTCCCCACAAAATACCTTTTAAATCAATCCCTCCATTAATTCACAGTTGAGTTCTGTTCACCATAGATATTCTATACATTTACTTGGTGTAATCCAGCTATTTTTTTTCTATCTTTATTCTCTATAGTGCAAATCTTACTTGTACAAACACACCAAGGACTCTGAAGATGAGAGTCCAAGGATAGTAAACCTAAGAATGACTATTTGCTTCCTATTTACTATAAGTTCCTATAGGAAATGGATATTATTCCAATGCAGACTTTTCCAATAGAAACATAGATCTTTATGTGCTAACAGATGCTTCTTCCTTCTTAGACTTGTATACAAATACATTAATAAAACCTCTGACAGGACTGTACATCCTACCATAAGCCAGAACAAAATCAAACACAGCAACAAAGGTTTAACATATGCTAAATATTCACAGCAATGTCCTTTGTGAAAGCAATGAATGAAAACAAAGTAGGTGACCATCTGTTGAGAATATATGGGGAACTAAGCTATACAAATATGGTATAATAATTAAATGTTCAATAAGAAATATTGAACATTATCAATTCAGACAAACACAAACATTTATATATGAATTAATACAGAATGTAATAAACAGGACCAAAATAAAAATATATATACATTGACTACAACAATATAAATGAAAACAAACTTTTCAAAAATTTCCACTTATTTATTTATTTTTGCATGGTATAGTGAACTCTATTCAGCAATAAACTAAAGCATAACATTCGCCACAATATACCATATTAAGTTATTACAAAAGTGGCCACGTAGTTTTAAACAAAACATATAATTTAGTAAGTCACAATCTCCTCAATCAATACACAGTATCCAAGTATTCTTCTTTCATCTTGACTCAAGAATGGTTTCCAAACCCCTTGGTTCTTCTTTCACAGGCTGACTGCCAGCTCTTGCCTGGACTTACCCAACTCTTGCCTGAGTTCACATGTAGGCAGCTTTTTACTCTGGTTCTATATCTCAGCTTACTGGGACTGCTCCACTAGAACCCATTGCAATTTCTGTTTCTAGGAAGACAAAGCTTAACAAAGCAATCAAAGGAAAGAGCTTCAGGGCTGGATTGAGTTTCCATGATGAAAATGACAAGGCAGTGTGTTGTTCTTGGGTATGGCGTTCCCATGGCAAGGAAAAAAATGTCTTCAGAATCAGGAGAGGAGTCTTAGATCTTTATTCCAGGAAACTCCAGGGCAGGCAGCTTGTTGACAATATGGCAGCTGTGGTGGTGGCTGTTTCAACCACCCAGGTGGCAGGAGGTGCTGGCAGCACTGGTGGTGCTGGGAGGAAGGAGCCTTTCTTGGGTTAGTTGGGTAGGCTGCTGAGGGAGTTGCCATTGCTTGCTCTGGCAGGGGAACTGGTCACTGAATGAGATTAACTGGGGTTGCCCTGAACAAGTCCCTCCCGGTCCTCCACCCTGGCCCGGCCCTGCCATGGCCTTTTTCTGGCAGAAAGCAGAAGGCCTGAAAAGAAACTTAAAAGGAATTTGAACTCTAATGGAAAAACCAATCTTTATTTCCATTAGTATAAGAAAAAAAAACATCATGAGAAATTCTCCCCATACAAGGCAAAGAAGTCAGGGTCTACTGTGACAAAATATCATGTGTGTTGCCAGGAAATAGACTATGTATTACTTGTTTTCCCTTTAATGTTTTTTCTTTGTCAACAGGGTGGGTTCCATCAGGAGGCAGGAAGGTGGGAAATAACAACAGTTATTCATAACAATGTAAAACCAAAAGGAGTCAATAAAATTATTATTTTTAAAGGAAGTTCATGCCAAATAACTGTTCTCTTCTTTCTATTATTGCTTAGTAGATTGATTAATGGAGTGATATGTTTACCTAGATTTTAACAAAGGATTTGGCAGAGTCTTTCATATTCTTTTTCTGATATAAGTGAAGAGATATGGGGTAGACCAGAAATGTCCAACACATCACCCATAACAATCCCAAGAGGGGCCAGAATCAGATTAAAATGTAATTGGGAAATTTTTGACAAAATAAATAAAAATATGATAAATCATAGATAATGTTAACTTGTGATTTTCTAAGTCAACATGTGACCTGTAGGGATCCTTATATTTATTTTAATAGGCCACATTTCTATTTGAGTATTGAGTCTATGAATATTCAGTAACTAGACTGGTAGGTAGAGTTAGAACTAGAACATATTGACTCAAAGAATAGACATTAATAGCTCTTTCTTTGTTTCTGTGTTTGTCTGCTTTTTTTGTTTGTTTATTTCTAACTGCCCTTCTTTAATAGCTTTTAAAAAATGAATTTGGAAGGCAGAGTTCAAGAGATCTCTCTTAGACCCTGTGCTATTTGACTCTTCCCCCCACCCCCATGACCTGGTTAAAGTTGTAGATTGTATTTGTATCAAATTTGCTTATGACATTGGGATAGCTGTCATAGTGGATGACAGAGAGAGAATTCAAAATGATCTTGACAGGATAGAATATTCAGCCAAATCATATGAAATGAAATTTAATCAAGATAAACATGACATTTTATACTTGATTTCAGAAAATCAACTTTATACCTACAAGATGGTGAGATATGGCGCATGTAATCTGATAAAAGTATTTGAGAGTTTCAGTGGATTAGAAACTAATTTTGACTCAATTGTATGAACTGGCATTTAAGATAACTGATGCATCATTTCACTATGCTTATTAGAATATAGCTTCCTGGACTAGAGATGTGATATTCCCTCTATATTTTGCTCTTGATCACATCATATATGAAATATTATATTCAGTTCTGGGTGTCATGTTTTAAGAAGACACAGCTGAAGAATTGGAAATTGAGGGGATGCCCATCAATTGCACAATGGCTGAACAAGTTGTGGCATAGGATTGTGGTAATATGATGGTGTGCTATAAGAAATGCCAGCCAATTTCATCAATGAAATACATAGAGTACTCAACAAAAAGTCCCAGGTGAATGTTAATTATTTACTGAGTCAAAAGCATGTTTTAGAGTCTAGAGATTGAAGAGTTCAAAAGCACTTAGAAATTCTGAGTATGATCAGAGCAATGTTACTTTTGTTCTTTGATTTTTCACAAAGACCCTTTATGAGTTATTGGCCACTTATGCTAAAGAGTGACCCGCTAAACAAAGGGAAAATTTTTTCAGTATCCAGTCAAGGCCATGAGAGCAAGACCCTATCTCTATGAGAATAGGCCCAAAAATTTAACAAAGTCAGTGCTTTGGTAGGTCATAAACTCTCCCTGTTTTTTTCCCCCCCCCATTTTGTCCACCTATTCAATTACAGTGTTCAAAGTTCCAAAGCATAGATAAAGGAATGGAGGTAATTAATTGTTGTTATCATATATTAATTAATTGTATCTCTACCAATTACTGAGAAAAAGAAGAAAACTGGTAAAATATCACTGTCACACTTCACAGATAAGATCTTTCTTCTATGGAAAAAGGGGGTGGAAAACCGGAAAGCCATTTTTCTTAGCTCCACTCTTGACTGAGTTGATCTGAAATTGATTTGAAAATTTGCAGCATCCTCATCTCCAACCCCACTCTAGGGCCTCAGTCAGCTGTAAAGAAGACCCTTAAGTAATTCTCATTGGGACAGAGAAGCATGGTATGTCTGTGTTGGGGATGGGTTGAGAGGGGAGGAGAGCCTTTTATTCCTTTACCTCTTACATATGCTGCTTTAGCACAAAAATGCACTTGTTTGAAAATGAGTTTTCCACTAAATATAGGGGAGAAATGACTAGGAGAACTTCATTAATTCTTTCCGTTTCCAGAAAAATCTTAGCAGTCTAGAAATTCAATGGGGACCTACCTACCTAGCTATTAACCTACTTGTGTCTGAACCTTTTGAAATCTGTTGTTCTCAAACATAGGTTACATGATTTTCAACTCCCTATTAATTATAACATGGAGGCATTTATACTATCCAAGTTTCTAACCTTTTCTATCCTAACAACTATTTCCTCTTTACTGGTCAGAACCAGGTACAGAATAATAGTTCCCTCTGTTGTGTATTAGATTTTAAGCTCTTGGAGGGAGAGGGCTGTCCATTATGTGTTTTTGTGTCCCAAGCACTTAGGATATACTAGGTGCTTAATGAATGTTGATTGAATTGAATCAAATTGTGCTGGACCTACAATACTGAACTTAGAGTTAAAAAGACCAGAGCTTGAATCCTGCCTCACACTTGCCTTATGTGTAAGGATGGGCTTCAGTTTTATCATCTATCAAATGATAATAACAACGCATGTAAATATTTTATGTTTATATTTAATAGTTGTCCTTTATATGGCACTTAGGTTTGCAAAATGTTTTACAAATATTTTCATTTTATCCTCACAACAAACTTGAGGGGTAGGTTCTATTATTGTCTCCATTTACTGCTGAAACTGAGCCAGACAAATTTCCCCAGGATTACCAAACAAGTAAATGTCTGAATTTGGCTTTCAGCTCAGTTCTTCCATGTCCTATGTGCTGTTCTCTGTCTGCTCTGCTAGCAGCAGCAGCAGCACTAGCAGCAGCAGCAGCAGTAGCAGTAACAGCAGCAGAAGCAGTAGTAGTAGCATCAAAGTAACAGCAGGAGCAGCAGCAACAGCAGTAGTAGCAATAACAAAGCAGCAGTAGCAGTTACAGTAGTAGCTGCAGCAATACCAGAAGTGGTAATAATAATAATATTATGAATTTTTGTTCTTTTTCCTTTTCTTTAGTCTTAAAAATCTAGTATGTTGAAACACTCAGCAAAATTTAAAATACTCTACAAATGTCACAAAATATTTAATTCCTCCCAAGATACAATGTCCATACCAGATACATATTTCTTTTTTAAAATATTTTTAAAAGTTAATTTATTTATTTTCTTGTTTACATCATTCATTTCCATGAAATTTCGAGTTACAAATGTTCTCCTCATCTTTCCCCCACCCACCACCCCAACCAGATACATATTTTAATGTATTTACAAGGAAGGAGGGATGTCTGATTAATGGACAAATACATTAATTTTTGACCGCTTCATAGATGTCAATATATTAAACTCAGCATTCCTTCATTCTTCTAGAAATGCCTTAATTGATAAACTCTGACTCTAGATGACATATAAGAACTGTGAAACTGTTTCCTTAGGTTTATTTTTAGCTGTCATGGCCCTTTGCTTGTGCTCTAAGTATTTTTCAAAACTAAAGAATGTAAACCTCAAGAACTGTTTTATAGGAAGTTTTTCAACTTCCAAAATATGGAGTGTTTAAATCAAAACAGAGACTTTTTGTCATTAACTGAAAAAATCAAAACCCAGTCTTTCTGTTCTATAACTGGGTAGTTTGAATTTTATTGAACTTCCTCTTTCATGTTCTTCTGTTTTAGAAACAGTCTTTCATCTATTTTGGGGATAAATTAGCAAATAATTAGTTTCAAATGTAGAACATTGATTGTACATGTTTAAATTTCATAGAAGTGTTCATATTTATTGTATTAGGATTATCATATACAGTGGAAAGAAAAAAAAACACCTCCCCCAAAGTCATATGTTGATTGAGACTAAAGCCACTCTGTCTGGGGCTGGAGCACTTAAAAAATGCACTATTTCAGAAGGGCAAACATTTGCTAAAAAGATAGTATGACCTAGAAATATAGATAGGAAAGGAGCTGCTGACATTGCAGAGCCTGCAGGGGTTAGAGCTATGAAGAAATTGAAAGCATTTGGATACATTGCATTGTGAGGAAAAAAAAAAGAACCTTTTGATTGAGGGACAGCTCGGGGTAACTGACTAGGGAGGACTGTATGCCACAGATTCTGTGGGTAGAATTCAGGAAAACTGGCAAATTCAAGTCTCAGAGGTTTTTAAGAAAGTGATTTTCATCAGAATTCCCAGTTCTTACAACAGTGTCTACTACATAGTAAGAACTCAATAAAAATTGTTGATTTTTTGGCATAGAGTTGGGTTGAAGGCAAATGGGGCCTTAATTCTTTGGTGAATGGGAAAACAATGATAGGGGAGCCTTGCTTGTCAGTGATAAACATAAAAAGAAGAAGTAGAAATGTCTATCTAAGCCTGATCTTTCTATGACCCTGTGCCAAGTTGAAAGCATAATATGAAACTATGTGTCACAAACAGGCACAATCTGTATGTTGCTGACATAACTGGGATTATCTGGCATGATATAGTAAGATAGTTTCAGCACTTTTATTTTTATTTATTCATTAATAATTTTGACATTCATTTAATATGTTTTTCAGTTCTAAATTCTCTTCCTCCCTCCAGATCTTCCTTCCTTTTTGTGAAGTCAAGACATGTGATATTAATTACAGATGTAAAGTCGTACAAAACATTTTCATATTAGCCCTACTGAAAAAAATTTCAAAAACAAGGAACAAAGAAAGTGAAAATAGTACTTCAATCTGAACTTGCAGTTCACCAGTTCTCTCTCTGGAGGTAGATAGAATTTTTCATTTTAGGTCCTTTGAAACTGTATTATCAGAGTAGCTAAATCTTTCACCTTTGATCATCATTACCCTTTCTATATACAGTGGCCCCCTGGTTCTGCTCACTTAACTTTGTATCAGTTCATGAAAGTCTTCCATGTTTTTCTAAAACCATTCTACTCCTTACTTTTATAGCACAATAGTATTTCATCTCAATCATATACCACAGCTTCTTTAGTTATTTCCCAACTGATGGGCATCCCTTTTATTTTTGTTCTTTGCTGCCAACAAAATAAAGTTACTATAAATATTTTGTACATCTTTTGTACTTCTTTAGCTAGTATTTTGTGTTTTTTTTTCTTTGATCTTTTTTGGAATACAGACCTAGTAGTAGTATTACTGGATCAACAGGTATGCACAATTTATTAGCCTTCTGGCTATATGCCCTTTGGTATAATCGCACATTTTTCTCCTGAATGTTTAGACCAGTTGATAGTTTAATCAACAATGCATTAGTGCATTATCCAGCATTTATCATGTCCTTTTTAACCATCTTAGCCAAAGTGATAGGTGTGAGGGAATAGCTCAGAGTGGTTTTAATTTGAATTTTTCAAATCAATAGTGATTTAAAGCATTTTCCCATATAACTATCAAAAGTTTTGATTTTTTTTCTGAAAATTACCTATTCATATTCTTTGATCATTTATCAATCAGAGAATGATTGCATTTTTCCTAGATTCAGCACAAATTCCTATACATTTGAGAAATAAGAAAAAATTTCCTGCTTTCATTTTGCAGCATTAGTTTTGTTTGTAAAAAATAACTTTTTTCATTTCATGTAATCAAAATTATCCCGTTTACTTCCCATGATTCTATTTCTTGTTTGGTCATAAACTCTTTCCTTATCCATAGATCTGACAGGTAAAAATTTCCATCTCTCCTAATTTGTTTATGATATCATCCTTTATATCTAAATCATACATCCAATTTCATCTTATCTTGGTATTCAGTGTGAGAGGTTGATCTATGCCTAATTTCTGCCAAACTACTCTTCAGTTTTCCTAGTGATTTTTGTCAAATGTGAAATTCTTGCCCTCAAAGCTTGGAACTTTAGCTTTGTCCTAGATTACTGGGGTCATTTCCTATTGTGTGCTATGTACCTAACTGATTCCATTTATCCATAGTTGTATTTCTCATCCAGTACAGATAATTTTGAGAATTATCACTTTGTAATATATTTTGAAATCTGATGCTACTAGGCCATCTTCCTTTGAATTTTCCCACATTGATTCCCTTGACTTCCTTGGTTTTTTTAATTCTTTCAGATGATCTTTATTATTTTTTATAGTTTTATAACAATTGTTTGCTAGTTGGATTGGTATGGCACTGAATAAATTCATTAAGGAGAACTGTTATTTTATTATTTTGGCTCAGTCTACCCGTAAGTGATTAAGTTTTCTCCAATTATTTAGATATGTCTGTCTTTCTATGAAAAATGTTTTGTAATTGTGTTCAGATTGTTTCTAAATTTACTTTGGTTCCAAGTGTTTTATAATTAATTTGAATACTATTATTATTAATATGAACAATCTAAAATTATTTTAAATAAAATTTCTCTTCCAATCTCTTCTTGCTGAGTTTTGTTGGTAATACATAGAAATGTTCACAATTTATGTGTTATTATATATCATGCAACTTTGCTAAAGTTATTATTTCAACTAGTTTTTTTTAGCTGATTCTCTAGGGTGCTCTAAGTATACCATCATATCATCTTCAGTGATAGTTTTATTTCCTCATTTCCTACTTTTATTCCTTCAATTTCTTTTTTCTTGTTTTATTGCTATAGCTAGTAGTGATAACAGACATCCTTGCTTCCCATATCTTATCTTCTTATTGGGAATGCTTCTAACTTATCCCCATTACAGATTAGGTTTGCTCTTGGTTTGAGATAGCTACTACTTATCATTTTGAGAAAGGCTCCATTTATTACTATGCTTTCTAGTATTTTTAATAAGAATTGGTGTTGTCATTTAAAAAAAGCTTTTTCTGCATTTATTGATATAATCAACTGCTTTTTGTTGTTACTGTTATTGATATGGTCAATTATACTCCTGGTTTTCCTAATATTGAATGAGCCTTGTATTCCTGGTATAAATCCCACCTTGTCATAGTATATGTTTTTGCAATATATTGCTATAATCACTTTGATAGTGTATTTTAAAATTTTACTATCAATATTCATTAGGAAAATTTCACCATAGTTTTCTTTTTTTGTTTTTGCTCTCCTTGATTTAGGTATCAAAACCATAATCTTGTCATAAAAGAATTTAGTAGGACTTCTTTATTATTTTCTCAAATATTATATATAGTATTAGGATGAATTGTTCCTTAAATGTTTAGTATAATTTCATTTGAAAACCTATCTGGTTCTGGGATTTTTTTCCTTAGGGAGCTCATTTATGATTCATTCAATTTCTTTTTCTAGGCTTTTTAAGTATTCTATTTCCTCTTCTGTTAATCTGGGCAATTTATATTTTTGTAAATACTCATCCATTACCCTTAAACTGTCACTTTTGCTGACATATAATTGGGCAAAATGAATTTTAATAATTGCTTTAATTTCATCTTCAGTGGTAATGAATTTGCCCTTTTCATTTATGATATGTAATTTGATCCTACTCTTTAATTAAAACAACCGATGGATTATCTATTTGATTTTTTTTCATAAAAGTAACTCCTAATTTTATTTATTAATTTAATTTGTTATAGTTTTAATTTTGTTACTCTTCTTTGAGTCTCAGGATTTCCATTTTGGTGCTTAATTGAGAAATTTTAATTTGTTTTTTCTATAATTTTTTTAAAGTTCCATTCTCTTTTAATTGATTTACTCTTTCTCTTTTTTTTTATTAATGTAGGTATTTAGAGAGAAATTTCCCTCTAAGTACTACTTTGACTAAGTAGTACTTTGACTGTATCCCAAATATTGGTACATTGTCTTGTTCCTTTCATTCTCTTTAATGAATGTAATTATTTATTGTTTTTATGATTTTTTTACACACTCATTCCTTAGGTTTAGATTATATAGTTTACAACAAATTTTTAATCTATATTTCCACATCCATATAATTTGTTTCATTATTGCCTTGCACAGAAGTTATGCTTATGAAATATTTGTTAAATGGAATATAATTCATTTATTCTTGTGAATTTCCTGAAGATTGATTGTATGAAAGTGGGATGTAGCACAGAACAGTATAAAGAGCTTTGCTTGTAGGAAAAAAAATGCTGTGCTGTAATCTTGGCTGTAATTTGCTACCAGTGGGAGCTCAGGCACATCATTTAGCATCTTTGGAGCTCAGATGCCTCATTTGTAAATTAAAGAAGACTAAACTAGCCATAGGTGTCAAACTCTGGACTGTTGGACTTTTACACATGTGGCCTGTAGAACTCCAGAATATAGCTGGAAATCAGAAAGACCTGAAATCAAATCTGTTCTCTGACACATACTTGCTATGTGACCCTGGGCAAGTCACTTGATCTTGGTGCAGATGGTACTGAACTACATTGGCAGAGGGCGTCTCTTCACCTGGGTACTTTCTAAATAATGAAATCCTAAATCCAGTTCCCATCCCTATAAAATTTATTTACTTTGGTCTGTGACCCAAGTCATATTAATTACTCCTTTAAATCCTATAATACACAAATATTTCTAAAGAATATAGATCTCCTAATGTAGATTTACAAATGGTTGGCATTCCCTCTACCTGACAACATTGATGTTCCTGACATTTATTAAAAACAAAACAACACCAAGGAAATGGTTTTTCAACTTGATTTTAGCATGCATTTAAAATAAAAAGGAAGCTGAAAGTTAAAATAAAAAAGAAGTTGTAAGTGTTCAACTTGCAAAATTTATTCCACTTAGGGTTTTTGCTTATTCAGAAGGGAAGTAATTTTTTATTTCAAAGGATTTTTCTAATTTTGGAAACAATCCTTCAGGAATCTTTCCCAAGTGTAATTACAATATAAGCAGCAAAAAGGGGGAAAAGAGGAAACAAAATTCAGGACTCTTTCTTTCTCTCTTCTCCTTTTCATTAAGTTTAAAGTTTTTCGAAGCAGTTTATTGTGGGGAGCTCCCATATTTCAGGAACAGCAAATTCAGCATTTTCTTTCATAAAGGTCATGAATGATCTAATTTGCTGAAAGTTGAAAAAGAATGTGTGAATTACAAGAAGCCTGTAAAAATCTCTCATTCAGCTTCCCTTGACTTTTATTTGTTTCAGGAGACATGTTATGCCTATAAAAATGACAAACATTTGCCTTTTCTCTCTGAAGAGAAAGAAAAATGCAGAGCAGAAATGTGAAAATCCATGAATTTCAGTGTTTTTATAAGTCTTCTCTGACAAGAAAGAAACCAGGATCTGTGGGAGCTGAATTCTCAGACAGCCTACGTGCATTGCTATGTTCCACAGGGAAGGGGAAAAAACACACATACATACAACTCTATGGCTATGGATACAAATGTGTTGGCTTGTAATTTATCAGTAACCCTGAACTGGACCCAGGTTCTCATACCCACTCCAGCTCCACGGTGAGCATGTTTTACTTTTTCAGGGCATTAGAAGACTCCAACAGAGGAAAACATTTTTTTTTTGCCTAATTGAGTTTTTCTGGCACTTTCTATATCATGCTTTTTAAATGTGTTTTAATTGATTTCTTCAAATGTTAGGCTTTGACTTCAACCGATCTAGCCAATCTGAATATTGTTCTTAGTATTGTTTCATGAATAAAAGGAAATTGAACTAAGATAACGAAGTAAACTTAGCCATGTCTCATATGACTGCCTTGGCCTGAGGCATTCTCAGTACTACATGTTAGTGTTCTTTTTCATTCAAATGACTCTAGAGACTTCGTGTCCTGTCAAGTCACTAAAACGTTCTACAAACTGTTTTTAAGCATATAAAGGGTGCATTACTACTTGAATTCAGCAAAGATGTTTGTTTTCATATGTTTGTTTTTATTGCCATCTTAGTCAATCAATAAGCATTTATTAATCACCTATATTTACCAGAAGGTCACAGCTGAGTGGTACCACAGATAGACTGCTGGGTCTGGAGCCAGTAAGACTTATCTTCTTGAGTTTAAACCTAGACTGAGACATTTCCTAGTTGTGTGATTCTGGGCAAGTCACTTAACCCTATTTGCCTCATTTTCCTCATCTGTAAAATGAGCTGGAGAAGAAAATGGCAGACAGTCCTCTATCTTTGCCAAGAAAACCCCAAATGTAGTCTTGAACAATTGAACCCAACTGAAAAATGATTGAAAAGTGCCAGCCATTGTTCTTAGCACTAGGGTTACAAAGGGAACATTAAAACATAACCTGGCATATAGAGACCTGATCTTGTGGTCAGGAAGAGGTTGGTTCAAGTCCTGCTTCTGATACTCACTAGCTGTGTGACCCTAGGCAAGTTACTAAGATCCCAGGTAGCTCTTAAAGATTATAAGTTGTAAAACAATTGCCTGTCTAAATTGGTAGAGGGAGTTTTCTGAATTAGGTAGTTCTCCACATCTATGAAATTGAAGTCCCAGAACATCCCTGTCCCCTATAAAAATATCTTAAGACTAATGCCTTGAACATAGTAGACATTTAAAAATATTGAACTGAGTTGTTAGAATTTTGGAAAAATGTAACCCCAATCACTGCTTTAACACAGGTTTAAGGATACAAACCACCGGATAAGCAGAATGCATATCTATGCATTCTGCTTCAAAGCTATTTTTTTAGTTAGTATCTGAAGTCAAACTGTATGAATTGGGGTCATTTACAGTATGTCCATCTTTTGTGAGCAAGGTATGAAACAGGGTACAAACATTTATAAACATAAAGATATTTGTAGAGCTCATCAGGGAAGTCCAGAGCAGAGTGGAAATTAATCCAATGATTTTTAAAAACCTACTAGGGAATGGCTAAACATATTCTGGTATATAATTGCGGTGGAGTGATACTGTGCTATAGGAAATCATGAGTTCAATAATTTTAGAAAAATATGGAAGACTTGCACGAATAATGAAGAATGAAATGAGCAGAACAAAGAGAACACTGTATACAATAGCAACAATATTGTTTTTAAAATGTGAGCAAATAAATTATTTTGACTATTAAAAATACCAAAATTAACTATAAAGGACATATGAATAAAGATGCTATCTGCATTCAGAGAAAGAACTGATAAAATTGTTTATATAATAATGTCACACACACTCACATACACACACACACACACACACTCCCATTTGTGTCTAATGCCAGCCATCTCTAGGGTGGAGAAGGTAGGGGAGGGAAGAAAAAAAAAGAAATTTACATGATAATTTTGTTGCATATTTGAAATGAATAGCAAGTTGTGTGTAGCAGATTTTCAGTTTCATGTCCAAACTTTTTTTAAAATTGGAAACACCTATTTATGGAAATGCTTGTTTTATTCCATGGATTAAAAAGAAAATTAAAGAAAGAAAAAATCCTGAATAATTCTGACCTTCCTCTCAGCTTCCCCTTTAAGAAATCTATAGCTCTCCCCTAACCCCTTATGGATGGTTATACTTTCTGGAAAGTCTGTGACAGGTTAGTTGGGGATTCAGTACCTGAGGCATCTCCAGGATGGTTTTCCTCGCTTCACCATTTTACTGAGACGCCCAGTCCTGCCCTCTGACTGTTTCTTACAGTTCCTGTTTTGTTACCAGGATTTTGTTACCAGGATCTTAATGACTCTTGCTTATAAAATTCTGAGCAAGATCACCTTCCTTAGCATTCCTTTCCTGGCCTTTGTCTCTTTTAGTTCATTCATTTGGTATAAATGAACACTGCTTGGCCCTAGTAGGTTCTCAACAAATGCTGATTGATTAAACAAAATAGTGCCTGACAAAGAGATGCAATCCATTTGAAGAGATAAGAAATAAACTTTGGGAGGGAAAAATCATATGATAAATGGATTTGAGAAAAGAGCATTGTTTTATCAACAACTTACGCATGGCCCTAAAGTGTACAGAATGACCTAATTTTGAATTCTAGAGGTATCTTATTCTTTCAGTCAATCATATTTCATGTATATAGTCACATGTCTTCATCCAATGACCAAACACTTTTACTTCTCCCAAAGCGATTACTTTTTTGTATCTAGTTTACACCTTTGATTAGAAGAAGAAATGTATGTATTGAGATAAAGTTTGAAAGCACCTATCCTTCCCCATGCAAACTGGCTTATAACCCATCTTTTTCTACCATTTCTTCAAAATCCAGTGGTATGCTGGTAGTGATGAGGTGCAGCTCTGGGAGCCCCCTTGAGCTCTCCTGGAATCTTTCCACTTAAGGCATTTTCCAGAGGCCAAGGCCCTTAAGTTGTGGCTCTGCCCAAGTCTTTAGCCCTCCTTTGTCCAGCAATTTTCCACCCTTGATCCTCCTGTTCCACCTTTGAACTGGCCTAGCCCACCATTGCCTGTCAGGTCCAGGTAGCCTCCAGAAACTTCCCTAATCTTATTATAATGTACTTGCTTTTGAAATGTAGTTCTTAGATCAGACTGGCAAGGGGGAAGGCTAGCTGGCTCCTGAGGAGGGGAAGGGGTCAGAAGAGGAGATACCTCTAAGACTGCAGTGGGGGTAGAGCCTGAGGCCTGAGTGGGTATTGTCTCAGGGGGAGGGGCCACAGAAGGAGGCACTTCAGCAAGACCAGTTGCCGGGACCTGACCAGTAGTCTCTGAGGGGTGATGGGCTCAGGCCGAAACCATGGTAAGGGGGTCATTTAATTGGTCACCATTGCCCCTTTGTTGAGGGGCTCTAGCTTCAAGCATTTCACCATCTTTCCTGAGCTGAGAAAGTTCAATGAAGGCCATTAAGTAGGCAACTTCAATCCATCTTCCTTCTCTGCAACAGTATAATTCTAACTACAAGAGAGTATTATCTTTTAAAGTCCCCAAAATAAGCCATGATTCATGATCCTCTAGGTGACACTGAGGCTAGACAGTGTTGCAAAAACAATACCAATTTTTTCTTTTTAAGCCCTCCAGAGAAACCAAATTTTTCCCAATGTTGTAAAAGACAACCCCAAAGCGAACTTTTTTGGGAGCTACAGGCATAGGACCTGGAAGTCCCTTCCTCCATAAAGGAAGGTTTGAGTAAGCCTTGAGAAACAAACATAACAAAATCCACAACAAAGTACCTAAAGTTTTCCCAGTTCTCTAGCACCAAGGCCAAGAGAATTGAAAGAATCTGGCTTACACATCCAGATGGGGTGTCTATCCTTCTCTTCCATTGTTCAGAAGTTGCATCTAAGTCCATGGTCTCCAACATAACCAAACTGGACTAAGAACCTCAGAGGTCAGGCTAAATATGAGACAGCCTCCTAGCTGTCTGACCTAATGGGACCTGGGAGGTCAAGCCCCAACCCCACCCCCAAAAAAAACTCCCACAAAAACACACCTCCAAGGTGCTTGGAGAACAAGAAGGCAATGTAATAGGGAAAGAGAGAGGCTTACGTACCTTCCAGTCCCTGCTGGAGAAGAACTTGAGATTAGCAGTGTTTCCCCGTAGCAGGGAACCATAAAAACAAAGAGATTACCCATAAAATATAGAGGGTTAGGGTTGCTCTGGAAACCCCAAAATACCAACATGCTGGGTCCTGCCAAATGAATTTAGTTCAAGTCTTCTCTCAGCCAAAAAAAAGTAAAGTTTATTAAAAGTTTGCCATATTAGGTAGACTCTTAAGGAGCCTGTGTATCTGTGACACTTGCATTGGGAAAGTAGACCAGAGTAAGTCTGTGCTAGGTCATTCTATGGCACTCTCACCCACACATGGAAGGAAGATTGGTCTTATTTACAGAAAGGTTGTGGGAGGAATCTAGGGGTGGTCTAGAGTAGGAGTTTGGGGAGGGTCTTCAGGAGAATTCAGATGAGATCAGATTCCAGTAATGAGTGATTAAGGGTGGGAAGTTGCTGGAGGCTACCTGGAGAGGACAGAACATGGTGGGCCATGCTAGCTCAAGGGTGAAATAGGAGGATCAAGGGTGAGAAATTGCTGGACAAAGGAGGGCTTAAGACTTGAACAGAGCCACAACTTAAGGCCATTGGCCTCAGGAAAATGCCTTAAGTGGAAAGATTCCAGGAGAGTTCAAGGGGGTTCCAAGAGCCTGTACCTCATCATTAGATGTTTAACAAAGAGCTCTCTTGAAAAATGAATGAAACTTTTCAAATTTAATCTGCCTTAATACCATTTTCTCCATCCCTTTCTTAAGTCTAGACTATAAAAAATTTCAGCTCTGACTTTTATTTAGCATTTGTCAGTTTTTGAGGTATACATGCTCACACTAAAAATTTGATAATCAGATCCTCATATCCTTACACCCTCCTGACTACCCCCCTCCCATTCATTCAAATATATAAACTTAGGTTTGATATCTAGAAACAAAAATAACCTTCCTTAAAATTAGGACTCCCCTAAAATAGGCTGTACTATCGCGAAAGAGTACAACTGACCATTTGTCAAGTATGTTTAATGGGAATTCTTTAGGTGGGGAGTGGTCTGGAGTATAAAACTGCATAATTCTCTTTCAGTTCAGCTGGAAATGGTCTTAATTTTCATCTGAAACAGAGATGAATCACATTTATGGTTCTTATGTGTCCAAAGACCCACCATTATGATAAAACTGCAGCTTTAGGACTTAGATCATAGAAGTTATCCAGTTTAATTCCCTCATTTTACAAATTAGAAGGCTTGAGACCCATAGGGAATATTTCTTGTCAAAAGTCATACAAGTCATAGTAGCGTAGTTAAATTTCAAACTGAGATCCTGTCTTCAAAGCCTATACTTTTCCCCACTATACAACATTATCTTTCATCCTTCTGTACTTCTTTCTCCATGGAATGTAAGAGAAGGAATCGGGGTACCCTAGAATTAAGTTTCCTGATTCAGTTGAAGAAAATTTAGGAGAACTATCATCTCAATTAGGGATATAACAGCATTGACCAAATTTTAATAAATGAAGAGAAAGATACAGTTTGAGATTGGGTCTAGAGCCCTTGACATTCAAAAAAAAAGAGTAGATTTCCTTATTACAAGATAGTTAAGACTTTTAAATTTGTCTTTTCAATACTGGACTTGCTGTTGTTGTTCTGATTGGTGTCTGAAGAATTCCCATAAGTATTCAGAACTCCTACCTTGGGAACTCAAACAACAAACATTTATTGAATATTTATTATGGGCCAGATACTGTGCTAAACAACTGACTTTGAGGGTGGGGTGATTGTGAGTGTGTGCTTTGACTCTTACCATTTTGGGGAATCCATTTTCCATTTAGCCCTTTCCCCACTCTGCCTAAACAAGGAGTGTTGGAAACCTCCCAAAGGAGCCTCTGTGGGAGCCTTCCTGTCCAATCTTGAGGAGCAGAGACTTAGTGGAGTAGCAGTTCTCTGAAGTAAGGAGCCATTCAGCTCAGTCTCCAGACCAAACACATAAGAACAAACATAAGCAATCCTTTGGATACTTAACTCAATTTCTGGAAAGGTCGGCCTCAGCTAGAAAAGGCATTCAGAATTTGCTCCTTGTTTATTTGTTTTTACAACATTGGCGGCACTAGACCGGGAGACTGGGTAATGCGGACAACTCCACGTGAACTTTACATCTTCCTCCTTTTGTTCCCAAGGGGACATATTACTATTTCTACTCCATTGTAAGTGAGAAGGAATTTTTTTTTTCTGGCCAAAAAGCTCCTTGGCACCAAAAGACAGCAGAATGTTACCCACAAACAAATGGAATAAAAATTTGGTAGTTTCCATTAGACTTCAATTTATCATCAAGTTTTCTCAGTTCTCCCACGAATATTCAGAATAGATTCATACTGGCTTTGGGTCCTGGTTTTGCTTTTTATGACCTGGATGACTTCAAGGGAAATTATTTAAATGCTCTATGTTCCTATTTCCATAGGGATTAAACTAGATGATCCCTAAAGTCTTTTCCTCCTAAAAATCATAAAATCATTTTTCTTGGGAATTTCAAAATATCTGTCATCTTATTGATTTGAGTATACCCTCAAGTTATGTCAGGCACAGAGGGGGCCACCTAAAATGCCAGAGACATTCTTTTAAATCTCAACCTGGGGTCCTATTGTAGCACCCATGATGTTTATTATTTAGCCTCAACTCTTTCTACAAAACCAGTTTCATCTCCTTTTCCAAACATGCATCTCTTCAATAATATATTTTGCTCTGTTTTGTGCATGATTTCCTTCATTAATAACATATTACACATTCTTGGTATGCACTATGAATCTCTTGCTGTCCTCTGGGTGACCCACAGCTAATGATTCACAACCATATAGTATCACTGGAAGAATATTAATGGTAAAAAGATGGGATTGTGTTCATGGAGAAATCTGGGGTCATTGAAAGTGCCATATGATTACCTAAATCCAATCCAGCCAGCTCATCAACAATGTCATAGGTGTATACACACACATATACATACATGTATGTGTACATATGTGTATATGCTTATATGTGTATATATGTGTATATGTGTATATGTTTATTAATAGGACAACTCTTTGATTTGTCTAAATAATTGCATATCAAGGTCTGGAAATAAGTATTGTTTTTATCTCCTTGTTTTTTCCTATAGGGATCACAATATCACAGATGTAGAGCAAAAATGGAACAGAATTCATTTAGTTCAAGCACCTCATTTTACAAATTGGAAAGATGTTCACTAGAATGACCAAGCAACTACACTGGGCTTTTTCACAAAGGTCCTCTGCCTCCAAATCTCCACTGCTTTACACTGCCCCTCTTAGACTGAACTCTTACATGATTTTTGCATCTCTCTTAGGAAGCTCTGCATTGTGTCAAGGTTTAATACATTCCACACAATGTCATCTGTAAAAATTAATGTGACTATCTCAGCATTTTTAGGGATTGCATGATGCATAACTGTGATATTTTGTCTCAGGGAAACTTGGTTAATTGCATCAGAGAGAAGAGCAATAGATGGAGAGAAATTAATTTGTTATAGTTGCAACAGAGAATATGGTAGACTATCTGGATAGAAAAAAGTTAGAGAGAGGAAGTTCAGAAAACAGATCATAATCTTGGATCAGAGCCATGGTGTAGTGATGAGGACTTCAATTACCCATTAACCTGCAAGAACTATGTTTTCATGCCAATTGAAGAACAACTAATAACATTTTTAGGTGCCTTCATGATAATTCCAATCTTCAGAAAGTTATTTGTCCTTTGTTTTTGAAGAGGACCAATGATATCAGGAGGGTGATGTCTTGCCTTGCAAGTGAATTGGATTTACATGAGGCAAGGCAGCAAAGTTGTTAGCCTCACTATCTTGACTAGGGTCATCTGAGTCTGGTGGCAAGACAAGGGTCAGGATGAATGAAGATGACCCCAGATGCAGTAGGGAAATCTTACTTATTTTTAAGCTAAGGTCTTTCCCAGTTCTCAGTTTATCTGAGGCAACACCCATTCAATAATTTAAGGCTAGGTAAGAAATGAGTGAAAAAAAATGGCCTACTTAGTGTAATCCCTCCTCTGCCCTCCCCTCTTCCAAATCAGACTGGGAGGGGAAGACATTTAGGGTTTCTGACCAGAGCAAAAATAATTGCTATTTGTACTCACTTTTAGCCATCAAACCCCAAACAATGGGGTTATAAATAAGGGAGAATTACATCTCAGATTATATTTTAGGTAATAGTGAGAAGTTGGTTGAGGGTTTGGAAATGAAAAAAAACCTTGGGTAGAAATTTCCACGCTATCCCATGATCTATGAATAGAGAAAGAGAATAAATCCAAGTATAGTCTGATGTATATCCTTTGTTTGAGAATAAACAAATACAAGGGATTCAGAAGAAGAGGGGGAAGGAGCCTATGGATGAAAATTTATCCTAGGAAGTCAACCTAGTGGTGATGGAAAACACTCAAGAATGAAATTTTAAAGATACAAGGAGGAAAAAGAAAATCTGTTGAAATGAAAAATGGAGTTGTGTAAAGATTTTGATGAGTAAATTAGTAAAGAAAACAAACCAATTTATATTTTAAAAATGAACCATTCAGAAAACAGAAGCAGTGGTTAATAATGAAAGATCTCTAAAGTGTGGCATGGTGCTCTTAGAATAGTCACCAGGGATAAACTTAGAAAGACTGGACCTCTTAAGAAAGGCTAAGTATAAGAAAGTTAAAGTGAAGGGTTTTTTTTTTCCCTTTGGAGCATGGGGTGGAGGGTAAGGTCAAAAATCCTTTATTTCAGTCACTCATAACTCATGACAAGAAGAAGACAAAACTTAAAAAAATATTTTTTTTGTTTTGTTTTTTCTTTCTGCCCCAAAGAACAAATGTTGGGCTTGAATTTTTTGTCCATTCATTTAATCATGTCCTCCTCTTTATGATTCTGTGGACCATACTGTCCACGGGATTTTCTTGGCAAAGATGCTGCAGTGGTTTGCCATTTTCTTCTCCAATGGATTAAGGCAAACAGAGTTTAAGTACTTTGCCCAGGGTCACATGTGAACCAAGTGACTGAGGTCATATTTGAACTCAGTTCTTCCTGACTCCAGGCCCAACACTCTATTCACTGAACCACCTAGGTGCCTCTTTGGCCAAAGAACAAGCCAAACAAAAGTGACAAAAGCACTGATTCCAATGGTGAGTAAGGAATAAATAAGAGAACACCTAGCTTGGTTGAGTGAACTCAAGTCACTCTCTGATGAATATCACCCTTGCATATGGAAAATACTGGTGGATGGATTGACTGAATCCTTATCAGTGATCATTTGGAACCTTTTGTAGCAGGGAAGATGTAGGAGGATGTATGGCTGGCCTTCCTTTCTATAAAGGAAGATATTAGAATTGGTAAATTATAGGTCAGTTTGGCAATGCTTCTTGGAGAAATCTGGCATGTACTATTAAAAAGTTGGTAAGTGAATACCTTGATAAGGGAGTGGTAACCACTAAGAACCAGAATGAGTGATTTCACCAAAAACTTGTCATACCAGATTAACCATATTTCCTTTTATGCAGGATTAATTAACTGGTGGAGCAGAGATATTAGAGACATGGTAGATAAGTAGATAGCATATTTTGTGTATTTTATGTGTACATGTCTATTTCATACATATATACATATATGCATGTTTTTGATGAGAGAGAGAAAAAGAGAGAGAGAGAGACAGAGAGATAGAGAGAGAGGGTGGTGGTGGTGGTAGTGGTGGCGGTGGTGCTGGTGGTGGATAATTTACCTAGATTTTAGTAAAACATTGGATAACATATTTCATATCATTCTGGTAGTAAAGACAGAGAGACATGAGATATATGAGTACAATTAGAATATCCTCCATCCTCATCTTTGCCTCCAGGTTTCCCCAGTGTCAAGTCTTAGACAAAATTAAACCCGCTAAAGTAAGTCTTTCCTGATCTTCCTTTGTTCTAGTGCCTTTCTTCTGTTGATTATTTCAAATTCACCAGCATATGACTTGTTTGTACATAGCTGATTGCATGTTTCTTCCCCATTAGACTGTGTGATCCTTGTGAACAAGAATTGAATTTTATCTCCATAAAGACAAAATTATTTACCAAATTATTGGTTGACCAACTAATTAAGTGGATTTGGAACTGGTGGGATAACTTCATTTAAAGTTCTGTTGTTAGTCACTCACTATCAACTTGGCAGGAAGTCTATAGTTGAATCCATTTATTTTGGCTTCTGCTGTCTAATTTTTTCATTAATTACTTGAGTAAAAACATAGATTGAATGCTTGTCAAACTTGTAGATGCTACAAAACTGGGATGGGTATCTAAAACAGTAGATGATGGAGACAGGATCAGAAAAGATTTTGACACGAAAGAATGTTGTACTGAATCATTGCAAATGACATTTAATAGATATAAACAGTCAGAGGCAAACAGAGATGGGTTGAGGTCTGACCTTCAAGTAAAAAAAGAGATTCTTCAAGTTTTGCCTCTGAAAAGTGATGGTTGGGTAATCCCTGTGCAAATAATTTAAACCCAAGCAACTTACTAAGGACAGGTTGCAGAGAAGTTGTTGATCTGCATTTGTAGAGAGATTTCCTTACTGAGAGTTCCCCAGATAAACTCAATCATATCTGGACTGAACCAAACACGGTCAAAATCTTAGGTGAAGAACAAACAAACAAAAACTTCACAAGTGCCATATGAGGGTGAAATTTTGTTTGGAAAAGTTTTAGTGAAGTGCAATCTTAATATTAGTCAATGGTATTTTATTACAGGCCCAAAACCTAATGTGATTTTGAACTTCATTGAGAGAGGTAGAGCCTCTAGGAACAAGGAAGTGGGAGCCTCACTGTGTTCTTCCTGTTGGTTAGACTCTCTGGAGTATTATGTTCATTTCTGTACACCACAGTTGAGGAAGGATATCTGTTATGGGACAAATATCCACCATGGTTTCCCTTCTTTCTACTTCAACATTTATTAGGCAGTCTCTCCCTCCCCCCCACCAAAATGGCAACAAAGCTAGGATTTGATTATTTCAGGGATAGGGCAAAGTTTAAATTGTGCCTTCTGGCTTCCAGGAGGTTGCTTGTCATATTGACAAAGATTCTTGTTCACCTAAAGGTATGAAAAGGTCCACTCTTTTGGGAAGCAGAGACCTTAAGATTTGTTACATGTCCCAAGACCTTCTGAGTAAGCTGCTTTACCAGCTACACAAAGGGACCTGCATCAGCCAAGATAAATGCTTTTGTTTGAATATCCTTTGTCCACGCTAAGTAGACCTCTATTTGTTAAGTGTTCAGTTACTTATTATCCTTCCCTACCCCAATCTTCTCCTTTTAAGTCTTCCTGTCATCCATCCAGGAATCAAAGCTTACAAACCAAGATATCCCACACTCTTCACTGTTATCCTACCGCCATCCCTCCATGTCCAATCTGTCATCAAGTCGTATCAGTTCTACTCTTGCAGTATCTCTCATATATGCCCCATTCTCTCTTCTGAAACTGTCACTATCATGATGTGGACCTTATCTTCTTATGCATGTACTGTTGCAATAGCCTTTTGGTTGGTCTCCCTGAGTCACATTTTTTACCACTCCATCCTCTTTCTTGTTCACTTAGCTATTAAAGTTGTATACTTAGCAGTGTGAGGGCCTGAGTTAGTCCTACTGCTGTCAGCACTGATAATCGAGAAAGATCTAGAATGTTGCTACTCTTTAGAATGGTGAAAAGCCTTAAATCTGTACCACATAAAGATGGAAGGAATTAGAATTATTTAGATGAGGAGCAAAGTTGGCTCTCATCTTTATCTCTTTGAATACTCAAGAACTGTCATGTGGAAGAAGGCTTAGACATTTTCTAACTCTCCAGAACAGAGATAAAAGCATGGATGGATTACAAAAAGGTAAACAGAGGAAGAAAGTAGTACACTAAAACTTTAGAGTAGTACAACATTGTAGAAGGGGTATTGGAAGGAGCTAGTGGGTTCTCCCTCATTTCAAGTATTTAAGAAAAAATTGGACAATTTCTCGTGGGTGTGCCATTATGAACATTATTTTTCAGTTATGGATTGGATAAGCTGGTTGCCAAGATAGCTTCTGACTGACAGATTCCTTAATTTTGTGATTTATGTCCCAGTTGGTATTAGTTATCATGGGATCATCAAACAAAATGATTTTGTGATTCTCAGGGAATAATCCTAGAATACACCTAGACTATACCTTGTTGGAATACCTTTAAAGCTATATTTCTCTCTATTGAATCAAATTGCTTTTTATTATCACCACATATTAAGTAAATTTGGTTCTTCTCTGCACGTTTCTGTCTATTATACAACTCTAAAGTTGTGATATACTATAGATTTTTTTTTATAAAACCTAATTTTTCCCTCTGAGTTCCTTGACTCATAGAGAGTTCTTTTTGCCTTTCTTTGAATCACCACTACCTGGAACAAAGTAGGTGCTCAATAAATCCTTGACTTTTATCAAGGACATTCTCAATGTTTTATAAATTATTTTTATAAAAATTTTTGATAAATGAGAAAATAAGTATATGTGTCAGACATTATTGAAATGGTCATAATTCCTTCTTTCAGTGATAATGATATATTTGCTTTCTATAGTTTCCCCCCTTTCAGTTATTTTGAGGACCATCAATCAACCCCAAACTATGTTATTTATGAATCTTTTGTGTGTCGTTAGTCTGATTCATTTGCTCTTCCCATCTTTATTTTCATTAGTGAAATTTCTGCTGCTTCATGTATCATGCCGCATATTTTGGTGTCCAACTATGATGGTTCCATTGTCATTGATGGGAAAAAAAGTTTATTATGGGAACCTTTATAGACCTCTTTAATTTTTTCATATTTCCTTTGTCCCTCCTACCTCTTTCAGACTTCGATGCTCTTAAAATAACCTCACATAATTGGATCTCATGCTGAGCATTCTTTAAATTTGTTTTATTTCTAGCTCTATTAAAAGGTAAAACAGATCTTAATCTTCTGCAATCATTGTTTGTGATCAATTGATCAGCCAGTAAACATTTATTAAACATATACTATATGCCAAATGCAGTACTAAGTGCTGGAGATAAAACAGAAAACAAAAAACAAGCCCTGCTTTCAAGGAGCCCACAGTCCAATGGTGGAGATAACATGCAAGCACCTATGTACAGGAAAGTTGTATACAAGATAAACAGGAGGCAATCAAGAGATTAGAATTAAGGTGGATTGCAAAAGGATTCTTCGAGAAGGTAGGATTTAAGTTGGGGCTGGAATGAAGCCAAGGATGACAGGAGACCAACAGGATGAGTGGGAGAATTCTACCCTTGAGAAACAGCCCATAAAAATGCCTTAAGTCTGAAGATGGAGAGTGTCTTGTTCAAGGAACTTCAAGGATGCCGATGTCACTGAATAGTAGAATATGTGGTGAGTGTGAGATTTAAGAAGGCTACCAAAGTAGGGGAGACAGGTTATAAAGGATTTTGAACACAAAGGAATTTTATGTTTGACCCTAGAAATGACAGGAAACTGATAGAATTTATTGAGTATTGGGATGCCAGGATCAGATGAATTTAGATCTAAGTTTGTATTCTAAACCAGTGTTGCTCCTGGTTCTTTTGATGTTTTTAATTGGGGTGTTGGCTACATTGGTTAAACTTCAGCAGAAAACAGTAATAACCCCATGTCAATAGTTGTTTCTATATTCATTTCTTCCCCTCCTACCTATGTATATTATTAAAAGAAATTCTGTTAACATTGTATTGATTAGATGCCCTATCTTCTAGTTTTTATAGTTTTTCCCCCTAATTTCATAATTATTTTGATCAGTTAGTGGTCTGACTGCAAAAAGGTGGTTGGGAAGCTATCAATAGTATATAGGTAGGTACTCAGGCTTTTCCTTATCAGGAATATATGTACTTAAAAATTATTCTCCATTGTCTTCCAAATATACCACCAATATTGTGAGCAATAGTTTCGAATTTGGCTCTTATTTATCTGTATTGATTTTTGTTAATGTTTGCTTTTGATGGCTTAAAAGGGTTGAATTAGTGAGATACTTTACTACCCATTGAGTTTTCGATATCCTTGGTATTTTAAGTTGAGTAGTTCTGCCTAATGTTGTAATAAAAATAAACAATAGGCAAATTCTTAATGTCTTTTCTAGTGGAGGTTGACCTTTCCAAAAAGTCAGTGAAGTATCCTAAAGGTTTGCTTATATTTATTCTAATGTGTTTGGTCTGGAGACTGAGTTTAATGTCTCCTTATTTCAGAGAACTACAGCTCCACTGAAGTTTTTTCTACTCAAAAGTGGACAGGAAGGCTCCCACAAAAGCTCATTTGGGAGCCTTCCAGTCATCTTTGTTTAAACTGAGTGGAAAATAGTGTGAATAGTTTCCTTGCAAAATTTGAATAGCACTTTTTTTTTGCTAGACTTTTGCTCAGAAAGCATGACATGTCTATTTCAAGAAAAAATATATATTATGAAGCTTTTTATAAAAAAGTATAAGAGATTTCAAGTTAAATTATTGCTAGTCTACCTATTCTCCAAAGGGAAGAAAGGTTAGAATAAGTGGCAAATGTGTAGTGAATTTGTAAGGGAAGAAAGTTTCCCTTTTTAGGCATATGTGCTACAACTCTATGTAAAACAGTAGTATGTGTGTGGTTCCATGCAGCATTTCCAGTTCAGGAGTATAAATACAGAATGGAAAAGATATAGTTCAGTGAAATCCCAAACAAACAAATTTCTGACATTATTATCTCATGGGGCTTGGGTATATCGACCCCATATCTGGCACCAATCATATGTTTTATACTTATGCAAGGGGGATTAATGATGGTATCATTGATCAATTAAATAAATTCTTTAATCAACTTGACAGTATTAGAAAGTGAGCCCTTATTTAGAACTATATGAAGTACACTTTCATATGGAAAGGATGATTATATTTCCACTTACTTCTCCACTTGAGAAGACATAGAGATCCTGATCTCATTAGTGGGATTGTCACTAATATAATTAACTATCTGAGACTTCAGAAGATGATCTCATGTGAGAGAAACCATCCCTCTGTATGACCTGGAAAAGTGACTTGACAATCTAACTCATTATACCATGAAGTGGAATCAATAAGAACTAGCCATAACCTTCTGGTATCATATGCAACTCTTTAAGAGAGAGGTTCTTAACCATTTTTTTTGGTAACAGATCTCTTAGGCAAGGCAAAGTGGAAATGCTTTCAGCAAATGGCAAAAGAGTTCTGTTTTCTGTTATTATTTTGCTATTATTGTTTATTTTCTCTGTATTAATTTTCTTTGTTGATTTTTTTGGGCTTGATATGAGCCCTAATAAGAAACATTATAGGTGGAAATATTTTTTATTTTATTTTCTATAATTATGTATTGGAGTTTGAATATAATATTCAGATCCATTAAATATGGGAGGTCAGTGTTCTCACAAAATACTTAATTTTGAGAAAGTCTAAAAACTATTAATTTTGGGAATTCTGCAAAGCCAAGCACAAGCAGCTTTCCAGAGAACTATTGCTGTGAACACCTTTCAAGGTTCTGATTACATAGTATAGCAAATTCTCTATTCAGTAATAATCCAGAGCAAAATATTAATATAAAATCAAAATACAGCATTCACAATGTTGCAATTTATCACAGAAAATCAAAATACAGCATTCACAATGTTACAACTCAACAACTTATCACTAAAATGGCCAAATAGTTTTCACCAAAGTGGTCACATGGTTTTAAACAAAGTACATTCATTTAATCAATCACAAAATCCTTAATTCAATCATAAAGTACAAAAGTCAAAGTTCTCCAATCATAGGTCACAGTAAATCATAATCTTCTTAGTCAGTACACAGTATCCAAGTAAAGTCTTCTTTCAGCTTGACTCGAGGCTGCCTCTCAGCTTCCATGCTTCCTTTTCCATGGTCCCAGCTCCTATCTGAATCCATCCAATTTTCACCTGGATTCAAAGGTAGGCAGCTCCCAGTTCCTTGTCCAGCTCCTTGTCCAGTTTCTTGTTTACTTCTCAATTCGTATTGAAGCTCACAGTGTCCAGTCCACCTCAAGTCCTTTACAGTTCCTATTTGTGGGAAGACAAAGCTTAACAGAGCCACAGTAATATTCATACACATTGCAGGCACCATCATCAATTCACTATCTGCCTGTGAAATCAACTCAGGCCCACCAACAAGGTCTGAGAACTCAATACAAATTATCAACATAAAAATCAACACAGACCCATGAACAAGGTCCAAGAAGTCAATACAAATCATCAGTAAATTCCTAGGACCTCCAAAACCTCCCTCCAGGACTTCTGTAAACATACAACCAGAAAATGCTCTTTCAGGCCTTCCAGTAAGGTCCCAGGGCTTCTGTACAAAGTATCACAAACAAATGTCAACACAGACAGAACAGACAAACAGAGTACCAAGATACCACAAGTTTTCTCCTTCTTGACTCTGCCACCACAAGAGTCCTCTTTTCAGTTCTCTGTCTCCAGCTTGGGGCTCTCCTTATATATGGTCATTAGCTCTTCCACAAGAGTTCACAAGTGCTAGAGTTCACAAGCTGTGGGGTTCACATGTTCTGTTTCTGAACTGACTTAATACCAGGCACAAAAGAAACTTGAACTGAAATAAGGTGTTAATGGAATAGCTGAAACAACGTGTGAACTACTTCTGCCCTTACCATTAGAAACCCTAATGATATTTTGCAACTTACTTTACCTTTACATAGATTTTAAAGCTTAAGACACCTCTGGAAGCCTTCCCAAGACCTCTCTATTGATGGGGAAATGGATGACTATGTACCAAAGTTTGATTTCCTGTAACAACAACAAAATATTAATTGAGTAGTGTGTGTGTGTGCGTGTGTGTGTGCACACATGTACATTGATCAGGGAAGGAAATGATTGCTTAGAATTAAAAACTATCCATTTTTCCCTTTAAGGTAAAGCAACATAAATTAAGAGCTGGAGTTTTGACTTGGCTTTCCATGAATGAAAGGTGGAATTGAACAGGAAGAGTCCATGATCAGTTTTATGACGTCCAGTGTTTACTTGATGAAATTTCAGGAGGCGAACCTTTATTTGGAGGCATCTAAAGTGCACTGCCACATGGAGAGTATGGCTATGTTTACTCTTCCATTCGTGGTCACCAGTGATTAGTAATACTTCAAAGATAGCCAGAATTCATGAAAGTGGACTCTTGTCAGAGGAGCATCCCTCTTCATGATAATCTAACTAGGAGAGGATATTTTCTTCTGATGGGAGTCTATCATCTTGAGAACATCCAGACAATTATATCAGAGGCAACCCTAGTAATCATGAGTTCTATTTTCTTTTAGGAGCGACCTAGTTAGAAAGTCCCATTCTCTTTGGGAAGACATCTATCAAGTATGATGAAACAAAGGCCTTTAACCTCCTCAAGTTGACTGGGAAACTAATAAACGTGATTAGGGACACCGTTATGAACTCCCTTTCCATTCACAAAAATGTGGATATAAGTGATCAAGAAGAAAATGTGAGAGTTGATATTTCTCTTACTCTTTGTATTTGCTTTTCATCGGTCATATTATGAGGCAAAAATAATGATGACCTATTTCTCTCTAGCAAAAAATCAGCCTAACGTGTTAAAAATGATCAAGAAATTGTTCTGGAATATGGAGCTGCTCTTATTAATGATGAACCTTGCTTAGCCTGATGTAGTGGATGTAGAGAATGGGTTACTCTTGAAGTCAGGAAGGCTTGCATTAAAATCTCCTCTCTGAAACGTTGGAGTCTTCCTTCTGAGCTAATATGGCTAAGTTAATTTGAGGCAAGACAGAACCTGGAGTTAAACATAGTAAAAGCAAATGTAACTCATGTTCCACTTCTCTGTGGATTCAAATGGATTGTGATTTAAATCTGAGTGGGACTTTGGATCAAAATGGCACACATTTGATGCTTCTTACTTACAGAGGATTTCTCAAGCCATTCGTGTTGAGATACTCAATTGCTTATTATACTGACAAGACCGAGACTAAAGGAATATCTGAATAAGTAACACTTTTAATTGGGATGGAAACAAAAAGTAAAGTAACATGTAAACAATCAAACACCTTCCCAAAGAAGTAACCCATTTTTTCCTCAGTTGAAATATTTTCCCTCTGTACTCATGTCTCTACAATGGAGGAGACTTTGAAGTTGAATACAGATAGTCTTGAATACAGATGGGATTGTTTAATCTAAGGGTTGTAGCTGCCACTTACTTTCTTGTCCCACATCTCCATGAAGTTCCTGGCTTTGTTGGTCTCATGAACTCCTCCATTTCCTGACTGTGATCATTGCCATTCTGCCCTGTTTCACTTTTTGTATTTGTCCTTGCAAACCCAAAGCATGGGCTGTCATGTTTCCTATTCCTCCAGCAATTGTTTCTTTGTGATGCAATCCCACTGTGCTGTAGATATTCAATCTCATGGGAAATGGAGGCCTAGGAACTTTTTCATCGTGCTCTGGGACCAGTCATTCTGGCAAATGTAATCCTTAATTGGAAGTGCCTGTTGCACAGACAACGAAGACAAAAAAAAACCAATAAAAATTGGAATACAACTACGAGGCTGTGGTCACAAATTTCCTAAATTCAGAGTTGAAAGGTTCTTCAGAGGCCATCTAGACTAACATGTTACCTGATCAGGAATCAATCAATACTTTCTACAAAATTACTTGCAAGTGTTCTGATAACCATTTGAAAAAAAATTAGAATTCTTAGGAAGGTGGCTCATGTTCACTCAATCTTCCAGCAATTGCTCCTTGTTCTGGTTTTTGGAGACAAGCAAATCAAACCTGACTCCTCTTTCACAGTTCTTCAATACTGATATCATATGCCCCCTAAATCTCCCATTAAAAGACTTTTTAAAATATCAAGTATGCTAAAACCCCCAGTTTCTTCAACCAGTCAGAGATCAGTATCTGGAGTAAAGGAAAAATATCAAATGGTAACTGTGGGTCATGAATTTACCAAACCCAAATCAGCCATAGACTTAGAGATAACATAGTATTAGACTCAGAATCTGAGATAGGGTAGATCTAAGGGGGCAAATAATCAGCAGAAAGAAGACTAAATCTAATGGTATTTTCTTTGTGCTTGAGTCTAGTGAGAAGAAGCAGTGAATTTAGAGTTTAAAAAGGCTATATTTAAATCCCATCTCTGCTAATTAATTATATGAACTTGCAAAAGTCACATGAACTCCTTGAGCCTCAGTTTGCATAACTATAAAATGAGATGGCTGACCTTTATGGTGTCTACTGCTGCTAAATTCTCTGATCCTTTGCATTTTGCATTTAATTCCTGCTGTCTCACATTACCAACTTCCCTAGAAGGCACAGAAGCCCTACTGCTTTTCTGATTAAATTTAGCCCCATTTTTGAGTTTTCTCAGTAAGGCACTTCTTTCTGGACCCAAAAGATAATAGGTCAATCATCCCACCCATTCCTTCCTTTAGCCACATTCCCTTCTAGTGGTGGCACTTTAAGTCAGCCCATTCATAGTTTCCTTGGAGCCTCTTTTCTTTTTTGAAAAAACTCTATGTAAAAGACAAGAAGAGATCTGCCAGCTATCAACTAGTAAACTCCCTGTGCTTTGTTATCATTGCCTTTAGCTGTTAGGGGTTACCATAGGACTAGACAAAGTTGTGTTTGTCCTATTTTTTGGAAGAGGACCATGGTATCAGGAAAATGATGACATGACTTGCAGTTGACTTTGATTTGAGTCAAGGAGGGCTGTGCGAGGTCACCAACCTCACTTTCTCCTCCAGAGCCATCTGGCTCCAGTGAATTGATATTCATCAGGATGATTGACAATGATCCAGGATGCAATGGGAGACCATGGTCCTTTCAGGCTGAGGTCTTTTCAGGTACTCACTTATAGTGAGGTAATGCCCCTTCCATGAATAGGCCTCTTTAAGAAGTGAGTTAAAGAAGAGCCCCTTGGGCGGAGCCAAGATGGCGGCCTAGAAGCAGCAAAGCTCTGCAGCTCCCACACAACCACCCTAAAAATGCATAAAATGGGACTCTAAACAAATTTTTGAGCTCCAAAACTCTCCAAAATACAGAAAACACATCTGTTGATACAGGCAGCTCAGCAGGTGGGGCTCTTCACAGCAGTCTGGGAGCCATGGCCAGCCCAGCACAAAACCTAGCTTGGCCATGCCCCAGGGCAGTCAGGCAGAGCTGAGTCTATAGGAGAGCAGATCCACTGCACTGGAGGCACAGTTACCACATTTATCAGGCCAGAAGAAAAAAAGGCTAAGAGAAAGGTCACTGGATTATTCTAAATTTGGGGGAGAAAAGCAGTCTGGCCAAACTGCTCCCAGGGCAAGGAAGCAGCAGGAGGCGACTGTGGCAGCAGGAATGGCAGGGGCCTGTGCTGGACTGCTTCAGAGCCCCTGGCCTGCAGATAGCAGGGGGGCTGAGGCAATTGATCAGGGCCAAGCGCTCTTGCATTGAGTGGCCTGGATATGGATCATGGTCTTGAGTGGTGGTCCTGGGGTGCGCTTTCAGTGAGCCAAAGCTGGGGGGGTGTGCTGCAGCACTCCACGAATAGCTCTGGCAGCTGTGAAAGCCCCAGTGATTTGGGACAGAGCTTTCCCCCCATCCCTGGAAGCAGAGTTCCACAGAGCTAAAACACCAAGCAATTACTAGACTCGCCAACATGAGGAGAAGGAAGCAAAGTAGGAACAGCAATACAACTCTAGAATACTTTTTTGTGGACAAAAAGGATCAAAGAATGTAGCAGGAGGAAGACAACACAGTCAGAACTCTCACACCAAATGCTTCCAAGACACTGGAAGAATGCCTACTGGCTATGGATCTACTTAGAAAGAACTTTGAAAACCGAACAAGAGAAATGGAGAAAAAATTGGAAAGAGAAATGAGAATGATGCAAGAAAGTCATGAAAAGAGAGTCAACAACCTGACTGAAGAAAACGATACCATAAAGAGCAAATTAAACTCACATGGCAAAGGAGGCCCAGAAAGCCAATGAAAAGAAGAATGCCTTAAAAAGTTGAATTTGCCAGATGGAGAAAGAATCTCAAAAGCATTCTGAAGAGAATAATTCCTTCAGAATTAGAGTGGAGCAAGTGGAAGCTAATGACTTTATGAGAAACCAAGATACTATTAAACAGTTACAAAGAAATGAAAAAAATAGAATGCAATGTGAAATATCTCCTTGAAAAAACCACTGACCTGGAAAATAGATCCAGGAGA
>CM053599.1:62340953-62369181 GCA_028646575.1 Pseudocheirus occidentalis
AACAGATTGTGGGAGGGGCTTTACAGTAGGATCACTGTTTTGGGCTTGGGGGTAGGGGAAGGAAGGGGAGAAAATTTGTAACTCAAAACCTTGTGGAAATGAATGATGTAATCAATAAGGTAAATTAAAATTAAAAAAAAGAATAGTCCCTTAATTAAAGAAAGAAAAAGGTTCCAAAAACAAGGTAGGGTTATTCAGGAAAACAATTTAAATTCTTTTACTTCTGAAGGGAGGAAGAGAACATGGAAATGGGAGAAAGGGGTAGAAAATAAATGTTCACAAATGTGAAGTTCCTGTAGAATGTAAATAAAAAATATATTCTTTCTAGATTTATAAAATTCTCTAGTTATTTTAAAGTTCTTTAGTAATATTTGGTGGGAGACACAATCTACATTCATACAGCTTGGTTTAAGCACTCAAAAGGAGAGGACAGGGCTCTAGTTCCATATGGTCAGTTTCAGTATTTCCTTCTCTTTTAGAAATAACTTTTATAAGAAGAGGCTATTGACTATGCTAAGGTAGATATTCTTCATAGGCCAATGCTAAAAAAATTGTTATCTCCAAATAGGGCCACCAAACATGAATCAGTTATCTTTATGTGGCTATTACAATTGCAACTTCTGCTCGTGTTCTTTATAGATTGAGTGGCATTAATACAGGGTCTGGCCTCTAGTAGAAGCTTTGTAAATTTCTTGTTTATTGATTGAGGAAACTTAGTTCTGCAGGAATATAAGACAGTTTTAATCATGTTTTAATATGTTAATTTGAATAAACACAAGGGCATTTCTACACTGATGACACTGTAGCCCCTTGATGATTTTATATTATGTATAATGTCTTATGAAGATAGGATCATGCAATTTTAAATTAATAAACATACTATGTAACAAATTAAGAATGGCCATAAAATAAACACATTTAAAGTAAATTAAAGTTTTTTAGACAAAGTTACCATGTTTTTAATGTTTACTGTTCTTTCTTAAATGTAGTCTTCATTTTCTAATACATAACTTCTTTTTTTTACAATGTGAATAATCATCCCTCATGACAAAGAATGAATGTGGAAGAGAAACAAAAAGGTCAGTTAAGTAAAACCAACCAAAAAACTGATGAAGTATGACAGTATATGTTCTACACCTATATTCTCCTACCTCTTCAATGAGAGAGGTATGTTATTATATCTATTTTTAAGAAGTGTTTAGATATCATAATTACATACTAAACATTCATGTCCAGTCTTATGATTAATATTCTTTCCATTTATGTTATAGTAATTGGGAATTTTTTTTCCTGATTCTTAATTTGTCATCTGTTAGTGTAAATCTGTGTATACTTTTCTATAATCTTCTTATTCATGACTTTTTAGAGTATAGTAATATTCCAGTATGTTCATGTACCGTGGGCCCTCTTCTCTTCTCACTCTATACTTCTTCATTTGATAATCTCATCAGTTCGTTTGGAGTTAATTACTTTCTCTATTCTACTCTAATGTCTCTCACACCTACCTTTCTTGCCCATATCTCTCTGCCTCCTTTGCAGTCTTAAAGATGTCAGTTATGAAGAAGACGACCATGAATAGCAATTTAAGAACAATGCTTTTAACAGATATTTCCTTAACAAATACTAATAATCTTCAAACTGCATAGAATTAAAAACAGCCTTTCAAAATATCAAGCCATAGCAGAATAAAATTAATTCATGTGGTAACAACTGATAACAAGCCCTAAAACCTGAAGTAGTTTTAGAAAGAATTCTGTTAGGTCATTTTGGCAAAGGAGAGAGTAAAAAAATGTGTGGCCCCCTTTCTAGTCTCTGGGAGGTTATTATGGAGAGTTATTATGAAAAACAAGTACATACAAAGACTTAATCAGTGACCTGATTGTAGGTAGGTAGGTAATTTCCAGAAAAGAGCAGTTTCCAGGTAAGATTTCTTGGAATATATATCAGTATGTAAGTAAAAGCATTCAGCATACTTTGGAGAACCCAAAATACAAATCTTGGGTGGTCTCAAAACATTATCTGTTTGAATGTACCACGGGTGAACTCAAGCACTATTAATGGTAGTCTCTAAAGACATCTCTGGCTTACCTGGAGGATTTCTGAGGTCAGACTTAGCTCTATGGTGAGCTTTGGATTAGACAATTTTTTTTTAGCCATATAAAGCTAGGTTCAAACAAAATTAATAAATGATAAAAGGATTTCTCCCACACTGGGAAAGGTCAATACATATCATCCCTGTTGTATGGTCTGTGACTGAACTTCGTCAGACAGTTCTCTTAGTAAGACTTTGGAAGCTAAGCTCACTTTATCCAAGAGGCTCATTGCATTATAAAGAGCAATCATATTTAAAACACTCAACATTTAGCAAGACACAAATAGGATAGGGATTCTCCCTCAGACTATTACTCTCTGAGCTTTATCCAGAAAAAATAGACAAGAATGAAATAACAATCTTAATCATGGTATCAGGGCAGTAACTTGTCCCAGGATGTTTTTCTGTTCAAAATCTAACCAAAAAAAGAGAGTAAAAAGATGAAAATAAAGTTCATGAACTTAATTTGAAACTTAAGAAAGCCTTAATTCTTCCCTCTTCCTCTGTCTCTCATTATCTGCCTTTCTCTGTCTGCACATCTGTCTCCTTTTTTGTCTCTCACCAACACTATCTTTTCTATGTCTGTCTGTCTGTCTGTCTCTCTTCTTGTTTCTGTTTTCCTGTCAAAGTCAATAAACATTCATTAATTATTTACTATGTGTCAGGCACAGTTCTAATTGGTGGGGTTACAAAGAATGGAATAAGACAGTTCTTGCCCTCACGGAGCTCACAGTTTAATGAGCGAAGAAAACACATTGAAAAGGAGCTGAAAATGATGGGGATGATAAAAGTCCTGCAGCCAGTGTAGGAATGATCTGAGTAGTTGTGAGTTTCATAGTTAATTTTATCTTGTAGAATGATGAGTTTCTGGAAATCATGAAACCCTAGAGAGTAGCCAGATGGGAAATAATGAAGTAAAAAGTACCCTAAGTGCCCCCCTTAATTGGTGGAGGATCCAAGAGAAGCTCTCTGATTTCTACTCTCCACCCTCTCTGTTTAGAAGAAATGGTCCTAGGGTAGGGGAAAATAGGACTGGTAAGGAGGAGTGAGTGGGGTGCTCTGGGGGTGTCTCTTCTCTCTGTTAGCTGTTGGCACAGTGGAGAGAGTTCTGGGGCTGAAATCAACAAGATCAAAGTTCAAATGTGACCACAGATACTTACTAGGTTCCTGGTAAGTTACTTGACCCTGTTTGCCTCTGTTTCCTCAACTGTAAATTGCACATAACAGCCCCTATATTGCAGGATTGTTGTGAGGATCAAGTGAGATATTTGTAAAGCATTTAGGACTGTGCTTGGTGCATAGTGGGTGCTCCATAAATCCTTATTCTTTTCCCTTTTGCCTCTCTTTCCCCCGTCTACATTTTTATCTGTCTCCTTGTCTCTGTTGCTCTATGTTGCTTTCTCTGTCTCTCTCTCCACCCCCTCCATCTTTCTCACTTATTCAACTCATTTTCCCTGTACTATCTAGAAAAAAGCTAATACTCATGTCATCATTCTTTCCATTTTAAGGAATACAGTCATGCATCAAACAAAATGTTATATTCCTGAATTAATTACTAAAGCTTCCTAGGTTTCTCTCCTACCTCCTAGAGAGGACTTTATAAGACGTGGCCTAAAATTGCCTCAGTTGTAGGAGTAATCCCAATCCCAATCACTACATCTGAAAATGGACCATCAGAAGAAATACAGAGGTATAGTGAAGTCAGGAATTGACTCTCTTTTCAGCAGGTCCATTCATTCTTGCATTCCTTTTGCTTCACTTGTGAAAGGGGTGATTGTCCAGCTAGCCATTGAAGACTCTCTAGGAAAAAGGATTAGGTGATCCTTTCAATTCCCTAGGAAAAGAGTGCTGTGTGAAGAAAAGGTATGTTTTTATTTTATTTTTTACTTATGGAATAAAACAAGCATTTTTGTAACAGTGCAATGAAAAAGAGGATTGTCCATGAAACTACAGATCTACTATATACGATATGCTATTCCATTCAAATGTATAACAAAATTAGCATGTAAATTTTTTTCTTCCCACCCCAGCCCCCAGAGATGGATGTCATGGTTGTTTTTTTAAAAAATGATTCCTTCCACCTAAAGAAAACAGGTAGGTGTATTTTGTTGGGTGACCAGAAGGTGCCCCTTCAAGGACTTAGAAAGTGAAGGAGTAAAGAAGTCCTTTCTCATCTGAAAAAGGCACAGTTTGACAAAAATGAATAAATCAAATCATCTGAGTCTATTTGAAATTAGGGGTGGAATTACATCTTACACTAGCTAATAATATTTCTTTATGTGATGAGCAGTGTCTCAGAGATAGGGATTGGGAATAGACCTATGATTTAATTAGTACAGGAGACAACTCTCTCTACTCAGGCATCTTCTCTGTCAGTTAGTCAACAAACATTAAGTCCTTAATATGTACTGGGCATTGTTCTAAGCACAAGAGACACAGATTCAAGCAAAAAAAGACAGTCCTTGCCCTCAAACAGCTTATATTCTAATGGAAAGAGACAATGCAAAAGGGAATTGAAAAGAAAAAAGTGGGAAAAGTGTTCAAGGATATAATCAAAATCAGAGAAGAGATAAATGGAATTACTGGCATTGAGAGATTTTCCTGGATGAGAAGGCAACTAGGGCATGGTGACCACTTACATTCTTAGAGAGTTGTTTAGGTCAAGACTTGTCCAGAGTTATAGTGCTAGTATGCATTATAGGCGGCCTTGAACCAATGCCTTTTTGTTAACAAGTCTTATTCTTTCTCCACTAAGTTCCTGTTCCTCTTTCACTTTCTCATAAGACTCCTTTGTGTGGTGATCAGCGCATTACTTTGTTTTGTACTAAAGCTAAGTTGTGTTAAAAATAAAACAAAGAAGTATCACAAAATTCCATAGTTGTGAGGGACCTCAGTGACAAGTTAATCTTACTCTTATATGAAAGTAATTCCCATCACACCATGCTGGACATAAGGGAGAATCTGCCATATCTTGAGGTGTCTCATTTCAGTTTTGGACAGCTCTAATTATTAGATATTGAGCTTATATTTTCAACTATGCTACTTCCCTTTCTCTATTTTCTTTGTAATAATCTACTCAAGAATCTTCCCAGAAATCAGCCAAGCTCAATGGTCTACAGACTTACCTCCGTTTTCTTTTTGAAACCTGGACATTTTTGCCTTTACAAATCTCCAAACCCGTGATCTGGTGGTTTTATGCCATAAATGTCTTCATGATATTTTGGACATAGTATTTTCCCTTTTCTGTCAGGAACTCTACTTCCTCTTTTCTATTGACTAAATTTGGAACATTTTTGGTTATTTTTCAATTATTTTTCAGTCATGTCTGACTCTTTGTGACCCCATTTAGAGTTCTCTTGGCAGAGATACTGGAATGATTTGCCATTTCCTTCTCCAGCTCATTTTGCAGAAGAGGAAACTAAGGTAAATAGGGTTAAGTGACTTGCCTAGAATCACACAGCTAGTAAGTATCTGAGACCTGATCTGAATTTAGGAAGATGAGTCTTTCTGAATCCAAGCCCAACATTCTATCCACTGCACCATCTAGAATATAAATATTTGAAGCCATGGATTTTTATAACTGCCTCTTTTCATGTACTTTGTAATGAATGTAGTCTGACTATCTCAGTTGTTCTTCCTCTTTTGAAGCTCTTCTCTTTAGCATCTATCTTAGCATGCACACATATGTGTATGTGAGTGAGTATATTGATATATTGTATATATAATATACATGTATACTATATACACATATATAGGTATATGTTCACACACATATATATTATACACATGTGTATATAATATGTAATATATAATATATGTAAAGAATGAAGAGATAGACAGACATAGTTCCCCCCCTCCTCTATCGTTTTTAGTTTAAAGCCATTTTGATTACATATAGACAAAACCTGGAAAATACATTCTCCCCAGTCTTTGTTAGATCTGCTCTCTCTCTGATTGTGAATCTATCTTCCTCATATTGTAAGCAATGGTCCAGAAACCAAAATCACTTAGACACCACCTTCTGATTTAACTGTTCGTTTCCTAAATTGATTATTCTCTTTGCATCCCTTTCTTTCAATGGCCATCAGTGAAGGGAACACAACTGGGACCTTTAGTCTTCAGTTTCTTGCACAAGACTTTGTAATCATTTGCAACACTTTTAAAAATTCCTTTGGAAGTCTCATTTAGAATGGGTGGCTGCCAAACATTCTGATAAATCTGGAGTAGTTTTCTTTTATGTCTGATTTGCATGCCCCTGAAAGATCCAGATCTCTCTATTGCTGTTATTGTAGATAACAACAAGGGTAGGAGTAAGAAAACAAGCATTTTTTATTTTAAAATATGAAGCTCAGGGGCGGCTAGGTGGTGCAGTGAATAGAGCACTGGCCCTGGAGTCAGGAGTACCTGAGTTCAAATCCGGCCTCAGACACTTAACACAAAAACCTAGCCGTGTGACCTTGGGCAAGTCACTTAACCCCAAAAGCCCTCTTAAAAAAAAAGCAAAAAAAAATATGAAGCTCCCTGTGAATGTGTGATTGAAGAGACCCAGCTCTATGGCAGAAGCACATTGGGATGTGGACTTCCAATGTGTATGTATCAATCCATTCATCAAAAGCCTTGAACTTGACAGACCCAAGCCTCTCCTAGAATATAGACTTTTTTTTCACTTTTAAATATGAAATATTTGCTTAACAAAAAGGCAAGACTATTTAATTAGAAAGAAGAAAGCAGGAAAAAATAATGACACTTAACTCATTACAAAGGCAAGAGTTGGAATAATCCTGACTTCAGAGCCAGGGCTATCTATATTACACTACCTGGTTGCCCACAAGAGTGTCCTCATATTTACAGAAATTTAGTAGGGAAGTACAAGAGTTTGGAAACCCATGTGTCCAGGACAGTTTATGACTTTGGACACAAATTCTTGATGTCTTTGGCTAGAGTATGAGCTGTTTCATGTTTTTGCATCTTAGTTTGCAATGCTTTGCACAGTGCCTGGAACCTAGTAGTTGCTTAATAGATGCATTGCTTGGCAACTTCTTAAAATTTTAAGAAGTGGATTCAGAATTAAATGACCTGGGGTGGAAGCCGTACTTTTTCATATACCATTTGTGTGACTTTAGTCTCAACCTCTTTGGTTCCTAGCTTTCTTGTCCATAGATGAAAGTGTTGGACCAGATGACCTCTGTGGTTCTTTTCATTTCCACAGGTCCACATGCTCTTTATTTGATTTTGTTTTTCTGCCTCAGGCTCTCTCTTTCCATTTCAGAAGATTCATTTGAGAAAAAGCCAAGGATTACTGGACTGAGCCTGATGTTTCTTTCTCTTAAAAATCTCGTTTGGCCACAGAATATTCAGATAAACTCACTGGGAAGGCAGCTCAAGGGAAAGCAAATATTTTGACCATTAAAATAACCTGTAAATAACACAAAATGGGATGGACACATGGTTTTGCTTGCATAACTCCACTTATCACATTCTGTTTTCCTTCAACTACTCTCTTACCTCACAAGTGCTTGCCTCTTGTAAATATTTGACAACATGACAAATCACCTCAAAAGTGGGCAAAAATCAGTGCAATAGATAAAGATTGTTCTGGAGCATAATTTGCAAGAGTTTTGACTCATGATCTTGCTTATTTCCGGGCTGCACATTCAGAGTGAAACCAAGGATGGTCTGTGTTTTGAAGTCATAGCTAAGAGTCAGTTTCATACCTGAGAAGACATGATGTTTGGAAGGCTATATGGAGGCTGACTCATTTTTAAAATATAGAACTCTGATTTTTTTTTCTCTACTCAGAGCCACTTGTATTTAGAAGAATTTACCCTATGAAATTTATGATTAGTTTCCTTTGTGAAAATAGATAGTATGGGGAGCAGCTAGGTTGCGCAGTGAATGAACACTGGCCCTGGAATCAGGAGGACCTGAGTTCAAATTCAGCCTCAGACACTTGACACACCTTACTAGCCGTGTGACACTGGCCAAACCACTTAACACCAATTGCCTTGTCTTTCCCCCTCCAAAAAATATGTAGATAGTATGAATTCTAGATCACAAACTCTGGAATGGCTTTTGATAAAGAGGATAACTGTGATAAAGAGGGTGTGGCTATGAGGATCCTGGCCAAGACTGATGAAGTTCAATGATGATGAGGCCCTTGAGTTTCAAAATATTTCCTTATAAAAAGTGTGAACAACTCCATCTAGGAATTATTCTCAAACATCTCACTGTAGATATCTGCACCTATGTACAATTATAGAAATGACCTTCTAAAATATCTTCAGGATCTAACTCTATGATCCTAAGAAAGCAAAAAACAAAAATTAACAAAAATATTTGATATTTTTATTCCATTGTGCCAATTCTGAGAACAGCCAATGGGAAGAGGTCAGTACTAATTTTCTTTGGGAATTAAGTAAATAAAAGAATAATGAAGACAAAATATTTTCATGTATTTGAGTAATTTAGAGACCTTAAAAATAAATTTGCTATTATTATTTTAGACATTCTTTAAAATAAAAAAGGAGAGGTAAAAGATAATGGATACAAAGATTGTATCATTGTTTTCAAGAAAGCCCTGTTATTTCAGGTTAGAAACTAATAAACTATTTGACACCTCTGGTAAATAATCAGGCTTAAGGTTAAGAATTTTAAAAATAATTTATACCCAGTACTGTAAAGTTTACAAAAAGTTTTATACACATTAGCTCATCTGATCTCTTTTAACAACTTTTTGGAAGAGAAGACTGTATTATCATTTTACAGAGAAGAAAACTGAGCCTCAGAGGTTAAATTATATAATCTAGGTAGTTAGCAGAACTCAGACAGGACTGGAGCCTACACTACTCCTGTGTACTGTGTGCTGTGTATTATGCTCAATCATCTCTTATGATTGTATATAAAATGTATTTGTGTAACGCCATGAACCAGCAGATTCCCAAAAGAATGCTATTGTGAATAGCTTTTAAGGTTCAGATTACACAGTATAGTGAACACTCTGTTTATTCCACTACAAATTGAGGCAAACATTCACAATATATCACAACATATTATTCACAACATTACATCTTATCACATAAAATCACAATATAGTGTTCATAGCAGCTTAACATTAGAATGGCCACACAGTTTTCACTACAGTGGCCACAATATTTAGAACAAAGAATAAAAGAATAATCATCTGGTTTCCCTAAGGGGGAAACCCTCCTTACTTAATCATTCAGCCAATTCACAACACAATAATCAAACTTCCACTCATGGGGCAACCATTAACTTAATCAGTCACTAACCTAGATTCACAATGACTAAATATCATTAATCGCTAAGTACAGTCATTAGAAAACCACACAAACCCTCCACCCCTTGTTGTACAGCAAACTTCAGTTTCATCAAAGGGGAGGCCTTTTCTTCATCTTGACTCTGGGTGGTCTCTATGATTCCCTGGATCCCCTTTCATGGTCCCAGCTCCCTCCTGAATCCTCCAAACAGTCAGCTGGATTCAGAAGCAGAGCGCCACAAGGTACTTGTCCAGTCCTCAGAGGTAGACAGCTCCCAGGTCCTTGTCCAATATTTAGGGCAATCCTTGGTGCACACTGAAGTTCACAAGTTCCAGCATGTCTCAAACCCTTCACCATTTTTCTTGCCTAGAACTCAAGGGTCAGCCAGGCCACAAACAAAGTCTTATCCCAGTCATGCTTCTTCAGTCTTCCAGCAGTTTGGCTGGCCCTAGAACCCAGAAGGAATATTGGCCTTCTGGATGGCCTTCACCAGATTCTGGTCTCAGGAAAACTCCATTTCAATTCTCAGTCAGCTTCCAGATGCTGAGAGAGAATCTCTCTCTCTCTCTCTCTCTCTCTCAAGAAAACTCTCACTTCAAGTAGTGCAGCTCCCAGATGTTGATACAATCCTACTTCCTCCAACAGGAAAATTACAATTCTGTCTCTGTGTCTCTAGAATTCTTCTTTATATACACACACTGGTCTCCTGTCTCAGCCAATCCCCTTCTTCCAGTCAACAGGGGAGTTCATACCTTCTCAAGAGGGGACAGAGCTCATACTTAGCCCTAAGTTACTAAGTGCTAAGTATCTGCTAAACTGATTGCTGTTACAGTTTGACATCTGTAAAGAGCTGTAGAAATATGAATGGCTGTTGTCTTTCAGCAGTTCTCACGAGTCAGAGTGCTCTCTCTCATCAAAGGTAAAAGTGTATTTGCATCCTGTTAACTTTTAAGATTCAGTGATTCATTAGCTTTCCACTTTTTAATTTATTCATGTATTCATTCATTCATGCTTTTTTTGAGGGGGAGGGCAATTCAATTGTGGTTAAGTGACTTGTCCAATGTCACAAGGCTAGTAAATGTTAACTGAGCCTGGATTTGAACTCAGGTCCTCCTGACTGCAGGGCCAGTGCTCTAGTTTTCCACTTTAGGTGACCTGGAAAGCAACCCATATAGATGAACAAGATGCTCATAGTATAATTGAGAAAGAGACATTCTTTAGCAACTGCCTCCAGGTCTTTTTTGCTGGCAATCTAAGGGGAAAAAAGAAAAGTAGCCTGTGCCATCTACTATTGTTCGGGGAATTAAAGGATGGGCTGAAACATCTGAAATTGTAGTGTGTGTGTGTGTGTGTGTGTGTGTGTGTGTGTGTGTGTGTGTGTGTGTTTGCTTTTGTGTGTGCCTGTGTGTGTGTGTCCTCCTTAGTAAGTCTAAGAGGCATCACAATTATAGAAAGGAGAAGGTTCACAAAATTACCTAAACACAGCAGAAACTTTCTATAGGAAGGGTTTGTTCTTGAAAGCAAAGGATTAGGTGGCCTTTTCCCAACCTCAATTAAGAGGAAATAAACATTGGAAATGTCTCATGTTTTGTTACAGTAAGCTGCCTTCCGTAGAATGGTTCTAGCAGCTGAAAAACAAAATGATCCCAAGTAAAGTACTAACTATTCCTTCCTCTGATTGAAGAAAAATAAAATGATGAAGGAGGTATACTTGTCATTGTTACGTGGAAACATGAAAATCATAGGTCATAAGATCATTGACCTAGGTTTGGAAATGATGTCACAGACCATCTAATCCATTTTTCAGATGAGGAAATAGGCCCAGAGAGATTAAGTGAATAACCTGAAGTACATAGGTCACAAAAGGTCAAAAAAACTGAAAACAACTGAACAACACAACATAGGAAGTAAGTGGCAGAGGTAAATTTTTAAACTCAAATCCTCCGATTCCAAATTCAGGATTCTTTTCATTAGACAATATGAAAAGAAACAAACTCTGAGAGAAACCATCATAGTAACTGAGCAAACTATTTAAAAAAAGATTAAATGAGGAAGACAAAAGAGAAAGGCAGCAGGAAAGAAAGAAGGAAGAAGGAAGGAAGAAATAAGGAAAGGAGGAAAATGAAGGAAGGAGAGAGAGGGAAAGGAAGAGAGGGAGAGGAAAAAGGAGAAAAGAAAAAGGAAGGAAAGGAGGGAGGGAGAAAGGAAGAAAAAAAAGGGGGAAAAGTTTTGTACTTTAATCATTTATGTCATGAGAGTTTAGATGTCTTGTCCAAAGTCACAAGAAGTTTAGTAAAGTGGAAGGGTGCAGCTGCCTTTGGAGTGGGAATACTCTAGTCAAAGTCCTGCTTAGTGCATTGCCTCCAGGATCTGGGACAAGTTCCAGCCTTTCTGGGCCTCAGATTCTTTCTCTGTAAAATGCAGGGGTTAGATTAAGTGGTGCCTTGTGCTACTAGATCTACAATCCCACAATGGCAGAATCAGAACTGGGGCCCAGGCTTCCTAATTCTAAGCTTAGTGTTTTTTCCAGTATCCAATAATGACTCCAGGTTTCATAACTCAAAATAATCATGTAGACATCAGACCAGTTAATTTCCTGGTCATCATCTCTTCCAGCCCAAGATGGAAAAAAGTACATTTGCCCCCTTTATTTAGAGAAGGCAAATGTGAGTGGGGGAATGCACAATTGTTTGTATTTTTTTCCTTTAAGAGATTCCTAATTCCAAGTACAGCATTCCTTGGAAGAACATTTTTTCCTAGTTTCTCTCTTCAATTAATTACCAAATTCTTTGTGGTTTAATTCTCTCAAAAGATCCTGGAAGAGAAGGCTTTTTAAATTTAGTTTGTGATAGTCACTGGCAATGAGATAGAAAATGGGATAAACTTGAGAACAGAGGAGACAATTGAAGGGAAGAAAAGGCTTAGGGCAGGGCAATGTGTGAGGGGGCTGGTCTCTCCTCTTAGTTCTCAGAGGGAAGGAATAGGGAGGGGCTGATTCCTTTCTCCTGGAGGCAAATGCTGAAAAGGAGGATCTTGGAAAGAGGGCTGGGAAGTCTACAGGTTTGCCACAGCTGTCTGAAGCTTAATTAGCCCATGTTTAACTAGAGCAGGGACTGGGAAGAACTAGGGATTTCAGGGATGTTATAGATGATGGTAAGAAATGATTAGTGTAAAGGACTCTAGATTTGAGTCAGAGAACCTAGTTCCACTAATTATTATCTCTGTAACCTTAGATATGTCACTTCAGTAATTCTCCTAGGGAAGTATCCTGGTACTGCCAAAAGAATGCTAAAGTTAAGCTCACAAGTACAGAGGTAAAATCTATTTCTGTTGCTCAGTGTGTGACAATGGCCAGCCTCTGAATCAGAGTATTCTCATTTGTAAAACAGAAATATTTGGATTAGTTGTTGATTTTGTTCAGTCATTTTTCAGTCGTGTCTGACTTGTTGCGACCTCATTTGGGGTTTTCTTGGCAAAGAAACTCATTTTACAGATGAAGAAACTGAGGCAAACAGGGTTAAGTGAATTGCTTAGGGTCACACAGCTAAGTGTCTGATGTCAGATTTGGATTCAGAAAGGTAAGTCTTCCTAACTCCAGGCTTGGGGTTCTATCCTCTGTACCACCTTGCTGCCCAAGATTTCAGATCCTGTGATCTCACTCAATCTCAGTTCCTTCATCTATAAAAAGCAGTGGTTGATGGTGATGGCAACTGACATTTCTATAGCACCTTAAAGTTTGCAAAGCATCACTTGAATTTCACAACAATCTTATGAAGGAGATGTAATAGATATTTAATCACCATCATCATCATTATTGTTGCCCAGATCAGTGATCTGATTCATGTAAGAAAATTGTTGTGAGATTCCCTCCCATCAATGCATATGAATAATTGAGTAGGCAAGTGACTTGCCCAGAGTCATAGCTAATAAGCATCAGATCTTGTTTCTGAGTTTGGTTCTCTGTCTTCTAATAGCTTAGTGGAGTGGTTATCCCCCAGATAAAGGAATAACTGTGTATAATGAAAGACAATGCAAGAAGCATGGAACTCTGCTAATTAGCTGGGATAACATGGAATAGTGGGTAGATCAATGGACCTGTCATCCTTAATATGTGGGTTCATCTTTCTCCCTCAGATGCTTACTATCTTTATGACCTTGGACAAGTCACTTACCCTCTGACCTGGAAAAAAACGAATGGATTTGACTCAGTGGAAAATCTTTTCTAGCTCTAAAGCTATGGGCCATGACTTTTTGTTATTGTTATTGTTTCATTGACTGTGGAAAAAAAATAAGGATGAATTGTACATGACAGCAAGTGAAGATCTCCTAGGATCTTAGCATTTTGTCCTTTTATATATAAAACAGAGGGTTGAGATTGGATGAAAAAAAATCTTGACTCTCAAGCCAAGGTCATGACTGAAGGCTGTCTTGAGCAGAGGAGTAAGGCTGCATAGTGGAAAGAGTGCTGAGCCTAGATTTAGGAAGACCTCAGCCCAAATCTGGCTTCAGATGTTCCCTAGCAGATGTCATGTTGTGTTTGTCATGACTTGTCACCTTGTCAACCTCTGTCTGCCCCAGTTTCATCAACTGTAAAAAGGGGGTGATAATAGCACCTATCTGCCAGGGTTGTTGTTAGGATGAAATAAGATATTTCTAAAACATTTAGCAAAACTCCTGGTATATAATAGTCGCTATATAAATGTTATGATAGTAACATAATAACAACAAAAGGCAATGATAATTATTATTGACAAATTGTAATCTCATCAATACCTACTACTCACTTTCAGAAAATGAGCCTTGTAACTCTGAGTTTACTTCCTTGGCTTTTGGGAATTTTGCACTGAACTTCTTTCTGCAGTTAGAAATCCCATAGAGTCAAACTTGATCCCGTGGGATATCCTTCCGAAACCTTTTGAGTCAGTCTTGGACCATGTCCTAATTCCTTAATCAATCAAAAAACACGAATAGCTTGTTACGTTCCTATGATAACCCTGCAGATAAAAAGAATGAAAAAATGAAATAATCCTTATTCTTGAGATGCTCAGTCCTTGTGAATTTTCTTCTAACTACCAGCCAGTGTTGGCCTCTTTCTCTTGACAGTGTTTTATTTCATAGGATTATACAAATTTGGAAATGGAAGGGATCCTAGAGACCATTAATAGAGCCCCCTCATTAATTTACAGATGAGGAAATTAAATCCTAGAATATTGTAGCAACTTACATAAGGCCACACAGGCAATAATAACAGAGCTTTGGCTCAAACAGAAGTCCAAAGACTCCTCTACGCCAGTGTGCCCTAAGGCACATAATTTATCCATGATAAATAATTACAATGATCTCAGAGTTGCTCAATTATCTTCTGTCTCTTTGTCCTTGCTTTTTAAGTGGTAGAAATGAGCCTGGGTTCCAAAGACTTTTGGCAGGGCATGTTCTAACCTGTATGATTGTTGTCTGAAAGTCATCACAGGCAAGTTTGGAGATGTTGAGGACCAGGTTGGTTCCAGGGTGGATTAAGTCCTTTGTTGCAAGATATCTCAAAGACAGCTTGCTAAATTGTGAAGTGCTTGTGTGATTAGGATTCATGGAAGGGAGCACCCATACATTTGATGATTGCATATCATTGAAGTATTCAAGGGCTGTGGGTATGTGTATGTATATGTTGATCCAGACCAGTGATGGCATAGGAGAAACTAGAATGTTGGACTTGGAGTTAGGAAGACAAATTCAAATTTGACCTCAGATATTTACTAGTTGTGTGACTCTGGGCAAGTCACTTAACCTTGCTTGGCCTCAGTGTATTCACTTGTAAAATGAGGATAAATAAGCACCTAGGTCGTGCAGCAAATAGAATGCTTGACCTAGACTCAAGAAGACTCAGATTCCTGAGTTCAAATCTGGTCTCAGACTCTTACTTGCTGTGTTACCCGGAGCAAGTCACTTAATGTTGTTTGCATCAGTTTCCTCATCTATAAAATGACCTGGAGAAAGAAATGACAAACCACTCTAGTATCTTTGCCAAACAAAAACACCAAATGGGTGTTGGACTTGACAGAAAATGACTGAACAACAACTACAAAGATGTTGTGAGAAATCAAATGATATAATATACATAAAGAGCTTTGCTCACTTTGAAGTGTCATACAAAAGTTAGCTATTGGATATTGCTATTATAATCTTAATTAACGTATGATCCTCCTAGGTGAGGAAACTCCCTTTACTCATGGAAGTCAACAACTGGTCTGCAATTTATCATCTTGGGTTACCTTGCCTTACCTACCCTCTCCCTTATGGGATGTTGTGAGTGAAAAATAGCAACAGGGTCAGTGGAGGCTAAACGTGGAATTACAAAGATAAATCTGCACAGAGCCTCCTTCAGGAGTTAGGTTTGAGGTGGTTTTTGCATGGGAATATGGTGCAACTCAATTAGGAAGGTGTCCAGAACTGAAGCACCTCTATGTAGTTCTGAACTACTAAGTTGGACAAAGCTGTAACGATTATTATTTTAATTATATATTATTAATAGCAAATATACTTAATATGTATACATATCACATATAAATTAAATAATTACTATGATTACCAACATGCCAAATTAATAATGAATAATTTTATGCATTTTTTATTTCTTAATGTACAATAGTGAATTCTGTATTTATTCTGTCTCTTCAGCTCTTCAAAAGAATTGGTTTTGTATTTGGATTCTCTCTCCAATGACATAGATTGTAGACCAGGTGTACCCTAACAAACGGCCTCCATGATTGCTATGTCCCTTGCCTTCTTGAGTTAACCATCTTTTGACCAAACTTCTTCATAGGCTCTCTGAGCAAACCCAGTTGTTGAGTAACAGAGATGCTTCCTCTTTCTCACTAGGCAGGTTCCTGCAGCCTTTCCAGGCGGTAAAGCCTGGGCAGTATTTGTGTTTAGCACAGGTAATCTCCAATAATTTAGGACTGTATAAACAACATTACCAGGTATTGAAGGAGAGTTGTACTAGACAGTATGACTTGAGTTACTTGAAGATGCTAATTTGTCTATATTTTTCACTCTTTCAAAACGTTTTGTGGCACCAAAATACATATTTTTGTACTCGCAAGTGGCTTAAGTCTGACTGTTCAGAATAATAAAAAAAATAAAGGCAAGACTTCATTCTTGACCTTGTTAGTAGCTGTTGAATGGTGAAGAGGCTCAAAGCCATACTATGTGAGTACTGGGTGAAGAAACTGAGGAAATTTAGCCTCCAGAAGAGAAGATTAAGGTAAGATGTGATCTCTGTCTCCAAATATTTGAAAATTTGCCCTGTGGAGGAGGGGTTAATCTCATTCCACTTGGTCCTAAGGCACAGAATTGGTTGGAATGACAGGGAAGTTACAAAGAGGCAGATTTGTTCTCACCATAATAAGGAAAAAAATGTCTAACAATGAGAGCTGTCTAAAAAATAGAATTTGTTGCTTTGAGAGGGATAATGAGTTCCTCATTATGAAAAGTCTTAAAGATCAGGCTCAGACATAGTCTTTGGAGATGTTTGAGACAATTTCCCCTTTGGGTGGTAGTTGTACTTTATGGCCCTCCAGTTTTTTCAGTTCAACAATGCTAGGTTAAGTGCAGTGTATGGCTGAGTGCATGGCAGTGAGAATGCAAAGACAAAAGTGACATCTCTATTTTAGGTAGCAGGGGAGGATGGTTATGGTCCACACAGGAAAGTAAGGTGCATAGGTACCAAAATAAAGGTTCCTGTAATATAAAAAGTAGGTACCTACAATATAAAATATAATGAGCTACAAAGGGAAGTATGAGACAAGGTAGCAGATGAAGAGGGAAAAGGATAGATCAAAGTTCTCTGGGAATATTTGAGGAAGAAGAAAGCATTAACAGCTTTAAAGGATAGGGGGAATGAGTAGTCATCATAGAACTGAAACTTAGCCTTAAAGAGAAGAAGAAATGAAATCTGAACGGCAGAACTGAGGAAGAAGAGCATGAAGCATAGGTCATGCAAATTCATGGAGATGGAAAATGGCATGTGGATTTTAGAGAAGAGCTCTTAATACAATTTGACAAGGACGCAGAATCAATAAAGATAAACATCATATACACACACATATATCTATATACACACACATGTAAAATGTGTGTGTGTATATATATATATACATATACATATACGTATGTGTATATACACATATATACATACCCAAATACATGTGTGTATATGTCTGTGTATATGTGTATATATACACATATGACAGAAAGGCATATTAGAGCCAGGCTATGGAGGACCTTAAATGCCAGGGAAAGGGATTTGGATTTTATTCTAAAGGTAAAAGGGAACCATTGAAGGTTTTAAAGCAGTATAGTGACACAGTTAGACTTGTACCTTATAAGGGAAGAAGCTATGTTTTTTTAAGTGACAGATTTCCGTGTTCTGTTTGGCTTCCTTTATGATTCTTGGTCAACTTGTGAAAAGTCTTTTAAAATAACTCTTGTAGCTATTTTCTTTTTTGTCTGAAGGCTTCAGGCAGATGATTTTTTTTGAGAAGGTGTGAACATAGAACTTAGAACTGAAGATTGTCTTACTTGATCAGAGAGGTTTTATTATGTTCCTATTCTTCTAGATATGTTTCCTTTGGGGCATCATACCATGATTAATAAATGACCTAAAGGAAACTCCATTCAGCTGAGTTCTACTCCTGACCTTTCCATCAACCAGATGTTTTCTGTTAGCTCTTTCTTCTTATCCCCCTTTACCCTAACCCTTTCCTTAAGACAGCTCCACTACCATCTTCTCCATGAAATCTTTTCTACATCCCCCCAACTGCTAGTATATGTATCTTTCCAAACTATCTTGAAGTATACTTTGTATACATTCATTTTACAATAATTCTGGATATTCATTTGTTCATTTGTTATCATTTCCTATTAGAATGTGTCTCCTGTGTGTAGGGATTGTTTCATTTATTGTACTTGTATCCCCAGTCCCTGGCATACAGTAAGTGCTTAAATAATGCTTATTGATTGTGATCCTGGACAAGTCATTTAATCTCTTTAGACTTTCATTTCCTCATCTTTAAAATGATGGGGTTGTATCTGATACCCCTAAGGTCCCTTGGGTTCCTTTTTAGTCTTAAAGTTGTATGATTTTGATAGAATTGTCAGTAGTAAAAAACATGGATGTCTAGTTAGGAAATAGTTATCCTAATCCTCCAGCAAGGTCCAGTGACCCCTATGATAGCATCTAGATTATCCAGCCAAGTGACTACTCACTGTTTGTATTAATTACTCCATCCAAGTTGTCAATGTAACATTTAGAGGAAATAACTGCAAGAACAGTACATTCTTGGTCTCAGTGTAATTTCCTTCCAGCCCCATCCTTCAGCGCAGCAGAATGTTTAGAAACCAGCTACAAACTTTCCTGACATTGCCATAAGGGAAAGGAATTTTATTTTTGAACTTGCGACCGTCTCAAATGTCTGTGTCTGTTTCATCTCTGCTGATGTAGGTTCTCCAAGGTTCTTTCTATGTTTATACCACACATCCTGGGAAGCCAGATTTCCTTGATTTTCCTCTGATGCCATCAATGGAAAAAAATCATGTCTTAGTATCAAAAATTCTCTCTTAATGTCTTTCCAGGTGTTATGAACCATCAGAGTAATAACTATGGTGGGGTAACCGGCTCTTTGTCCCAGGATCGGGAAATTTAAAGGATGATGACAGCACTTGTATTTCTGTAGTAGGTGGAAACAACTAAATGTTGAACTTAATTAAAATGAATAATGAGTTAGAAGTAATCAAATGGAGTGCTTTCTTCTAGTAATGGTTAGATGGACTCCTCCCTCTCTCTTATGCTTCTGCCTCTGCTAGACTTCATAAGCATGATTCAGTTAACTTTTCAGTCCAGAATTTCCCTCAGTGCCTGGTTTTTTTTTCCTTCTATCCTGGACTATCCCTTTGCCATGCTGGTCCCCTTCTCCTATTGCTGAGTTTCTTCCGGGGGTCTCCATTATGGAGATGGGTCATGGCTGGCTATGTGTCACTCCACTCACCTCCTTGCTGTGTGTTTGATTATCCCAGAGTTTGCCACTTTACCTGAAGCATGGATATCTCTCTTCCCTTACCCCCTCTTTGTAACTCCCTTTTATATCTCATCTAACCCAAACAGAATATAACATCCTTTGAGGATGAGGAATTTCTTTTTTTTTCTTTTGATCTTCAGCTCTTAGCACAGCTCACACAGTATGGACTAAATAAATGCTTGTTTTCTGCCCAACATTTATTCTGCTCCTTCACTCAATGCCTTAATGTATACTTGTGTCTCTGACTCACCCCAGCAAATTGTATATAATGGGATTTGCAATTTGAAGATTTTCCCTGCCCCTTAATAGACATGAGGGGAATTTGAAGACATCTCCTGCTTTGAAAGTAAACTCTACCCCTTAATAGGCTGAATGTAATCATATGGAGCCTGTGATGGAGGGAATTTGTTGAAGTGCACAGCAGAGCCCACAGGAAGCTTCTCTGCTGTGAAGATAAATTCTGCCCCCTAATAGACTAAATATAATCACATAGAGCCTGTGGTGGGAGGATTTTTGCTGAAGGAAAACAGAGCCCACAGGAAGCTGGTTGTACAGTAATTAATTTAACAGGTACTTAGCCTTTAGTAAGGAAGGGCTAAGTACCTCTGTGAAAGAAACAGAAGGTGTGAACTCTGTCTCCTGTTGCTGACATAACAGGAAAAAGTTGGCTAAGACAGGAAGCCAGTGTGTGTGTGTGTGTGTGTGTGTGTGTGTGTGTGTGTGTGTTAAAGAAGAACCTGAGAGAGCAGTCAGAATTAAGAATTTTTACTCCTTTTGGAAGAAGCAGAATTGTCCCTGCATCTGGCAGCAGGGCTGCTACTAGACTGAGAACTGAATTGGAGTTTTCTTGAGACCAGAAATTGGTGAAGGCTGAAGTTGCTGCTGAGGAGGCCACCTGGAATGCTGAGATTTCTTCTGGGTCCTAGGGCCAGCTGAACTACTAGAGGATTGAAGAAGTATGACTGGGATAAGACTTTGTTTGTGGCTTGGTTATCCTTGAGTTCCCAGCAACAGAAGTTGTGAAGGTTTTCAGATGTGCTGGACCCTGTGAACTTCTGTGTGTACCAAGAACTGCCCAGAGGACTGGACAAGAACCTGGGAGCTGTCTGCCTCTGAAACCAGATGACTGCTTTTTGGATTCAGGTAGGAGCTGGGACCATAGAAGGGGATCCAGGGAATCTGAGAGACAACTATGAGTCAAGATGAAGAAAAGGCCTCTCCTTGGAAATTGATGAAATTGGAGTTTACTAGACACCACCAAGGGGTGGAGGGTTTGTTAATTTTCTAATGATTGTATTTAGTGATTAATGACACTTAGTGACTGATTGCTAGATAACTGACTGATTAAGTTAATCTATGATTGCTCTATGAGTGGAAGACAGACTTGTATTGTGAAATGATTGAATGATTAAGTAAGGAGGCAAACCTCCTTAGGGATACCATATTATTATTCTTTTGTTCTTTGTTCTAAATACTGTGACCACTTTGGTGAAATCAATGTGGTCATTTTAATGTTAAGCTGTTCTGAACACTATATTGTGATTTTCTGTGATAAGATGTAATGTTGTGAATATTATATTTTGATTAGTTATGAATGTTTGCCTTGATTTATAATGGGATAAATGGAGTGTTTACTATACTGTGTAATCAGAACCTTAAAAGGTGTTCACAGTAGCATTATTTTGGGAAGCTGCTTGTGCATAGCATTACGCTAGTTAGAGCTAGCCAGACATTGAGGGAGATCAAGGACAGTCATTAGGGAGATTGAGAGGTTTGTGAGTAAATATTAATCTCATACTGGTTTGTGGGAAGGCTGAAGGATGCTGTGTCCCTCAGTGTTATTATGGCTTCTGAATATGTTTGGTACTATGATGGAATTGGCTTACTGGGTTTGAGATTAGGTTTTCTGGTGTCTGAATAAATCCTTCAAGTCTATCCTCTATCTGGAGAATCTGGTATATTTTGCAATCAAACTATAAATATGGCATTGATGCTACAGTGTACTAGGGTTTCTCACATGTGACCTTGAGTTACAAGTACTGAATTGTCTCTAAACAAATTTTAGAGCCATAGAACCTACAAAGTGCCAGAGAGAAACAAATCTCTCACTGAAGGCAGCCTGGCAGACCAACAGGAAGGGTCTATTGCATCACCAATCACAGTCCTCAATGAGCTACATGGTCCCAGATTCAGGGTTGCCCCAACCAGTGGCATAGACTGGCCAGAACAGGTTTCAGGAGAGCAAAACACAAGCAGCTTTGGCAGTTTCCAGACTTCTCAACCAATAAACATGAAAGAGAAAGTAAAAGGTCATTGGGGAACTGTGTTGGAACCTGGTGACAGAAGAGCATGGTCCAGCCCCTGCCCCCATGGTGAGAGGTGGCAGAGGTGCAGTGGGTGCAACTGCTGCCACATGGCTGCCTCTGGATCTCCTGGCCTGCAGATCATAAGGCGACCAAGAAACCATTCAGAGGGTAGTTGCTCTTGATTTGACATGCTTACATCTGGATCATGGTCTTGGATGCTGGTCCTGAGATGAAAAAACACCCGTGTGCCAGAGCTTGTGGTGGCTGTAGAGAAGGCACCCTCCTCAGACCTCTGACATCATTTGCGAAAACCCCAGCAATTTGGGAGACAGATCTCTCTACAATGGAAGCAGAATTCTATTCTGGCAAAAAGCTCAAAAGTCAAGTAATTAGCTGGCAAGATTAGCAAGCAGAGGAAGCACTGTTAGTCCATAGAATCCTTTTTTGGGAACAAAAATTATCAAAACATGGAATGAGAAGAAGTTAACAAAGGCAAAGCTCCTGCATTAAAAGCTTCCAAGAAAGATATGAACTGATTGCAGGCCATGGAGGAGCTTAGCAAGGATTTTAAAAATCAAATAAAAGTAGTGGAGGAAAAATTGGGAAGAGAAATGAGAATGATTCAAGAAAATAATGAAAAATGAGTCAACAGCTTGCTAAAGGAGACCCAAAAATTACTGAAGAAAAAAACACCTTAAAAATTGACTAAGTCAAATGGCAAAAGAGGACTAAAAAGCCAGTGAGGAGAAGAATGCCTTAAAAAGTTGAATTTGTCAGATGGAAAAGAAATTTCAAAAACTCACTGAAGAGAATAACTCCTTCAAAATTAGATTGGAGCAATTAAAAGCTAATGATGTTATGAAAAATCAAGATACTATAAAACAGATCCAAACAAATGAAAAAATAGAAGACAATGTGAAATATCTCATTGGGAAAAACCACCGACTTGGAGAATAGATCCAGGAGAGATAACTTAAAAATTATTGGAGTACCTGAAAGCCATGATCAAAAAAAGTGCCTAGAACATCCTTCAAGAAATTCTCAAGGAAAATTGTCCTGATATTCTAGAACCAAAAGACAAAATAGAAATGGAAAGAATTCACCAATCACCTTTTGAAAAACATCCCCAAAAGAAAACACATAGGAATATAATAGCCAAATTCCAGAGTTCCCAGATCAGGGAGAAAATATCACAGGGTATCAGAAAGAAACAATTTGAGCATTGTGGTAACACAATAAGGATAACACAAGATCTAGCAGTTTCTACATTAGGGATCAAAGGGCTTAGAATATAATATTCCAGAGTTCAAAGGAGCTAGAATTAAAACCAAGAATTACCTACCCAGAAAAACTGAGTATAATGCTTCAGGGAAAAATATGGTTGGTCAATGATATCGAGGACTTTCAAGTATTCTTGATGAAAAATCCAGAGTTAAATGGAACATTCAGCTTTCAAATATAAGAAGCATGAGAAGAAAAACAGCAAAAAGAAACCATAAGGGACTTATTAAAGCGAAACTATTTACATTCCTACATGGGAAAAATGATAATTGTAACTAATGAGACTTTTCTCAGTATGAGAATAGTTGAAAGGAATATGTGTGCGTGTGTATGTACACACATACATACATATGTGTATGTATATATGTGTGTATTGGAGGGGGTGTGTGTATAAATACATATGTGAGTGTGTGTGTATGTGTATACATGTATACATAGACAGAGGGCACAGGATGAGTTTAATATGAAGGGATGATGTCTAAAAAAATAAAATTAAGAGGTGAAAGAGGAATATAATGAGAGATGGAGAAAGGGAAATACAGAATAGGATAAATTATGTCATATAAATGAGGCAAGAGAAAACTGTTATAATGGAGTGAAAAACAGTTAGGTGAAAGGGAATGGGCCTACCTTACTTTCATTGAATTTGGCTTAATGAGGGAATAACATACACACTCATTTGGGTATCTTACCCTACAAGAAAGTAGGGTGGAAGGGGACAAGAGGGAAGAGGATAGAAGGGAGGGCAGATTGGAAGAGAGTGTAGTTAGAAGTACATACTTTGGAAAAGGGACAAGGTCAAAGTACAAAGTAGAATAAGTGGGGGGGATAGGATGGAGGGAAATATAGTCAGTCTTTCACAATATAACTACTATGCAAATATTTTGCATAAGTACACATGTACAACCTATATTGAATTGCTTATCTTCTCAGAAGTGGTGGGTAAGGAGGGATGAAGGAAAATAATACAGAAATCAAAATTTAAAAGCAAATGTTAAAAAAATTGTTTTTTACATGCAACTGGGAAATAAGATATACAGTCACTGGAGTATAGAAATCCATCTTTCCCTCCTAGAAAGTTAGGAGGGGAATGGGGGAGGATACAAGAGAGAGTAGATTGGGGGAAGGAGTATTCAGTAGGCTTGCTATCTTGGGGTGTGGGGGTAGGGGAAAGACAGGGAAAAAAATTGAAACTCAAAATCTTGCGGAAATGAATGTTGAAAACTAAAAATAAATTTAAGAAGAAAAAGGAAAAGAAAGAAGAAAGAATTTTACATGTCACTTAAAGAAAGCAAAATATACCAGGACACAGAAATGAGGAAGGAGAAAACTCTAAGCAAGTGAGAGAATCAATGCAAATGCATGGTGTTACCGTAATCAATGAATATAGCAATCTATTATCTGAAGACTTCAGCTTCTGTGGTCAGAATTCATTATTTGACAAACTGCTGGAAAAACTGGAAAGTATCCCTAAGTCTGTATCCCAAAAAGATCATAAAAAAAAGATCCACATGTACAAACATATTCATAGGAACTCTTTTTGTGGTGGTAAAGAGCTGGAAAATGAGGGGATCGATTGGGGAATATCTGAACAAGTTGCGGTATATGAATGTAATGAAAAACTATTGTTCTATAAGAAATAATGAGCAGGTGGATTTCAGAAAAACCTAAGAAGACATGAAGTGATGCTGAGTGAAGTGAGCAGAACTAGAAGGACATTGTACACAGTATCAACAACATTGTGCAATGATCAGCTTTGATAGCAGCTCTTCTCCGCAATGCAATAATCTAAGACAATTCCAAAAGACTCATGATGGAAAATGCTACCTACATCTAGAGAAAGAATAGGGAGTTTGAATGAAGATTGGAGCACACTATTTTCTCTCTTTTTTGTTTTGTTTTTCTTTCTCATGTTTCTCCCTCCCCCCCCGCCGTGTTCTGATTCTTTTTTTCCACAACATGACTAATGTGGAAATATATTTAATGTGTTGTACATGTCTCATCTATTTCAGACAGCATACCACCTTGGTGAGGGAGCAGGAAAGGGAGAGAGAAAAAATTTGGAATTCAAAATCTTATAAAAGTGAATGTTGAAAGCTAAAACTAAATAAATATAAAGAAAATGCATAGTATTAGGAGATGGAATATCAGGCAGAGGATTTTAAATGTGAAGCTAGGGAATTTGTCTTTGATTCTAGGTACAATAGAAAGTCAATGACTATTTTTGATCTATGGAGTGATGTGATTAGATTCTTTTGGTAGCTGTGTGTAATACATATTGAAGAAGGAGAATGTTAGAATTAGGGAAGCTAAGTAGGAGGCCATTTTAGTAGTACAAGTGAGTGGAAATAAAGACTTGGATTTGAGAATTAGAAATAGGAATGGAGAGAGGCAGGTAGTTGTGAAAACCATGGAGGTAGAATTTATAAGACTTAGAACCTGATTAGATTTGTGGAAATGGAGGAGTCAAGGGTAGCTCCAAGCTTCTAAAGCTTTGTCACCCAAAGGATCATAGTACTATCAATAGAAATAATGTTATTTAGAACGTGGGTGGATTGAGCAGTTCTGTTTGGACATGTTCAGTTTTGAACATGTTCAGTTTGATATTCCCATGGTGTATCCAGGTGGAGATAGCTAACATAAAGATTTGGATGTAGAATAGGCATTCATGAGAAATATTAGATCTGGATATACAGATCTGGAAGCTATATATATCAGGAATGTAATTAAATAGGGCAGCTAGGTGGTGCAGTGAGTAGAGCACCAGCCCTGGAGTCAGGAGGACCTGGGTTCAAATCCAGCCTCAGACACTTGACATACTTACTAGCCGTGTGACTTTGGGCAAGTCACTTAACACCAACTGCCCTCAAAAAAAGAAAAAAAAAGGAAAAAGAAAGAGAAAAAAATTTTAAAAAAGAATGTAATTAAACCACCAATAGAAGTTGATGATGCTACCAAGAGAGAGAATATCTACCTATCTATCCATCCATCTATCTATCTATCTATCTATCTATCTATCTATCTGTCTATCTATCTATAATCTGTCTGTCTGTCTGTTCATCTGTATATCCATCCATCCATCCATCCATCCATCCATCCATCCATCCATCTACTGACAGAGAGATAGTAGGCAGTTGCCCTGTCAGGGCCTTATTGCGTAGGAATGGATGAAGATTCAGCAAAGAGAGGATTGTGCTTCTATTCAGGAAAGAGAAGACCTAGAGCAGTGTCATAGAAGCTGAAGAATCAGACGGTTTCCAGCAGATGGGTATTGTCAATAGTGTCAAAAGGTGCAGAGAGCTAGAGTAGGATGAGGACTGAGAAAAGACCATTGGATTTAGGATTTCGTCATTCATTGGTAACCTTGGAAAGAAAGAATCTGAAGCCAGACTGCAAAGGCTTGAGGGATGAGTGGGAGATGAATAAACAAGTAGAATGTATTGATGAGGTTTTTCTAGGAATTTTGATGTGAAAGGCATAGGAGATATGGAGATGGGGAGAAGAGAAGTATTTTGTTTTAAAAGAGTGCCTACTATATTCTAGACCCTGTGCTAAGAGCTTTACAAATATTATCTCATTTGACCCTCCCAACAACCCTGAAAAGTTAGTGCTAGCCCCATTGCCCTATTTACTGTACCACCAAACTACATAGGGTGATAGAGGGTGATGGCTTGGCTGGTGAGAGAATCTAGACTATCTCTCTAAAGTGTTATAGGATTGGCTTGGCTAGGGAGAGTATCAAGATTTGTGGCAGTTTTCCTCTCTGCTCAAATTTGCAGATTTAGTTGTTTTTGTTGCTCTTCTACCACAGTTTCCACTTTGCACTTCCTAAGTGGGTCTCCCTCTCCACTACTGAGTTGGCTCAGGGTGACTTCATATTATGATATTCCCTACCCCAAGCACTGAGGCAGTGCAATTCCAATATACATTGAGACATCTCCTAAATCGAAAGTCTGGAGCCTGCATCTGAGGCTCTCTTTTCAGTTGTCTCCCAGTCCACTAAGATTTCGCCTTGAGCCATTGAGCACAATTATTTAAATTACAAGTTCTTGGAACATCTGGAAGAGATGAAGTTGTTAGGTAGGTGTTAGAACAGTAGATAAAGCAGTGGATATGGAGTCAGGAAGACTTGGCCTCAGATACTTACCAGCTATGTAATCCTGAGTGTATCTCTTATAACTTATGTTTGCCTTTGTTTCCTCATGTGTAAAATGGGATTAATAATAGCATCTACCTCCCAGTGTAGATCAGTTTGCATGTTTTATATTCAGATGGATATCATAACATAGATGTTTTTTCCCCTTTGTTTTTGGAGAGTGAATGGTTATATCAAATTCTTTTGTATTTTTATAGGTTACTCAGTCTTGCGAGGCAGACGGTGTAAGTTCTATAAACCCATTATCTAGATGGCGAATCCAAAGTTGAAAAACATCCTGTGTCTTGTCCATTATCATGCAGGAGCATGTCAGAGCTATAACTTGAAGCTAGGTCTTTTGACTTTGATTCCAAAGTGTTCACTCCTCTTGCTACCCCTCCCCTCTCTACTCTCTTTTCCCTTTGTTTTGCTGCTCACATATTATACCCCCATATAGTATACTCCCAATAATACTGACAAATTCATTTTATTAGCACGCACCTCCCTGTTTTTTGTATCTTGTGATATTAGTAATCAGAGGGTTGCAGAACAAGGTGATTTCTGTTAGATTTTTAAAAAATGTATCATTTATATCTATAAATACATACTATGTTGACTCAGTGGAATACACAGAATACATCTTATACTTTTGGCTATTTCTTGATAAAAGCGATGGTGACTTTTTACTCTGGTTCACTGTTTCTGACTTTTCATTCCTCATTTTGATTCACTTTGCTATTCAATTTTAATTATTTCTGTGACTTTTATATTTTCAATTTAATAATTGAGATTTAGGGAAAGCCCTAACTGGAAGCAGATAAATTAACAAACCTTCCCTCTTCACTAAGTTCTTGCCTCCAACATGACTCCTGGTTCAGGCTCCATATTTTCTGCACAACACAATCAGTCAAATGGAATCATCCAGAATTGTGTGATGGGCATGACAGTCGAGTAAAAACTTCTCCCTCAGACACATTTCTGGTGTTAACCAATATCTCGTATAAAAATGGTGGTAACTGATTGTGAAGGTTTAATCACCAACTAAAACAATTCCAATGCCACTTTTA
>CM053599.1:62369281-62384227 GCA_028646575.1 Pseudocheirus occidentalis
GATAGTCCAAAATTTCGAACACTAGAATCTGGGATCTAGAAGAGACTTAAGCTATCATCAATTATAATATTTTATATATAACATATAATTATAATATATAAAATATGGGGCCTGGAGTCAGAAAAACTTGAATTCCAATCTAGCCTCAGGACCAAATAAGATGATAATTGTAAAGTAACACATAGTAAGCACTTTACAAATGTTAGCTAGTATTATTGTGGGTGCAGCTAAATGACATAGTGGACAGAAAGAGTGCCAGGCCTGGAGTCAAAAAGATTTATCTTTATGAGTTCAAATCTGACTTCAGACACTTAACAGTGTTTTATTCTGGGCAAATCACTTATCCTGTTTGTCTCAATTTCCTCATCTATAAAACGACCTGAAAAAAGGAAATGGCAAACTTCTCTAGTATCTTTGCCAAGAAAACGCAAATGGCGTCATGAGGAGTAAGTCGTGACAGAACAACAAAAACAACATTATTATTGCCACCATCATCATCAAATTCTCTTCATTTAATAGATTATAAAAAGATTGAATTTTGTTACTTTTTCTTTAATTTTCAGAAGTAATCCATCTGATCTGGGCTTTCTTAATACCGTAGAAATCCCAAGAAGAATTGAAGATAATTCATCTTTCAGTATTGAGTTTAAATGAACTTGTAAGCTTAAATTTAAGACCATTTAACTGACATCAATTAATCTACAATGAAAATATCATTTAGCCAGAGAAATTTATTCTTTTATAATGTGAAGTGAAAATGATTAGTTTTTCTAAGTGTTTTTCGTATTTAGCATAAAATATAATATTCATTCAATATTTACAATATCTGCCATATGTATGTTACAGTATTGGGTAGAATGAGAGCAAAGAAAGTGTCCATCTCTACCTTCAAGGAGATAAAAATCTAGTAGAGAGATTTAGAGGGAAAGTTATATACAAATAACTACAAATAATATATATATATATATATATATATGCATAAAACTAATCTTTTTATTCTATGTACATTGTCTAGTATTTATGTTGTTCTTCTTCAGTCATTTACAACTATCCATGACCCCATTTGTGGTTTTCTTGGCAAAGATACTGGAGTGATTTGTCATTTCCTTCTCCAGCTTATTTCAATTATGAAGAAACTGAGGCAAACAGAATTGTACAAGATCACACAACTGGTATGTGTTGGCATTCTATCCATTGTGACACCTAGCTGCCCTTGTATTCTATACTAAAACCTTAATTTAAATTTAATATATCATTTTAAACTTCATTTAGCAATTTGCCAGTAATTGTTCAGTGAAATGGAGCTTGAAATATTTAGTAGAAATAATCCTTTGTGTGGCTTATTTAAATGCAGTGTTCTCCAAATGTCTGCTTTCCTTTAATACTGGATGGCAAAAATGTTCCATTTTCATTTAGAAATTATAACATTTTAGTTAATTTTGACAATTATATTCTGGAAAAGCCAGCTCTTGCTAGTGAAGGAAACAACCATCTCTCTCCTTCCCACAAAATAACATGATACATGTGATTCACTAAAGTGGCTTTGTACTTCCTATTTTAAAATGTTCCTGATGGAAGCATGATGAGAAAATAAACTTGGCCAACATAAGAGGATGATCTTAAGTCTCTCCTTCATACTTGGAAATGTATATACACTTACGGTACTTTGGCACCATTTTTCTTTCCCAGGATATCAGCTGTAATCTTCTGACTTATGTCTCTTGCCTTTAACAAAGGAAGAATATATATTTTTTATTTATTGGTATTACCAAAGGTATATCAATAAATGTTCCATTCTCCTGTCCTGAAATGTAATACCCCTGGGATGTTACACCTTAAAACGTTTTCTAAATATTAGTTCAGATGAGGATAATGAGAGGAAGTGTTGTGGATTGGTCAGTGAGTTGGCTTCAGAAACTGAGACTTAGTACCTCCATGCAGTTCTCTAGAAATGCAAAGCTGTATTGGTAGACGGAGTTTCATTATGGAGCCTTACACAGATGAAATCACATTTTTGTGCCAACTATAATAATGTTGACAATAAATGCAAACATATGAGATGTGATAGGTCCAAAACAAAGCAAAGTCTGAGAATCTTGCTAGACCATCTGGCCTTGGTCATTTGCCCTGTACCTTGAAGATGTATGCAAGAAATTGATGAAATAGATTTTTAGGGATTGTCAAGGGAGGAGACTGTTGATGGAATCATAGAAAGTTTGTATTACAGGGCATCATAGACTTATTTATGCTCAGGTTAATAGAAATCAGGGTATTGCTGATGTTAAGAACTCCAAAACAAATCATCAAAGGGAATGTATAGGAAGTAAGGTTGGTTTTTCTGGATAGTATTGAGAATGCTAAAGTTAGAATACAGGTTAAAGTAAGGCCAGGAATTCAGGTTGTTAGAATAGAGTGGGAAACCTGAGGCCTCAAGGTTGAATGTGGCCCTCTAGGTCCTCAAGTGCAGTTCTTTGAATGTAGACTTCACAGAACAAATTGACATAATAAAAGGATTTGTTCTATAAAAGATGTATTCGGTTAAAAGGCTACATCCAAAGATTTAGAGGACCACATGTCTGAAGGCCATAGGTTTCCCATGGCTGGATAGGAGAACCATTCAGATTAGAAAATGGTAGAACCAGAAAGACAATGTAAAAGGAGTATGCTAGTTTTAGAGTAAGAATAACTGGCTTCAAATTCTGGTATTATTATTTACTAGAGCCATGACCCTGGAGAGGTCACAAATTCTTCAGGACTCAGTTCCCTCATCTGTAAAATGTGTCAGCCAGTTTAGATTATCCCTGAGATCTCGTCCAGTTTTGATTCTCTGGCCCCACAAAGACATTATTGAAAGAGGACTGAGAATCTTATATCCTGGAACACAGTCAGGTTTCATTTGGGAGTGTGTAAACCAAAAGCAATTGATGAACAACATAGTCATTATCCAGCAATTGCATGTTTTCAGGGAAGTTTAATGTTAATGAAGGCTTGAATTATATTCTGTATATCTATGCAAATGCACATGCTGATTTGTTTTACAAAGAAAATGGACTCTGAGGCCCCAGTGAGGAGAATTAGATCAGATTGAGGGGATAGGCTGATGTTGGCCATTTGTGAAGGTAAAAATGGGAGGATCTCTATATATCTAACACCAATAAGGTTATAAATGGAATTGATTCAACAGATATGGTTTCTGGCCACATGTTAGATGGTTGGATGGTCAGGGAAACTCAGTCTCTGTCTGTCTGTCTCTCTGTTTGTCTCCCTTTCCCCCTCCCTCTCTCCTTCCTCTTCCTCTTTCCTTTTTCCCTACTTCTGTCTCTGTAGAAAAGAAATTGTTTAAACGACTCTTTATAATTAAGACTGCAGTTGTATGAAAAGGCAAGAACAATCAGATCATTCAAATTCTGTATTAGAAACCTATGTTAGTCCCTGATGATGAAAAATAATGACTACCAATGGATAGCACTCTGAAATTGGGCAAATGATTGTACTTTATTATCCAAACATTGAAAGAATACCCTGAAGGATAACACAGAGTTCCAAAAGCCAAGCATGGAGATGGAAGACGACTGATTGCAAAATCTTGACTGAACCAGTCTTGGGTGAGAGACAGGAATGGACAATAAGTTAAAAGAGAGAAATGCTCAATAGGACTTCTAAGGAATGTAAAAGTGCTAGAAACACTCAAATTACAGATGAGAAAATTGAAGCTCAGAAAACGTGACTTGCCCATACCATCATTGTTGGTAAATGGCAGAGCCAGGACCTAACTTCACTTCATTTCTACACGATGCTTCCCTACTACTGTATATCATGTGATATGTCTGTCATTCATCTTTTTTATTTGAGATACAGTCATCACTATTTTTAAAAATTAGAGTGAAATTCTTTTTGAAATTTGAAAATGTTGATTACTCTTCATACCTTGATTAGTGCATTTCATTTTTATAATCAAAGACTCTCTATACATGAAAGATTTTTAGAGATCATTAAACAATTTAATCCAATAAGTATTTATTGACAGTCTATTATGTTCAAGGTACTAAAATAGATGCTAGGAATACAAAAGCAAAATAGAAAGCCATTCGATTTCTTCACTGTTTAGACAAGGAAACAGAGACCCAGGAAGGTAAAATATGTCACCTAAGGTCACACATGTTGTGCATATAAGAATAAGAATCTGTACACAGATTATCTGATTCCAGATGTGCATTCTACTCCATTACCATTTTTCTCCCACATGTTTTTATCTATTTATCTAACCAATTTTAAGAGCAACTCTATGTCTGTTGAACTTCTTAAGAAGTTTCACTTAAGCCCATTGTCTTGGAAAGTTGTGTTCTGCCAAGAATAAACAAACTAAAAAATTCAGATTTTATTCAAAACTTCAGAATCACAAATTTATTATGGTCACATAGCTTGAGAAAAGGTTTTGTTCATATTTATACCAATTTATGCTTGAAAGAACAAGAATCTCAACCCAGAATTCATCCTTACAGCCATTCAAATGTCTGTCATTCTAGTTGTTTGGGGGTGTGTGTACTTAAAATAGTATTCTAGAAAATTCTCTTCCTCAAAACATAATTAATTATATTTACATTATCCTCTGTTAAATAATTAATAAAAAATCATTCTTGCTGCATTTTAGATAAGATTTGGAAAATACTTTTTGGATTTTATGTCATGCTTTGTTTCAATTTTATCCATATTATTTTTACTTCCCAAGTTTAATCATTTTTTGCTGTCACATTGAATTATTCTACTTACTTTGTGACTATTTTGTTTGCTTCTCTCAATGGCTCCTCTCCCAATTTCCCTTTTAATTACTTTTAAAAAGAATCCATGGATCTCATTCCCAGTAGCATCCATTATATCCTGTTTCCGGTGCTTTTAAATTTATTAGAAGTCTTGTTGAGCATTTCTCTCTTTTAACTTATTATCCATTGCTGTCTCTCATCCAAGACTGATTCAGCCAAGATCTTGCAGTCCTCTTCCATCTCCATGCTTGGCTTTTGCAACTGTGTGTCATACTTCAGTCCAAAAGCATTTATTTTGTTTCCTTGTTAATAATTTTCAGCAGTTTTAGAACAAAGGTTCAGATTCAGAAACATTTGACCATCTGAAAACTCTTTCAGTTTAAGAAAAAAGAAAAGGAATGTCATGGATGTTTCTTTTCCTGTATCCTTACCCAACTGCTTTATATTGTCTCATTCAGGCCCCTTAACATGGCTCTCTGCTGGCTCTTCCTGTGTCTGCAATAACCAAGGGGACATTTGGTTGTCTTAATTCCTAGTTCCAGTGAATTTCCCCTACTAAATCAGAACAAAACATAAATGATGCATGAAACATAAAATAATTTTTGCTTAAAACAGAAAACAAGGTAAAGAAAAGGCTATTAAATCATTTCACAAACTTCCAACTTCTGAAGCTCTGAGGATTACATTCTGTGACCTTACTCATTTCCATCGCTGACATCAATCTGTATCATGGTGCTGCAAACCTGGAAGTGGGAAGTGGTATTAGAAATTTGTGTACTGAATGAAAACTGAAAAGTCAAGGCCTGTCTTCCTAGATATCTTTGCATTAGAGCACTGAAAATACCTTTTCTAACTGGGCAGGGGGAGGCAGTAATGGTGGTATGGACCTTCTGCTGCCATGGCTAGAGGAAGTGCTAATATATAGACATCAAAGAAAAATGCCACTTTGTGCAAGCACTGTCATAAAAGAGATGCACCTTTCATACTCATCTCTCATTCTCTCATATGGTTGTATATCCCTTGTTATGTATTCCACTATCAGATTTCTGTCCTAACTTTTTAACCCAGGCATGCAAAAATGGTTCTTATTCAAAAGGACAACTAGATAACCATTTGGCTAATATGCGGTTTTTTGGGAGATGCAGTTCAGAGATTTCTGGATTCTTTTGCAACCACTTGACCATAATGTACCCTGCCTTTCAGTTCTTAATTCTTTCTTTTTTCTCTGGACATCTTAACTGATCTTGGATTTCATCATCTTCTATAAGCATGGAAATGGGTGTGATTAGATGACTTTCTTGAGCCGAGTCATGTCATTTTCACAGTGCCAGCTTATGACATTTATAGAAGCATGGTGATGAGGTGGGTATGTTATAGAAGTTGAAATTCTTATAAATTCTATTTAAAAAACTAGTCATTTCTGGGAAGAATGAAAAGAAAGTTGAATTCTGATTCTTTGGTGAAGTCTTTCCATTTTTTTAAAGTTAAGGTCAAGTTTTAATGTGTTTTTTTTAAAATGGTAAATGTATTACGAATAGTAGTTGAAGAAATACTACAACCAAAGGATAACTTCTTGGAGCTGAGTTTGCTTGTTCTTAGGGGGAGAGATAGGTGGTCTGAATCTCCTTTTGAAAAAAAAAATTATGTTCACTCTACCCAGACATCTTTTATTCCTTATTTCTGTCACAGGGTGTGGTGGGCATAGGGAGTCAATTAACTGACTATATTTATAGCAAATGTATAATCTATATCTAAATCTATGTTTATGCCTATATAGGTATAAAAAGAAGCCGCATGTATTTTTCCCCAAATAGTTACTTATTTCATTAGTTAAAAAATCTCTCGTTTTCATCAATGTGTATTCTCCCTCCATTGACATCTCAAAGTCTTATTGTACTTTGGAAGCTACCATGGCTGAAACATGTATGCCACAACCTTCTGGTTATATCTCCCTAAATGTAGCCAGGCTGACCTGGCTTAGATAGCATCATTTAGTTTGTCATTCGATCTATACTTAAAGCCTTTCCAACCTTGGAATGTTAGAGCTTGTGTTCTGCTAGTGTGGTTTTAAAGAACCCATGGCTATATCCATGAGGCACAAGGAGATGACATTAGAGTAAAAACTAGTTATGTGTATGTAAAAAGTCTAAATGCTTAAACTGTGATGTAGTTGTAATCTCGGCAACAGAGCAACTATCTCATTTCTAAGAGAAGGATGATGTTCTTCAATTGACTACATGGTGATAGAAATTGTTTTTCTATCATTTTAATAACCAAATATTAAATTAGGATCCAGTCATTTCTTCTCTGTTTCTTCATTGTGGCCCAGCTCCTATGGAAAGTCAGCAGCTGAAAGACATTGCTGATAGGGATTCCCCCTAAACCTTGGGGAGCATGCTCTTTGATCTGGGCTGAACCCTTACTCACTAGGAGACGTTATTTCTGTTTAGAGGATGTAAACAGAATCCAATCTAGGGAAGTTCTTACCTGGAGTAAATAAGCCCCTGTCCTTATACCCCTTAGAGTTTAGGGTGAGCCAGTTCATGAAGGAGAAAACCAACGAGAGTGGTCTGGAAGGAAGTGGATTCACTTGTCTGGATTGCTGGAGGTGTCTGAGTCTACAACTGTAGAAATTTAGCTCTGAACAGCTATTCTTTCACTCCTTTCAACTTATTCCAAATGTAAGTGTGAAGGTGGGAATGGGTATGGATAGCGAAATATGACTCAGAAAAATCTGAGAAAGGAACAAGGAAGGATAAGGTCCCTAGCTTAGTAGGTCATGAAGAAGCATTGCAGTCTATTCATCAGGAAATCTTCATCCAGGAAGAAAACTGGGAGTTGCTAGACATGGTGAGAACAACACAACAGTGTTATTGAACCTGAAAATAGGAACAGATAGAGGAAAAGTCATTTACACCAATTCCCTAATGAAGTTTAACTGACGTAATTCAGTCTTCACAACGAGGAGACAGACCCAAAGAGCCCTAAGACCACCTTGGCTAAAAACAGCAGGTCTCTTTGCCAAGCAGGGATGTAGCAGCCAAGGACAACACCAACTTAGAAAATAAACTCATTTGTGAAATCTTGTAGAGAGCGATGGTAGGAGACTATGAGCAGAATTGCCTCATAAAACAGTGAAAAAAAAACTTGGCAAGATACTCAAACAAGTAAAGTAATACCAAGGGCATTAACAGATGAAACTGAAAGAACAACAAATGAAGGGTGGGAAAAATCTATAAAGTTATTTTTTTCCCTTTTAAATAAGAAATTCTTCACACCACCAAGGAAAAGAGAACCACCACATTTGGACTATAATATCAAAATCCTGCTTGTTCTTTTAGAGAATGTGGAAGAGACATTGGAATGGGAAAAAAGAGGCTGGAAAAGCAGCCAGAGTAGACCAAGACATATAAAGGAAGCAATACCATTTTGAGGATACAGAGGGATCAATTCTTGAATTTTCCAAAGGAGAGAAAAATACCGAAATGATGGGGGAAAACTGAGGCTGTAAAAAAGAAAAGTTTTAATGAGGTTAAGTTAGCAGGATGAGATGAACTATATCCTCTGATGATGAAAGAACTGAAAGAAATGTCTATGATCTTTGAAAGATTGTGGAGAATAGAGCACGTACTATAGGATCAGAGAAGAACAATGTCACCTAATGGAAACTATCTCCAAAGTTTCTTGAGAGTTGATCAGACAGTTTAAATCCTATTCTAGAACCAAGATGTTGTAGCCTCCCTACCCCATGTCGATTGATGGCAAGCTTCAGTCTAGAGTCTAAGGATCTGAGCTCTTCTGAGAAGGGAAGGTGCTCAGTCAATTCTTAGATTAGGTTAAATGGACAAGGTTTAGAACAAAGTAAGTTTCTTTATGGGAAGAAGCAAGTGAGGATGGAATCAAAATGTATTTACTTTCTTACCAAAAGACAAAGACTTGCAATCCGTGTTCTTAACAAATTCTTGCCATATAAGAAAAAAGATGGACAAGAGGAAAACAAGCAAAGGAAGAAGTGTACAATTAGTCTGTGAAGTTGTTACAGAGAATGTAAGACATCCTCATGTATACAAGTTTATCTTTTATTATTCCTCCTTTTAAATGCTCACCCTAAAACTTCTTTTTATTTATTATTCAATTCCCTGACCAGTAAACAACCAGCCCCCAATTACTTTTAACCTCTTCCTGCTAGATGAATGTGTACTTTGTTACTTAACATTTGCTTTGAATTTGTGGCATAATTTTTTTTGTTCGGACTCTAGAAGGCTGACAGTTTCTGATGCTTTCAGGGCACCCTGGTATAATAGATAGAGGACTGGACTCAGTTAGGAAGCTAGGTACAAGTTCTGTCACACTGGCTATGTGAAACTGCCAATCTATTTAGTATCTTAGTGGTTCAGATAATTCTGTCGGACTACAAGTCACAGAATTCCTGATCTGGATGCATGGAAACAGTTTCTTCCTACTGATGAAATCTTAAGATCATAGAATCATAGATGGAGACCTACACGTAACCTTTACTCTAACCCCTTTTTACACATAAGGAAATTGAGACTTAAGGATGTTAAGTTATATTCTCAAGGTCATACTGGAAGTGATTGTAGAGATGTCTTTTGAATTTAGGTCCCCTGACTCTCAGTTAAGACCTCTAAATCCAATACTTTTCACTGCACAAAGGTTACTTCTACTTCATTTTATTCTCAAGAACTTTGGTGAAAACAAGTCTTGTTCTCAACTCGGTATGGGTATTAGATTATTCTAGAAAGATGAAGCCATAGAATGGGGTCTGAGCCATTTATTGCAGAATATTAAGACTATAATTAGGAGACTATAATTAAGGTGGGAATGAAGTCAGTAAAAATTTGGTATAACTATAGAAATTTAACTCTGAACAGTTTTTTTTTCACTCCTTTCAACTTACTCCAAAATAGTGTTGGTCAGGAGAGTGATGGAGAGCTCACTTTAGAAAATCTAGTTTCATACCTTGCCTCAGAAGGTCATTAGACCAGGAAAGTCATTTTGTTTCTCAGTACCTCTGACAACTTTAAAAAATTATGATTTAGATCATCCAAACCTATGGAGGGAGATTACATGCTGGAAATTCTCTGTACTGATAAAAAGCAGAAGTCTGAATCAGAAAAAAAGGGCTTTGCAAAAAAAGAGGCATTAGCATTTACTAAAATTAGTGAGAAATTGAGAAATATTTCACCAGGCACAATGTCATGGCTTCAATGTAGCTGACTCATCTGTCCCTTTATAACTGTCTTCTTAATTTATATGACAGTCTAAAACGGTTCTTGAATTTGTTTATTGTGTTTTGTCATAGGCTTTTATTTGTGAAACCCAGTATTCATGACATTGGAAGTTAGATTTATCTTTCACGAGTCTTTAATCCTTGTGACAATGCATGATAAAATCCACCAATGGATGTTTTCAGTAGCAAAGAATTTGAGATTACTGGGAAAACAAAGAAACAAAAATAAAATTAGCTAATCATTGTAAAGCAACTTTCATATAGTATCTCATTTAATATGAGGTAGATACTAAAATTTCTGTTTATCCCATAGTACAGATGAGGAAATTGCATCTGGTAGACTGTTAACATGGCCATGATCATATATTTGAGACAGAATTTGAACCCAGTACTTTTCTGACTTTGTGTCTAACATTGTGTCCTTTATACTACAATATTGTCTGAAAGATGATGTCAATTTTCCCAAATGTCACTCATCCTGATCTCCTACCACTAAATTTTGACCCCCAACTTATGGCCAATTTGTACCAATCCATGACATATTTCTATTTCTACGTTTAGGAATGGCTATAATGATTTAGATCTGAACATAGATGTGGATTTTTGGATATTATATAACTATATGCCCATACTAGATAAAGGCAGTTAGGTAGCTCAGTGGATAAAGTGCTGGGCCTGGTAGTCAGGAAGCCTCATTTTCTCCTGATCTTAACTCTGGCCTCAGAATCTTACTAACTGTATGACCCTGGATAAGGCATTTAGCCCTATTGGCCTGAATTTCCTCATCTGTGAAATGAGTTGGAAAATGACATGACAAGCCATTCCAATGTCCTTGCTAAGAAGATCCCAGATGTGGTCATGAAGAGTTGGATATGACTGAATTGACTAAACAACAACAAGTTATTTATATGTGTGTGTATGTGTGTGTACATATGTGTATATATGTATATATGTATGTGTATGTATATATACATATATACATATATATGTATACACACAGAGGTCAATGCATTTTGTTTTATTTTATTTTTAAATTACATTTATTTATTGCTTTTTTTGAGAGGGGAGGGCAGGGCAGTTGGGGTTAAGTGTCTTGCCCAAGGTCACATGGCTAGTTTTGTGTTAAGTGTCTGAGACCAGATTTGAACTTGGATTCTCCTGACTCCAGGGCTGGTGCTCTATTCACTGAGCTGCCCCCAATGCATTTTAATTTTTACTTTTTACCATTTTGGATAGTTAGACTAATTTTATTTGTATTGATATAGATTTCATTCAGCATTCTTAATGTAAAGAACACAATGTCATGTACAAGTAGGAATATTTAGAGGATCTTTCTAGCAAGCAAAATCCTTTTCTCCTTTTTTGACCTCTGACTTCTGTACAAAATAAATTTTATAACACTAGGAAAATTTTGACGTAATCACTTTCGGCTTTGCTTTCAATTTTACCCAATGTCATTGCCAATGAACTGTTGAACAATTCTATTAGTATTTGTGTGGATGAAAGTCTTCAAGGATCTATTTTGTTCTCTCAACCAATGATTTACAAGGATTAAATAATAGTAAATAATAGTCATAGTGGGGTTCAAATTATCTAGGTTCTAGTCAATTGCATGAACTTAGCGAGATGGTTTTCTGTAGAAAACTGTCAGCAAAAGCCTTCCTGTTTCCTTCTCATACGTTAATTAAGGATAGTCTAAATGATTGAGCATGATAGTGCTTTCCTGTAATCTTTACTACTGGTGGATCACTTGAGTCTGAGAGTTGTGAGCTACAGGTAGAGTAAAGCTGATAATGCATCTGATATTAAGTCTTGTACCATTAAGGTGAACCCCCAAGAATAGCAAGATCATTGGACTACCTAAAGTTGGGTGAACCTGCCCAGGTCAGAAAGAGCATGACAATTAGCTTCGCAATTGACCAGCAGAGGGATTGAGCCTTTGAATGGTAGCCATACTTCCAGTCTGAGTGAGATAGACCTAGTGTAAAACAAAACAAAAATATATTCTAAATGCATATGTAGAATAACCACAGTTTAAATATCCTTTCACAGTTTGTTTACTGTTACTATAGTTTTAAATAAGGGAATAAAATCTCGGGAAGTGATTGTTAACCATTGTCTGTAGGAATCTGTGAGAAGACTGGGAGGGAGTGTGAGGAGAGAAAATTCTTTTCAGGGGACATTGTGTTACAATGAGTTTGGAAGAGACTGTTAAGAGTTACCTGACATCTTTTGGAGAAATGGGACAATTTAACAAAAATTAGTTTAATTCTTATTTTGTTAAGAAGATAACCTGAGCAGAATTCTAGAGACCAAAAATAGAATTCAGAAAACCAGATTGTGGGACTGTAATGACTCTACTGAGGAGGAAAAAGCAGTTTGTTAGAAGTGACTCTGGTTGTGACTTTTCTCACAGTAAATAATAGTTGAAAAATGTATCAATCTTTGCATAATTTGTAACTGTTGAGAAATTATTTTGCCAATCATACTGATATTTATCTAAGCCTTTTTTTGATAGAGTTCAAAACCAAAAGAGGAGAAGTTTATAGGAAAAGTACTTTCTCAAAATCTTATAAACTTATCTAAATTTAAAAAAATTGAGAAACCACATTTCCCATAAATTCATTTTTTAGTAACTTATAAGAAACAACAAAATGTTGTGCTTAATTATTTTTTAACCAAAGATGAGAAATTAATGAGGAAGTTAATCAAGTAATGGGCTAAGGGGTGGGATTCTATTCTATTTATTTCTTTCAGTACCTGAGGTGTATTTCTCTCACCTTGCAACATACACTCATGGCCCTTTTCTTGGAATTATGTGGATTAACAAAGAGCCTGGTGCACATGAATTGGTCACTTTCATGAATATTTTATCATGATGAGAAAGCAGGTACCCAGGACAATAAGTGTTGATATCTTCTTGGTTGCTCTTTGAGCCAAGGCTTTGGTGGGTTTAACAAGACCTGTCTGTGAGTGTTCCCATTCCTTTATAATCTTTCCTACTTTGACACACAACAAAAATGAATTCCAAAGTTACTTTAAATTGTTGCCTACACCTCAAATTTCTTTTGTTCATATTCATTCAAATTCAACTCTTTCTCATACTCCATCTAATTACATGATAAATCTATTCAGTTAAACAAATATTTTAAAACACTATTTTAAAAATGTTCTATTAGACACTAGGGATACAAAGACAGAAATTGTATAGTTTCAGATCTCAGGGAACCTCAATTCAGTCTTCATGATAAATTAAACATTTTATAAGACAAGAGCCATCTTGTCATAGATCTGGAGCTAGAAAGACCTCGGTTCAAATTCTGTCTCTCACACATAATGATTATGTGACCATGGGCAAATAACTTACCTTTTTGAGCTTCAGACAGCTTTGTTAGACAAATACTAGGGGACTGGACTAGATGGTCTTTGAGGTCTTTTCCAAGTTAAGATTTGTTAATCTGCTAAGCTCTATTTAGGTGTTAGTTTGTGTTGTGCATTGGTTTTCCATACTAAAAAAAAATCACAAATGCTTGAGGTATACCATTTCTATAACTCCTTATATACTAATGTTGTTTAGTCATTTTGGTCATAGTTGACTCTTCATAATCCCATTTGGGGTTTTCTTGTCAAAGATACTCAAGCGGTTTGCTATTTCCTTCTCCAGCTCATTTTACAAATGAGGACCCAAAGCGAGCAGAGTTAAGTGACTTACCCAGAGTCACATAGCTAGTAAGTATCTGAGGCCTAATTTGAACTCATGAAGATGAGTGTTCCTGACTTCAGGCCTAGCAAGTTTATGCACTGTGCTACCAGATTCCATTATACCAAAAATGTGGTGACCCAGTTCTCTACATATAGGCATTTTGCTTCTGAGCACTCAACAAGACATGATATTTGTAACAATAATGCAATATTCACAACACCCTTGGTGCTTATGAATATGCTGGTATAGTTGTGAATCACAAAATGTAGCAAACTTTCCACATGGAGGGCATAACCAAAGCCTTTATTCAAATACCAGAAAACTGAGTCCCAGACTCAGAAAGCTAAAGTCATTACAGTAGTCATGCAGTTGATACACATGGCTAATGCGGTGAACAACCACATTCCAAAGCCTTCACAACAGAACAGGCTCCCTCAAGGAAGTATCTTTCTTTCACTCACAGTAGCTCCTCAGCCTGGTTCTTGAAAGTTCTCAGCAAAAGCTCTCTGAAGGAGAGTCTCAGCAAAACGTTCCCAGAAGGAGGGTCTTGTCAAAAGTTGTAGCCATTAGGTGCTCACAAAGAGAAAATCTGACTGTCTTGCTGGTTCTCTTCCTTATATACAATATAGCTCCTCTCTGTTCTGCTCCTTCCTGTTACATCAGCAACTTCCTCCCAAAGTGTTAACTACTTCTGCGTTAATTAAATAGCTTAAACAAGGTGTTAACTTGAAACAAGGTGCTAAGTACCTGCTTGCTTGGCAATACAAAGGGGCATGGAAGATTTTCAGATTTCATTAACATTACAGTAGTCTTTCATTCTTTGACTTCAACATGTGTTTTTCCATATACTTTTTTTTTTGCCATCCTCCCTTGAAATGATTCTGAAATTTAGTTATTGAGCCTTAAAGTATATGTTGCCTTAATTCTTAGGATTGTGTCATTCTTTTCATAGAATTTATTATTTTTTTTTACCTTATCAAGCTTAACTAAAGATGATGCTATGTAATCAGCAATTATATTTCTGCTGGTCTGTCCTTTTATTTTAATCGTAATCTCTGTAAGTCAAGAAAACAAAGTTTCCAACAATATGACAATTCAAACTGGCTTTGAGTGCATGTTGAAATGAAAACCTTAACTGCATCTGTCACAAAGAACTAGAAGCTACCTTTGCATTTAAATGCAACTTCCTTATGACTTCTTGTTTTGTGTTTATAATGGAAAAATGTCAACAA
>CM053599.1:62384727-62414420 GCA_028646575.1 Pseudocheirus occidentalis
TGTTTTTTTGATCATGATTTTCAGGTAGACCAATAATTTTCAAATTGTCTTTCCTGGATCTATTTTCCAGGTCAGTGGTTTTTTTCAAGGAGACATTTCACATTGCTTTCTATTTTTTCATTTTTTTGTATCTGTTTAATAGTATCTTGGTTTCTCATAAAGTCATTAGCTTCCACTCGCTCCACTCTAATTCTGAAGGAATTATTCTCTTCAGAATGCTTTTGATATTCTTTTTTCCATCTGGAAAATTTGACTTTTTAAGGCATTCTTCTCCTCATTGGCTTTCTGGACCTCTTTTGCCATTTGAGTTAATTAATTTTTGAAAGTGATGTTTTCTTCAGTCATGTTGTTGACTCTCTTTTCATGATTTTCTCGCATCATTCTCATTTCTCTTGCCAATTTTTCCTCCACTTCTCTTATTTGTTTTTCAAAGTCCTTTTTCAGTTGATCTATAGCTTGTAGGCAATCTTCAAGTGTCTTGAAAGCATTCGGTGTGGGAGTTCTGACTGTGTTGTCTTCCTCCCATTCCTTTCATCCTTTTTGTCCCCCCCCAAAATTCTAGAATTTTATTGCTGTTCTTATTTTGCTTTCTTTTCCTTCTTGTTGGCCAGTCAATTAATTGGTTGATTTTTTTAGGTCTGTAGCACTCTGCTTCCAGGGGCTATAGCTCTGTCCCAAATCGCTGGTGTTTTCACAGCTGCCAGAGCTATTAGGAGGGTGGTGTAGACCTCACCAGCTTTGACTTGCTGAAATTGCTCCCAGGACCACCCCCCCCAAGACTATGATCTAGATCCAGGCTGCTCAACCCCAGAGCCCTTAGCCCTGATCAATCGACTTAGCCCTTGTGCTTTTGGCAGGCCAGCAGCTCTGAAGAAGCCCAGTGGAGGCAGTTACTGGTTGTAGCAGATCCTGCTGTTTCCCTACTGCTTCCTTGCCCTGGGGGCAGATCGGCCCAACTGCTTTTCCTCCCCCAAATTTAGTTTGAAAGCTTGACTTTCACTGACCTTTCTCTAATCATTCTTTTTTTCCTGGCTTGATAGATGTGGAGATTGCTCCAGGTGTTGCAGATCTGCTCTCATGTAGACTTCTGCTGCGGCTTGGCTCCTCCTGTCCACCTTGGGGCCTGGCCGTCATTTTGGTTTCAGGCTGCGTGGCCTGGGCTCCCAGCCTGCTGCGATGAGCCCATCCTGCAGAGCTGCCTTCAGCAAGAGATGCATTTTCTGTATATTTGTGAGTTTGGGAGCCCTAAAATTAGTTTAGTGTCATATTTTATGGGTATTTAGGGTGGCCCTGTGGGAGCTACTTCTATGCTGCCATCTTGTCTCCACCCCTCCTACTCCCCATTTCTTATAGCACATTAGTGTTCCATTACATTCATATACCACAACTTGTTTAGCCATTCCCCAATTGATGGGTATCCCCTTAATTTCCAGTTTTTTTGCCACCACAAAGAGAGTTGCAATTAATATTTTTGTACATATAGGTCTTCCTCCCACTTCTATGATCTCTATGTGATCCAGAAGTGGTATTTACTGGGTCAAAGGGTATGCAATTATTTATAGCCCTTTGGCCATAGTTCCAGATTGCTCTGCAGAATGGTTGTATCAGTTCACTACTCCACCCATGGTGTTCTATCAGTGTTCCAATTTTTCCACATCCTCTCCAGTCTTTGTCATTTTCCTGTTTTGTCATCTTAGCCAATCTGACTGGTTAGATGTGGTACCTCAAAGTTGTTTTGATTTGCATTTCTCAAATCAATAGTGATTTAGAGCCTTTTTTCATATGCTTATAGATATCTTTAATTTCTACCTCTGAAAATTGCCCATTCATATCCTTTGAATATTTATCAATTGAGGAATAACTTGTATTCTTATAGATTTTACTTAATTCCCCATATATTTTAGAAATGAGGCCTTTATCAGAGACTCTGGCTGTAAAAATTCTTTCCCAATTTCCCACTTCGCTCTTAATCTTGGTTACATTGGCTTTGTTTTTACCAAAACTTTTCAACTGAATGTAATCAGGATGATCTATTTTGCATTTTGCATTTTATAATGCTCTCCAACTTTTCTTTCATCATAAAGTCTTCCATACTCTACAAATATGACAGGTAAACTATTCCTTGCTTCCCTAGATTACTTACAGTTTCAGCCTTTATGCCTAGATCATGCAACCATTTGGATTTGATTTTGGTGTCTGGTGTTAGATGGTGCTCTATGCCCAGTTTCTGCCATACTATATTCCAATTTTCCCAGCAGTTTTTGTCAAATAATGAGTTCTTATCCCAAAGACTGGAGTCTCTGGGCTTATCCAACAGTATATTGCTATAATCATTGACTACTGAGTATTTTGTACCCAATCTATTCCATTGATTCACTACTCTATTCCTCAGCCAGTACCAAGTAATTTTGATGACTGCTGCTTTATAATACAGATTAAAATCAAGTGGTATTTTTAGTATAACATCTATTTGTTAATCAATGTTCTGAAATGTATCAATAATTAAATCAATATTTGTATGCTAAGAAATATATGATTCTTAGTACACTCTATCATTCTGCCATTGACATTGCAAAGTTGTAAAGGAATATCAAAGGAATGAGAGCTATTAAGTGTTTTTTTAATGTTTGATGGGCAGATTTTTTCACATCATTTTCATTTTTCTGATGGATTAATCCCTTGGTACTTTGTTAAGTTGCTCACTCAATATATGGGAGACCTAGTGCAATAGAAAGGATGTTCATTTCAGAGTCAGAGGACCTAGATAAGACTCTTGGCTTTGTCATTTGCTGTCATTGTGATCTTGGGAAAATTAATCCCCCATATTCTTTGGGTTTTAGTTTTATCATCTTTATAATGTGGGATTTTACTTAAATATCCTGTTAGATGCCTTCCAACTTTCATTTACGATTCTATGAATTCAAAGCAGTTTAATTAATTAATCTGTTGCAAGCCACAAACTTGATTACTGTCACAGTCAGTTAGGACCCTCTAGTCTTTATACTCTAATAGTATTATTTCCCAGTCAAAACCTTGGTCACTTACATGCCATGAAAAGACAAGGCTCCTTCTGGGAGCATCTGGGGAGCCTGATTATGGTCAAAACAAAACCAAATATCAGATATGATATCATTAATAAATTAAGTCAAAGAGTTTAACAAGACTATTATACTCCTATTCTTAACTTTTTACCTGTCACTCATCTGAGTCATTCTTCATGATTTTGTTTGATTATTGTCCTTTGTGCCTGAAGAGGACTAAAATGGGCCTACTATGTTGGGATCATGGTACAGTATTTCTGACTGTGATAAATCAGGTCAATATTGACTCAGAAGTCTCTATCACAGGTTGGGCACAAATAATTGTTGTGAACATATGGAGTGGCTATGTCCCTAAATTTGCACATCTAACATTTCTTTGGAGTTACAATTTTGTTTTGCTCATAGAGCACAGTACCTTTTTTGATATGTGGATTCCATGCTGGGTAGTCTTACGCCAATGTCTCCCATGTCTCACAATTGATTCCAAAATTCTTCAGAGAGATCTTGAGAGTGTCCTTGTATCATTTTCCTGACCTCTGTCTGAGTGCTTGCCTTGTGTGGGCTCTCCATGAAATATCTTTGAGGCAAATAAACATTTGACATTTAAACAACATGGCCAGCCCATCAGAGTTGTGCTCTTTGCAGTAGGGTTTGAATACTTGGCAATTCAGCTCAAGGAAGGACCTCAGTGTCCAGTACCCTATCCTGACAGATATTCTTCAGAATCTTCCTATGGAAATTCAAATGGAAATGATTCAGTTTCCTAGCATGACAGTTCAGATTTCAAAAGCATACAACAGTGAGGTCAGCACAACAGCACTGTACACCTTAAGTTTGGTAGGAATCCTAATACCTCTTCTCTCCCACTTTCCTTTGGAGCTTCCCAAACATTGAGCTAACTCTGGCAATGTCTAATGCCATCAGAATTTCTTCTTCAGTTGGAAGTTTGGCGAGAGAGGGATTGATTTCAACCTGAGATATGTGGTCAATGCCTTCAGTATTGGTTGATGATACTCTGTTGAGAACACTATGGAAATGTTCAACCTACCTCTTCAGGACAATTATCTTATCATTTATTAATGTGGCTCCATCAATACTGAGTAGTTGAAACAGCACAGGTCTTTAGCCTATTTATAACTTTCAAGGCATCATAAAAGGACTTTGAATTATTACTTTCAGAGTAACGCTCAATTTCCTGACACAAGAATCCTGAATATCTCTACTCTTTGCTTGCACTTTACTTTTGTCAGAATTAAACATCATCTCCTTGGAGATTGATAAACTAGCCTGCTGGGAAACCTTGTGGAGTTTTTGTTTTTTGTGTAGCAACTTCTGAATTTCTCCATTATTTTCCCCAAAAGAATCCTTATGTTTGCAAGTATTCTGACTCAGAGGAGTAAATGCAGCATTGTACACCAAACCTATCACCTACTGGTGAATCTGCTTACTTTCAGTCTCCCCATACTACAGCCCATCCTCCATTTAGCCTCCAAAATGGTTTTCCTTAAGTACAGCTATGGCCATGCCATCTCCCTACTTAAGACCTTCATTACCTAGTCCCTTTTTATCTTTCTGTTTTTATAACTTACTGCTACTCATTTACTCTTTGATCCAGTGCCACTGGCTTCCTTGCTGTCTCATGACAATTTTCTCTAGCTGTCTGTACTCTATACCTGTCATGCTCTCATACCTTTACTTCTGCCTTCTGCCTTCTGCCTTATCTGGCTTCCTTCAAGTTCCAGATAATATCCTATCTTCTATAGGAAGTCTTTCCCAATACTTCTTAAATTCTAGTGCCTTTCTCCAGTTATTTTGTATTTATCTTTATATAATTTGTGCATATTTGTTTACTTATTGTGTCTTCCATTAAATTGTGAACTCATTTAGGGCAGGAACTTTTTTTGGGGGGGCTCTTTTTGTATACCCAGTGCTTAGCACATTGCCTAAAACACTTGTTCTTGTTCAATCCTTCAGTTGTGTCTGACTCTTCATGACCTCCTGAACCATAGCATTTCAGGCCCTTATATCCTTCACTGTCTCTCAGAATCTATGCAAACCCACGTTCATTGCTTCCATGGTACTATCTATCCCTCTCATGTTCTTCTGTCCCCTTTTTCTTTTGCCTTCAATATTTCCCACCATCAAGTTCTTTTCCAATGAGTCCTGTCTTCTCATTATTTGACCAAAGTATCTAAGCTTCAGTTTCAGTATTTGACCTTCCAGTGAACAGCTGGAATTAGTTTAAGTATTAATGGATTTGATTGCCTTGATTTTCGTGGTACAGATGATGATCAAAAGAAATGAATGATATTTCAAAATACTGAACAGCTTTATTAATGGTACAAAAACCAATAGTATTTTTAGTGATATCAATGTGATTGAATATGCTTCATTATTTTTGAATACTTTTATTGAATGGTGATACAATGACTTGAAAATCTGATTCTGAATTTAGTTTATTTCAATATTAGATTTTGATGGCTGTGATAATTGAAAAATTTACTTTACAAAGCTATTTAGATCTAAATGGAATAAGCACATCATTGTGATCACTAAATTATTCATCAGTCCGTTCACCAATTATGCAATGATGTTTATTGAAATTAGGCTAGTCACTTTGTTTTTCAGTCTTGTTTTTGTTGATGTTTAGTTGTGACCTCATTGAGGGCTTTCTTGCCAAAGATAGTAGAATAATTTGCTATTTCCTTCTTTCCCTCATTTTTACAGATGATAAAAATGAGGCAAATAGAGTTAAATGACTTGCCTAGGGTCACATAGCTAGTTAAGTGTCTGAATTCAGAATTACACTCAGGAAGATGAATCTCTCAACTCTAAGCCCAACATTCTATTACTGCACCATTTACATGACCCAGAAATTAGGCTAGTGACTTTCCCTATGCACTGATATCAATCAACTCCTTTGACAAAATAATTGAAAGATCGGGCATTTTTATATTTTTTCCACAAATGGATTCAAAACATTATGAGTCTTTGGAATAATTTGAAATAGGTTAGAAAAAATTGTGTGTTCAACTTTTTAAAATATGCAGATTCCTAACTTCATAGATGTCCTACACAAATATTTAAATAAAAACTTAGCTCTTAAATGTCTTGCTAATTGCAATGACTTTATACTATCATTGCCTAATATTTTATAGAATAATAAATATTTAAGTTGAGGTTTATCATTAACAATAGTCAACAAAAATCCATATTTCAGTCTTCTTAATAATTACACATCCTTTGAATAATAATTAAAATTATATTCTTGATAATTTCAAATTGTCAGAACTGATTAGGTCACTGGTTTTTTTTAAAGATCATTTTAAGATTGACAAAGGGTTCCTTTGAGGAGTTAAAGTATTAACCCCACCATTTCACACCCCTCTCCTTTTTTATGTTTATATTATTCAAGCTATTAAATCTGGGTTAAATGATATATTTTTTCCAAACCTGGGGATATTTTTAAGGCTCTTATCCATTTTTTGAGGGATAGTTTAATTTATCTTATATTACATAAAGTATGAGTCCATTGAACTGGTCTCATGTCAACTTCTTATGCCCCAATATGTGGAACATGCTGACTATCCCTCCTTTTTGCAGAACTCTTTTTCTTTTCTCAGGATACCATACCTCACACATGAGTGTTTGACATGCAGATTGGGCAACAGCACCAGTGTACATTGCTATATTCTATCAGAATATAAGTTTCTTGACAATAGAAATTATTTCCTTCTTTGTATTTGTAGCCATACTCTTCAGCTCACTGCTTGACAAAGAATAGACTTCTAACAAACATTTGTTGATAGATATAAAATATTCATATTTTTCTTTTTAAAAACAAAAATATAAATCAAAATACAATTACTTTTTGCAGCTCAATAGATCAATTTGTGCATGGTGCTTTGGAGACCACTGGGCTAGAGAATGGAGTTTGTGGAGGAGAGTAACTTAAAATGATGCCATAAACCTATGATGGCACCAGAATGTATAGGACTGTGATGCCAGGAGAAGGAGTTTGTACTTTATACAGCAGTCCTTATGATACCAATGAAGGTTTTTGAGCATAAGAGTGACATGGTCTTTACATAAATACAGTTATTCTGATAGAAGAATAATGACTACATTGGAGAGGGGAGGACAAAGAACAAGAAGCAAGAAAACCTATTCGAGCAGGGGTGTCAAACAAAAAGCCCACAATACACTGAAGTGTTGCCTGAACCAGATTCAAATTCAGTTTGGAAATATATTTTTTATTTAAAAATATACACATTTTAAAATCTTAAATATTTAAAAATAAAGAAAAATGTAGTAAAACATGGGTAATATTAATACATGGTTTGAGTCCATGTGTGGTACATAGGGATCTTTACCTTTGGATTAGTGATTCCCTCCTGGATTTTCTGTTAGAAATTACTCCGTTAGAGAGTCATTAAAATAGAAGCTAGTAAAAGCACCCCATAATAGGCTGGTAACAGTAGAAATTAAGAGGAAAAAGAGGAAGGAAGAGTTAACTTAAATACAGGGTAGAAAAGATTTTGTAACTGAAAGTATGTGATAGGTGGTAAAGAGAGAAGAGTCCAAGATAACCAAAACTTTCAAATATGGGACTCAGAATGAATGATTAATTGGAAGAAATAGGCATATTTCATAGTCAATAGTCTCATAAAGAGAAGATTTGGGTGAGGGGAGAATAAATTAGTTCAGTTCTAGACATGTTGAATTTGATACACCATTGGACATCCAGATGGAGATGTCTTATTGTTCATTAGATCCAACAGGCTTAGTCTCAGAAGAGAAAATAAAGCAGGAGTTGGAGATTTGGAATTCATCTTCAAAGAGTTGATAGTTGATGTGATTAGAGAGATCAAAGAAAAGCAGATTAAGGAAAGAATCTTGAGGGACACCCACAAGAAGAGGTCAAGATAATGAGCAGCCAAAGGACACAGCAAAACAGTGTTAGAAAAGTAGCATACGAAACCGTAGAATGTGCTGTCTCTGAAACCAAGAGAGGAGAGGAGTGTGGTAGGCTATTCAAGGGGGTCAGTAGCCACAGAGATGTCAATGAGGTAAAGGACCAAAATAAGGTGATTGGATTTAGCAAGTATAATAAGAAACATTGGTAATCATAGAGAGAAAACAGATTAAATAATGTAGCACACTATTGCAGTGGATACCACCTAGCAAGCCATGGAGGAGTGTTTCAGTAGTGAGAAAGTGGAGATACTGAGAAAGAAAATTAGCAAGGTGGTTGAAAGATAAGTATATTATAATATCAGTTTTAGAGCTTAAGGACTTTTTTGGTTCAGGGAAATAATCCTGGCTCACAGCTCAAGTGTCTTTCAGAAGAGTTGGAAACAGATTAAAACTGAAACAAATTCCCAAACATTGCCAACTAAACTTAGCACAGAGTCCAGGGGAAGTGGGAAAAAGTCACATGTTTAAGAAGGAATCTGGGAAAGAGGCAGCTGGGTGGGAGTTGCAGAGACATTAAGTGCTGATTTGTTCTTCTGCTTCCCTCAATCTCATCCTTAGCCAGCTAAAGGCAAGCAGGAGGGTACCACTAATTGCTTTTTAATTTCACCCTTTGTTATCCTGACTGAAACTGGCAAAACTTTGTGAAACTACATCCCCAAGGGGATAACTGAACGATTTTTTCCAAAGCTCTGGTAGAAACTCTTGAGGCTATTTCAAAAGTTATTTCAAAATGGGGGAGGGGGTGGATTTGTTGGTGGAAAGTACTACATGAGGAAATTATTTTGTTATTTTTTTTGGTAAAATTAGAAATGGGGGATGAAAAATAATTGATTGGGCTCATTTTTGGAAGTAGAAATACTGTTTCCTTGTATTGTGATGCTTTTTATGTAACTTGTTAACCTGTACCAGCATATAATACAAGATGACTGATAAATGATTAGTTATACAAAATGCAAATTGCTTAAATATCTTTTTATCACTTCTGTGTATAACAAAGATTGTCCCACATACAAAATGACTATTACAGTATGTCCCTGTGTGGGACAGGTTAGGGCTGACTTCCAGGACAGTTGTGATGCCATATAATGGAAGTGTCTTGGAGAGACTAGAACATGACACATCAGCCTTCTTTAAGTGGTTTCAGTCTTCTTGGTTAGGAGAAGGTTTTTCAGTTGGCTGTGTAACCAGAACTGGGAGCAAGTTCAAAAAGGCATAAGTTGGTCTTGGCCATTTTCTATTCAACCACTCAATCTTGGTTTTTCTTCTCTGCTGACAGTGTCTGGTGAGAGACAATGCAGAAAAGTCCTTGGGGCCTCTCCCCTCTGAGGCTGATGTGTGGAATCATGAAACCTTGTTTCAATTATACGACTTTATTTATCCCTTTTCCATTTTAGGTAAAGAGATTGGATACTGACTGCAACTTTCAGAAGGTCAGGAGAGTGGTGTCCCAGTAGCCAGTCCAGCATCAATTTTCCAAGGAATAAGGAGTAGCTTCATGAACCAGTTCAATAGTAGCTTAAACAAGGACTCATAAGGCAGTGATGTCACATCTGGATATGAACTTGGTGGAACTAATATCATGTAGAAAATACACTAAGAGTAAACTCACTATTCCAAGAGATTGATGTGGTAGGGAGAGGAATGTTCCCTTTAGGTGTTGGGGCAAAATGTTTTGACATTTGTTCGTCCTATGGCTTCCAACTAAATATTCCTTTGTAAAATCTATTTAATGTTGTTAAATGGAACTGAAGTGCTTGTCACTGGCACTTAACAGTGAGGACGAACATAACTAATAGGGGTCTGAGCAGATGGCAATAGAAAGAGTCAAACCCCCAGGATAACCCCAGGACCCTCAGAGCTTGGGTGGGGGAAATTGAGTAGTTCTCATTCTAGGAGAGGAAGCCAGAGAATACTTGCTGCGTGTATGTATATTGCATAATATGGATAGTGATATAAACTGCATATCACTTATCTATTTAATAAGATCAATAAACAAATATAATTTCTAGCTAAACAGATAACATATATTAATGCTTTTGGAAAATAAGAATGCCATTTTATTATATATAACAGGCACTCGTCCTCCAAATATGGCACTTTCGCCACTCTACTACACTGATTTTTTTCCAGGTCAAATCAATGTGACTATTATGTAGTATCATAATAAATGCTAGGAATACAAAGACCAACCTCTTCACCCCCCAAATAAATCAAAATGAAACAAAAACTTCCCTGTTTTCAAGGAGCTCACGAATAGTCTAGTGGGAAAGATAAACATATTTATATTGCAAAAGACTAACTATATTTCCCTCCATCCTCTCCTGCCTCCCACTTATTCTGTTTTCTCCTTTGACTCTGTCCCTTTTCAAAAGTGTTTGCTTCTAACTACCCTCTCCCCGAATCTGCCCTCTCTTCTATCATCCACCCTCTTATACCCTTCACTCCTATTTTCCTGTAGGGTAAGATTGAGTGTGTAAGTTATTCCCTCCTTAAGCCAAATTCAGCGAGAATAAGGTTGACTCATTCCCTTTCACCGGCTTGTTCTTCCCCTCCATTGTAACAGTTTTCTCTTGCCTTTTGTATATGAGATAAATGGCCCTATTCTATCTCTCCCTTTCTCCTTCTCCCAATTTATTCCTCACACACCTCTTAATTTTATTTTTTTAGATATTATTCCTTTATATTCAGCTCATCCTGTGCCCTCTGTGTCCATGTATACATGCACACACATGCATGCACACACCCTCCTATACCTACATATATGTGTATGTATACATATATACATATATGCATCTATATATTCTGGAGATAAAATATACATACATATGTATATATAGACATATATACACATACACACACTCACACACACATACATATACATTCTCTTCAATTATCCTCACACTGAGAAAAGTCTTATGAGTTACAATTATCATTTTTCTTTTTTAAAAAATATTTTATTCATTTATTTTTCAACTTTCATTTTAACTTAACATTTCATTTTGTAACTTAAGATTTTAAGTTACAAATTTTCTCCCTGTCTTTCCCCTACCCCCACCTCAAGATAGCAAGCCTCCTGACTACCCCTTCCAACAATCTGCTTCCTCTTATATCCTCTCCCATTCCCCCTAACTTCTAGTAGGGCAAGATGGATTTCTATATGCTGGTGCCTGTATATCTTATTTCCCAAACACATGTAAAAAACACTTTAAAAAAAACATTTGGTTATATAAAAAACCCTAAAAAATCCCCATTTGGTTTTAAAACTTTGATTTCCTGATTCTTTCTCTTCTTCCCTCCTCACCCACCCCCTACTGGGAAGACAAGCAATTAAAAATGTTTCCATAGTAGTTATATTGTGAAAGACCAACTATATTTCCTGCCATCCTACCCCATCCCCTACTTTTTCTATTTTCTGCTTTGACCCTGTCCCTTTTCAAGTGTTGCTTCCAACTATCATCTCCCCTAGTCTGCTCTCCCTTCTATCATTCCCTCTTTTATCCCATTCCCCCTTCTTTCCTGTAGGGTAAGATACCCAATTCAGTGTGTATGTTATTCCCTCCTTAAGCCAAATTCAATGAAAGTAAGGTTGATCCATTCCCTTTCATCTTCCTGTTCTTCCCCTTCATTGTAACAGTTTTCTCTTGCCTCTTTTATGATATAATTTACCCTATTCTACCTTTACCTTTCTCCTCTCATATTCTTCCCTCACCTCTTAATTTTATTTTTTAGATATTATCCCTTCCTATTCAACTGATCCTGTGCCCTTTGTCTATGTATACGTGTACACACATATAAACACACTATGCATACATACACCCTAGTATACATACATACTTATGTATGTATATGTATGTGGATACATACACATACACATATATTCCCTTCAACTGTCCTCATACTGAGAAAAAGTCTCACGAGTTATAATTATCATTTTTCTATGTAGGAATGTAAATAGTTTAATAAGTTCCTTATAATTTCTTTTTACTGTTTTCCATCTAATGCTTCTCTTGCTTCTTGTATTTGAAAGTCACATTTTCTGTTCAGCTCTTTTTTTCATCAAAAATGCTTGAAAGTCCTCTATTTCATTGAATGTTCATGTTTTCTCCTGAAGTATTATACTCAGTTTTACTGAGTAGGTGATTCTTGGTTTCAATTCTAGCTCCTTTGACCTTCAGAATATCATAATCCAAGTCCTTTGATCCCTTAATGTAGAAGCTGCCAGATCTTGTGTTACTCTGACTGTGTTTCCACAGTATTCAAATTGTTTCTTCCTGACTGCTTGTAATATTTTCTTCTTGACCTGGGAATGCTGGAATTTGGCTATAATATTCCTAGGAATTTTCTTTTTGGGATATTTTTCAAGGGGCTATCAGTGAATTCTTTCAATTTCTATTTTTGCCCTCTGGTTCTAGAATGTCAGGGCAATTCTCCTTGATAATTTCTTGAAGGATGATTTCTAGGCTTTTGTTTTTGATCATGGCTTTCACGTAGTCCAATAATTTTAAAATGATCTCTCTGGATCTATTTTCCAGGTCAGTGTTTTTTCCAATGAGATATTTCACATTGCCTTCTATGTTTGCATTTTTTTGGATCTGTTTTATAGTATCTTGATTTCTCATAAAGTTATTAGCTTCCATTTGCTCCAATTTAATTTTGAAGGAAATATTATCTTCAGTGAGTTTTTGAAATTCCTTTTTCCATCTGGCCACTGCAGCTTTTTAAGGCATTCTCATTGGCTTTTTAGGCCTCTTTTTCATTTGAGTTAGTCCATTTTTAAGGTGTTACTTTCTTCAGTATTTTTGGGGTCTCCTTTAACAGGCTATTGACTCACTTTCACGATTTTTTTGGTATTATTCTCATTTCTCTTCTCAATTTTTCCTCCACTTCTCTTACTTGATTTTCAAAACCCTTCTTGAGCTCCTCCATGTCCTGTGATCAATTCATACTTTTCTTGGAGGCTTTTGGTGCAGGAGTTTTGACTTTGTTGTTTTCTTATGGGCTCATGTTTTGCTCCTCTTTGTCCCCCCAAAATGATTCTATGGTCTGATGACATGTTTTCTGTTTCCTTATCTTGCCAGCCAGTTTCTTGACTTTTGAGCTCCTTGCCATGGTAGAACTCTGCTTCCAGAGTAGAGAGAGCTATGTCCCAAATTTCTGGTGTTTTCACATCTGTTGTCAGAGCTATGAGGAGGATGCCCTCTCTACAGCCACCACAAACTCTGGCATACTAGCGGTCCTCACCCAAGGACCACCACCAAAGTCTGTGATCCAGATCCAAGCAGTTCAATGCAATAGTGATTACCCTCTGAATGGTTGCTTCATCCTGCTATGATATGCAAGCCAGGAGCTTTGGAAGCAGCCATGTGGCTGCATCTGCTGCACTGTAACCACCTCTGTTGCACTCAGTTCTAACAGAGTCCCCTACTTTCCCTTTTACTTTCTCTCTGGTGTTTATGGGTTGAGAGGTCTGGAAACCACACCAGCTGCCAGTGATTCACTCTCCTGCAGTCTGCTCTGGCCAGGTTGGCAAGATAGACCCTTCCTGTTGGCCAGCCAGGCTACCTTCAGAGGAATATTTGTTTCTCCCTGTCACTTTGTGGGTTCTGTAGTTCTAAAATTTCTTTAGAGTAATTTTTTTTTACAAGTATTGGAGGTGGTTGGAGTGGGAGCTCAAGTAAATTCCTGCTTTTACTTTGCCATCTTGGCTCTGCCTGCTGGACTCTTGTTATTGCTCCTGGCAGTCCTTGTATTTTCTCATGTCAATTCACACCATTGGCCATAACCATTAACCCTCTTTCTATGTTAGAACACTTACTGCACCAAAGCTGATGGTTCCTCCACATCTTGCTGCACATTAACAATCTGTCTTCCTCTATGTCCATTAAAGAATTGTGATCAATTATTCCCCTCCCCTCGGTTTCGTAGAAAGATGAGAGAGAGAACTGAAGAGGGAAATATACTGCCCAAATGGCCATGTCTATGCTTCTCTTCCCCTCTCACTTCCAAAGAATCTTAATTTGTTTATCAAAAAAAGGCTAGAAAAAATAATTTAATATAAGACCTGATATATGGACCAGTCAATGTCACCTCACCTATTACCACATGGGCACTAATCAGTAAATTCCTCTGTGACAACTGTGAGACTTATGAACTCTTCTTCACTTTTTATTCTCAAGCTGTTTTAAAGAAGATCATCTCTACCTGTATAAACATTGTTTTATTTATTATTGGCTCAGAAATTCTAAGCAAGGACTTTTCAAATTAACAGATTTAGAAAAATTGAGAGCAGGGACCTCAAGGCTTGGAACCTAGGGGTGTATTTAATATGCTTCACTTCGGAAGACCAGAGACAACTCTGGTCATATGTTTTTGGGATCCCAGCTAATTTGCCCATGTTTATCTAATGGCTTCTATGAATACCTTTCCAACCCCTTGACAGTTGGGTATATATACTAGGAAAGGAACCTAGAATCTATCCAAAGAAGTTTGAATTTAGATCAAGACTGAGCTGAAGCCCTGGTTACCCTGAGCATGGATGAAGTTCAGTTAATGACTGTTCCAAGCAGTAATGCTAGCAGGAGAGCCCAGGCAGATAATAGAATGATCATAGAACATGAGGATACAGGATTCTAAGTCAAGATTATGTTTAGATGACACCCTCAGCAAAGACTGTGACATTGTAATGTGGTGCTGGTAGTGGTACTATGGGACTTTGGACTGCTGTGATTTACCTCTTGAATGATACCTATTGACTGTTTTTTTAAAATAAGAATTTAGATATATTGTGATGGTAAGTTGGTGTCAGTCACATGGTGTCTCATGAAGGCATCCCCCTCCCCTTTAGTGTTCTGGGTTGGTGCCATAAAGGACAATAGAAGTTTCACACATCTCATCTAAAAGGCAATCCAGGCCCTTCATGCTATGGGGACCCATGACACATCAATGTGTTAGACATAGAGAGAAACTCTGACCTCAAAGGTTAGAGAGTATTATTCTACAGATGGAACGGACTTCAGAGGCCATCTAGTCCAATTCCATTTTCTAGAGGAGAGAATTGAGGCCCATGTGGGACGCAGGTGGTAAGTGTTAAGTATAATTTGAAGCCAGGTCATCTGACTTCAGAGTCAGTTCCTTTTCCATTGGTGACTTTCTCATTGCGTTTTGGGTGCCTAGTGCCACTGCCACATCCATTTATAATGGATTAATTTTCACTAGAGCTCTTCAAATAAAAACTAAAAAACCATGTGTAGTATATAATGGAGAAAGGATTCTCATTCTGGTAAAATTGAGACCAGGTGACCTCTGAGGTCTCTTCCAATTCTGATTCTGTGATAAAGTTGATTGGGTGCTGATGGTCATTAGTTTCCCATTTTCTCTTGCACTATTGCACGGATAGGTTTATTCTTGGCTATTTTCTTAATAAATGGAGTGGTAGTCAGATGCGGTATGTTAAAGTGATTATTTGTTAAATTTGGGGAGGAGACTCATGGGTAAATATTTTCAGAATGGGAACTGGGATGACTTAACATCTAAAAGAGATGGGTGAGGAATTTACTCACACATCCTCAAAGTTCTCATATATTGAGAATAAAGCCAGCTGTTCTTTTAACACACTGTATTTGTAGGACTCAAATATAATTATTTGGATTAGTAATGAGAAAAAAATACTCTTTTAATAGAGTACCATTAAAGATGTTAATATATCGTCAAGGGAAATTATAAATACCTTTTTTTTCCCTGGAGAATTTTAATAAAGGGAGAGGCTTTCATCAGCCTGCGGTGATAACTTAATTCTAGTTCTGACAAAAGAAGGAAGATCTCCTTGATGATCTCTTGTGGTCTCCTTTAGCCCTTTTACTCCATGCTAAAAATAGTTTATGTGCTTTTAACAGACAATGCCAGAAAGCCACATAATTCCTTTCCTCAGTTCTTCTTGTTAAAATTCTCAGTAGGATGGGTATAAATATCTGATTAATTTTTTGGCACCCAATACCTATCAGCTCAGACAGTGCAGCCAAATTTGTAACTGTTTAGAGTTCCAGGACTCTCCTGAGCTTCAGTTATATGTAGAATGTTTGGGTAAATTTTTCCATGGCCTGATATTCCAAACAATGGTTATGATGATGACAATAATGATATAATAATAGTAGTTAATATTAATATGTTTCTTAAGGATTTCTTAAGTGATTTAGATGTATTATCCCATTTCCATTTATAAATAGCGACCCCATGTGATTTATCTTTACCTGGGATTTGCTTTGCTCTCTGACACTTTGTAATTCATTCACTCCAATCAGTTGTTTCTCCTGCCTTCTGTCTATGGGTTGGTCTTACCCAGTACTGAGTCCATTTTTTTGGTCCTGAGAGAGAGGCTTATATAGAATCTTTGAAGATCCCTCAACCATTGGTAACAAAGTCTTTTAGAATTTCAGATTTATTGGACTCATTTCCTTAGATCCTTTGCTCAGATCTTTACCTCTTATACTCCAGAATCTGCAGTATAGGTTTATTGTTCCATGTGTTCTGAGACCTCTGCTTGTATATCCTTTACCCTTTCCTCCTTTATCAACTAGCCTGAGATCATGATTCATATTGTCAGATTCCCTTGTAATCTGATGTTCTTCCCTCCCTAGACTTGATGTATATATCTTCCATTCTTCCGTGCTTTGACTTATCTTTTCATAAACTTGACTATTTCCCTCTTTGGACTTATGAGCACCTGACTACTCCCTTCTGTCTTTCTTACCTCCCCTGGGCTTGAACCACCTGATTAATAGAAGTTGTTAACTTCCTTTCTCTCCCTCTACCACCCTGCTTATTTCTCAATTATAACTTCAATGATCAGCCATGATGTATGACACTTCAAGCCTATCAAAATCTGTCCATTTCTAGCACTACTTTGTTAGTAATGATGAGGTGACCATAGAAAAAGTGCTGATTAAATATATTTAATTATGAGGTGACATTATCTTCCTTTTCTAGGGAAAATATTTTGTTATCCTAATCAGAAAATCATTGACTCTTCCATTTTCAAATCTTTCTAAAAGGGATTGGTGCTATTTGGATACAACACAAATTTTCATGCATCGAGGGCTTGTCATCTGTAAAACTTTCTAATTGGAACACAATGTCCTTCTGAGCTGTCAGGATCTTTAGGTATCCTTGAGTTTGATTGGTGAGAGGTCCAATTTCCAAGGGAAGTGGTAAGCAGTAATAGAGTGTGGGACTAACCCATCTCAGATATAAAAAAAAATTTAAAAATCAGATATAGAGTGAAGGGTGTCATGAATAAAGGCACAGAGCCAAGGTAACAGTTAAGGAATGTTAATATTAACAGTTAAGGAATACCTAAGTCTAGTGACAGACCAGAGAAAAAGAGAAATAGGAGATATGGCTAGAAAAAATGGATTGTTGCCAAGTTTTAGAGGCCTTCTGCTCATGGGAGTGACTTAGGAACTTTAATTTGATGGACCATAAGGAGACAATCAAAGCTTTTGAGTAGGATCATGTGATATCATGTGGTATCATGTGGTATCAAATATCAGCATCTAGCTTCTCTTTAAGTGAGTTAAAAATCTGATAGAATCATTTACATCTGTTTCCTCATAACTATCAATATTTGTCTTGGATTCCTTGTCTGTTTTCTGGGAAAGGGAGGATTTGCACAATAACCTAACAGATATGGCATTGGGTTCAGTGTCAGATGTACAAAGTTCAGAAGCCTTATGTTGTCACAAATTATGTATGTGCTATTCCTAAAAAGTGTTTTCTTTCCCTTACTGACATGTGATCATTTAGGGAAGCCAGGAAGAGCTGATATCACTATGTTGCCTCTTCCTTGTTTTTCCTTTGAAAAATCACAAGCTTAGTGGACATTTTTAGAGTTTGCATTCCCAATTATCCAACATCTGTCTTTAATGTTCAGTACCTGCTTAGCCCTGTTCCAGTGGCAAGAGCAATCCGTATTATTGCTGAATTGTGATACTGGACATCATTGCCCTATTTGTGACCAGCATTAAATGAAGTGCTAATGAAGACATGTGATACTTAAATTACTAGGATATCATTCAGTTGGTACAGTAGACGTTATCCCAAGATTTGTTAATCCTTCCCATGAAAGACAGTAAGGCAGAAGAAGTGGTGTTTGTTTCAATTCTACAAAGTCATGTTGTTCTTCTTTATGAGGAAATAGAGAGTAGCGTGATTTGGGTTGCTTTTGCAAATTCAACATTTTGTTTTAAGTCTTGTTCTTGAGTTGATTTGCATGGCACTTAAGGGCATGATAAGGACATGGGTCAGTTAGCTGGTACAGTGTATAGAGTGTGGGACCTGAAGTTAGGAAGACTCAACTTCCAGAATTCAAATCTAACCTCAGACACATACAATCTGTGTGGCCCTGGGCAAGCCACTTAACCCTGTTTGCATCAGTATCTTATCTGTAAAATGAGCTGGAGAAAGAAATGGCAAATTACTCCAGGATCTTTGCCAAGAAAACCCCAAATAGGCTCATGAAACATCAGAGATGACCAAAACTACTGAACAACAACAAACTTTATGATGGGGCAGGGTGTTGAAAGAAATCCTCTCAACCCATTTTAACCCAATTTTTTCCATTTGATTAAATGAAGTCCACAGATGTTTTGAAAGGAATTCATGTTAGTGGCCCAAGAATATGGAAAAAGTTAAAAAAATTCTGCCCATGACAATGATGAGGTGTAGGCTGTTGGAGCCCCCTTGAGCTCCTTGAATCTTTGAGGTACAGGCTCTGGGACCCCACCTTGAGCTCTCCTTGAATCTTTGAAGTACAAGCTCTGGGAAAGTAAATCTTCCCAGGGAAGGCATTTGCCTGAGGTCATGGGCCTTAAGTTGTGGCTCTGCCCAAGTCTTTAGCACTTCTTTGTTCCAATAGTTTCCCAGCCTTGATGCTCTGGTTTCCATCCTTTGTCTATGGTCTCCAGGATCCTCCAGCAGTTTCTCACCCTTGATCACTCATTACTGGAGTTCGACCCCATCTTGACCCCTGAAGACTCTCCCCAAATTCATTACTGGAGTCTGACCTCATCTGACTTCTCCCGAAGACCCTCCCCAAACTCCTCCTTTCAACCTTTCTTTATATAGAATCCCATCTCCCCTCCATGTGGTGTGAAAACACCTTAGAATGACCTAGTGTAGACTGGCTCCTTAAGAGTCTGCCCCATATGGCGAATTTCTAATGAACTTTCAATAAACTTCACTTTTCTTTGGCTGAGAAGACTTGAGTGGAATTCTTTCCACAGGACCCAGCATGTTGGTATTTTGGAGTCTCAGGCAACCCTAACCCTCTTTGGGTTACCCTCTTCAACACAGGCAAAGTTAAAAAAGGAAAAGAACTCCAAGATGGAATGGGAGAAAATCTGTTCCAAAGACAACCTGAGGGCTTTTACTGGATTTCTTTTTAAAGAAAAAAAGTTTCATATCAGATATATTTCAGCAGTCAAAGGTCACTACATGATAGTGGAGGGAAGCAGTGGAGACACAAAGCAGAGAATGGAAATACCCAACAAGGAGCAATATGGAGAATGGTATAGATCAGCAGAGAGAACTCCAGGTCAGTAGAGAAAGTAGCTATGGGATATCAGTGGTTCTGCATCAGAGAGGCATGCCTTGTACTGTCCATATATGTTCTCTGGACAATCCATGTGTTCTCTTTTTTCACGTGCCTCTCTTCAAACGTGATTGCAATCCACACTGGTTTCCTATGTGTGTGTCCCTTCATGTACGTTCCCTGGTCAGGCAAATTCCCTGATTGTGTAACACACCCTACTGGTGGCGTGTCAGTCTGTGAGAAAGTGTATCCTTGTTCCAGTGGGGGAGTTTTCTTATTACATATTTTACTATGCTGTACGATTAAATGTAGTTTGTATCTCTGGATGGGGACGACCCCCATTGTTTGCCTCTTATGGCCAGATTCAGCTTCCCCAGACACTACTTCCATGGTTACCTATTGTTTAGTAAACATCTTTTCTTTTTCTGTTGTTGTTATTCTTTTTTCTTTTCTTTTTTAAGTTAATTTATTTATTTTTAGTTTTCAGCATTTACTTCCATAAGTTTTAATTTCTTTTCCCACCCCCCTCTTCTCCAAGATGGCCTGCAATCTGGTATAATCTCAACATATACATTCCTATTGTAAGCATCTTTTCTAAGGGCATTCAAAATTTTGTATAGTATAATCCCCAAGAAATCTTTTGGGTCTTAATACCCCCTCCTTCTTATGCCATTATTTAATATGTTCTACTACAGCTAAACCATTCAATTTACTATTTTTCAAATATAATTTATGCATTCTTGTATCTTTACCTTACCCTCAAATGTCCTTGCATCTACTTGCTTCATATAAAAATCTCTTTAATCCTTCAAAATCCAGTCCACATATCACTTTTCTTTTTTGAAACAATTTCTATAGTTAAGCCACAGTTCTTTTTCTTTAAAGTGATAATATACATTTTATGCATTCATTTGGTGCTTATAGCTTACTCTTTATTATACATATACACATATGTGTATATAAAGTAAATATATGTATATATTTAAGACAATCAAGTGTAAGTGACTTGCCCAGGGTCACACAGCTAGTTAGTGTCTGAGACTAGATTAGAATTCAGGTCTAGTGATCTATTATCCATTGCACCACCTAACCACACATTGGCTTTTTTTTTATTATACTCATCTGTATCTCCCCTCCTGAACTTGACTCTAAAATCTTTCAATGAAAGGCCTATGTTTTATTCATGTTTTTAGTAGTGCCTATAGTACCTAACAAAATTCTTCATGTGTATTAGGCTATGTGAGAGATAGTGTGGCATAATGGTGCAGAGCAAGGGGGACCTAGACTCAACTCCCAGCTATGACATATTCTGTGATGTTGGACAAATCACTTAATCCCTTTAGTACCCATACATCTCTCTAACACCACACGTTGTACATTTTGGCTAAAATCTAGTGCATCATTTTAAAGTTTTCATTCTAGGAGTTCTCTAAATATGAATTCAGAGGTTTGAACAAAAATAGCATAAGTATACGTTTGACCATAATGCTTAAGAAAATTATTGAATTAATTAAATATTATACTTAACTATATTTAACAATATTTACCCCCTATAATTTTAGCTTCTTAAATCTCAAAAGGGTCAAAATCCTGTGTAATTCAATCTAAATAAAAATATATTTGAGAGAATGGGCACATTTCTGGCAAATATTCAATGAGAATGCATTTGACTCTTAGCCCAGTACATTCCATGTAATGTAACAGCAGGAAACACATTCAAGCTGAGATTATTGTAACCAACCAGACCATGGCTTGTTCCAAATTCCTTAAGCCAATCAACCCGGTATCATTTTGTAACTAAGTTAAAAATTGTAATATTGTCTTTTAAATGGCCTGATTTTGCTTTTTAAATGATTTTCACGTTATTCGTATCCTTTTAAAACATAACATCTAAAAAAAGGAGATATGAGGTTTAGAGTTGGAGTAATGTAGAGAAACTAGTCTACTCCTTTTATAAATAAAGAAATTGAGACTTGAAGTTTTTTTTTAACAAAATTATTTAGGATATGAGAAGAAATCCCTGCCATAGTCTTTTTTCCCCCAGAGGTTAGAGGACCATGAGTATTGTACATTGCATATATTTTCAGACTTTTTGATGACTTTCGATGTATATGTTTTTAAGTCAATCAGGGTTAAGTGACTTTCCAGGGTCACACAGCTAGTTTATAAGGCTAGATTAGAATTCAGGGCCAGGGATCTATCTACTGTAACACCTAAATGCCCCTTGGCTTTCTCTTTACTATATTTATCTGCATCTCCCCTCCTCTGGCTTCATGAATTGGGAGAAGTAATAATAGAATTGGAGAATGTTAGGGAGCTGGTAAAGGCCTTTAAGATCATCTAATCCAAAATATTTTTTATTCTTACTAGTTATGTTGCAGTCTAGTCACTTGAGTAACTAAGTAATGAGCTAATACAGTTTATCTTAGTGAGATGAGACTTTTTGTACCTGAAAGTCAGCAAGCACATATATTTCAGAGGCAAAACTAGACGTTTGCACTGGGGGAAAAGGAGAGGCCAGGTGAGGGAAATTTATGTTAGGAGCATTTGCTATTGGGAAGAAGTTTGCCCTAGGACCTTAAGATATGTTTAACCTACTGAAGGAAAGGAACTTCTGCACGTCGAAAAAAGGATAGAGAGGAAGAACGGGACTCAAGATAACAACCATTGAGAGTGAGGCTAAAATTATAGCCCCAGTTCAGTGCTGCATATACCCTTTAAATTTTGGCACCCTGGGAAAAAAACCTGTCAGTCTCCCCTAGTAGACATTGTCTATGTCTTGTAGGGGAACTGCTAGAGATTTATGAGGTAGAACATTTTATATCAGGAAGCTTTTATTTTTATCACATCCCTGGGATTCAGATATTACAATTACTTGGCAAAAAGTAGAACTGTTAATAAAACTGTTGGAATGCAGTAGCTACCACTTCTTGGAAAAGGGGTGGCGAACAGGCCGTGTGTGTGTGTGTGTGTGTGTGTGTGTGTGTGTGTGAGAGAGGATTCATAACTTCGCACATTTCTTCCAGTCTTATGAGTAATGCTATATGTGCATAGGTGAGAAAAGTCACTCTTTGTTCCACTTGCTTACAAGACTAAACCCACAAGTGGTTGCTAGGGCTTAGGTCAGTGACCTTCTAGATTGTGGGGAGGTGGAATCAGTATCATTTGTTTGTGAAATTTCTCCTTCAGCTATTGTGAAATGCAGCTTTCAGAGATAGCCATTTTGAAACCAAGTTATTCAACCTTTGAAGTGAAAATACAACACAACCGAGAGTGCCAGGTTTTTTTTTCTTCTTTTGACTTTTGATATGTGTGACATTTGGAGAAATTCAAATATTTTGTGCTTTTGTGCTGCAAAATAGGACCTGAGCACAACAAAGGGGAGGGGATGTTATTGGTTTTATCAAGTAGAAGAATCAACTTATTGACATCAGAGTAGAAAGATCACAGGCTGTCATCAGAAGACCTTTGTTCAGATTCTGGTTCTGATGCTTACTACCTTTATGACTTTAGATGAGTCCCTTAACCTCCACTGACCTCTCCTTCCTCATCTGTGAGGTGAGGGAGCTGAACTATAGGTTCTCTGAGGCCTCTTGTATGCCTAGATCTACGTTCTCATGAAGTCTTTCTTAAATACAATGTAATCTAGAATGAGCTTTTTCAGGAACAAAAGACATACAATGATTTTAGCTATGATTTTTAAGGAAAAATAGCTATTTTGTATAGAAAAGAGCACTGGACCATGCTAGGGGTTAAAAGACAGGCTGATCTCCCAATCCTCCCATTTATTTACCAAGTGAAGTCTGATAAGACATTTAACCTCCTTATTTCTCTATTCCTCTGTTAGTGGTTTTTTATTCAGGTGAGGGTTATCTTTTTGGGTCAGGATGTATAGGGCTTACTTATACCCACCTCAACAGGCCTCGGGCGTCCCCGGCTCCCGGTCCACTCCGGGAGAAACAGTTGCACAGAGAAACTCAGGACACAGGACTTGCTTCTAGCTTTTATTGAGAGTTCATCCTCTATCCTAGTGTGGCTGGACTCCCCTGCCTCCAAGTAGCCTGTATTTAAGTCCTTTCTCCAGGGCCCCTTAGGGCCCCTCCCCTGGCCATGCCCTCACCACAGCGAGCCAATGTGTCTCACCCCGAAGGTGGAGAGATTATCCTGCTTATTGTAAGCAGGTGCAGCTGCCTCCAGGTGATCACTTGTACTCCTGTTAGCTGAGGACCGGTTCAACCTGTCCATCTCACGTGGAGTATCAACGACCCTCTTTAGGATTCTCCTCCCCAAGTGAGGTATCAGAGACCTAACATTCCCCAATTTATAAAATGGAAATAATAATACTGACCTATCAGACGAACTTTGGTGAGAAAGGTGCTTTAATCGCCAAATGTTTAGAAGTAGGGTGGTACTAAACAGACTGCTGGATTTTGGGTCTGCCACTGATATACTTTGTGGCCTTAGGTAAATTACTTAATCAACAAATTTCTGTTAAGCACTGATTATGTTTTATATACTGTTCAGGGGATAAAGAAAAAGTAAAACTCTGTGCCTGCCTTCAAGGAGTTTACATTCTAATAGCGATGACAACGTATATACCAGTTTACATCTATATAAGATGGAAAAAGGTGGTCTTAGAGTGGGGAGGCACTAGAATTTGGGCCTCAGTTTCCATGTCTGTAAAAATGATCATCGGACTGGGTGACCTCTGAAGTCCTTTCTAGGTCTATAATGATGTGACTCTGGAGTAGGGGTGAGGCTTATGTTATCTAAAGGTCAGTTGTGTGAAGTCAACATCACTGTCAGTTAAGTGAAATGTATGAAACTCAGGAACAATATTGTAAATGGAACTCCCCATAGGCTTCTAAATGATATTTTCCAATGAGACCTCCAAATGTTTGAAAATAGATGTGCAATTAAATAAAGAGGATAGAAAGATATTAATGAGTCATAGTTTTATCTAAAAACCACATATGAAGCATGTAAATTTGTCATGTATAATATTCAGTCTAAAACAATTCAGCACTTCCATTTCCGCCCCCCCCAACACTTCCACTAGGAGAAGCAGGGGCCCGTGGGGACAGGGTGCTAGATCTGGAATGTGGAGACGGGAGTTGGATTCCCAGACTTGATTCTTACTAGCTATGCCACCATTATAATTTGCAACTTCTTTGAACCTCAGTTTCTACCTCCATAAAATGGGAATATTGGTAAGTACAATTCATCATGCAAAATTATTTTAAGGAAAGATACTTTGTAATAGCCTCTGCCCTCTATAAATGAGATATAATGTGTGAGAGGGAGGAATTCAGCCTTAGGCCCATCTCTTTACTTGTTACTTGTTACCTTTTTAGGTAAAGACAAATGTTATCCAGTGGTACCCTCTTTCCAAACTTTGCCCTGGATTCCATCACAGTAGCACACCCATTTAGCAGAAATGTCTATCTGGTTTTCAAAGCTTCCATCATCCTGTTCACTTAGTTTAAATAAAGAATGACAGGTACAGGTTTAGGATGGGACTATAATGGTTTTGTTGGGTTTTGCATTTCATTTTAACTCAGAGGTGTCAACCAGACTAAAATATAATTGGAAAAAATTTAGCAAAATACATAAAAAGTACAATAGGACATAATGTTAATGTATCATTTTCTAAGTTAATATACATCTGCAGAAATCCTTATGTATGTTCTACGACAATGACTCCAGTTTCTATTCTGAGTTTGATACTACTGGTATAATCCAAGATTGAGAAGTTTAGAGGAATCTGTAGCCAGCTGAATTGTATAGTAGGTTGGACTGAAAAGAATGACCAGGAGGGAATAAACTCAGAGTCCTTTCCTTTCTTTAAAAGAAGCCAAGTGGTTATGTGAAATACTTGGAGTTAGTTTGCTCTGTGCATTTTTCTAAAGAAAGAACTGTAGGGGCAGCTAGTAGGCCCAGTGAACAGAGCACCAGCCTTGGAGTCAGGAGGACCTGAGTTCAAATCTGGTCTCAGACACTTAACATTTGTCACCTTGGGCAAGACACAACCCCAATTTCCCTGCCTTCTCACCTACAAAAAAAACAAACCCCCAAACAACAACAACAAAAAAAACCAACCCGGCCTAATGAATACACAAGCCTGGGCTCATTGTTTTACTTACCCCAACATGTTAGATTTTAAAGTCAATTCATTTAGTGTAAATGAAGAAGAATGAAGAAAAGGAATAGAGAATATTATTATTTTTAGCATTAATAAGATTTTGTTATTCTTCTTCTTCATCCAAATAATTTTTAATTATAATTATTAATAGTTAACAATAAATTATTAGGAGTAAGAATGATAATGATAATGGCTATCACTTATATAGTGCCAGGCAATATGATAAATGTTTTAAAGTATTATTTTATTTTATTTTATCCTCACAAACCCTGGGAGGTACTTGCTGTTAATATCTCTATTTTGTAGCTGAGTAAACGTAGAAAATGGAGCTTATGACTTGCCCAAGGTCATACAGTTAGAAGTGTCCCAGGATGGATTTGAACTCAGGTCTTCCTGACTATAGGCTTAGTGCTCCATCTGTTGGGCCATCTATCTACCTTGTTTGTTGCTCCTTCCCAGATTGTGTCTCTATTATTTTTAATATTTTAATATTTAATATATTTAATTTTATCACTTTAATAATAATTTAATATTAATATAATATTTTAAAATATTATTTTAAAAACCTGCTTAATTATTGCTTTCGATTTTTATCACTATTGCTTTCCAATGACTACTTCACTCTGAAACTTTATGACAGAAAAACAGTTTAACAAAACAAATTAATGCAGTGACTTTGCTGGCCTTTACATGCCGTGATTTAGAACCCTGTTCCACTACCTCTGTGCAAAGAAAGTACATTCGTGGCTCATATTCACATTCAGTTTTCTTGAACACAGATAAACCATTATATATGAACTGAAGTCTGTCATATTTCAGTATAGTTTTCACTAATGTGCATCTAATCATTTTGTTTAATGTTCTCCTGGTTCTGCTTATCATATTCTGCTTCACCATTTGCTTTCCCATATTTCTCTGAATGCTTCCCGAATGCTATTTGTAGTATTCTGCTCTCTAAGTCTATCACTTCAACTTACTAGCTATGCCACCGTTATAATTTGCAACTTCTTTGAACCTCAGTTTCTAACTCCATAAAATGGGAATATTGGTAAGTATAATTCCTATCATGCAAAATTATTTTAAGGAAAGATACTTTGTAATAGTCTCTGCCCTCTATAAATGAGATATAATGTGTGAGAGGGAGGAATTCAGCCTTATGCCCATCTCTTTTAGTCAGAATTTTAATTTTTAAAATTTTAAAATTTAAAATTTAAATTTAAATGACCTTTTTAATACAGAAAGTTTGTTTCAAGCTTAAGAGCATCACTATCAAAAGGTCATTTTCTCTCTGCTTCTTCTCCTTAAGGACAGAATCATCAAAATCATCAGACTTGTCTGATTTCTGAGTTTGTACTTAATCTTGTAGAAAGAAGATGCAGTTTCCAAAATGCTGGTGTCATAAAAAAAAAACCAAACCAATATGCAAGTAAATAAGAATAAAAAAACGCATCTCCAATTTAAAACAGCTATTTGGGAGAGAGCATCACAAACTCTTCATCAACTTTTCATTGCAGTAAGGAGGTGATCTGGAATTCTTAACAATGAATAATAATAGTAATAACTAAAGATCACATTGTGCTGGGTATGGTGTTAAGCTTTTTGCAATTATCTTTTTCAATCCTTACAACCAGACTGGGAGATAGGGTGCTATCTGCATTTTACAGATGAGGAAACTGAGACAGAGGTTACGTGGCCTACCTAGAATAACACAACTGTAAGTGTCTAAGGCCTTATTTGAACTCAAATCTTCCTGCCTTCTCATCCAGCACTTTATCAGCTATACCAATGAGCAGTCACTGCCATTGAAGCATAACTGATGTAAATTCTTCCAGGCTGGACAAGCTTTGATATATTTTGTCCTGGTGAGATAGTGTGATGTTCAAACACCAACCTGGATGAGTATTGAGAAGTTCATCACCAGCAGGCTACTCATCTCTTCTTGGGGTTGAGATTGGTTGTTCAAATTACATAGCATTCAACCTTTTTTTGTTTTTGTCATTGAAATCATTATGTTTATTATTTTTATCGTTCTCTCTTTTTCACTGTGTGTCATCATAAAAGCCTTCTGATATTCCTATGAGTTGTCTATATTTGTAATTTCTTAAGGTGCAATAACATTATATTGCCTTCATATATCATAGTTTTTCCAACCATCTTCTAACTGATCAGTACCAACATTGTTCTCAGTTTTTTACTTGACATAAAAAGTGCTGATACGGATATTGTCTTGTATATAAGACCTTTCTTCCTTTGACCTCTTTGGAGTATATATCTGTAAGGTACACTGCTGGCTCATAGGTTATGAACATTCAGGAATTTCCCAAATTCCAAATGGTTTTACAGAATAGTTGGAAGAATTTAGAACTCTACTAAGTGTGGACATGTGTCCAAACTAAGCCACATTATCTCTCATTTTTGAGAAGTGATATGGCATAACTAAAAGAATGCTAGACTTACAAGAGAACTAACTTTAAATTCTGCCTGAGATATTAGCTGTGTGGCCATAGGAAACCCTTGAAACTCTCAGAGGCTCAGGTGGTTTTTCCCAACTATAAAATGGGAATAATAATAATACCCAATCTGCATCATAGGGCTATTATTTGTAATGGGCATTTCAAATCTTAAAGGGCTTAATAAAAACATCTTTATCCCAAGAGCATTCATAGATGAAAGTGGTAGAAGGATAATAATGAATTTGTCAGCATTTTTGTGATAATTTCTTTTATTCATTAGTGACCATGGAGCTATTGATTCCCTGTAGACCTAATCACTACCTTCCTTCATGTGTTATAGATATAAGGAAATTTAAAGGAGTAGGAAGAACTACTAAACTAGAATAGGTATGCACAGAGAAAATCTGTACTGGAGGAGAGATAATTTTGAAAGTATTTATGTATTATTTTGTAACATATCTTAGGATGCCAAAATAATTGGGAAAAATTATGAATGATATTATTACAGCAAGATATAATGGAAAAGCCCTAAATTTGTTCTTTACTTAGAGGCACAAACCATTAGTTCAAATGTCAGTTTTCCTACTTAGTAATTATATGACCTTGGAGAATTCACTTAACTTTGCTGGTATTCAATTTCCTCAACTGGAAAATGAGGGCATTGGATGACCGCTAGATGGCCACTTAAGACTCCTTCCAGTTTCAAACATATGAACCTATGTCCTTCCAATTTTGATTTTATCTAAGAAAGCCAGTTAAGAAGACATTGTCAGCTCTTGTTCTACATTTCTACTTTTGCACCTTAAGAAATCTTAATGGGGGGGTGGAGCCAAGATGGTGGTGTAGAAGCAGCAAGATCCCGCAGCTCCCATACAACCACCCTAAACACCCATAAAATATGACCCCAGAAAAATCCTAGGACTCTCAGACTCACAAAAATACAGAAAACACATCTCTCGCTGAAGGCAGCTCCACAGCAGGGGCTCAGCACGGGCAGGCCGGGAGCTTCCAGTCTGCAGGAGAGAAGAACTACAGCCTCCAGCAACTCCACATCTACCAAGGCGTGAAAAATAGGGATTGGAGAGGAGCAGCTCGGCAGAAGGGGCTCATCCACCAGGCTGGGAGGCCAGGAGCCGAGACCAGCCCATCCCAAAACCGAAAGGTGGCCAGGCCAGACCCCAGGGCAGTCAGGAGGAGCCGAGCTTTCCAAGCCACAGCTTGAGTCTACTTCAGAGAAGATCTACTGCACCTGAGGGGATCTTGAAAGTGAAACTTTGAAACTTAATTTGGGGGAGAAAAAGCAGTTTGGCCAATCTGCCCCCAGGGCAAGGAAGCAGTGGGGGAAGGGCAGGAACTGCTGTAACCGGCAACTGCCCCCACTAGGCTGCTTCAGAACCCCTGGCGTGCGGACTCAGCAGGGGGGCTGAATAATTGATCAGGGCCAAGTGCTCTTGTGTTGAGCTGCCTGGATCCAGATCATGGTCTTGGGTGGTGGT
>CM053599.1:62414920-62432910 GCA_028646575.1 Pseudocheirus occidentalis
TCAGTGGATAGAGCAACAGGCCTGAGTCTGGCAGAGTGGAGTTCAAATCTGACCTCAGACACTTACTAGTTGTATGACTTTGAGGAAGTCATTTAGCCTCTGTTTGCCTTAATCAGTTGGAAAGGAAATGGCAAATTATACCAGTATCTTTGCCCAGATAATCCCATGGACACTATTGGCATGCTGTGTTCTACAGTGTCATGAAAAGTTAAACACAACTGAAAGGCTGAACAATAATGACAAGAAAAAGATATATATATATATATATGTATATATATATATATATTATATAGATAGATGCTACAGATGGACACTGAATCAGGCTCAGAAGCAAACAGAAGAGATTGGAAATGATTGATTTGAGAAAATTGCCTTGTGTTTTTAATTACCAACTAAGCTGCTTCTGGAGACAAAGGGCTGTCTGTCTTTTTAACGTCAATATTCTTCCAGTGATGTTGTATGGCTGTGAGTCATGGAGTAATGCTGTGTTCTTGTGCGTCATGAATTACCATGGTCTCTGAATAGTTGACATTGTGGGTCATCCAAAAGTCAAGGAAGAATTACATGGTGCTGTTGTGTAGGCGGTAACATCTTTATCAACGAGAACTTGCAGGGTAGGCAGAAATAAAGAAAATGCTGTATGACTGGAAAAGGAGGTGGACCATTCAGGTGGAAACCCAGGGAAAACTGAGAGACAGAAAGTTGAGAGAATGGAATGGGGGATTTATGGCAGGATATATTCACAAGCTTTAACCAGGAGGAGAAGATTTGGATAGGTTGCAGTATCAATCAAATCTCAGATTCATTAAGGTATATGTTTAAATTAAAGCCATTCTCCATACCCTAGGAGAAGATTCTTACAGGGATTGGAGTGTAGTAACACTGAGAACCTTATTTGCTAATGTCAGCAGAAAGAGGAGGGTGAGGGAGTTGACCTGGAGTGGCAATTGTTCCTGGTAAACATTGAGAATATCACCAAAATATGAAAGGCATGGCAGAATTCTTTGGGTGATGGATGCACAGTGTAGGCCAGAGAAAAACAAATGATTGTGAGTCAGGATTCAGAATGCAGCTGCTGTTGACCAACATTTGAGCAATTCAACCACTTTTATCCGTGTTCCGTCTTGACTTCTATATCATTGACTTGTTATTTTTTGTACCTATACTTAGATTTAGAAAATTAGCATGTGTTCATTCTCTCTGTCTCTCTGTCTCTCTCTCTCTCTTTCTCTCTGTCTCTCTCTCTGTCTCTCTCTCTCTCTCTCTCTCTCTCTCTCTCCTCACTGTTTCTTTAAGCCCTTCCTTACTTCTCATTTCTCCTCTTCCTCTTTCTTCTTTCTCTTCGTTGTCCCTATCATTTAATCTTTGTCCCTTTTCCCATCATATCCTACTGCCCCTTTAAAATGATGGCATTGATTGAGTTTGGCTTTGTCAACATGACAACACAAGTAGTGAATGTAATGAAAATAAAAACCCAATCAAGTTCATTTTTGAAATATCAGCATGATTGTCACTTGTTTGGAAGAACAGAGAAAATCACACAGATGTTTCCATATTGTGTAGAATAGCTTCATAATCTTGGTTATGTCCAAGCACTGAATATTAGATCTGGAAGAAATGATCTTGTTCTAACTCTTTTTACAAATGAGGAAACAAAGGCCTTTGACCAATTCCCTGGGAACAGAAATACAAGCCAAAAATAGACAGTCTCTGTTCTAATTACCATTAATCCTAATAGGGGAAGAGAACCCTTGAAAATAAACTGAAAAGTAATGGTATTGAACTACAGAAAGTCAAAAGCACAGCCTGTAGAGCAATGAAGTTTGTCTGTTCTAGGTGAATATCCAAAGTGGAGCCCTGGGAAGTTTGCCAATGACAGAACAGGGCCAGATTCACAGAAGGATGCTCTAAAATGGGAAAGTTACAGGGGCAGATGCATGCTCTGGAGTGGGAGACTAAAGTTGAGGCATGATGTTGAAGTGCAGAAAGTCAAAAACACAGTTGAGATGAGAATTATGGGCAGCTTGAGAGTTTTTTTTTTTGGTGCGTTGCTATTTCAAAATCCAAAGGTTGACATATTAAATAAGAGTGTAATAATATGTTTTGTGATAAATAGTATCCCTCTATGATAAAAAGGGGGGAAGAACATTAAAGTCAATAATATCTATAGGAATTAGAGGAAACACATTACATGCTTTCATATCTGTATTGATAATTATACAAGTTTAGATCCAAAACCTCAAAAATGGTTTGAGAAAAATTATTATGTGTAATTAAGAATGCCCTAGCATAGTGCATAGAGAGGTGCCTTTGCAGTCAAGATGATCTGGTTTTAAGTTCCATTCTGATGCTTAGTAGCTTCATTACCCTGGGCAAATCAATCAACCTCGTGGTATCCCAGGCAAATAGCTAAGACTACATGGTTATAATGAAGGTGCCAATCTGCATTGGTAGAGGAAGTTCTTCTAGAAGAGTTTCCTATATAAAGATTTAATAAAAACTGCCTGAAGATTCACAGATTATAGGATAGGAACCATAGAGGCCATCTCAACTATTCCCCTGATTTCGACCAAGCTTACACTTAAAACATCTATTTAAAAGTCTGGCTTGTTTTTAAAGTCTTCAGAGAAGTGTCCTTGGGCCTCTTTAATGTTTAAACAACTTGAGCTGTTTAATTGATTAGAAAAATAATTCCTATTGCCTTTTTGTTGTATCCTAATCTTATTTTTTCTTTTTTTCCTTTGTGGAGGGGGGAGGGCAGGACAATTGGGGTTCAATGACTTGCCCAAGGTCACATGGCTACTAAAGTGTTATGTGTCTGAGGCCAGATTTGAAGTCAGTTCCTTCTGACTCCAGGGCTGGCGCTCTTTTCACTGTACCACCTAGTCGCCTGCAATTGTCTTTTTTCTTAGCATAGAATGTGAAAACAAATAAGATATCTTTTCTGAATATTTGGGCCCAGAATGATTTCCAAAGCCTGATGCCTAGTGTTTGTTAGAAAACTTGTAGGCTTGGACTCTGTAGGTCTTGGTGTTCGGTTGTCAGGCTAATTTCTGTGTTAATTGTTTCAAAGGCAGCACTGAGAAAGATGTAATACAGACAGATTGAAATAATTCATGCACCTTAGGCTTTCTGCGTATGGTGACCAAGAACTATAGATGAAGACAACAAAACTAAAAGGAATCTGAGAGGTCATTCTGTTCATGCTCTCTCTTTACAAGTGAGAGAACTGAGGCCCAGATGCCAAGAGCTTACATTTATAGGGAGCCTTAAAGTTTGCAAAGAACTTTCCATCCCCTTCCTAATTCAAGCCTCACAACAACCTTGTAGAGGTCTGACTATTCCTGTTTTAAAAATAATGAGACTCAGGCCATATGGAAGTTAAAGGACACTTTCTTCATGTTTATGTGGCTGATAAGCATCAGAGATGGAATTTAAACCAAGGTCTCCTTGACTCCTGACTCTACTACACCAAATTACTTCCTGAACAGGTTATATGACTTGACAAAGCAACAGAAGACCAGGATTCAAAACCAGGTCCAGCTCTGTTACTTTTTAAAATTTTAATATTTAAATTCCCTCCAATTACATGTAAAAACAGTTTTTAACATTTGTTTTAAACAATTTTCAGTTCCAAATTCTCTTCTTCTCTCTCTCCCCTCCCTCCTCATTGAAAAGGCAAGCCATTTGATACAGGTTACGCATTTGTGGTCATGCAAAACACATTTCCATTTTCGTCATGTTGTGAAAGGAAGCATAGACCAAAAAACCAAAGAAAAATAAATAAAGTTTCAAAAAAATGTCCTTTGACCTACATTCAGACTCCATCAGTTCTTTCTTTGGGGATGGATAACATTTTTTGCCAGAAGTCCTTCAGAATTGTCTTAGATCTTGTGTTGCTGAGAATAGCTAAATCATTCATAGCTGATCATCATACAATATTGTTGGTACTATCTAAACAAGTGGTTCTCAACCTGGGGGTCACGACCCCTTTGGGGATCAAATGACCCTTTCACAGAATCACAGGGGTCGCCTAAGACCATCAGAAAACACATATTTCTGATTGTCTTAGGGACTGAGGCACTGCTCCTCTCTCCGTCTCCAGGCAGGTCCGCCCACATGCAGATACACCCGCATACAAGTATTAAAGGATTGGGGTTTTAGGAAGATTGAGAACCACTCCTAGTTCTGTTCACTACTTTGCTTTAATTCATGGAAGTTTTTCCAGATTTTTCTGAAATTGTCCTGCTTTCTTATCATAGCATAATAGTTTTATGATTATAAATTATGATTTATATATACATAAATTATGATTTATGATATTATTAATATTATAAATTATGATAATCACTTATCATAGCATAATAGTATTCCATTACAATTACCTAACATAACTTGGTCAACCATTCCCAAATTGATGGGCATCCCTCAATTTCCAATTCTTTGCCACCACTAAAAGAGCTGCCGTTAATAAAACCCCACTATTCTTTAGAGTATGCCATAGAGATTCTAGACACTTGCTTTAATAAAAGCATCAATTATTATAGATGGAATGCATCACTTTATGTCTGAAAGACTCAATATTAGGTCTGACTTTCTGACATACTGATAAGATTTTTCATAAGAAAGTCTCTCCTTTCCTAGGTTTTTCTGTTCCATATCTTATGCTTGCAATACTAATGACCACTTAGAAGTACTTTGGGGATGGTTCCCATGTGTTTCCCTCTAAAATGCAGAGACTTTTCTACTGTGTAAACTTACAGCTGTTTGGCAGCAAAAATAGTTTGCTTTATAATGTTTCATTTTGAGAAAACTCTAAAGGAACAAATAAGCCATAGAAATTTGATTATTGTCATTCCATTCAGTAAGCCCCTAAAGCACTGAGGTAAAGGGGAAGAGAACAACTGAGATAAAAGAATTTGGAGTAATTATTTTTTTTGAGGGGGAGTGCAGGTTTGGTATAAAATTTAATTGTTTCACAGAGATCATGCTTTCTTAAAGTAGCTTCAAATAAAAGGTGTTCAGAATATCTACCCAGAACTGGGAAAGCTTCCATTCTAATGCTGCACCATTGCAGCTTTCCCAAGTGACATCAGTCAAGACATTTGAGTAGGCTTTCAGTCTACCATCTGTAAAACCTATGGGCTAATGAGGAAAAAGCTGCTTGATGCTTTTAGCTTCCTCATCTGTAAAAGGAAGGAGTTGGACCAGATGATCTGTAAGACTGGTTCCAACTCTGACATTCTGCAATGTGAAAGTTAGAATTATATATACATACTAGTCAGCATAAGTTTTAAAAAGGAAAAAATAAAGTCAGTCACACATCAGGATGTTTTGTCTGTACATTTCCAAATAGCAAGAAACTTGGACCCTGAGGTATTGACTTCACTTTTTCCATTTTCAGCTGCTACACAATTTCAGCCTGTTTGATTAGTGTTTTATTGTACATCAACAGAACGTCACATACATATCCATCAGTGTTATTAGATATTAATGGGAAATTTAAATCAGCTATTTGCTTTACTGTAAAAAGAAAAACCTTATTAGGGGCAATTAGAGAGAATTCCATTTTCTTAATTTTCAATTAAATTATGTATTGACTCCCCTGAAAATACATATATGCACACTATGACGACAATCACCATCATCACTACCACAAGCACAATTCTTTCATGGAAGGCTTTTAAAATAATCAGCACCTACATTTAAGATTAGGGCTTATGGAAAGGACAGAAACAAATACATAACCCTAAAAGGTTTCTGAATAAATATATTTTGATTTCCTAAAATGATATTTAGAGATGATGAAAATAATAAGAGTTTGAGAAGTTTATAGAAAGCTTATCATTCACAAGGTTGAGATATATTTTGATGAATCAAATATAATTTTTGCCTTTCAGGACTGGAAAGTTCTAAATTATTATCTAAATTAGTTCAGAGAAGAATAATTAACATTTGGTGCTTTAAACTTTGCACCATGCTTTGCATGCATTGTCTGATGTGATCCTTAAAACAATCATGTGAATAAAATGATATTACTATTTACTGCTGAGAAAGCTTAGACTGGGAAAGGTTACATAATCTGTTCGTTGTCCTCATGCAGATTGCTCAGTATTTTCATATTCTATTCCCCTTGTTTTGACTCCATTTCCTTCCCTCTCTAATATCAACCCAATAGTGGCCCATTTCAACTCTATACTCTCCTCTGCTCTAGAATTCCTTACCCTTTTCTTGTATCACTTGCTTTTCTCTTACTAATTTCAGCCCTGGGTTTATCTCAAAATCTGCCTCCTCTGTTCCTATTTAGAAACAGCTGTAGATGCGAGCAATTGGGCACATTACAAATTCCTGATCTCCAGCTTCAATTGGATGACCCCAAACTATCCTTTTATTTCTAATTGATTCCCCTGCTCATTCCCCAGAGAGGTTGTTTCAAACCTTTTCTCAAATCACCACATTCCTTCTCCCATTTCTCTCTACTATGAACCTTGTCTCCATTTTACTGAGAAAATTGAGGCTATTTGATGTGAACATCTTGGTTAATTCTCTTCATCTCAACCCCTCTTTGATACCATCTGCCACTTTTTCCTACTTTATCTTTCTATCTGAAAAAGAGATGGCTTTTCTCCTTGCTAAGGCCAACCGCAACACATGTGTGATTGTACATGCTCCAATTAACCAACAAACATTTCTTACAGACATTATATGCTGTACAGAGTTCTAGTCACTGAGGATATAAGTATAAAAATGAAATAACCCCTACTTTCCTTCCTTTCAATGAGTTTATAGGTCATGGAGATGGATGGGGGTAGGTTGGAAGGACAAAATATACATATTTAAATATATCCAACATAAATACAGAACTCAACATTTTAAAAACTGAAGTCATTATTTTTTTTCTCCCAAACTCACTTTCTAACTATGTAAATGGTACCACCATCCTTCCAGTCTCCCATATTCTAAACCTTGGTATTATCCTCAACTCTTCATTCTCTCTCACCACATATCTAGCCCATTGCTGAATCTTGCCATGTCTACCTCTACACTGTATCTCTTGTATCTGATTTAGCCCTGTCTCAATTTGCAGAGTTATCACTTTAGTTTAGTTTATCACTTTAGTTCACTCTCAATTAGTTTATTTCATACTTATCATCACTTTTACTAGATTATTGCAATAACGTCAAATTTGGTTTCCCTGACTCATCTTTCCCCATTCCCCTGTATCCTATCACTCTAGTCAAAGGAACTTCCCTTAAGTGCGAATGTGATTATGCATCTCCCTTACTAACTACTCAACTTGAGTAACTTCTTATTTCCTCTAGTACTAAATATAAATCTCTGTATCTAGATTTTGAAGCTTTCCTCTACCTGATGCTGTAATGGGAATGGGAATTTGAAGACCTTCCCTGCTTTGAAAGGAAACCCTGCCCCTTAATAGGCTGAATGTAATCACATGGAGGAGTTTGCTGAAGGGTGGACCAGAGCCCACAGGAAACTGAGAGTCAGAGCTAGAGAGATGGTGGGAGACAGAGGATGCTCAGGTGAGGAGATAGAGAGGTTGGTAAGTAAATATTGATCTTATATTGGTTTGCCAGAAGATTAAAGGGTGCTGTGACTCTCTGTTGTTATGGCTTGTTAACTTCTTTGCTACTGTAATGGAATCAGCTTACTGGTTTGAGAATTTGGTTTTCTAGTTTCTAAATAAATGCTTTGCCTCTGTCCTCTATATGAAGAGTTTGTTATGTTTTGCAATGGAGTGCTATGTGGGAAGTATAATTACTGTCCTTATTGTGATTGTGGGTGCTGTAAATATCACATTGGCAATACAGACCCCAAACTGTTTGCAGCCTTCTTGGATATTTTTATCCCTCCCTCACCCTATGATCCATGCAAACAAGCATTTTCTTTGTTCCTCATATATAATACACCTCCCAATGCCCTTTTGCACTAGCCTTACCACATGCCTGGAATTCACTCCCTGGTTAAGACTACCTTCTCAAGATGTTTTCTTTCTATTTTTATTTTAATTAAAATCTTTTGGAGGGGCAGTTGGGGTTAAGTGACTGGTTCAAAGTCACATGGCTAGTAAGTGTCTGAGACTGATTTGAACTCAGGTCCTCCTGACTCCAGGGCTGGTGCTCTATTCACTGCACCCCTAGCCACTTCCTGTTTTCTTTCTTTAAGAGGCAGCTTAAACATCATCTTTTTCATGAAACCATTCTTGATTCTACCCACCCCTGCTGCTAATGCCATTCCACCAAAATTACCTTATATTTAACTACTTTTTATGTATTTATATTTGTTCAATTTATGCTGAAAGGAATGGGGAAGTTTACTCAATTTACATATATGTATATACTGGTTGTCTACTCAATATAAATTTAAGCTCTTTGCAAAGAGACATTGTTTGATTCTTTGTATGTAAATCCACACTGCCTAGAATGCAGCAGGGACTTAAGACGGACTTTTCCTGGGTCAAATAGCTAGGAAAGGTATGCTGTAGGTTTGAATCCAGCTCTTCTGGACACAGAGTCTAGCCCTCTACCATTTATTATGCCATGCTACCTCTTCATTAGATCACGCACCCATTAGTGGTTTGATGAAGCCTAGGGAACAGTTCTCAGAACAAAGTTTTTAAATGAATGGAATAAAATGCAGAGGATTACAAAAGAAACCAATTATATTGAATTAGTTATCAAATGCTAAAGAAAAAAATATCCATGAGCACCAGGTTAAGATCTATTAGGATGTTCTTGACATTTACATGGAAAGATATCGGGTCTGCATGGTATTGTTGAAAAAGCACTGAATTTGGACTGGGGTTTTCGGTTTTCATTCTGAGACCAAGCTATGGGATATTGGACAAGGAGCTTCAACTCCCAGAATCTGTCTGATGTATACAATAGTAATTATATATGTATTTATATAATATGTATACAATAGTAATTATACTCCTTATTGACAAGGAAGAAAGGAGTTGGGGGGGGAGAACATGCATTTATTAAGCACCTGTTATATGCCCAGAACTTTAAGTACTTTTCAACTATTACAATATTTGGTCCTCACACCAACCCTGGGATATTGGTCCTGTTATTTCCCCCATTTTACAGCTGTCGCATCTGAGGCAGACTGAGCAGGGTCACACAGCTAGTAAGTGTCTCAGGTCAAATTTGAACTCACATCTCCCTGATTCCAGGCCTTGCCCTATATGTACTGCACCACTTATTTGCTATATTTGTAAACCTTCAGGGGTTTGGTGTGAATTAATATTATCACTTGGTCAAAGGCACAAAGTTAGTGATATTAAGTAGAACTGGAATCTATCCTGATCAAAGCAGCCTCATAAACACTGTTTGTAGGGTTTCATTTATAAAATTGTGAGATTTTAGAGCTAGAACTTTTGAGATCAAAACTCTACTTTTACAGATAGGGAAACTGAGACTTTTAAAATTGTCGTTTCTCATCTCAAAAAAATTACTGCTGGAGCTGGGTCTATAAAATGACACAGGCACTGGAAAAAATGGGAAAAATAAATTAAAGAAATGTTTTGTGCATAAAAATACTAACATTTCTGATATTTTTATGTATCTCAATTTTTCACGTCACCTACAAGTGCCTGTTTAGGAGTAGGCAATAAGGTGTTTAGACAGTTCATTGTATTACAGTCTTTGGAGGAAGTTAGAATAATATATGAGTAACACAACATCAATAACATCAACATTGTATTAATAATATGATCCAACAAAACATTTTAATTTAACATTTACTGAACAGCTTTCAAAATTTTGCCTGTGTTCTGTCTAGAAATTCTCCTTGTATGTATACTAAGTTGAATAAGTTCACAACAGGTTATCATTCTGCTAATGTATATACATATATATATATGCACATATACATACATATTTTCATGTGTGTGTGTTTATTTTATAAAAGAGAGAATTTAAAGTATTTCTCTCTCCTTCTCCCATTCCTTCTACTCATATACTGAAGAACAGGAGCTGCTCTGGGTAATGTGTATCTCTCTTTGAATATTTATTTTCTCTTTTAGTTACTTGGGATGAAAAGGATATGGTTTTTCAGAAGTGGCCTCTCAATTAGTCAAAACATCAATTATGGATACCCCTCCCCAATCATTTTCATTAGAGGAAGGGACTAGTGCCCACTTGGTTCTTTTCTGAAGCTAAGAATTACAGGGATGTTTCTTTCTCCCAGATTCCATGATCCCAAACTTTTATTTCCTTCAGACAAGCTGGAAGGTATTCTGACAACTGAATGGAAGACATATAAAACCTCACAATATCTGACGTCAATTTTTTTTCATGATTCTATTCTCTTTCCTTCCATTCTACTGAAAGGAAGCATAAAGTGCAAACTAGAAACAGGCTATTGACCCACCTAGATATAAGAGGACAGACACAGTTGTGTGAGTTGAAGATTTAAAGGCATTGAAATGTGGGTCTTCAATTCTAGTGGGAATTTTTTCTTATTAAATTCTACTTGGTCTCATTTCACTGCCCAGCTTCAAGAGCAAAAAGACAATAAGGGATTTAAACTTAAGTGATTTTCTGTAGTTAAAATTGTTCTGGTATTTTAAAAAGCTGAATACATTGACATTTGCCAAACGTAAATGCATTTTCCATCAGCTCAGCCAAAAGGAGTTGGATGACTCTGTTAATTCCTCAAAGGAACTACAATTTACTCCACTTTCACAAGCTTTAGAAATTGGGGTTCTAGATCTCTTTCCTACAATGAGAAGTACCAGTGAAACAGTTCTTTGACTTAATAAAAAGGCAATGGTGACAATGAAACACCGTAAGCCCTGATGTCGGAAGGGGAAGTAGATGAAGAATTTAAAGGAAGGACAAAGAGAGTACTCTGGGCAATAACATCTGGAACACTGTGTTTAGTTTAAGTACCATATTTTAGAATGGGCATTGACCAGCTGTAGTACATTTAGAACAAGGTGGTCAAGTTGGTATTGGAACTCAAAAAGCATGCCATTCCAATATGTATCAGTTGAAAGACCTGAGGGTCTTCAAATTGGAGGAGGAAAGACAGCAATGGAAAAGACATAGTAGCAGTCTTCAAATATTTTAAGTTATTGTGAAGAAGGAAATCTAAACTTCTGTTTGACTTTGGAGGTCAAAACTCCATTGGACCAAAGGAACTACATGTTTTCTTCTCCCTCTCAATCTCTGATCCCATGAAGTTATAGGAAAACATTTTAACTTAATTTAAAGAAAAAAGCACCTTAGGTATTAGGACCCAGAGTGGAGTCCTAGATGTAAAGAAGATTTCCTCCTTGGAAATCTTCAAGCAAAGGCAGCTCTATCATTAGTTGGACATATTCAAAGGAAGATTCCTGCTTCAGGTGAGAGTTGAAATAAAACAAAGAGTGATTCTGTTTATAATAGTTGTTATTGCTCAGGAACCAGAAGATCTTCTTCAGAGTTCACTAGTTATTTCAACCTGGGTCGCAAGTCGACTTGCCTGGAGAGGTTACTTTCTTCCACATAGACAGAAACTCTATTTTATATACAAAAACAGTCATTTTTGTCCATGTGCACCATTTATTAGCTTTACTTATGAGTAAGAGAAAATGAAGCATATGTGAGGGCCGTTGTCCTAATAATAATCATCAGTGGCTTCCTTTGCATGCAAATAACAACCCATAAAGATCTTTGTAAAAAAAATTCCATGATTATATGTAATGCCCATTTCAAATTTATGTATTTTAAATTGAAAGAGAATGCCATTTTGTGTACCATTCATTATAATAAATAATAAACCATCCATTAGAAAATCAAATGACCAGAATGACCTTTTAGAGTTGGTAGAAAGTTTACGAGATAACCTAGTTCAAATGTCTGTCAGGCCAAAATAAAGTACCTTTCATGTGAAGCAAAAGTACTGGGAGTTTATTGAATAAATGAATGAATTATCCTCACTTAATGTTTACTTATTTAATGCAACTCCTCTATTGCTGTCCTATTCTGATGCCTCATCATGACGTCGTTGTGACAGTTCTCAAAGGCTATGTCAATGTAATTCAGTCTCAAACAGATGTAAATAGGATGGAAAGCTATTGAGTATAGATCTAGGAACACACTGTATCTTCCAACCAGTGGCCAAACTAACTACATTTAGAGAAGCTCATCAAAAGGTGGTCCATAGAATAATGGATTATTTGGTCACATCAGCTCTCAAAGGCCAAGTAGCAAATTGCATAACAGTTGCCATCATTTTTGGTAAAAGGAGCACCCATGCAAATACCTGCATGCTTGAAGTACATAATTTTTTCATTACTAGTAGATGCATTATATGCCCGTTTCACAAGTGGGGCAGCTGTTTTTCAAAATGGTTCAGTTGTTGCAACCCAAGAAGACAGCAATAATAATTCATGGGATCATAGATTTAAAACAGAAAGAAATAGTAGAGGCTCTACAAAGTAGCTCCTAGATTTAGGCGATGAAGCAACAGAGACCCAGAGAGATTAGGGTAGTTATCTGGTAGCATAATAAGTTGACACGGTAATAAGGTGATAAGTAGCATAGGAAGGGATATGCTCCCACATCATCAAATTACAAATCTAGTGACCTTTCCATTATACCATGCTGACTCTCACATGGCAAGGGTTCCTAGGACACACCCTTGTCTCCTATTGTACAAAACTTCCTTGAAAGCATGATATTTTTCATTCCACATGGATAAAGAAAGGGCTAGATTATGAAGCATTCTAAACAGAAGATTTTATGTTTTTTCTTGCAGGTGATATATATCCTTTGGTGTTTATTGCATTGGAGTACATGTGACATGATTAACATGTGACTAAGAATGATTGATTTGACAGCTTTTTAGTAGATAAACTAAAGTAGGGAGAAGACTGAGGCAGGAAGAACAAGCAGAAGTCCAGGCATGAGGTGATGTAGGACTAGAGCAGGATGGTGGCAGTAGCACAGCAGATGGGGCATATATGAGAATTTTTGTGAAAGTAAAATTGATAGGATATGATAAAAGATTGGATATCAGTGGTAAGAGAGTAAAGAATAAAGGATAACACCTAGTTATGAGCCTGTGGAACTGGGAGGATGGTGGAACACTCAACCATAATGAAGAAGTTAGGAAAAAGGGAGGGTGTTGGGGAAAAAATAATAACTTCAGTTTTGGACACATTGAGCTTAAAATATCTGTGAGTTATCTAGTTCAAGGTTTCCAATTGTCAGGAGACATCAAGAGAGAGGTTAGGGCTGGAGAGGTAGATTTTTTAATTCGTTCCATAGTAATGGAAATTGAAATCCTGAGAACTGATGAGATCACCAGATAAAATGGTATATATATAGGGGACTTCAAAAGATAACCTTGGGGGATACTCAGAGTTAGCAGATATGACCAGGAAGATGATCCAGCAAAAGACACTAAGAAACATCAAATAGGTAGAAGATAAACTGAGTGATATCAGAGTATGAAGGGATCAGAAGTATCAAAAACTGCAGAGAGCTCAAGAAGGATGAAGAATGAGAAAAGAATTCATTTTGACAATGAAGACATCATTGGTAACTTTGAGGAAAGCAATTTCAGTTGAATGAAGATGCTAAAAGCAAGATTACCAAGTGATGAAAAGAGTAAGAGGAAATCAAGTGGAGACCCTTATTATAGATGACTTTCTTAAGGAATTTAGAAACAAAATAGAGGAGAGATGTGAAATGGTAGTTTGTAGGGATGGATGGACCCAGTTGTAATGGGAATCTGAAGATCTTCCCTGCCCCTAGACCCTTTGCTTAAGTGGCTTGGGTGGCTCTGAGAATCTTGCCTGATTTGAAAGTATACTCAGCTCCCTAATAAGCTGAATGTGGTCATATGGAGCATGTGGAGGGAGGCTTGTTTTTCAGGAATACCCACACCTTGTCACTTTGTAATTGGACAGTATGTCAAGAGCGTTGTGATATTTTCTGACTGCTATATATACACCCTGATGTGAGGCTTTGCTTTGGGGCTCACTTTAAGAAGAGTTGTGTGATTTGGCCAGACGACACTCTGGGAAGCTCTTGAGCCCCCTGGCTTTGAAAAACCCACATGCTGATGCTTCCCTCTCTGGTAACTTGAATAGGTATGGATGTAATGGTCAGATTATTGGAAACCCGTCTGCTGATCTGTTTCTTGGTCTGCTTGTAACTTGTGCTTGTAACTTGTGTTTGTATTCTCTGAAGTTCAGGGTGCTGACTTTTTCCCCTGAACTAGGTAAATGACATGTGTTTGACTGATTAAAGTGGGATTGTTAACCCATATTGAGTTGCTTTCCTTTAGTAAAGCAGATTTGAGAACCTGTGCTAGTAGCTGCCCTAGGTATGCTAGGGTGCTTCCTGATACACCAGTGTGCGCTTATTGAGGATGAAGGGTCCATGGACATAGTTTTAGGCAATAAGGAAGCAGCCAGGATGCAGAAAGAGACTGAATATTATTAGAGCGGGCGAGGATGATAGAGGGGGCAAACTGTTAGTGAAGATGACATAGAATGACATCACTTGTACATGGAGATTGTGATATTCTACAACTGTTCAGGTAAAACATAACTAGTAGATGGGAAGGAACATTTATATGTCGCTGTTATACTAAATTGGGCGCTGCTTTCTGCAGCAGTGTGATGGTCTAATAAGAGTGCTGGTAGCCTTGGAATCCAAAGACTTGGGGTCTTGGTTCTGCCATTTACTAGCTATGCATGACTGGGCCTCAATTTTATTACTTCCCAAATTGGAATAACAATACCTATATTGCTGTGAGGAAAGACCTTTGCAATCTTAGAGGTGTGATGTCATTATGTTCTATACAAATAGTAAGTTAAAATGCTTGTACATTTTGATATGTAAATCATATGTGCTATTATCCTGCAATTGAAAGGAACATTTTGATTTTCTGGAAATTTAACTGTCTCCCTATCAGTCATGTTGATAAAGTACAAATGCAAATTTCAGATAGGCTATAATTCAAAACACATACAATTGTCTTCCTCTCCATGGAAAAGCAAACAAACAACTCACCCCTTTCCCAAACATTCCTATTTTTGGTCACAGCACCAAATTCCTTTTAGTCTCATGAATTTACATAGAGTTGCGGTCATTGTCACCCTACCAGATTTGCCCGATTCAATTAATTAATAAGTTTTGTCTATTCTTCATCTATATGTATCTTGTATTTATACTCTTCCAAATACCCACACAACCACCACCCTAATTCATGACTAAGGGAAACTGAAAAGGCGAGGGGTAGCTCTAAATTTGCAAATCTAGGTCAGTTGGCAAGATTTCCCCTCCAGCTTAAATACTGTGGAACTAATTAATACATCAGCACTGAAGTAAAAATTCTACACTTTCAAAAGGCACTTAAATGATCTTCACTTCAAATCTCTTCCCTCATTTGACATGTCCTATGTCATTTGACTACTCAACAAACTAGGAATTCTTTTTCTTTCTTTCTTTATTTTAAAAAATATTAATTCATTTATTTTCTTGTTTCCATTATTCATTTCCATGAGATTTTGAGTTGCAAATCTTCTTCCCATCCTTCCCCTACCCAACACCTCAAAACAGCCCTATCCCACTTTATAACCCTTCCCCCAATCTTCTCTATCCTATATCCTCCCCCTCACCCCTCTGCCTTTCCTCTAGGGCAGGATGGACCTCCCTACAACAGTGCCTGTGTATCTTAATTCCCAGTTGGATGTAGTTAATAATAATAATAATAATAATTAATAATAATAATAATAATCTATCTCTATACACACATATGTATATATTTCAAATTTGATTATAGAAATTTACATTATACATTCTTTCCCTTCCTCCCTCATCACCAACCCCCATTGAAAGGACAAAGGATTCAATAAAGGCTGCACATGTGCAATTAGGCAGGACATCTCCACAGTGGACATATTATGAGATATATGTGATTATATGTGCCTCCTTCCTATACCGCCCCCCTTGTTCTTTTCTCTACCCTGTCCCTTTACAGAAGTATGTATTTCCAGCAACCCTCCCCTCCCCACCTGCCCTGCCCTCCAGCATCCTGCCTCTCAACTCCATCCCCCCTACTCTCCTGTGTGGCAAGATATCTACTTTAGAGTTTATATTTCCTTCCCTAAGCCAAATTCAGTGAGAATTGACACTTTCCCTTGTGCCTTCCTGTTCTTCCCTTCCATTGTAACAGTTATCCCTTGCCTCTTCTATATGGGAATGATTAACCCCATTCTGTCTCTCCCTGTCTCCTCTCATTCTAATCCTCTCCTACCTCAGAAATTCACCTTTTAAAGTATCATCTCATCCTATTCAATTGATCCTGTGCCCTCTATGAATTAGATACGCGTATACTCAGATATGTATTCATATGCATATATACCCTACTATATAGACATATATGTAGGTATAGGTATATATACATTTGTATTCCATTCAGCTATCCTCATACTGATAAAAGTTTCATAAGTTACTATTATTGTTTTTCCATATTGGCATGTAAATAGTTCAGCTTTGATAAGTTCCTTATGATTTCTTTCCCATGTTTACCTTCTCATGTTTCTTGTGTTTGAATGTCAAATTGTTCAGTTCTGGTTTTTTCAGCAAGAATGCTTGAAAGTCCTCCACCTCACTGAATGACCATATTTTCCCTTGGAACATTATACTCAATTTTGCTGGGTAGGTGATTCTTGGTTTTAATCCTAGTTCCCTTGATCTCTGGAATATCACATTCCAGGCCCTTCGATCCCTCAATGTAGAAGCTCCCAGATCCTGAGTCATCCTACTTGTGTTTCCACAGTTTTCAAATTGCTTCCTCTTGGCAGCCTGTTACATATTCTCCTTGATCTGGGGACTCTGGAACCTGGCTATAACATTTCTATAAGTTTTCTTTTGGGGATCTTTTTCAATAGGTTATCAATGAATTCTTTCACGTTCTATTTTGCCCTCTGGTTCTAAAATATCAGGGCAATTTTCCTTGAGAATTTCTCAAAGGATGCTTTCTAAGTTCTTGTTTTGATCATGGCATGGCTGTCAGGTACTTCAATAATTCTTAAATTGTCTCTCCTAGATCGACTTTCCAGATCAGTGGTTTTTTCAAGGAGATATTTCACAGTGCCTTCTGTTTTTTTCATTTGTTTGTATCTGTTTAATAGTATCTTGAATTCTCATAGAGTCATTTGCTTTCATTTGCTCTACTCTAATTCTGAAAGAATTATTCTCTTCAGAATCCTTTTGAGATTTTTTTTCCATCTGGCACATTCAACTTTTTAAGGCATTCTTCTCCTCATTGGCTTTTTGGACCTCTTTTGCCGTTTGAGTTAATCTGTTTTTTAAGTTGTTATTCTCTTTGGTCAGGTTGTTGACTCTTTCTTGCATCATTCTCATTTCTCCTCCCAATTTTTTGTCTACTGCTCTTATTTGGTTTTCAGAATCCTTCTTGAGCCAATCTATGGCTTGTAGGCAATCTTCATATTTCTTGGAAGCGTTAGGGTTGGGAGTTCTGACTGTGTTGTCTTCCTCCCTTTCCATGCTTTTATCCTTTTTGTCCCCCCAAAATGATTCTAGAGTTAGGTTACTGTTCTTACTTTGCTTCCTTTTCCTATTTATGACGCCAGTAAATTATTTGTGTTTTGGGCTCTGTGGAATTCTGCTTCCAGAGGGGAAAGCTCTGTCCCAAATTGCTGGGGTTTTCACAGCTGCTGCAGCTATTAGGTGGCTGTTGCCACCCCTATGAGCTTTGCCTCTCTGAAAACGTGCTCCAGGACCACCGTCCAAGACCACGTTCCGGATCTAGGATGCTCAGTGCAAGAGTACTTGGCCTCTGAACAATCGCTTGACCCCCCCGCAGTCTGCAGGCTGGGAACTCTAAAGCAGTTGGGTTGAGGCGGCTGCCACTTCCATTGCTTCCTTGCCCTGGGGGCTGTTTGGCCAAACCACTTTTCTCCCCCAATTTAGCTGAATTCCACTGACCTTTCTCTTAGT
>CM053599.1:62433410-62453422 GCA_028646575.1 Pseudocheirus occidentalis
GAAGGAAGGAAGGAAAGAAGGAAGGAATAAATATAGGTTCCTTTTCAGGTTCATTCTGACTTACTATAAATAGGAAGGAAGGTAAGAAGGAAGGAAGCAAAGAAGGTAGAAAGGAAGAAAAGATAAACATAAACGGATTTCTAAAAACAAAATTTCATTATTTTCCAGTTTTAAAATACCACTGATGCAAAAAAATGACAATTATTGAGGAATTAATAAATGCTGTTCTCTTATTGGGGGTCAGCTTAATGGCACAATGGACAGAGAACTGGGCTTGAAATCAGGAAGACTCATCTTCATGAATTGAAAAGTGGTCTCAAACACACTTACTAGCTGTTGTGAGCCTGGGCATGTCACATTACCCTGTTTGTCTCAGCTTTCTCATCTGTAAAATCAACTGAAGAAAAAATTGGCAAACCACTCCAATATCTTTGCCAAGAATACCCCAAAATGGGGTCATGAAGAGTCAGACATGAATGAACAGTAAAACAATAACAACATTTTATTTATATATTCCTATTTTATTATTAAGCTAATGTGTAAATTTGAACGGAAACTTCATATAGCATGGTAAGCATAAGGAAAGCATCATAATATAAAAATAAACACATAATTATAGAGACATATGTCTATCAGTTTCAGTGATCTTTCCTTTTCTATATTATATAATATCATAGTATATACTAGTATTATATAATGACTCAAATAATCTGATAGGAATCCTGATGAAATCTCTTCAGACAATACATTGCTTAATAAAAGTCGTTGCTACTTAATAAAAGTCGTTGAGTAGACTAGAATTTCTTCTATTAAAATATTTTTCCTATTTTTATTTTATCTATCCATTTCTCTTTCCTTTTTCCTTCCTTTTTGCTTCTTTCTGATCTTTCATTCCTTCTTAATCTTTCTTTTTCTTTTCTTCTCCCTTCCTTCCTTCCATCTTTCCTTCCTAATTATAAGTCTAAAAAGAGACATGACAAAGGGAATGGAATGTTCTTACGAATAAGTTCTAGGAAAAAAGTCACAAGTGATCCCAATGAACTAGGAAAAATAAAAGAAATCTAAAAGGTGGTTGGTTGCAAACAATTCTCTTGTAAACTGAACTGAAACTAAAAAAAAATACATAGAATGTTAAGAAGAGGAAGGGACCAAATACTAAAGAAGGTCACACTATTGTAAGAATTGTGCCAGGAAGGCAAAATCCCAGCATGGGTTTAACTTTATTAGAACAACAATAACAACAATACAAAGATGATAATAAACAATTTTTAAAATAAGCTTAATTACTAACAAAGTCCAACAGCAAGAGACAAAAATAAAAATCCCCTTTAAAGTTATTGTAGACATTATAAAGTATTTGGGAGTCTGCCTGCCAAAACAAACCCAGGGACTATGTGAGCACAATTACAAAACACTCTTCACACAAATAAAGTCAGACCTAAATAATTGGAAAAACATCAATTGCTCATAGGTATGCCAAACTAATATAATAAAAATGACCATTCTACCTAAATTAATTTATTTATTCAGTGCCATACCAATCAAACTAACAAAAATTATTTTTAGACCTAGAAAAATAATATTATAATTAATCCAGAAGAACAAAATGCCTGGAATTTCAAGGGAATTAATGAAAAGAAATTCTAGGTAAAGTGGCCTAACCATGCCAGATCTTAAATTGTATTATAAAGCAGCAATTATCAAAACCTCTTGGTATTGGTGGGATAGATCAGTGGAATGGATTAGGTACACAAGAGCCTGTAGTCAATGATTACAGCAATCAACACTTTGATAAATCCAAAGACTCCAGTTTCTGGGATAAGAACTCAGTGTTTGACAAAAATTGCTGGGAAAACTGGAAAATAGTATGGCAGAAACTTGGTGTAGGCTGACATCTGACATCATATAACTGAATAAAGTCCAAATCAGTACATGATCTAGAAATAAATGCTGATATTATGAACAAATTACGGGTTGTTCCTTGTTGGAATAGTTCATCCATCAGATTTATGGGGAATGGAGGAATTCCTGACCAAACAAGAAATAGAGAACATTATGAAATGCAAAATGGATAATTTTAATTACATTAAGTTGAAAAGTTTTTGCTCACATTAAGCCAATGCAACCAAGATTAGGAGGGATGCAGAAAATTGGGAAAGAATTTTTACAAAGTGTCTCTAATAAAGACTTCATTTCTAAAATATATAGAGAATTTAGCCCAATTTAGAAGAATATAAGTCATTCCCCAATTGATAAATGATCAAAGGATATGAACAGGCAGCTTTCAGAGGAAGAAATTAAAACTGTTTATAGTCATATGAAAAAAATGCTCTAAATCACTATTGATTAGAGAGATGCATATCAAAACAACAGTGAGGTACCACATCATCTAATAGCTTGTCTAACATGGCAAAACAGGAAAATGAAAAATGTTGGAGAGGATGTGGGAATGTTGGGACACTAATTCATTGTTGGTGAAGTTGTGAGCAAATTCAACCATTCTGAAGAGCAATTTAGAACTATGCCCAAAGGGTATAAAATGTGCATACCCTTTGACCCAGAAATACCACTTCTAGGATTGTCTCCCAAAGAGATCATGAAAATGTGAAAAAGACCTACAACAAAAACATTTATAGTAGCTCTTTTTGGGGTGGCAAAGCACTGGAAGTTGAAGGGATACCTGTCGGTTGGGGGAATAGCTAAACAAGCTGCAGAACATGAATGTAATGGAACACTATTTTTGCTATAAAAATGATGAACAGGTGAACTTGAGAGAAACCTGGAAAGACTTGTAGGAACTAATGCTGAATGAAGTGAGCACAAACAGGAGAACACTGTACTCAATAAAAGCCATAGTGTACAAGGACTAATTTTTATAGACTTAGCCCTTCTCAGCAGTGCAAGGACCTAAAACAATTCCAAAGGATACTTGATAGAAAATGCCAGCCACATCCAGAGAAAGAACTATGGAATCAGAATTCAGAACAAAGTAGACCATTTGCTTTTTTTGCTTTATTTTGTTTTGTTTTTCTTTTGAATGGCTTTTCCCATCCTTTATAATTCTTCTATGCAACATGACTGATGTAAAATGCACTTAGTAGGAATGTATGTGTAGAGCCCATATCAGATTGCAAGCCATCTTGGGAAGGGAGGGGGAGAAAATTTAAACTTATGGAAGTAAATGCAGAAAACTAAAAATTAACAATTTAATTTTTAAAATAAGTTTAAATTTTAAAATGACTGGAACAGATATGTCTGATTCATAAAAAGTAGTCACTGTAGTCCCACAATTTGAGAGTAGAGTAAGGGTAGGGCTCAATTACTTCAAGTAATTGATTCCATCACATTAAAAAAACGCAATGTACTATATTGGATGATTTTCTTTCTTTTAAAAAATTATTTATTTATTTGTTTTCAACTTTCATTTACAGAAGATTTTGAGTTATCATTTTTTTCTCCCCATCTTTCCCTTACTGCAAAATAGCAAGTCTACTGAATACCCCATACCCCAATCTGTTCTCTCTTATATCCTCACCCATCACCCCACTAACTTTCTAGTAAGACAAGATGGATTTCTATATTCCAGTGCCTGCATATCTCATTTCCCAGCTGCATGTAAAAAAAACATATTTTTTTAACTTTTATTTTTAAAACTTTAAGTTCCAGATTTTTTTCTCTTCTTCCCTCCTCACCCACCCCCACTGGAAAGACAAGCAATTCAATATAGGCTGCACATGTGTAGTTACCCAAATCATTTCCATAGTAGTCATATTGTGAAAGACTAACTATATTTCCCTCCATCCTATACTGCCTTCCCACTTATTCTGTTTTCTCCTTTGACCCCGTCCCTTTTCAATAGTGTTTCCTTCTAACTACCCTCTCCCCCTATCTACCCTCTCTTCTATCATCCCCTCTCTTATCCCCTATCCTCCTATTTTCCTGTAGGGTAAGATACACAATTGAGTGTGTATGTTATGCCCACCTTAAGACAAATTCAATGAGAATCAGGTTGTCCCATTCCCTTTCACCTTTCACCCCTCCATTATAACAGTTTTCTCTTGCCCCTTTTATATGAGATAATTCACCTTATTCTATCTCTAACTTTCTCCTTCTCCCAATGAATTCCTCTCTAACCTCTTAATTTTATTTTTAGATATCGTCCCTTCATATTCTATTCATACTGTACCCTCTGTCTATGTATACATGAACATACATATGCCCACATTCACATATATATTAATATACACACACTCTCCTATACATATGTGTGTATATATGTGTATGTGTGTATATATGTATATAGACACATATATATTCACATATATATTCCCTTCAACCATCCTCATATTGAGAAAAGTATTATGAGTTACAATTACTGTTTTCCCATGTAGGACTGTAAATAGTTCAACTTTAATAAGTTCCTTACAATTTCTTTGTCTTGTTTACCTTCTCATACTTCTATTGGTTCTTGTATTTATAATCAAATTTTCTGTTTAGCTCTGCTTTTTTCATCAAGAATGCTTAAAATTCCTCTATTTCACTGAATGACCATATTTTTTTCTGCAGCATTATACTCAATTTTGCTGGGTAGGTGATTCTTGGTGTTAGTTCTAGCACCTTTGACCTCCAGAATATCAGATTCCAAGCCCTTACATCCCTTAGTATAGAAGCTGCTAGGTCTTGTGTTATCCTGATTGTGTTTCCAAAATACTCAAATTGTTTCTTCCTGATTGCTCGTTGTATTTTTTTCCTTGACCTGGGAACTCTGGAATTTGGCTATAATATTCCTAAGGGTATTCTTTTTAGTATCTTTTTAAAGAGGTGATCAGTGGGTTTTTTAATTTCTATTTTACCCTCTGGTTCTATATTATCTGGACAATTTTGCTTGATATTTTTTTTTGAAATATGCTGTCTAGGCTCTTTTTTTGTTCATAGCTTTCAGGTACTAAAATAATTTTAAAATTATCTTTCCTGGATCTATTTTCTAGATCAGTTGTTTTCCAATGAAATATTTCATGTTGACTTCAATTTTTTCTTTTGTCTGGATCTATTTTATAGTATCTTGATTTCTCATAAAGTTATTATCTTCCAATTGCTCCAGTCTAATTTTGAAGGAGTTATTCTCTTCACTGAGTTTTTGAAATTCCTTCTGCATCTGGAAAATGCAACTTTTTAAGGCACTCTTCTCCTTATTGGCTTTTTGGGTCTCTTTTGTTATTTGAGTTAGTTTACTTGTTAAGGTATTACTTTCTTCAGAATTTTTTGGATCTCCTTTAGCAGGCTGTTGACTCATTTTTCATGATTTTCTTGCATTATTCTCATTTCTCTTCCCATTTTTTCCTCCAGTTCTCTTGATTTTCAAAATCCTTCTTGACCTCCTCCGTGGCCTGTAACCAGTTCATATTTTTCTTGGAAGCTTTTGGTGCAGGAGTTCTGACATTGTTGTCTTCCTCCCATTCCATTATTTGACCATTTTTGTCTCTGGAAAAGGAATCTAAGGTTTGATTGCTGTGCTTCCTTTGCTTCCATTACTAGTTCATGTTGTCACTCAATTACTCAACTTTTGACCTTTTTGCCACAGTAGAACTCTGCTTCCAGAGAGGAGAGTTTTATCCCAAATTGGTTGGGGTTTTTGCAGATGCTGGAGCTATTAGTTGGTGCCATCTCTGCAGCCCCCACAAGCTCTGGCCTACTGGCCACACACCCCAGGACTACCACTCAAGACCATGATGCAGACACAAGTAGATTAAAGCAAGAGTGAATACCCTCTGAATGGCCACTTGGTCCCCCTATAATCTCCAGACCTGGAGCTCTGGAAGCAACCATGCAGCATACCTGCTGTGGCTCTTCTGCTTCTTGCCACTGGGGGCAAGGGAGAGGCTGTGCTTTTCTTCCCCCCTCCCCTTCCAATAGAGTTCCACACTGACCTTTTACTTCCTTATTGGTGTTTATGGGTTGAGAAGTCTGGAAACCACCACAGATGTGTATCAGCAAGCACCCTAGCATATCCAGGAGGGCTGCTAGCACAGGTTCTTAGATCTGTTTTACTAAAGGAAAGCAACTCAAAATGGGTTAACAATCTTTCTTTAATCAAACAAGCATATCATTTACCTAGTTCAGGAGGAAAAGTCAGCACCCTGAACTCCAGAGAATACAAACCCAAGTTACAAGCACAAGTTACAAACACAAGTCACAAGCAGACCAAGAAGCAGATCAGCAGACAGGCTTCCAACCATCTAACCATCACATCCATTACCTCTTCAAGTTACCAGAGAGGGAAGCATCAACATCTGGGTTTTTCAGATTACAAAGTAACAAGGTGTGGGCATTCCCAAAAAACAAGCCTTCCACCACAGGCTCCACATGACCACATTCAACCTATCATAGGGCAGAGTATACTTTCAAATCAGGGAAGATTCTCAGACCCACCCAAGACACTTAAACAAAGGGTCTAGGGGCAGGGAAGATCTGCACATTCCCATTACAAGCTGCTGGTGATTCACTCTCCTGAAGTCTTTTGAGGCTGGTTGTGCTGCTGGTTGGGGCTAACCCTGGGCCCAAACCACACAGCTCTTGTGGGACTGAGCTCCACTCCCAGGTCAGTGTGATAGACCTTTCCTGTTGTCCTGCCAGGCTGCCTTCGGCACGAGATTTGTTTCTCTCTGTCTCTTTGTGGGTTCTATAGCTCTAAAATTTGTTTAGAGTCATTTTTATACTTGTATTGGAAGTGATTTAAGAGGGAGCTCACACCAAGTTTGTGCTTCTTCTCCATCATCTTGGCTCAGCCCCTTGGATAATTTTCTCATATAAGAATGCCTTCAATGAATCAAATAATCAGTCTGAGGTATGGATTTGGTGTGCAGGAGGCCTAGATACCACTATTGGGTCAATCAATAATTTAGAGACTATAGACAAGGTATGAAAAACAAACTTTGATCAGTTTGGAAGTCCTTGAAAACCATCAGATAAATAGTTTGATATGGTACAGGAAGCATATTTATATTATTTGAAGAGATTTGGTCATGCCCTGTATGTTTTATATGAAAAGACAGAAAACTTAGAACAAAGGGATTGAGTCCTATGTATTGAAGAGAAACAAGGTCCTTCTAGCTAAGCACCTAAGAAATGATCACTTGGAATTCAGGAAGAAGCTCCATTCCTGGCCTTATCCTTGGACTCAGACTTGGTCTTCTTCCCCTACTACACTTTGTACAGAAGGAGAGCTCACTACATTCTGAAGGTCAGACAAAATGCATCTTCATTAGTGTCCTGGTAGATAGCAACAGTCCTCTAGTGTCCTCCAAATACCAAAAAGAGAAAGAATAGCCAAGGAAAAACTAGGTATATTAAGGAAATGTTTTTATGACTTTTCAAAGGGCCAAGGAGAAAAGCTTCATGATACATGAGGGGAGCTTCATGCGTACCTTACAAAGGGCAGGAAAAAAAGTCTTCTAACAACTAGGAGCTATGTTTTTCCTTTGCCACATGATCTCTCTAAACCTGATCCCACTTTCCCCTGCACCTCATATACATACATTCAAACATGCTTTTGTATATATGTGTGTGTATACTATTCGGTCATTTTTCAATCATGTCCAACTGTTTATGACCCCATTTGGAATTTTCTTGGCAAAGATACTGGAGTGTTTGCCATTTTCTTTTCCAGCTTATTTTACAGATGAGTAACTGAGGCAAACAGAGTTAAATGACTTGCCCAGGATCACACAGCTAGTAGGTATCTGAGCCCAGATTTGAATTTAGGAAAATGAGTCTTCCTAACTGCAGACCTGGTACTCCATTCATTGTGTCACCTAGCTAAACGATGTGTTATGTGTATGTTATGCAAATGTATATTGTATGTATATGCATGTGCATACATATTTATGTACATATGCATATGTGTATCCATGTATTTGTGTATACATGTATGTATGTGCATGTGTGTATACATACAGATTAGAGGGTATGACACCTTCAAACTTCAAAGAACTATATTCACGTGCCACTTATTACTGGTTATAAAGCCAGATAAAGTTGGAAATTAAATTTGGAACTAAAGCAAGAGCTTTATTTGTTCATTTTTTCCCTAAGTATTTTCCATTGTAAATTATTTGTATAAATACTAATGTCATTATCCATAGCAAGGGGTTCCTGGATGACTCCATTTTCAATATAACTATCCAGAGATGCCCTCATATAAGTTTACTTCTAATTTTCTGTCCTTAAAGCCACTCTCATTTGATGACAAAGTATTCCCCTTTATGGAGCATTAAGCTTTTCAAATTGTCTTTGTTTTGGGAATTCCCTAAAACTCTACAACTGAATCTATTTATCTTTATAGCCATTCTTTCCTAGGGAGGGAGCCCTTTGTGATCCAAAGCTCTAATCCTTAGCTTGGCTCACAGGCACCAGGCACAGGTAAGTCAGGAGAATAGTAACAGGAGGAGATTTCTGTGGTTCAGCAGCTCTAGTCATAGCCCTGCGGATGGCAGTAGGGTATTCAAAGAAAGCTTCAATGTCTGAAGGGTAAGATTGCCATGGATGGAAGTTTCTGTGGTGGGGTGGACCTGGACCATTCAGTGATTGCAGTAAGGTCCAGCAGTTCTTGTTCATATTCTAGTCAAGTTACTTGGGGATGGAGTATTTGTTAATAAGGGACATCTTGAATATGTCTCCATGCAGGATATCCAAAGCTAATTATAAAATTTGATTATAGTTGTGTTTGGTTTTGGCCTTTAATCCAATAGGCCCTGATACTCATTAAAATCTGATGTTAAATAGGGGCCAGCTAAAAGATCTTCTCTACTCATATATACCAAGGCGAAGTTATGCTTTAAATAATTTGTTCTAAATAATATTAGATTACTTTGAGGCTCTAATATAAGATTATATCCATAAAATGAGTTAATTCCACAGGGAATTCAATAAAACCATATGCAATAGCTTGTTCTTCTTTTCTAAGAAAAAATAATTTAGGTTTAGGGTGAGGTTTTGCGGTGAGACATTAAACTATACATTTGCAATTTAAATCATTTGTGGTTTAATTTTGTTCTACCAATGGCAATCATCATGCTTAACATAAACTTTGTCAGGAAATAAGATGCTATAGTCTGAAGAAAGCCTCAGTGACTTGTGCTGGTATGTATACAGAGACATATACAAATGGGCCTCCCTATTTCCATATAATGTTGGGGTTTGGGACAAAGTAGACACATATTAAATATGTTCCATGTCTTCCTGAGAGAGGTTTCCTTGAAAATCATGATTTGATTGCAGGGTAACTAAGTCCTTAATACAAAAGGGTGCTTTATAACTTGGTTGTTCATTGCATTTGTGTGCATGCCATGACTAAATATTGAGTAGGAACTGGTGTCCGTAACAAGAAAGAACCATTAGCAATTTCAATGGGGACATTTTGTTGTTTAGCTCTTTCATTTGTGTGCAACTCTTCATGATCACATTTGGGGTTTTCTTGACAAAGGTCTTTTTTTTTACTAGAGTGCTCTGCCTCTTCCTTTTCAATCTCATTTTACATTTGAAGAAACTGAGGCAAACAGTTTTAGGCAGCTTGCCCAGGGTCACACAGCTAGTGAGTGTCTGAGGCCAGATTTCAACTCACAAAGATGAGTCTTCTTGACTCCTGGCCTATACCCCTATCCATTGTGCCTCCTAGCCAACTCATAGGGGCATTTTACCTTCCTATTTGCAGTTTCAATCATTATAATTATACCTGTAGTCAAATTATGATTTTCAAGGAAACCTCTCTCTGGAAGACATGGAAAATATTTAATATAAGTGTCCACTTTGTTCCAAACCCCAACATTATGCGAAAGTAGGGAGGCCCATTTCTATATGTCTCTGTATCCATACCAGCACAATCTATTGATTTAAGTTCTTCTGACTTCTTGAGAATAATTAATACCTACTAATAAAGTATAGAATAATATGGTAGATATCATACAGTCTTAGTTAATAATTTCCCTGTGCTTTTGCTAACATAAGTATATCTTCAAATTTCTATTAAGGTTTAGAGTCATTACAATATAACTTTATTCACCTAACCATAAAGTAGGGATTTCAATGATAAACCCTCTTAAGGTTTCAATGACACTAACAAATCATTACTTTTCACAATACTATCTGTCATTTTTTCTAATTGCTATTTTCAGGTATAAAGGAGTCTGGCATTCATCATTAGCTGTAACTTCTATGACATAATAGATATGAGATATTCCAAAAGTCTTATTGCTGTTTTAAGCTGGAATTGAATACCAGCTTACTTTATACTTGGGAAGTTTTGATAGCTTAAAATAATATTATACATTTTTGGGACACCCTTTTTATATACATTTTCCTTTCCATAAAATTCTTTAAAAATTCTGAATCAGTCTTTCAGAGGATGCACCCCAGTTAATATTTTCTCCACTAACTTCCTATTAAATAAACATTTGAGATGGAAATTTCATTATTAACTGGAATATCTCTCCAAAAATAAATTAAAAGAAACATATAATTCCACTTTAAATATAGACATGTCCAAATGGCTACTGCTGAGACAAGTAGGAATATGGGTAAGCCTTTTCTGTCTATCTAGAGATGGGAAGGCCAAAGATGAAGTGCATATTTTTTGAGACAAGAATATTCAGGTACATTTTTATTTACATAATTTCAGAAATTAGGGTTAGAAATAGGACTGTGGGGCGCGGCTAGGTGGTGCAGTGAACAGAGCACCAGCCCTGGAGTCAGGAGGACCTGAGTTCAAATCCGGCCTCAGACACTTAACACAAAAACTAGCCGTGTGACCTTAGGCAAGTCACTTAACCCCAACTGCCCTCCAAAAAGCAAAAAGGAAAAAAAATGAAAAAAAAAGAAGTAGGCCTGTGCTGGAATCAAGCCTGGGAGTGCTCGTTGTGAATTTTCAGTATGAGCAGTTATACCTTAGGATTAAACAAAAACAACAAATCAGGGCTTCATCAAATGTTTTCTTGACTGTCTCTACTTAAGAAACTGATAGAGAAAATATCAATAATACTGTAATCTTAAACATATATCTACTGCATCCCCCGCCCCACCTGAGACACAGTTATTAAACATTTACTGGCATACCACTGTCTGGAAAGGAAACTAGAATTCGTTTAGTTCAGTTGGTCTTAAAAATTTGGATCTCAAGGGCCCTTGAAATCCTTAAAATCAGTGAGTTCTTTTGAAAGAGCTTTTGGTAATGTGACTTTTTTACTATTGAATTTATCATATTAGAAATTAATATGTCAGCATTATTATGAAAATAGTTTTGAACTTATGGATTCCCTGAAAGAGTCCTGGGGATCCCCAGGGTTCCTTGGATGAGTCTTTGAGAACCACTGACCCAGTCTAATACCTTCATCTTTCTTAAAAAGAAACAGACTTACAAAGGTGAAGTACTCAAAGTCACTTAAAAGAAACAAAGAAGAAACAAAGTTAGGATTTGAATCCAGGGCCTTTGACTCCAATGCCAATACCTTTCCCACCTTGCCATATCATTTTCCTTTTACATATTAACATTTGGCAAAATATTCCTCTTTTCTTTGTTTCTTTTACTTCCTGGGCATAAAAAAATAGTTGGGAGAAATAACTTGTTTTGGCTAAGTAAATATTTCTTTAATCAATTAAAAATAATATCCATCCAAGTATCTTTGTTACCTAGCCTTATTCGTTACCTCTTGTGTCTCTCTTTCTGACCTTTCTTCTTTCCCATTCTCCCATGGAGGATCGACACAATTCAACCCCACCACTAAAGGATCCATTCCATTTTAAGAACACAGGTTTAGAGATTAGAGGGACCTCAGAGGTGATTGGATCCACCATTTTCATTTTACAAATAATATGTATTTTACAAATTCAGGTGAGATGGCTTGCTGAAGGTCATTTAGGTAGAGAAAGATAAGGTCAAGTATCTAACACTGGCTCTTTGACTTCAAATCCCTCTGTTGGTTTTCTCATTTGAAATTGCATGGGTGACTTACAGGTCCTTTATTCATATCGGAAGTTTTATTGGTACACGTTTGTCCCTCAGAGGTGGGAAGTTCAATTTTCTTATTTTTCCTCTTTTATTTACTATTTTTTGTTGGGCAGGCTTTCGTAAACATCTAGATATGTGATAATATATAAAGATTTTATAAAATAGTGGATTTTTTTGGCTGACTTGTTTAACCATGTATTTGTATAGTAGGCGTAAACACTGAAGGGTGATTGACTTTTTAGATTGTTGCACAACTGTCACACAGATTTGCTGAGATTCCTTAGCACAGGGAACTGAGGTGAGGATCTTGAAAGGACAATGCCTGAACCTGTCCATGTAACTAGCAAGCATTGCAGAACTGGAATTATGGGCAATTATGCCAAGTGTACACCATTGACTTTCTGGGGCTGGTTCTACCTAAAGAGTTGATCTATTTTGCCACAGGAACTAATTCTTCCTTCAAACTGAGAATGAGATCCAGAGTAAAATCTTTCCTTATTGAATTTGCCACCATTAAAAGGGGAAATTAACGTTAAGGCTATAAAGCCAAGCACGAGCAGCTTTCCAGAGAACTGCTGCTATGGGTAGCTCTAAGGTTCTCATCACATAGTATAGTGGAATCTCTATTTATTCTCCGGCAAATTAAAGCAAAACATTCCCAGAAACAAAAGTACAGCATTCACAATGTTATAACATAGAACTTATTAAACTGGCCACATATTTTTCACCAAAGTGGTCACATAGTTTTAAGCAAAACCTATCATTCAGAAGTCCTTAATTCAATCATCCTTAAGGAGCAAGCCTACTTAAGGGACACAAAATACAAAGGTCAAAGTTCTCCACCCCTAGGTCACATTTTCTTAATCTCTCAGGCAAAAAGTCTTCTTATTAATTGGTGGTTAGTTTTCAATCACCCTTAACTCCATCATCCTTAAGAAGCACAAAGAAAAAGTACAAAGTTTTCCTTACCCCTATGCCACAGTAAATCATGATTTTATCAGTCAGCACTAAGTACCCAAGGAGAGGTCTTTTCACCTTGACTTGAAGCTGGCTCTCAGATTCCATGGTTCCTCTTCCACGGTCCCAGCTCCTGCCTGAATCTACCCACCTGTCATCTGGATTCAAAGGTAAGCATCTCTCAACTTCTTGTCCAGCTCCTCATCCAGTTCTTTGTCCAGTTCCTGTTCCATATTGAAGCTCACAGTATCCTGTCCACCAGAAGTCCTTCACAGTTTCTGTTTCTGTGAAGAAAAAGCTTAGCAGAGCCAAAACAACATTCATACACATTGCCAGCACCACCATCAATTCACTATTTGTCTGGGAAGTCAACACAGACCCACAAACAAAGTCTGAGAACTCAACACAAATTGTCAGTATAGTGCCAGGTCCTCTGAAACCCTCCTCCACGACTTCTGTAAACAGACAAGAAAATCCTCTTTCAAGGCTTCTAGTAAGGTCCCAGGGCTTCTGTACAAAGTATTACAAACAAAATTCAACACAAACACAAGTTTTCTTCTTCTCAGCTCTGATACCACAAAAGTTCTCTTCTCAGTTCTGCTCCTTCCAAGCTTGGGCTTCTCCTTATATATGGTTAGTAGCTCTCCCTGTTCCACCCCTTCCTTTTGTATCAGCAAGTTCTTCCCACTGTGGGGTTCAAAAGTTCTGTTTCTTAACAAAGACTTGATATAATCATGGGCAAGGCTTAAAAGAAACTTGAACTGAAATAAAATGTTAAATAATTAAATACCTGAAACAAGTCTCTAAGTACTTCTTTGATTGCCATTACAAGGCAAGCCAGTGCATTGTTTGTTGCCTTAATTTTTACAGAGAGAGGCTAAAGGTGGGATGAATAAAATCCCATGTTGCTGTGCTAGTTTATGCCTCTTTTCCAGGATTATGAACTGTGCCTTGATCTTGATCTTTTTTCTTATATTTTTCTGCCTCTGCATTCATATATGCACGGGACATACTCTCTCTCCTAATCTTTCTATTCTTTCAAGGCCCTGGTCAGATGCCCCTTCCTCCTTGAAAACTTTTCTTATTTTCTTAGGTTAATATAATTTCTCCTTCCTCATATTTTCATAAAGGACTTTAATTCACTCTCTCTTTTCCTTTATCTGCCTGTCATTTCTTACCAATTAAATTGTGAATTTCTTCAGGACAGGGATTGCAAAATGTTCAGTCTTTGTACATTAGTTTCTCATCTGTAAAATGAACTGGAGAAGGAAGTGGCAAATCAATCCACTATCTTTGCCAAGAAAAGCCTCAATGGGGTCACAAAGGGTTGGACACAACTGAAAAACAATGAGCACCAACAAAACTTAGCCCAGTGCCATTCACAAAAGTAAGTACTTACTACATTTTTCTCAGAAACAGAAAAATATGTGAGATTTGTAAGGGACTTCAAAAGCCATCTAGCCCGACCCAGTAATGAAGAGAAATCACCAGCACAATATCTAACTGATCATCTTTCACTTCACATGAAGCCTTCTATTAAGAAGAAACCCATTCCCTCCTAAGCTAACCAGTTCCAGCTTTGGTTAGCACTAAAAGATAATGGATCATTTGTTGAATGACTGAATAAATGAATTTGTATCTCACTTGTGAATTTTTTTCCCTAGAATATCATCTTCCAAATCTTCAGGGTACATCTCCTTTAAAACAGAGATTGCAAGATTGCATTCCCCTAAAATATTCATCTATATGTCCTTTGATATACATATCTCAGCAGAAAAGAGGAAAAATTCTTCTACTTTCTTCAAAAAATAGGTCCAAAATACAATTCTGCTTCTTTGTCAGCTTAATTGAATTACTAAGGTCTTTGCTTAGCATATTTCTCTCTAAGCTACTGAATTAAGTTAAAGTACATAGTTCAAACAGAGAACAAGAAATGATTACTTCCTCAGGATGGCTTGTTCTTCCCTTATGTTCCCCACTACCAGCCCACACAGAATACACATATAAAGTTGTTCTTGTTGGCTGGGAAAAGAGAACTCTAAGAACATGTAATGATTTAATTGCATATGTAAATCCTCTTGGACAATTTGAACAATATTAAGAATTTTTTAATGAAAAAATGATCTGGTTTAGAGTCTTTGAAACAAAGGAATCTAAATGTTGTTATTAAGCTGTTATTTCTTATTTGCTTAATTCAATCTATTTTTCTGTTGTTATAATAGAATGTTACAGTTAAATGGGAACTTAAGGGCCCAACTATCTACCAAATGTAAAAATCTCAAAATTATCTTTGACAGTTTTTGATCAATCACTTTTTATTACACTTTATTTACTGTCTCACAAAGTAGCCCAATACAACCTTAAGAAAATCTGATTTTCTTAAGCAGTGAGGAACCAAGTTCTGGGGTTCACAGGATCATTTTCATATTCTAATAACAGTCATGATTAAGTATGACCATTTTCCAACTAATTATACAGTGACTGTTTCTTTCTTGAAAGTTGACTATTCCTTAAAACAAGCAAAGTCCATCTACAGCTTATTGTAAAGAGTTTGTATTTTTAAAAGATTGGTGTGCTCAGAAGGAAGGAGATGATGCAAATCAAACAATTTTGAGTGAATTCAAGGATTTTCCTCACAAAGTGTTGACTTCCTCAAAGATATACAAAGTTCAAAATACCTTAGGATAAATGCCTTTTCCAGACCAACACTATAACACATTAGTTCAAAGGGGAAGATCTTTATTCAAGCAAATTAGGAGATTGGTGAAGAGAAAGATTTCCTTCATATGCATTATAGACAGGTCATCTCCCACTATCATTGGAGAATACAAGGAGGGAACATCTGTGACCAGGGCATGTGTCAAGGAAATATATAGTGAATTTACAGGTGATATAGCAGGGAAACATGGCCAAAATAATGATTCCAAAATGGAGAAGTCACTTATAAATCCTCTGATGAATACCTTCTAAAAATTTTTTCCCTTTGGAGGAAGAAAAGATTCTTTTCTATCCTCTCCTCCCCTCATTTACCAGCTGATAGTTCTACAGAACTTGAAAAGTCAGAAGATCTTGATTTCATATCAGAACCAGTAGTAGTGTGCGAAGAACAGTGATGAATAATGGTAGCATCTACACTGGCAGCTCACATACAATGCATACACACAAAATACACACACATGACAAGTTAATAGTTAACACATCAAGAAAAGGAAACTTGATGACTCTGCAAGGGATCTTTAGAGTGCGCTAGAGAGCAGCAACTCAGAGAAACTTAATATTTCCATAAAGGGAGAAAGGATAATTCCAGAAATCATTATATGTTAATTTATTCTTTGGACACAAATGTTCTGTTTATTTTGGCCCATTTTTTCCCCAGGTATCTTATGTGTACAATGGGAGAGTGATCCCTTATTATTGGGGGGTAATGAGAGTGAGGGTTCTTTCTATAACAACTATGCTTGTTATACCAGTTTAGTAATTCTCTTTCTGAAAGCAAATTAATTCCGGCTGAAAAGCAGGGGGTTTGTGACAGTACTAGAAATTCAGTAATCCTACAGAGTTTATATGTAAAACAATTAACATTCACTTTTCAAAAACTAAGTCAATTTCTAAATTCCTTCCCTTTCTTCTGTCCCTCTCCCCTCTGAGAAATTAAGATATTTGATACCAGTTATCCATGTACAGTCATGCAAAATATTTCCATATTGGTCATATAGCATAATAACACACAGACAAAAACATGAAACAAAAAAAAGTTTAAAAATGCACGCTTCAATTAGCATTCAAAGTTCATCAGTTCTCTCTCTGGGGTGGATAGTATTTTCTATTATGAATCCATTGGAAATGTCTTGGATTATCATCTTGATCTGAGTAGTGAAGTCTTCCACAGGTGATCATCCTAATGATACTGTAATAACTGTGTGTAATGGTTCTACTGACTTTACATTGCATGAGTTCATGAAGTTTTTCTGAAACCATGCTATTGATCATTCTTGCAGCACAATAATATTCCTTTTTTTTAAAAAGGACTGGGTGTTACATTTTATTAAGTACTTTTTTCTGCAAATATTGTCATAAACATATGATATATGTTGCTTTTGCTATTGACATGATTAATTATCAATGTCTGTATTTCTACTGTATATTCCAACTGATTATATTGTATGATTTTTGTGATATATTCTTGTAATCTCCTTGCTATTATATTATTTAAATATTTTGCACTGATATTCATTAGGGAGATTCATCTATAGTTTTCTTTTTCTGTTTTTAGTGTTCCTGCTTTAGGTATAAAAACATTTGCTTCACAAAATCAATTTGGTAGGATTTCTTCTTTAATGCTTTTTGAAAATCACTTATTTTTCCATTTACTTTCATTGCTTTACCTCTACCACTTTTATCTGATTTTGAAAATCAATTTTTTTAGTTCTTCCAGGAATTCTTGCAAGGCTTGTGTCCAAGTCACATTTTTCCCTTTGAGGCTTTGCTTGTAGCTGTTTTGACTTCATTGCCCTCTTCTGAGTTTGTGTATTGCTCTTACCTCTCATCATAGTAGATTTAAATTATAATGTTCTTTTTCTTGTTGTTTGCTCATTTTTCCTACTTATTTTTTTGACTTTGACATTTATGTTAAATTTAGGCTCTGTTATCTGTGAAGTATCTTAAACTTCAGAGTTTTTTCATTGATGTTCTCAGAGCTATTAACGGGGGTCTAGAAATATGGGGTGTTTCTCCTGTGGCATATTCTAGGGAAAGGTATGGTAACAGCTCTCCTTGTCTGCACTCTGATCCTTACCCAGGAAGGGTAACAAGCTTCTGGAATCTGAAATAATGGGATATATAGATAGTGCTTAAGGCTATTTAAACTTGTAAATTTCATTGTTTCTGATCATTGGATTGTATGTATGAAAATGGTGCTGTTTTACATTCTCTCTCCTCAATATACTATGGAGCAAACTTTCTACATCTTCCTCTCCTTTTGCCCTGAATACATTTATTCACTCTCATGTCACTTCCTGCATTTGAAAACCTATAGGTTAAAAAAATATTCAGTAAATAAATATTTATTGAACACAAATTGTCTTATATCTGAACTAATGCAATATACAAACAGTGTTCAAAGTTTTGGTTGTGTGTTCTAACAGTATTTAAGCTTGCAAGTTTTGTTCCTTTCTGATCCTGGGTTTATATGTATGAAAAATTCCTATTTTATATTCTCCCTTCTAAGTATAAGGTGGAGCAAACCTTTTACACAATTGTCCCTCTTTTGCTCCTACTACATTTATCTGCTCTTATCACATTTTATGTCCAAAACAGTTAATGGAGAAAAATAGAAAAAACAAATTCATTAAATAAAAACTTATTGAATACCAGTTACATGAAAGACTTTGCTAGGTATTTGGAGAAGAAAATTGAAAATCATGCCATAGAAAGGATACTCTAGTGGAGCTTTTCATCTATAGGTGTGTGTATGGGGGGGGCTGGAGGGAGAGACATTTTAAACACAGAAAGTTATGATAGTCTTAGAGAAGGCACAGCGCAATGAAAATCAAGAGAAGACAGACCACTTTCTATTAAGGAGATTAGAGAAAGGTTCACAAAAATTGTGGCTTTTGGGTTGACCTTTGAAGGAAAAGTATGATGTAAATAATCAGAGGTGGTAATAAGAACAGCAAACAAGCATAGGAAATGGAATGCATCAGGACAAGAATGTAAAATTTGTTCTTAACGAATCGCAGGTAATTAAATTTAAATGAAGAAAATATATACGGCACAGTAGGGGGAGATTTATCTCAGCAACCAGTTTGGGCCTTAAGGAGACTGTCTTAAATGTTGGATGTAATGGAGGTCTAGCAAAAAGTTTTAAGGAAAAGACTGATGCAATCAAACTTGTTAACAATCTGCAGATTAGATTGAGAAAAAAAAGTTACAAGCCTATTACAACAGTGTAGGAGATAGTGATTGAATTTACGATGATATTGGGAGTTTGAATATAAAACTCAATTAGTCATTTGATATAACACCATGCACAAGCAGATTCCCAAAAGAATGCTACTGTGATCAGCTTTAAAGATTCAGATTACACAGTATAGTGAACACTCCATTTATTCCTTTACAAATCAAGGCAAACATTCAGAGTATATCATTTCAAGGTACAGTACAATATTCACAAGATTACATCTTATCACAGAAAATCACAATATAGTGTTCACAACAATTTAACATTAGAAGGGCCACGCAGTTTTCACTACAGTGGCCACAATATTTAGAACAAGGAACAAAAGAATAATCACCTGGTTTCTGTAAGGGAGGAACCCTCCTCATTTAATCATTCAATCAGTTTGCAATACAATAATCAATCTTCCACTCATGGTACAACCATTTACTTAATCAGTCACTGATCTAGATTCACAATTACTAAATATCATTCATCAATAAGTATAGTCATTAGAAAATTACACATATGGCTCTATTCTTATCCCTCTATCCCTAGGTGTGCAGCAAACTCATTCAATATCCAAGGAGAAGCCTGTTTTCATCTTGACTGGGGTGGTCTCTCAGATTCCCTGGATCCCCTTCCATGGTCCCAGTTCCTACTTGAATACACCAAACAGTCACCCGGTCTCAGAGGCAGACAGCTCCCAGGTTCTTGTCCAGTCCTCCAGGGCAGTCCCTGGCACACAACAAAGTTCACAGGGCCCAGCACACCTTAAACCCTTCACTGCTTCTGTTGCCAAGAAAGATCAGACAAGCAATGAAACCAACAAAGGCTTATCCTGTTCTTGCTTCTTCAGTCCTTCAGCAGTTCAGCTGGCCCTAGGACCCAGGGGAAATCTCAGCCTTGAAGGAGGCCTTCTTTGCTAGCAGGCAAGCCCTCTCAGCCACCCAGGAAGCCTTCCAGGGAAGCCCTCTCAGTCTTCCAGGAAGCTTTCACCAAAATCTGGTCTCAAGAAAAACTCCAACTCAGTTCTCAATCAGCTTCCAGATGCTGGGAAAGAAACTCTCTCTCTCTCTCTCTCTCTCTCTCTCTCTCTCTCTCTCTCTCTCTCTCTCTCTC
>CM053599.1:62453922-62492853 GCA_028646575.1 Pseudocheirus occidentalis
CAAACTCCAACTCATTTCTTCAGCATACCACCCCAGCTCCCAGATGCTGGGACAATCCTGCTTCCTCCAACAAGAACCACCAGGAGGAACATTTTGATTCTGTCTCTCTGTCTCTGGAACTCTTCTTATATAAACACACTGGCCTCCTGTCTCAGCCAATCCCCTCCTGCCACAACAAGAACAGGGGAGTTCAAGCCCTCTCAACAAGGGGCAGAGCTTCTATACCTAGCCCTAAATTACTAAGTGCTAAGTATCTGCTAAATTGATTGCTATTACATTTGAAAATGGAAGTTATTGGTCATCTAAAAGATTCTTGTTCCAGAGCTTTTATGAAGCATACACATTTACACTGCATAACAAAATATGCTCCTTAATCCAGATAGTTGTGATAACTTGTCCAGAAATCAAATAAATAAAAATGGGGATATGTGCCTTAAATATGGTAAATGCTTTTTTCTTGGTTAAATTTGACTGTATATTTCTTACTTTAAAGTATTATTCATGATAGAAATTTATCCTGTCAGGTCTGTATCTGGTGCTTCTCCTTTCATAACACTATAACATTAGAACTCATGTCAGGTCAGCAAAAATTTTTTTAAATCAACAAACATTTATTAAATAAGACACAATGGGTAGCATTGGACATAATATTGAAGAAAAAAGAAAGGCAGCCCTCAGGGATATTGGATTTTATTAGAAGAAGACAACACATAAAAAGAAACTGCAGAGTGATTTTTGAGGAGGGGGCATGCTCATTGGGAAACAATAAGAATGTGAGAAGCAGAAGCTGGAAAAGAATGAAGGAGTAAAGATGACTGGCCAGGACCATTCCTAAAAAACTGGAGCTTCTGGGAAGAATTGACCAATCAGAAGAAGGGATCACAGAGGGGAAGCATCTTCCAGTGTAAGAAGGCTGGTAGAACATGTTGGCAGGGCAACTTCCATAATTAGAAGGTTGTTGTGGCATAATGGAAAAAAATTTACAGAGAAATGCTAAAAATTACACAAAATTTCAGATACAGACTCAGTGGTTTTGCATTTCTTATGTTGGTATATACCCTTATGTCTTGAATACCCTCTCTATACTGCTGGCCCTCTCTCCCTTTTTTTTCTTTCATCCCAGGTCTATACCTTTTGTCTTTTTTCTATGTTGATTCATATACCTTAGCAAATATTTATCAGGTACTTAATACATGTTGGATACTTTTCTGGATGTTGGGAATACAAAGAGAAAATAAAAATAGTACCTGAAACAAGAGATTTACATTACATTACTATACTGGAAGAAACAATATTTCAGGAGAATTCTAGTTCTAATTTTAAAAATAAAGTCTTCATTCATCTTATAGGCTTGACTCTATAGAGAATGAAGTATTATAATAATCAATTATTTCTAAACATACTTTGAAACATTTCAACCTTTGCATATGTAGCATCTAACACATAGAACAGTACAAAAAAGCTGACACAGAAAATAATGAAATGTTATTTCTAAGGTAAATTTGAATGTCTACTTTTGATTATTGAGATAAAATGTATGCCTTGAATAATACTTTTTATTAGCATGACATTTTGTAATTTGGAAAATGCTTTCATGTTCAGTCTTTCATTTAACCCTCCTACCAACTTTGTGAGGTAGGTAATTCAAGTATTTTCAAATTTTTATATATAAGAAAATTGAAGTACATAAGTGTTGAACCAAACAAGTTTGAATCTAACAAGGTTTGCATCTAAGGTCTCTAATTTCTTGTCCTGGAATATACCACAGGGCAAACTGTTATTATAGACTCTGGCACTAAAGAGACTTAAATCAAAATGTTAAAACAGAACAATTAATCAGACATAAATTGTAATTTGGGGCAATGTGTTGAAATCAATCTTCAAGATATGACAAATAATGACTATTCCATGAAATAGTGGAATAGTAAACATTTTCATACTACTCTTTTATATACCACTTCTGTTTTCCAAAAGAAAGAACACAATTGATGTTCACAGAGTAAAAGCATCCCTCATGAGAGTAAGTGATCTTTACGCATTTAGGGAGGAAAAAAGTAAATGCTTATCTGAGGCACATCAACTAAATAAAGATTATATAACCTGGGTTCCCAGTAATGATTCAACTTTACCCAAGCACATGATCTCACATGGCTTCAAAGACTTCACCATTCCACTCACACACTCCACCCAAATTATTCTTCTTTAGCACCCCTGGTCATTTTCCCATTTGTTTTTCCTAAGTGGTTGTCCTCCCCTTCATGCAGTTCATAGTTCTATCTAAAGGTGAGGGTTGACAGAAAGGACAGAGTGTTATTTCAGGCCTTGCAGGGCCAAACATAGTATAATCTGCAAATGCAATGACTAGCTTAGTGTTTATCCCTGCTACCATATATCACAGCACCACTGTACTGTATATGGATGAAAGCTGGCATGGTTATATGATGCTGCTTCCATAAAAATCCCTGTTATTTCATTTAAATTACATAAAATATGATCATTTGTACCATGCCTTTGTAAGAGCAGACAAATTCCTTATTTTTTTAAAGATGCTGCAATTTATTTTTCTTTTAATGTGACCATTAAAATCACTGCACCTTTGATGATTGTCCTTTCAGAAGTTTCTTCTTCATTTGTAAAAAGGCAAACCTGGGCCTGCCAGAAGTTATAAATGATTGAATATATTGGTCACTTAGTATCTCTACATTTTGTCAGTCAATAAATAGTGATGGATCATATTTTATGTGTCAGTGATTGTTAAGCACTGGGGACTCAAATAAAGGCAAAAGACAATCCTTGCCCTCAAGAGTTTACAATGTAATGAGCAAAAATAGCATATAAAAGGAAGTAGAAGATTGGGGTAGGGTTGGAGTCTGGGTAGCAGAAAATATACCTAGCCCAAGACAGAATGGAGAAATCCAGTGGAGTACAGACTGGTAGGAAATGAAAAGATGAATGATGTGGAACTCTCCTTAGATGGAGGTTCTAGACAGAGAGCATCTGGCCCTCCAATCAGTTAGTCAGTCAATAAACATTTAATTTTTTTTGAAATTTTATTTATTTTACTCTTCTTCTGTGAAATAAAACAAGCATTTACATAACATAGTGGAATAATACAAAGGTAATTGCACAAAAAGCTGCACATTTATTATGTACAAGTTGCTGTTCCTTTTAATATAATGAATTTATCACATAAATTTCTTTTTTTAATTCCCTCTCCCATCCCACCTTAAAGATTGTCATTAGATGCAAACATGTAGGTATTTGTAAATACTTTACGTGGAATCATTATATACATATTTACTTTATCAGTTCTCCAGGCACTATGTTAAATGATGGGGTTTCAAAAATAGTCAACATTCAATATGACCAGGGGGGTTTTATATCAGGAATTTGGGCCTGGTTCAATATTAAGAAAACTATCAGCATAAGTGACCATATTAATAACAAAAGTAACAGAAATCATGTGACTATATCAATAGATTCAGAAAAAGCTTTTGACAAAATACAGCATCCATTCCTAGTAAAAAATACAAGAAAATGTAAGAATAAATGGAGTTTTCTTTAAAATGATACACAGTATCTATCTAAAACCATAAGTAAGCATTACATGTAATGGGGATAAGTTAGAAGCATTTTCAATAAGATCGGAGGTGAAACAAGGATGTTATTTTTCACTGCTATTATTCAATATTGTGCTGGAAATGTTAACTTTAGCAAAAAGAGAAGAAAAAGCAATTGAAGGAATTAGAATAGGCAATGAGGTAGCAAAACCATCACTCTTTGCAGATAATATGATGTTATACTTGGAGAACCAAAGAGCATCAACTAAAAAACAACTGCTTAAAATAATGAACAACTTTTGCAAAGTTGCAGGATACAAAATAAATTCACATAAATGATCAATATTTCTAGATATTACCAAGAAAGTTCAGCAGCAAGAGATAGAAAGAGAAATTCCATTTAAAATAACTGTATACAATATAAAATATTGAGAGATAACGTGCCAAGACAAATCCTGGAACTATATGAACACAATTGCAAAACACTTTTAACACAAATAAAGTCAGATCTAAACAAGTGGAAATATATCATTTGCTCTTGGAAAGGCTGAGTTACTATAATAAAAATGATGATTCTGTCTAAATTAATTTACTTGTTAAGTGCATATAAAACTACCAAAAATTATTTTACAGAGTTAGAAAAATATAATAAAATTTATCTGAAAGAACAAAACATCAAGAATATCAAGGGAATTGATGAAAAAAATTGCAAAGGAAGGTGTTCTAGCCATACCATATCTAAAAGTATTACAGAGCAGCAATCATCAAAACTATTTGGTACTCACTAAGAAATACAGTGGTAGATCAGTGGAATAGATTAGGTACACAAAACACAGTAGAAAATGACTGCAGTAAATCTACTTTTTGATAAACCCAAAGCCTCTGGATTCCATGATAAGAACTCACTATTTGACAAAACTGCCAGGAAAACTGGAAAGTAGTATGTTAGAAACTAGGCATTGACCAACATCTCACACTGTATACCAAGAAGAGGTTGAAATGGTTACATGATTCAGATATAAAGGATGATACCACCAGCAAATTAGCAGAACAAAGAATGGTTTACTTAAGATCTATGGAGAAAGGAAGAATTTATGACCAAGTAAGAGATTGAGAACATTATGAAATATAAAATGGATAATTTTGATTACATTAAATTAAAATGTTTTTTGCATAAGCAAAACAATACAACCAAGATTAGAAAGATAGCAGAAAGTTGGAAAACAATTTTTACATCCAGTGTATTTGATGAAGGCCTCATTTCTAAAATATATAGAGAGCTGAATAGAATTTATAAGAATACAAACCATCACCAAATTGATAAATAGTCAAAGGATATGAAGAGGCAGCTTTCAGATGAAGAAAGTAAAGCTATAGTCATATAAAAATGTTCTAAATCACTCTTGATTAGAGAAATGCAAATCAAAACAACTCTGAAGTACCACCTCATACTTATCGGCTAATATGAGAGAAAAGGAAAATGATAAAAATTGGAAATACTCACATTGACTGATGCTGAGGGGACTGAGCAGAACCAGAAGAACATTGTATATAGCAATAGCAACATTGTGTCATGATCAACTATAATAGACTTAGCTCTTCTCAGCAATGCAGTGATCCAAGACAATTCCAAAAGACTTGTGATAGAAAATATGAACCACATCCAGTGAAAGAACTTTGGAGTCTAAATGCAGATCAAAGAATATTATTTTTAGTTTTTTCCCTTTCTTGTTTTTTTTCTCTTTTATTCTGATTCTTCTTTCACAACAGGACTAATATAGTAGTATGTTTAACATAACTGTACATCTATAATGTATATCAGATTGCTTGCTGTCTTGGGGAGGGAAGGGAAGAGAAGGGAAGGTGAGATAAGAATTTGGACTTCAAAATCTGACAGAAATGAATTTTGAAAACTATCTTTTCATGTAATTTTTAAAAATACCATTAAGAAAAAAAGAGGAAAACAAAATAGGCAAAAGTAGTCCCTGCTCTCAAGGAGTTCACAATCTAATAGTGGAGACAAATAGCAAACAAGTATGTACAAACAAATTATCTATATAACAAGTAGGAAATACAATTTAAAAGAGGGAAGGCACTAAAATTGAGGTGTTGAGAAAGCCTGTCGAAGACAGGGTTTTAATTAGGGCTCAAAGGAAGCCATAATAGATAGTGGGTGATCAATTAGAGGGAGGTTGGAGTCCCAGAGACAGAGGGTACTGATGAGGACCTTAGAACATGAAGGAGAATTCCAGAGAAGGGTGAGAAAAAAACGATTCATTAAAGTCATCATTTGTCCTGGAGACATATATGTTATCCATGATTAAGATACATTAGAAATTTCATGTCATATATATGACATATACATTATATATGTAAAAGTATGCTATGAATTTGTTCCAGCCTATAGATTTTAGAAAATAATCCAAGTAAGTAATTTGACAATTTTAGGATATTTCTATACAATTACTGAAAATAAAATAGATGGGATGCTTTAGAAAAATATGGTTATCACTCAGTCGTTTGAGTAAACACATACATCCATTGAAGACATATCTATTGTCTACTTTGCAGAAAATAGCAGTGAGCAAAATTGAAAGAATTGTGAACTTTGAATTCAAATTCTGCCTCTAGCATTTATTAGCTTTGTGATCATGGGCAACTCACTCGATATTTCTGAGCCTCAAAAACCTCTTAGTAATAAGAGTTATTAATCTAGAACCTGTTTCCTTTAAAAAATTCAATAAGTGTATTTCAATATAATTTGTTTCCTTTGAATTAGTATATTCTATTGTATGCATTTAAAAACATTATTCTTGAAAAGGATCCATAAGTCTCACCAGATTGTCAAAGGTCCAAGATATGAAAATGGATAAGAACCTTTACTCTAAAATATATCTATTAAAACATAACATATGAGACATGTCACTCCTCTAGCTAGGTGATAGTAACTGAAGGAAATTCATTGGTAAATAAGCTTTGGAATTTGACAAATAGAAATTTGCAAAGTAATAGTAAAGAAGCAACATCTAGTTAAAATTACTATAATACTAAACCAAATGTGATAAATACCTAATAGAGTTTCAATATTCTAGGATCATTCTGAGGTTTAAAGATCATTTTCCCAGCCAGCATAGAAATGTTCTCTATTCTTCAAGACCTTTTTTATCTCTTTAAACCTTCCCAATCATTCCATTTGGACCATGGCTTTTTATCTGATCCTTCCATTGCTTCCCAAACCCCAGCCTGCCCAGACACCTCAAAAAGTGCTTATTCTGCCTTTTGGAAAGGGTAGATTCCTTGTGAATGGGGATGATAATAACAGTAACAATGACAAAATGTAACAGTACCCTGCATGTAGTAGGCTCAGAATTCAACTGGCCAGCAATAAGTCTTCTTCTTGGGCCAGATCAGATCTAGAGAATCAACCCATCTGGAAAGCACTAATATTAAAGAACTACTGTGACATTAATATATGTGCCATTAAAATTTCAAGGTAAAACGGATTATTGGATCACTTAGACAAATCAACTCCCAGAAATTTTAAAGAAATGAAGTTGTTCCACATCTGTTATGTGAAAAGATGTCCCAGATATTTTAAAGCATAAACTAAATGATTATACAGACAATATAATGACTAAATTGCAAATATCTATTTACTTAATTGAGGGAATATTCTAATGTTCTGAAACTTGAACATAAATAGTGTTTAAATTTCAAGGACTATTTTATTTTGTCCAACTTATATATTTTTAGTCTTCAACATTTATTTCCACAAGATTTTGAGCTACAATTTTTTCTCCCAGTATTTCCCCTACCCCACCCTAAAATAGACTGTTAGGATCAGAAGGGGCTTTGATGATTTTTTTCCCCCAATCCTTTTATTTTTCTGATGAAGCCAATGAAATCCTAACTAAGGGAGTCTCTTTCTACAGGTGTAAAATTGGTATGATTGTTGGGACTCCCATTCCCACAGTGATAGATTGTAGATTAGCTAAATGTTTGAACACCATGACATACTTTAAGATGAAAAAGGGAAAAAAACCATTAACAAAAAGTATTGTCTAGTGGAAACTGTAGTGAAGCATGGAAAATTTCTTGAGATTTTGCAAAACTTTGTCCTAGGTCACACATTTTTTCCACATTTACTACATGTTCCTAATTTTCTCTTTGGAAATTTTATATTAATTTTATAGACATTTCATATTGTTATTTAACATTTGATTTTTAAAAATATAAAATCATTTAGTTTTATATTACTTAAGAAGCTGCTGCAACTGATTTTAACAGAAATTTAACCCAGGGGAAAAAATTGGACTTGACTCTCAAAGGCAAACTTAAGTTCTAGTTCTGTTTTTCCATAAATAAGTTACATGACATCAAACAAGTCAATTAATTTATTTTGGCCTCAATTTCCTTATCATCCAAAGATACTAAATATTAACCCCATTCTTATTTGTACTTATTCTTATCAGTGAAATTATAGAATTGCAAGATGATCCACAGAAAGCATATTTTAATCGAATAGATTATTGCGATAACCAGCAGAAAGAAAAGCAGAATTGGAAAAATTGAGAATTGAAAGAAGTTACAAGCATATTGAAGATTAAATATACTGGTTTGTTATGGACTTGCAGGGGGTATGGTAGAAAGAGTGAGGGAGAATGCAGAATCAGTGGTGATTGAGGTTTTCCTTTATTAGATGAATGAAAGAATGGTCAGAAGAAAGGTGGATTGTACAGAGAAGATGAGTTTTGTTTTGTATCTGCTGAGTTTGAGAGTTGCCTAGTGGATAGTGTTCTGAAAAGAGAAAGGACTGGCAATATAGACTTGAAATTAATCTACTTAAAAGTGAATGGTGGAGTCATAAAAATGAATGAATTTATCAAGGGAGAGAATAAATTACAGAAAAAGAACTGAGGGAAGAACTATGAAAATTCTTTACATTTAGGAGGACAGGAGAGGAAGAAGACTGATAAAAGGAGATTGTTTTACTTATATCTTCTTGTTGAAGACCCCCAGTAAGGGTGGGGTATGACTAATAGGATGCTTGTCTTTGTATTAAGTCTAATTGGTTTCTTTGAATTGTCTACCCACTGTTCTTAGCTCTGACTTTTGGGGCTCAGTGATTTGCAGTCAGATAAACCTGAGCTCAAATCCTGCCTTAGAAGCTAACTCAAGGACCGTGGACAAATCATTTAATATTTCTTGGACTCAGTTACATTATCTAGAAAATAGATTTAATAATAGTTTAATAACAGTTTAATAATAGTAGCACATATTTCACAAGGTTTTTTTGAGGCTCAAATTCAGCAACATATGTAGTGCTTCATAAACCTTAAAGTGCTGTGTATAAATTCCAGCTATTATGGTCTCTGTTGTTATGGGAGGCCAAGTAAATCAAGGCCAATCCTTCTTAGACATGATCACACTTTAGATATTTGAAGGGCCCTCCTCATCTTCCGATGCCCTACTCCCATTCAGTCTTGTCTTCTCCCAGTTAATATTCTCAATGACTTTAATTGGTCCTTATACAACATGGCCTCTAGTATGCTAATCTTCTTGTTCATCTTTTATCTTTTTAATATGCTCCAGTTTATTAATGTCTTTGTTGATATAGGGGAGTCATAACTAAACCTTATTCTAAGGCAAGGTTTCAGTCAGCAACATTGTATTGCTAACCCTATAGGGTAGTAATGTATATAGGTGTCTAGTGGACCATAAAATAGGAAAATTCTTGAAGTTTGGAGTTGCTGTGGATAATTATATGGAAAGAATAACAGAAATATAACCACAAATTTATTATAGTATAGTCCATTGGGAGGAGAATTGTAATCATAACTATAGAATAAAAAGGAAATGAGTGAAGTGTATTCCCCAGAAAGTTCCTTCTCTCTCAAGCCCCAAACATAAGCCAAGTTAAATTTTGGGAAAATGACCAGATCCTTCATGCTTCTTTTATATTACATTCCATGTTTCATTTGTACACATAAGTGAGCTAGTAGATAGAGAATACTGGGAATGTAATTTCATTAGCATAGGAATCTCTAAGTTAACAATAAAATCTGCCAGTGGAGGCCAAACTTAAGGACTTAGATAATTGCCTAAAGAAGTCAAAGGTTAAGTGATGTACTCAGTGTTAGAAATATGTTTAAGGGAATGACTTGAAGCAACAGCGTCTTGGTTCCTAGGCTCTTGCTCTTTCCACTACAAAGCTTCCTTTAGGATATGGTGGTAAAAATGGAGTTTTGATGGCCAAGTTGTCATAATGCCTTCTGTTCACTTGACATTGATGATCTTAGTACCACTATTAAAACTTTCTATTATGAACACATTACTCCCTTCCTCCCATAAAGTAATTCTGGGAGCAGAGAGCAAACACAAGTATGATGGTGGCATGTACCCAGAAACAACTTCAACAAAAATCAGAATATTACATAGATTTTCTTTTCATCCATGTTGTTGACATCCAGCTGAAATAATAATGATGACAGACTGGTTTCCTGCTGCCTATCAACCTGCCATTGACCTCAATAAAAAACAACTTCTTATTTACATGACAAATTTTATAAGATGGTCACAAGGTGTTTTGCAAATCCATCAGTCATACCACTAGGCCAAGGATTTCAAAGGATAATACCTCTCACTTTATTAATTTTAGTCATTTTCTAGATGATTTCATGCAGATGTCCACCTTAGGGAAGAATAGATGACTGTGTTCATTTCTGATCAGTATGTTACATGATGGACATGGATTAACTGAGATTTGTATAGAAAAAGCTGATTAGGTAATTGAAGGGTCTAGAAATTAAGAGGTTTGATTAAAAGAATTACTCATATTCATTCCATAAAAGTGAAGTGGAATGGTATATTTGATTTCATTTAGATGAAAAGTTCTTATGCAAGAATTAGTATAAAGTTTATATAACTTTGAGAGGCAGAGCTATCCATAACATGGAAGCTCCAGAGAGGTCATTATTGGCTCAGTATTAGCAGAGCTTTTTGGCTATTAGAGATGTAAAATCATGGTTGGGATGGGATGTCTGTTTATGAAAGGTGAACCACAGAATAATAGATTATAGGAGCTGGGAGAGATCTCCCAGGACATTTAGTTCATTGTACTAATTTCAGACAAAATAACCAACGTCCATAGAGTTTAAGTGATTTGCCCAAGGTTGCAAATCCAGTTAGTGATAAAGCCCAGATTAGAACTGTCTTCTGACTCTCAGGTCAGTGATTATGCAATTACACTAAGGCTGCTTCTCTGTTAAAGTAAAATCTGATTGGCCACATGACAGAGATGCTATTGAACGTATTCCTTTGGTGGGTGGGTGGCAGGTTGGATTAAGTGACCTCTCAGTAAGCTGCTAACAAAGATTTTATGATTCCATTACTCAGTTTTGAAGAACTATAAGATTCCTTTGGAAATAGGAGGGCAGAAGCCTTGCATGTTGTTTCTTGAATTATTTCAGTTGAATCAAAAGGAAGCCAGTACTTATCAAGTGATTTTTAATTCAGTATCATTTTCACATTTTTTGGTTACTTTCACCAGACTTGGAATATAGATTAAAAAAAAACTACCCATCTGGGTTTAGTTTTCATTGCAATGATTCTCACAGTAAAGAAACCAGAGTATTTTGCTTCTTAGTTGGAGGTTGATAAATATCATCTGAGAGCAATTCCAAAAGTATTTTGAGTGGTGACAGTACCTCTGAATAAGGTGACTTCTGTGAAAGATAAACTCATTTGGATATTTAAATTTTGAGCTATTTTTTAAAGTAGCCTCAGTATTTTACAAGCAGACCTTATCCAAGAGAAGACAGTGAATTCCTTCTTAACACGCCATTAAACTCTTTATGGCAGATACATAAAAATAGGAAGGAAAAGAAATGCTAAATAAGGCTTAAACTTAGTTTTTCACTTCCTTAAGATTGTATTGTACTTTTAATTTTAAAAATATCATTTCCATCATGGACTTCTTTGATATAAAATTAGTGGAAAGAAATCTCAAGTTTCTGTATCCTCTTAGAGTCTATGCATGTTCTTCTGATATCATTAAGTTTGCATATAATTTAGCAACTTGAGCATGTTTGCTCATAGTGGAATTTACTGGAAAAAGATTCATTGACACAGCCTCTGTTTTCAGAATGAGAAATATAATGTGTTATGTAATGATTCAAGTTTCCCCTAAGTGGAGGGTTTGAGTCAGAAAACAGTTTGAGACTTAGTCTAGAGGAAGTACTGGTAGCATGTTTGATTCCCTAAAACATCTAAAATATTTTGTAAAGTTTGGAAAATCCAAAAATGGGTTTTGCCAATCTCTCTTCAACAATTTGTAAATTCATATGTATTTCAAAGGATTTCCATGTGTGCTTCAAAGTTGCAATCAGCACGTTTCCAAATAATGCAGATTAACTATTCTAGAGCAGTGTTTGATATCTATGTGCCTTAGAGGCCAATGAACTTCTGATGGAAGGTGTTAAGGACAAAGTACTATGTTTAAATTTGTATTTCCTTCAAATCATTCTCTGTATATAAAAATAAGAGAAAATGAAATATAATCCCAAGAAATCTTATATTGGTTGTAAATTCAGGTTGACTAAGTATTAGCAGACTGTGAATTAGAGAAAAAAAAACTTCTTTACCCAGCGCTGATATTCAAGGAATATCAAGTAGGGTAATAATTTCTGGATTATTCCAGAAATATTTTAATTTTAACCAATTAATAATTGGAGAACCAATTTCTTATCTAGAAAATGATTTAAGCCTAAATAGACTAAGTGCAAACACATTAACTTGGAGTGATTGGCTTCAGAGACTCATTTTTCAGAAAGTATAAGATTTTTGCCATTGTCATACATATCAATATAAATGAAAGTCTTTCAAATGATCTCAGAGAAATATAGAGTGGAATATAGAACTGAAAGGGTCATCAGAGGTGGTCCAATGCAATATACGATGAGCAGGAATTCCCTCAACAAATCCTTAAAAAGACATCATCCAACTTCACTTTGAGGGTCTCTGGTAAGGGTGAAAAACCCACTTTCTCCCCAAGAATCCTATTCCAACAGCTCTAACTGTGGTGAAGTCTTTTTCTCTTTAAATTGTGATAAGATTTACTGCTTTGACATTTCTACCTCTTGCTTCCTATTGTACTTTGAGAATAAATAGAGTTAGTCTTTAATTTTTTTTCAATTTTTTCAATTATTTTTCAATCAGGTTTTCAGTTGTTTAAAAACAGCTATAATTCCTTCCATATGTTCTGTTGTCCAGGACAAATATCCCTTATTCCTTCTCCCAGTTCCATTTTTTTAACATAATCTCCAGGCTTCTTACCCTCTTCTATACTTATTCCATCTTGTCAATGTCACTCTAAAAGTGGGGTCCTTGTTGTTCAGTTGTTTCAATAGTTTTCAATGCTTGGTGACCCCTTCTGGTTTTTCTTGGCAAAGATACTAGAGTTGTTTGCAACTTCATTCTCCAGCTTATTTTACAGATGAGGAAACAGAGGCAAACAGGTTTAAGTGACTAGTGCAGGGTCACATAGCTAGAAAGAGTTTAAGGCCAAATTTGAACTAAGGAAGATGAGTCTTCCTAATTACAGGCCTAGCACTCTATCCACTGTACCATCTAGCTGCTCTAAGATGGAGAACAAAACACAATATATCACATGTGGTGTGATTGGGTCACAGGACACTGGAACTGTCACTTACTTTTTTTCTGCATACTGGCTTCATTAATTTAACTTAAGAGCATACTTATTATTTTTCTTCCCCTCCTTCTCTTTCTCTTTCTCCTTCTCCTCTCTTCTCTTCTCTCTCTCTCTGTCTCTCTCTGTCTCTGTCTCTCTCTGTCTCTATCTCTGTCTCCGTCTCTGTCTCTCTCTGTTTTTCCCCCTCTCCCTACCCCTCTCTCTTCCTCTCCTTCTCCTTCTCTCTCTTATTTTGAATGGATTTAATATGAAAAATCATTCCAAGACTGTTTCCCTTCTATAAATTTCTAAATTTTTTGTGATGTCTTAAATATTATTTTTTTGGAAATGCATATTCAGTTTTTCTTTTTAGATAATGCAGGACAATCTAGTTGGGTTCATTTTCTTTACACACATATTTATATTTATGGAAAATTGACTCTATATTCATAGACCATATATATGTACTTATGTATTAGAAAATGCCAGCACTATTATTATTTGTTCTTAATCTTCTATGACAAATTCCTACACAAATTGGATTCATGCTCAATGATATTTCTTTTATTTGTGATTGCTTATAAAATTGTCTCATTGCCTTGTAGTCTTCAAATTTAATAATGATATATCTATGAGAAATGAAGCTTAATTTGCATAACAATAAGAATCTATAGGACTCAAGATGTTTTGCATACATTGACATAATCATTTACGTGATTAAATTAAAATATGTCTATAATATGGTAGTCAGATTCTTCCAATTTTTTTGTGAGTCCAATAACTCTTAGGGTGACTTTCGAAATTGCCATCTGTTACTGTCAAGTTCGTTTATAAAGTATGCCTTTGCATTATTTTTATTTGAAAGCTTTTTTATTGCTCTTTTCTCTGTTTATTGTGCCATTTTGTTTTATAGTACAAACACATTTTTTCAGGAAACTCCATTCTGTCCACACTTCTGTTTTTATGGCTATGTCATTGTCACTGAGTATTGTCATCATCTTGTCTTAGTCCTTCTTAACTGAATTGTTTTTTTCCTTAATTGTGTTCATAATCCTTACTGACATGGATATTATAATTATTCCAGCTTGGTTTCTGGAGTCATTGCTGGTATCAATTAATTGTATCATTCTTCTTATTCCTTCTCTTCTGTTCATTTGAATTTAAAATAGTCATCATTTTAGAAACTTTCATGTATTGATTTTGTTGATCTTTCCTTTTTTCCTGTTAATTTTTTTATTTAGTAGACTTTCTTCTCTTTTAAAATTTTACTTTACATTTGAATTGATTCCTTAAGGAAGATATTGAGAAGCTTATAATCTTTCAGTCTGTTTTGTCTACACTCCACAAATTTTTCTTAAGTATTTTGCATATGCACTGAATTAAAAAAAGATAAAACAAAGGATTTATACTTAACATTCTATTGCCTTAGTCTCAGGGATGATAGGTACTATGATAAGAACCCTAAAATTATTAATGAAGAATTTAGAGCATGATGAATTAACAATGAATATAAAGTGATCTTGAAGCATGGCCTAAGAGCTTAGAAGAGTGGAGAATAAATTCTTACTCAAGCTTAATGGAAATTATGACACCTGAACTGGTCCTCAAATTAAGAGAATAACTGTAATTAATTGGTAATGATTAAGGCCACCTATTCTAGGCATGAGAATGCCATATGCAATTCATTGAGTCAGAAAAAGTATAAGATCAGAACATGAATTTTAGCCCACTTCAGCTGCAACAGAGTATACATGAAAAAGAACAATGTGAAGTCATTCTGGAAAGGTAAGTTGAAGGCAGATTGTGAACGGCTTTGAATTATTGGTAAGCAATTTGTTCTCCTTGGTAGGTGATAGAGAACTACCAAAGGCTTTTAAACAAGGGACTAATGTGATCAGTAATTTTGAAGGTTATTCTCTTGTTGGTACTAAGGATTTACTGGGGAAGAAAAAAACAGAGTAATTATTTAAAAGTCGACAATTTTAAAAATCTCAATGAGAACTAATTAAAGTAATGAAAGTAATTTCCCCCTCCTCCAATAAGATAATAACAGTGGTCATAATAAGGAGTGGTTAAGGAAATTTCATGAGACTTTTCAGTGGGAGGTTAAAATTGAATATATATAAGGGCCTTGAAGAGGAGAAATTAAGGGTGAAATTTGGTATCAAGGAAAAAGCAGGTACCATTGAACAGAAGCAGGTTTTAGGAAAAGCTTTTATTTTCTTTTAGCTGTTTTGGTTTGGTTTGTTTAGCTTTTTTGGAAAAAATAGATTAAAAGAAAGAAGAGGATTTGGGAGAGATGGGAGAATCATATCAGATTAAAAGAAGGCAGGCCTACTTTAATTCTTTTGGTTACTTTTTGTCTTTAAAAGTTAAAATTATTGGATCTTTTGACTGGGAAAGAGTGGCAAACTCTTTTCACTATTGTTTATAGTAGCATAGTCTTAGACTCAGGGAGTTAAGCACAGCATAGGTGAGAAAATGGTGGTATGATGAATATACCCTCATCATCTGGTGGTTTTTAGTGCCTTCAAATATAAGCAAACTTTTAGAGAAAGAACATTATGATTTGATGAAGGCACTCAATGCTGAAGACTTGTGGAAGAGGATACTTTTCTTGGACCAGAGTTAGGTAAATACCAGAACTTTTTAACAGGGAAAAGAATGGGCAAAATGTAAAGATAATTACAGAGAAAAAACACAAGAATAAAGGGGATAGCTCTTCTAGCCCTTAAGTTAAATTATAAAGTAGTAACTATTGAAACCTTTTGCAACTGGTATAAAAACAGAAAAGTAAATCAATAGAGCAGACCTGATAAGCAAGACTAAGAAAAAATCATATATCATAACCTAGTCTTCATTGAAACCAAGAACATAAATTACCTGGGAAAATAATTCATGACAAGACTGAAAAGCTGTTTTTCATATGAATAATTGACATAAATATGAAAGGCCACATTAGAAAACGAAGACAATGGAGGAAAATGTATGGAAAAAGTTTTCCTAACTACAACTGGGAGAAAATTCTTAACCAAGAAAGGGATAAAGGTGATCACAAAAGATAAAAGAGATGGAAATCTATCACACAATTGAAACCAATTACATAAATTCAAAAGCTTTTTCAAGGACAAACTCAATACAGCTAGGAAAAGAAAAAATAAAACGTTTCAGCAAATATCTCTGATTAAAATATGATAATGGTCAGAATATATAGATGCACATTTATGCCACAGGCACTCTAAGTAGAGTCTGTCTTCCCTTCCATCCTGGATAGAATATGTGTGTGTGTGTGTGTGTGTGTGTGTGTGTGTGTGTGTGTGTGTGTGTGAAAATTCTAAACTCTCCAAAAAAATGATTTTGCTACTGGCATAGTATTAAAAGTAAATCTTTATCTTAGAAAAATAACAATGAAGTTGGCTTTTCTTTTTAAACAGAGGAGTCTCTCCCCAGAAATCCGTTGATAAATAAGATTAAGAGAGTCTATTTTGTGATGAGTGAATCATAAAACACTCAACAATTTAAAGTGTACACCATTTTGCATACTCATGCAAACTTCTAGGGGAGACTAGAGTCTCCTGAAAATGTTATATTAACCATCTGTCTTTCAACTTTTCCAGTACTTATAGCTTCATCTTTGGCTTTGAAAGCTACAAAGAACAATCTTTTGTTTCTGTGATCTTCTGGCACTTTCAAGCCTGGCTAGACCCAGGAAGCATTGAGATGCACAAGTGAAAAATAATCAGAGAAAGTGAATCCAAACCCCACCGGGTTCATGTTCAGTTCAATTTGAGTTTCAAGTGAAGATTTAGGCCGTTTGTCATTTTATCTTTCCAAGCTTATCTACTTCTTCTTGGTAGTGATGAGCTCATTTTTATTAGCTCTCATTTAATTTATGGACTTCCCATGAGTCTATAATGAAAAGACTATAACTCACTCTGTTTATCTGAGTCACTAAAATAACCAAAGTCTTTGATGAGCTTGGAGTTATATTACAAAACCAACTTCTAAATTTCTGGATAAATGAAAAATGAATGTTCCTGGTCTCATGAGTAGTATATTTATCACCAAAGTTGTGAAACATGCAAATAATTTTAAAAGAGAGAATTTGAGAGATATATTGACACATAGGCATTGAGGGCTATTCTTTGTGGGAATACAATCGAATATAGTGTGGTGGATATAGAGTGAGATTGAAGTCTGGCAGGCTTGGCACCAAATTTCACTCTTTAACCACATAACAACCTTTTTAAAACTCAGTTTCTTGATCTACAAAATAGAGAGAATATGTACAGAACCTACTTCACAGTGTTGTAAGACTTCAATTAGGTAATATATTTAAGGGAAGCTGGATAGCTCCATGGATGGAAAGATAGGCTTGGAGCCAGGAAAACCTGAAATCGAATCCAGCCTCAGACACTTACCAGCTATGTGACCCTGGGAAAGTCATTTAACTCAGCTTGCCTCAGTTTACTCATGTGTAAAATGAACTAGAGAAGGAAATGGCAAACCATTCCAGTATCTTTGGCAAGAAAACCCTAAATGGGATAATGAAGAGTCAGACATGAAAATGAGTAAACAATAACAAAAATTATATTTAAAGCATTTTACAAACCTTAAAATACTATGTAGATATCTATTATTGTTATGGTAATATGAGCTTAAACCTTATATAATTCTATTAAATATGAAGGTAAATAATGCAAGACTCTAAATATAGGGGCAGCTAGGTGGTACAGTGAATAGAGCACTGGCCCTGGAGTCAGGAAGACCTGAATTCACATCAGGCCTCAGACAATTGACACTTACTAGCTGTGTGACCTAGGGCAGGTCACTTAACTGCTATTGCCTTGCTAAAAGAAAAGACTCACAATGTAAGAAACATTGAATGTTTCTGTGAATATGTTAAGTTTCATATTTCTCACCTTAACTCCTGAATTCTTGTTCCTATTACTGTGTTCTTGAATTGTTCTTGAATTCATTGTAGGAATAGAAGAACAATGGATTTAGTCAGAGGACTTAGGTTCACATAACCCCACTTACTACTTAACATTATTGGCAGAGATCTGTGGCTTCTTTCATTTGACATTTTTTCTGTGTTAAGAGGTTCTGGGCATCTTTCTTGTATTATTTATTATATTATTGTGTACAGATTTTCTGACTTGTGTTCTTCTGGGAAATCTGTAATCCTCAACTTATCTCCACACATTCTGCCTTTGAGATCAGTGAGTTTTGTTTGTGTAGAGGTCATGTTCACATTTAATGCTATTGCTTTTTGCTTCTCTCCTTCAAGATTGTCTTTTATTTTTGTGTATTTTCAATCTCAATCTGTTGTTCTTTCTTTTATTTCTTTAACAAAATGTTACTATGGATTATTTTTTTATTCTGTCACTTATTTCTGCTGTGCAAGCCATAATTCTGTTTTCATGATTCTTATTTCTCTTTTACACTGTTCGGCAAGATCCTTCTACGATTCCATACTGTCTTGGAAATCTATAGAGCCCTCTCCCTCATCAGAGGTTGATTCATTTTCCTTTATCTTGACGTAGTTATTCATAGGTTCTTGAATTCTATTATTTCATCTGGGGGCCATGTTTCCTTCTGCTATCCTAATCATCCCTGTTGGTTCATCTGCTTATGTCCAAAGTCTTTAATTGAGTTTTATTCCCCCTCCGATTTTGGCAATTTCTGTCTTTCCCTCTTTATTTTTACCCACTTTCTTTTTACTGCCTATTTCTATTTCTAATTAATGACTTTCCAACTTCTTCCCCTTTAAATGCAGTTTCCTTGGTGGCTGGACATCAAGGTTGCCTCAGCCTCCTTCATCCCTGGACAATTCATGTTTCACCTACCTCAGTTTCTTCCCAAAGGAAATTCTGAGGAAACTGGTGTTAACTGACAACTGTATTCTGGGCATTATTCCTCAACCTTAATGGAGTGCCATTAATGGACCATACATGTGTCCTCTCCTAGTTCCCTCCATTCCTCATCTATCTGGTTTTGAGTTCTGTTAGAGCATAGTGTGCTGACAGTTTGTTGTCCCACCTAAGGCATGCAATTGTTTTCTGGCTTTCCATTGCACTGGGGTCTGAGGGGAGGAAGAAGACAGAGGATGACTTGAGTTTTGTTGGAAGTCTGTGGTTCTGCTTGTGCAGCCCTGGAAAACTGTGTTGGGCGCTAGAAGAAGGTATGATGAGGGAGTTTATTTGGGGTTAGGGAATAGCTTTCTGTGCAGTTAGTTTATTGGGTTTTTACCTTGTTTGGATTCTTGGTTTCCTAGACCATGAAAGCAACTGAAATCACTTTATCCTTATGCATAATTCATACATTGGATAATTTTGAGAGGTTGTAAGACCTGAAGAAAATGTCTAAGTCTCCATCTTACTGATCACCCAACATCTACCATCTTTGAAGCTTAGTTTTCCCATCTATAATATGTTAAGGTTGGTGTAGAATGCTAGATGACGTCTAAATTTTTTCCAGCCCTCGATCCATGTTGGAGGAGGATTGTATAAGAAAAGGGGAAAATTACATACATTTATGTGCACACATACACACAAGTACCATACATATATATACGTGAGCAAGTATATTTGTACACACTCATGTGTCAGCCAATATAGAGAGTAGCTTTAAGATAGAAGACTAACAACCAAAACACCAATAAATTTACAGGAGATAAAATCTAAGAAAAGAGTTGGTAGTAAAACCAAAGGCCTTAAATTTCTGTACTCAAATACCCACAATTTAGGCAATAATAAAGATAAAAGGAAGATTTTAACACTGGGAATCAAATTTGATTGTACAGATATCACTGATACACATTAAGATAAAAACCAGAACTGCAATATATCTCTCAAATGAATACTTATTTATTCAAAGACACAGGTTAAATAAAAGCATGCATGGTAGTGAGTGTGAGTGTATGTGTGTGTGTGTGTATGTGTGCAAATCCAAGAATCAAAGGTGGAAGCCATATGGAGAACATGAGTATGAAGTGCTATGTTGACAATGGAGTTTAATATAGAACACCTTACCAAAAAAAGAAATGAGTGGTTCAAGTATCTCATCATAAGCCTGATAATCTAGTAGTGACCAAAGATTTCAATTATTCAAGTAACTGCTGAACTTTACTCTCTTTGCCCCTCAACCATTAATAATTTATTCTTAACTTACTTGAATGATAATCTCATTTTAAAAATATGGAAGAATCAATAAGTAGGGTTCCCATTCTGTATTTAATTCCCAAGGAAAGAATTATTGGTCGAAGGGGAAGTGATGGGAACAGGACAGTGTTGGTGTCTTCTTAATAAACATTGGGATAAAATCAGTGAAAGTAAACCATAGGCTGATAAGCGCCCTTGATTTTTTGAAAGCAGATTCAAAAGGATCAGAGAAAGTATAAAGTCCCATGGATAGAAATTCTATAGGGGAAGTTTATCCATGAAGAATGGAAATCAATTGAATTGATGATTCATCTCAGTTTATTTCACAAATTTATTTATAGGTCACATCCTATCACACTTGAATTTAAAACAGCAAGCTAGCTCAGATTCAGGTAGTCTAGGGGCAGTATAGCTTAGTGGTAGAAACTCTTCTAGGCAAGTCTTGGAGGGAATCTTTCTTTGGGAGGGGAAGGGAGAGTATCTGTCTCCTTTCTCATCTTTGACCACAGGGTGACTTTGTGAATTTCAAAAGGTCAGAAGATTTGGGACCTTCCATTGACTTTCTAGCAGTATCCCTCAAAGAGAAATAACTGATGCCAGTGTTTACATTGGGAGCGGAGGACAGACTAGACACTTTGAGGAATGAATGCTCCAGGACTCTATAAGCAGCTTAAGAGAAAAAAATGCCATATCAAATGGGGGAGGAACCTCATGAAGATCTCATGAAGGGAAGAAAAGGTCTTCTGGGAACCAAGAGTTGTAAATAATCCCTATGCCACATGTGCTCTCTTAGCTTGATGTCACTTTTTCCTGGACTTTGTATACAATTATTTGAGAGTGTACCACTTATTTGAAGAATGTTTCCTATTAGTGTTCTTACTACCCCTTCATTACTGCACCTGTTACAAAAACTAATTAATATCAATTGATAATCAATGGGATAAGCATAACAGTGGGGGCTTATGAGCTGTATTGCTGGGAATCTGAAAAGCCAACCTTCAGGTTTACCACTAGACTCTGAAAGCAAGAAGCAGAACTTAGGATCTGGGTTCTCAGTCTGCTAGCCTGAGTCGAAATTAAGAGAGTAAGCTCAGAGCATGAGTTACACTCTCAAAAATAAAGTCTAGGAAGTTTAAAAGGAAGAATTTCTCAGAGAATAAAAAAGAAGACCTGACTGAAGAAAGTAGCATGGATATACAGAGAACTCAACAATCAAATTACTTTAAAAAAGGATACATAGAAAAGATGAAAACAAAGTAAGGTAACAGCAAATGATTATGGAGTATGTTAGGATCCCATAAATACTAAATCTGAGAATGATTTGAGGCTGATAAAAAAGAGAGCTTTTTAAGTTATATTGGGGGAAAGCAGTAGTAATAGAAAAATAAAGCAATTAAAATGAATCAGAATGCAGTATAAGTAGAAACATAAAGAAGAACAAAAAATACTTTTTTTAAGGTAGATTAGAGGAAAGCAGTGGAAGGAGGGATATGACCTCAGATTTGGGTAGGCAGGATTGATTAATGACCAAAGACAGAAAACAGAGCTACTTAAATCTTTTTTCTTCTGATTTCTCTCAAGTCAGGGAGAATGACCTTTGTACTAGAAATAAAAGAGAATAAAATATATAAGAATATATTTTGAATTGAGTTCGACTTTAATTGTGAGGAAAATTCTATAATGGATCATTAAAGAAATGGTCAGTGAAGACACAAAAAAGGAAAAAGTAATTATAAAGGGCCAGTATGGCTTCAACAAGAAAAGGTGATGTTGTTAAAATAGCTAAATAATATATACTCTAACTGGGAGCCTACCAATTGACACAGAGACTCTATATGAATGCAACTACGAAACACCTCTTACAGGAAGAAAAATAGATATAAATATTTGGGGGCAAATTTATTCAATATAATAAATATGACAATACTATGTAAATTAATGTATTGGTATTCACTGACATACCAATAAAAGTACCAAGAGATGACTTGAATGAACCAGAAAAAAAATTAATCTGGAGAAACAAAATGTTAAGAATCCCAAAGAAAGGTTAGTATATTGTCTTACTAAATGCTTTTTGACTATCTGTCTGATCAAAAGATCAGGGATTTCAATATGGAAGGGATTATAAAGACCACTTATTCAAACTCCTTTTTTTTACAGACAAGGAAACTGAGTCCGGGGGGTGTCAAAGTGATTTGTTTAGGTTAATATATGTAATGCTACGTTTCCCTTTTTACGCTGTTCTTTGATTCTTTTTATGCATTGACACAATTAGAGGAATGATTCATATATCTGTGTGTATGTATGTGTGTGTATAACTTTCTGATATATTTTTCAAGCTTTATTTTGGAAGTTTAGAATTAGCCAACTCTGTCTTTTTATTCTCTTGTCTCTTTGTATAACATATGGTGTTTGTCTTTCGCTTTTTAAATACCTGAGCCCAAAGACCCTTGAGGTAATGTTGCTAGGGAACCTGGTGTTTCTGATAAGGAAAAAAACTAGAGGTGAAGGGTCAAGTTTAAGCTCAAATCTGTGAAGCCTTTTTCTACTAATAAAGAGTAACAGCAATTACTACCAACAGTTGTATCAATTTGAACCCTTGGGGTGGTACTAGATGGGATGTCCATAAATCTAGCAATAATAATAACTTTTAAATAGGATACTTTCGTTGTATATATTCTTCATCTCCTCATAAGAATTCATTTATAATGGTTAAACTTTTATACAAGCATTAAAATCAGTGCATATGTTCTTTTTCTCTAAATACCTAGCATTAGGTACCTAGCATTAGGATCCATAATTTGTTTAAATAAGTCAGGCTGGAATTTTATTTACATACCTTTTTTTTCATTGTGATTCTTCTGGGATTTTTTTTTCAATTAACCTTTGCATCAAAAAGCAAATTTTCTTACTGTTAAAAGACAGCTGATACAAGTAAGTTTCCCACTTCAGTAAAGAGAAATTGCTTACAATAAAATAAAATCAATTTCATTTTCTGCATTATTTGATCCAAGTCAACTACCCCCAATTCTTTTCTCAAAGAAAATATTCATGATTGTCTAAGTTGTAAGGTTTCTGTGTGGTGAACAACTCTTTGGCCTTGCTTGTTATTTATTCTACATTTTAGTTTTTCCACTTCTTGTTGTAGGTTTATACACCTATTTCCAAATTCATAAAATATTGAATATTAAAGTACATTGAAAATTAAATGACTATCAATTGGGGTTCAGCTGAACAAATTCTAGCACACAAATGAAATGGATTATTATTGTGCTATAAAAATGCAATGAATATGAAGAATAGAAAAAAAAGCCATACTTGAATTGATGCAAAATTAAATAAGTGGAATTTGAAATAAATACACATAATAAATATATCTATGTAAATGGAAAAAACAATGACAAATTCAAACAATAATAAAATTATAATGACCAATCTTGACCCCCAAAAGTAGATAAGCAAATGTTCCCCCCTCCTTTCTTTGTGGAATTTGGGTACTACTGGCTTAGAACATGACATACATTACCATACTCAACATTTTGATTAGTTTTGCTAAGCTATTCTTTCATACTTCTCTTTTATTCTTTTTTTATATCAAGAGAAATAAGTCACATAAACCTGAGTATTGTAATACTTACATTGAAAAGCATATATTAATTTAGTTTAGAGAGTCTTAAACATTTTTTCTATAGATTTTGTCTACTCCATCAAATTTTGTGGGAAAGTTGGAATTTATATTGATTTATTTATTTTTACTTTTCAACATTTACTTACATAAGTTTTAAATTTTCTCCCCATCCTCAAGATGATTTGCAATCTGATATGGGTTCTACACACACATTCCTATTAAGCACATTTTAGCATTGGTCATGTTGCAGAGAAGAATGATAATGAATGGGAAAATCCATGAAAAAGGAAAAAAAATAAAGCAAAACAAAAAAGAAAATAGTCTGCTTTGTTTTGCATTCTGATTCCACAGTTCTTTCTCTGGATGTGATTGGCATTTTCCATCATGTGTCCTTTGCAATCTTTTAGCTACTTGTATTACTGAGAAGGATTAAATCTATCAAAATCAGTCCTCGCACACTGTGGCTATTACTGTGTACAATATTCTCCTGTTTCTGGTCCTCTCACTCAGCATCAGTTCATATAAGCCTTTCCAGTTTTCTCTGAAGTCTGCCTGTTCATTATTTATTATAGCACAATAGTATTCCATTACATTAATATACCACAACTTGTTTAACCACTCCCCAGTTGATGATAATCACCTTGATTTCCAGTTCTTGGCCATCACAGAAAGAGCTGCTATAAATATTTTTGTACATGTGGGTCCTTTTCCCATTTTTATTATCCCTTTGGGATACAGCCCTAGAAGTGGCATTGATGGGTCAAAGAGTATGCACATTTTTATAGCTCTTTAGGCATGGTTCCAAAAACAATGATTTTTTAATGGTCCCTTTGCCAATACTTATGAATACAGCAATGTGAGATAACCAAAATATCCCACAAAATGATATTTCTTATTATCTTTGGATTCACAACAAATCCCATTCCACTAACTTTTCATTTTTCTCTTCAAAGAAAACTTGTGAGCCACCCTTCCTTTTAAATGCAACTTCCATTTTTTCTTATAGTTTTGTTTATAGTGAGACTATAACGATTGATTAAATTTAGTTCCTCTAGTAGTATGTCTATTTAATGATGTCTGGCCAAGAATCTTACTTTGAAAATGCTTACATCTAAGTTAACAAGATCAAAGAATCATCTGATCATAGAACTGAAAGGGGTTTTAAAGATCATCTAAATAAATCTAATATTTATAGATGAGGTAAGGTTCAGAAGGTAAAGTAACTTCTCTAAAACAACTTAAAATCAATATTTTTTCCTTTGTACCCTTTAACATCTTTTCTACCAAATATTCACTGTTACTACCAAAGTGGAAAGGAGTCCAAAAAAAACTGAGTGTCATTTTGTAGTTCCAAATCCATGTTATTGTTCTATCTTCTGTTTGACTTGCCTCCATCTAGTTCACAAGGATTGCATGAAAAAGTGTGTCAAAAGTCTTAATAATTCAGGAACAGGCCAATGAGGGTCCAGTCTTTGATGAGTGCATAGAAATCCATTACATGTTATCCATCTAACATATGGAATTTTGGAAGATTGATTTCACAATTGTGACTCTGAAGTTCATTCTGTATAGAGATGAAAAGCCTTCTAATTGATTGATATCAAAATGCCAGGACTCTCAAAGTACCCTTTAACTCCAAGTATTCCCTGCATATGTGCCTTATTACTTTGGTTCTTTAAAATTGAGCTCATTTATCCCCAAAACAATGAATGTATATCTAAGGGAAGAGGGTACCTCCTAGACTGAAGGAATAGGGTTATAGTTCCTGTTCTTGCTATATCTTTGCAATCCCTTTTGCAAATGCTAATTGTTATCAGTAGGCTGGTTGGTATTGAGTAGTGCACCAGATAGATAGGGGACCTGTGAGCAACAGTAACAGAAACTCCAATATATCAGGGCTACTACTATGACTCAGAAGAGGATAGTGGTCAGTGTCCTTTGGGGAAATGAGCCTGCATGCCCAGTGAAAGTTGGACTTGGAAAATGAGCCTACATGGGATGCTATTGCTTGATATACAGTGTCTATGGGATTTGCCAGTTGGTACCTGCTGTTGCTTAGATCTTATCTGTCTTCTAAATAATTGCTCCCCAGACTCTTTGGCCTGGGCTCTTGAGTCTGTCTCCAGATTCTTTCTGGGTCCTTTGTCCTTTTTGCCTCATGACTTCATCTAGGATATGTACCTCCTTTGGACTTAGGATCTACTGTCTTCTTATTCCTTCTTTGTTTGGCCAGTCTTCCTAGATTTGAACCCTTCCCTGCCTATAGATATATGTGTATATGTATATAATTTTACACATTCACACACACACATACACACCTGTTTGTGCAGCTCTTGTCATTTCTCTTGGGACTGTTGGTAGAACTCAGCCTTCCTCCATAATGAGTGATTGGGTAGTCTTGAAGCTAGTGTTTTGTGTTCTTTTCTTTGTAATTTTTTATAAATACCTATTTTAGGGGCCTGTGACATGCCTTACAATAATATAGTAGGTGCATGCAAGTAATAATTGATTTAATTAAATAAATACTCTCTTAGATATCTACACTCAGAGAAAGATCTAGAAAGACCAGAGTTTAAACGGAGACTGAAGCAACACATGCTATTGTTCTTTTCTGTGTTTGGTTCTGTTTCTTTTCTTTTTTCCCCCATTAGTTGCTCCATTGGTTACAATGCTTCTATACAACCAGACTATTGTACAATATGAAAGTGTTTGCAGATCCCATACATGATTATATGCCACCATGGGGGGAGGGGGGGAAGTGAGGGGAGAAAATCTGAAACTCAAGTGATTCTGGAACTGAATCTTGTAAACTAAAAGTAAATAAACAAGTCAATAAATAAAGGAACAAATAAATAAATACTCTCCTATAATTTACAAAGAGCGTTTCCATATACAATCTCATTTGATCCTTTTACTAAATTGAGCAGGAGTTGTACATTATTATCATTTGTAGAAAAAGAAACTGAGGCTCTGGTGTATGAAAGGATATGAGCAAGGTCACACAGTTAATGAATGATGTAAATAGGATGAGAATCCAGACCTTCTGATTCATTTCCAGGGCTTTATTTTCCTTGGCTTTCAATAAGATATTTTTAAATAGTCCTCAGACTTCCTGTGGATTATTTACTTTTAGACTATTCCATTCTTTCTTTTTTTTTAAATTTTTAACAAAACCTGGATTCTGTTATAGATTTTTAATGGAGAAATTAGTTTGTTTTTTTTAATTATGCACTCCCATGGAGAAAGATTATTTTACTTCATTCATGGTATGCAGCATTGACCAGGCCCTCATTAGAGTACTGAAGCTACTTGAAATTGGGAAATGAAAAACTTGGAGAGAATGAAGAGAGGGGAGGATCAAAGAAGATCAAAGCACTGAAATATAAAACCTATGAGAAAAGATGTAAGGAATTAAGAATATTCAGATTAAAGAAAGCTGATAACAACTGTCTTCTAGTACATGGATGTTTAACATACCAAGGATGTTGATGAACTATTTTCCATGACCAGAAAGAACACATAAGGAAGAAGAGAGATTTCAGTTTCATTGGGATGATTTTTGTCTAAATATAAAGGATAACACGATCATAAGCCTAAAAATAGAAGTCAATAATGTTTTACCATCAAATATTTCCATACTCTTGAGGTTTCATTAAAAACAATGTTTTGGTCCTGATTCTTAGTATCACAGACTAAGAGACAGAAGATCCTTTGAAGTAATATACTTCTCCCATCCCCTTTACTTTATAAATGAAGAAAATGAGTATCAAAATGGTTATTTGTCCATAAGACCTTGGAGTCGTGATTTGAACTCAAGTCCTATGACTTATAATCTGGCACTGTACCTCAATGTGCCTGTTTCCTTTTTTGTCTGGTATCTCAAGACCATGTTACCATCATCATCATCATCATCATCATCATCATCATCATCATCATTTTTAAGATAATCATTGGTTTAAGGTACTTTAGCCCTTTGCACAGGGCTCCAAAATAATCATTTGTGGTTTTATCAAACGTTTTTGAAAATATAAACATGATGTCAGCCATTTTCCTAGTCTCACAGTTGCAACTCATAAACAAAGCCAAGACAAAACCTTCTCTAACACAGCATAATCACTACTAGTAGTCGGAATAGTATTTCTCACTGGGTATTATAAACTTTATATCCTTAAGCAACTGTTCTGTGATACACATGAAGTCCTTACCTAGAATCAGTTAATTCGATCAGATGATGGATATCATGTGGTTATTAAAACCATGTGCTTTGCACATCGCTTAAACTTGCACCTAATTTACTCTGATGATGATAACTAGAACACCAAAAATAAGTTGGCGTCTTAGATCAGTGGAAAGTTTTTTCTAGGCTAGAAAATATTAACTTAGCTGTTGGGAAACATGATAAAACATCACCTGAATCAAGGAGTTCCAACTTGTTGAAACTCCTTTTATTGTATGTCTGAATGAATCTTGGAACAAAAAGTGCTGTGAATAATTACTTTGGCAAATATATGATTGGTAAGGTGGATATAATCCCGACCTCTTCTCATTGGAATCTGATAGTAGGATCTTGAGATATATGTAGTCATTCTTCTTGATTCAGCAAATTTCTAATTGGACCGATTCATTTCTTTGTCCTACTCAACAAATAAAAAGAAAAAATGATTTGGTGCCTAATTTGGTACCTTTACAATTCCAAAAAAGAAAAATAGATATTCTCTTGAATCTGAAGTACATTGGATAACTTATTTATCGTCCATGTTCATGGAACAAAGGGTATGCTGGTTACTTAGTGGTGCGACATGTAAAAAAATACACAATCCCTGCTTCAGGAAACTTACACTATCTTTGAAGAAATGAGACATATATAAATAATTTTAAAACAACTACATATAAGATAAGCTTAAGTGACCAGATGAATAGCCTAGAAAAATGATAAACAAAGAGAAGTGAGGTTTACATTGTATTATCATGGACTGGCTGTTAGTAACTTCTTTGCTCAACTACCGCATACTCTGTATTTATTATGTGTTTGCTTATATTTTTATAGATCTGTGTGTGTGTGTATGTGTGTTTGTCTCCATCATTCAAAGGTAAACCCCTTGAGGGTAGTGATTATCATGATTGCTTGCCTTAGTGTCTTCAGTATGTTGATGAAGATTGAACAGATCCACACAGATTGTCTGTAACACAACTACTTTGGTTAGAAGCAAGGGATAATTTTGGAAAACAGTAAGAGAAATTAACTAGATAATGAGCCACACTGCAGAGGCATTGTAGGGTGAAGACATTAGATGTAAGACTACAGGCATTGTGAAACCTTTGGAGACTTTTGAATGGGAGAATGACATGATGAAAGAAAGTACTATGACAGAAAGATTAATCTTGCTACTAGGTACAAAACTGAATAAATACTGAAGGGAAGAAGAGCAATGTAATGACTTTAATAATGATGTATTATATATAATACATGTTATATATAAGCTAATAATAATTTAGGATAGTGATCAGTCAACAATATTTACTATAGGCTAGTCAGTGTGCTAAGTACTGGGGTTATAAAGATAAAAACAAAGGAACTTAAATTTTAATGGTAAAGACAATATGAACGTATGTATACACATAATGTATGCAAAATGAAAGCAAGGCAGACTGCATTCCATGGTACACAAAGGAATATAAGAGAGGGCTCAAAAGGATAAGCAGTAGTACTTGGCAAATAATGTGATACAGGGGATGGAAGATAGAATCAGAAAGCTTTTGAGCTCAGGTGACAGGTAGGATGGGTTATTATTTGAAGACAATACAATGTCTGGTTCCCTACAAGGTCCAACCACCCACATAAAATTTTTCCTGATCCTCTGAGTTGTTATCACTCTTTCACTTCCACCCCCACCTCTGGGAAATTCATTTGTATTTACATTGCCAGTATTTTGTTTTTAATTATGTGTGTACATATTCTCCCTCCCCTAATCCCCAGTAGACAGGAAGTCTCTGTGGGCTGGGGGCTGTTTCGCTTTTGTCTTAGTATTCCTAGAATCCAGTATAATGCCAGAAACATAAAATGCTGGTTGAATGGAACTTTTTAGGGAAGCATGACCTATTCATTTTGAGGCAGGGAAAAGGGAAAAGAGGTATGTCCCAAGACCAAGGAGATGAGTCTATTAAGAAGGATTGAAGCCAGCAGAAGTGGCATATGTATTTGGAAGTCTCAGCAGAGAAGAGAGAGGAGAGGCTGAGAAAACATGTTAAATGGGAATGATGAGAACTACAAACATAAAATATTCATTTATCTTTGTGCACCCTCCTAAAAACTTCCATTTTAGGTCTGTAACATGTCAATGCATTTTTAGGGATGGTCTTTGAATACTCATGCCACTGAAGCAAATCAAGTTTGACTTCATGAACCTCAAAGCCTGGTATATCCTTGGCCTTTAATGCCATCACTAGGAGAGAGCATTTTTGCATTTGTATGATCCATTAGTCATCCTTCTCAGTGACTCATTTGTTTGATTAAAAGAAAAAAGTAAAATAAACGAGGTACTTAAGCACCATAGCAATAGATATAGTCTAAGAAGTTAAATAAATAACAAAATACTGCACTGGTTGTTGGGTGGGTTTTATTGACAATAGAGGAGCACATGTATATCATAGCCATGGCATCTTTCACATAAAGAAAACCGATTCATATCTCTCACTGTAAAACTTGAGGCAATAGCTTAGGTTATTTAGAAAGGATTTTAATATTTATCCTTCTCCCTTCTCTATTACCAATAACATCATGTTAATGCTGCTTGATGCCACATGAAGATGGTGGACCATTGTGGTCAACTCTCTATTGTTATCTTCTTCCCATTTCAATGACCATTTCAATTGCTCATTCAGCGAGGCATATTTACTCTTTTGGGAGTCAAAGAAAATAATTCAAATTTACTATGCTTTAAATTCAAAAGTATAGGATAAATTTAAATGAAGTATTCAAATATGTAGTTATATAAAACTGCTATGTAAAAGCTATAATTTTAGACCAATCAGTCCCTTGAATGTCTATCAAAAATCATTTTCCCCTTTCTTGTCATAACTAAAGTCATCGAGACATGTTAATAAAAATAATATTCAATATTACATAGGATTTTCAAGTTGGAGGAGACCTCTACATACCTCTAGACCAGTTCCTTTCCAAAAGGATCATTCTCTAGGGGCAGCTAGGTGTCACAGTGAATAGAGCATGAGCCCTGGAATCAGGAGGACCAGATTTGAAATATGACCTCAGACACTTAACGCTTGCTAGCCATGTGACCTTCGGCAAGTCACTTAACCTTGATTGCCCTGTCTTCCCCTTCCAAAAAAAAAAAAGCAAAAACAACAACAAAAGGATAATTCTCTTTAACATATATGAAAAGTAATCAAATAGCCTTTGTTTGAAGATAAACAGTGATGGGACCATAACTTGCACAGGCAAAGGAGTGTTTCCCAACATCAAGCATCAGGACTGAATTTACCACTTGTATCTCCCCTTCTTGTTCCTAGTTCTGACCCCTGGGCCCACAAACAAATCTAATGTCTGCTACAAAGGTAGCTCTGCAAATATATTTTAAAAAGCTATGACTTACCCCTCCCCTCTTCTTTTTCTCTAAACTAAATGTCCCTTGCACCTTTAAATGATTCTACATAACATGAACTCAAGGTCATTTTGTTTACCCTCCTGCTCTGCTTTGAAGACTCTCCAATATATCATTTTCTTTCCTAAATAGAAGTGACCAGAATGACCTCAAAACTCTAATTTTTTTTGAGTGGGGCAAAGCACAGAAGAATAGTCAAACTCCATATTCCTGGAAACTATTCCTCTCAATGAAATCCATAATTGCCTATCTTTTTTGATTCCCCAATAAGAGTAAGAGAGAATGACAAGTACAATAAGGAAGTCAGGCTAACAGGAATAATGAAACCAAGGGAAATATTATTGGATGCAGGTCTTTTCCTTATTTAATAAGCACCTGCTGTTTTTTTTAAGTGCTGAGGACACAAAAAGATTCAATTAGACCAAGTTCCCAGGAAGCTTATAACCAATAATGGCAATTGCAATTTATATGTCACTTCAAAATTTACCAGCCGGCTTCCTCACAATAATGTTATTGAGTTGGGGCATGGGCAAGTATAGTATAACTATTTTATAGGCCAGGAAACTGAGACTCTGAGAAATTATTTAATTTGTACATGGTCATAGAGCTCACAGAACTGTAAGAGGAGATTTTATACACACACACACATATATTATATATACACAAAACATATGGATCATAGAGGAAGAACTTAAAACTTGGTCTCATTCTGAGTCTTATATGCTATAAACTGTGCCATATTGTTCTTCCCCTCTGATGTGGAAAGTTGTGGTCAGAAGTAATAATAATGAGAGAAAGAAGATTATGTATGAAGAAGAAATCCAGGAAAAATTTTATGAAGACTTTGAGAAATGTAGATTAAGTTTCCCTAAAGGGAAGGTGGAGTAGGGGGATGAGAGACTATTTTGTGGAGGTCACTTGAGTTAGACTTTAGCAGAGACAGAGATTATTATAGACTACATAAATTTGGGTGGGTAGGTGTGGTAAGATTAATTGATAGATGGCTTCCAATGGATGAATTTGGCCTTAAAACTAAGTAGGGAACCATTACATATCCCTGACAAGGGTGATTACATGATCTATATAATCATAGCAATTATTGGCTGATGAGCATGATGTCTTCCATCTTAATTATGCAACAATCACCAGGTTATATGAGCAATCAATTTAGTAAACAAACTTATTAAGTTGACAATTCAGGGGCTCAGCTTGACTGTAACTCTCAAGTTACAAAGTGAGCAAGAGGCTGTATGGATTGTGGGCCTGCCTTAGAATAAGGAAAACCTGCATTCAAAGACTACGCTAGTTATAAGATTTGACAAGTCATTTTGCATCCTTCTATGTTACTCAGGCTATACTCTTAGATATATATTAACTTAAATTAGTGATATTCAATGTTTCTAGAGCTTTCTATATTGCTTCCACCAGTGTGAAAATAGATAGATCATGTGTGTGTGTTTGTATTTAGAGACTGATGGGAAGAGACAGTCAGAAAGGATTATGAATGCAGAGTCAGAAAACACATTAGTCAAGCACCCCATTGGGGGACCTCAGATGGGGCCAAGATGGCTTAAGTGACATTTTCAAAGTCAAGTAATAAGGAAAAACATCATCCCATTTGATACTTCATTAATAAAGTTTGCTAGTTGAACATGGAAGTTTGTCTTGTTTAGATTTCTAACTATTTTTAAGGTTTAGTCTGATGTTGAATTTTGAACCATCTGTCTTAGAAGTAGAGGCCTAGATTTGGCCTTTGTTCTATTACTTATCATTTATACAACCTTGACTAGTTACGACCCCTTTGTGAATTTCATCTGACTTACATGTACAATGGGAATAAATACGGGCAGTAACTGCCTCATAGGGCTATTGAGGAATCTCATTAGACATTATGCAAATCCTTTGCAACCATAAAAAACATGTCAGTATAACCTATTACTATCCTTTGTAATAAATAACTTTCTGTCTCCCAGAACTAGAGTATTCACTAGAATGTGCTTGCCTGTGTTTTCCTGCCATCTCTCATGTATGATTCATTACATGGGTTCCCAAGAACAACCAAAATGAAAACTTTACCTTAAGTTATAAGTAAACATATAGTCGTAAGAAAATTACTATATTTGCTTCACCATAATTTGGGGGTGATCCTGGTTCTTAAAGGCTATTTGGGTTGGGTCCACAATCAATACTCTGCATTTTCCAAGTATAGAATACTCTTCATCCTCCTCTTTACATCTTTGCTCCTCTGGCTTCCTTTAAGTCCCAAATAACAGTGGCATTACAAAAGTTTGAGAGACATAATTTCTGGATAATTAGTCATTTTATTAACAATGCTAGCATTTTAATAAAAGAGGTCAGTGGCGTTCTCAAATTCTAAGACTGAAGGCTCAAGGCTTATATGGCCTTGGAAAAGTGGGTGTTCCAGAGGGTGGCAATCAACTCTGATAGGTTAACAAGTAATGAGGGGCTGGATCTAGTCTAATAAATTTTGATCATATCATTTATTTCCAAATTGCCTAGCCTTGAGCAATCTAATCAAGGAATTTATCCTTATCCAAACCTGAGTAGAGCACAATGGGCTTTCCAACTTAGAAGGCTCTGAACAAGATTGTTAAGAAGTTAACCCAATCTCATTATCAGTAATGTCCTTCAAGATACTGAACTTTGAAATGAGAGCTATAGAAAAAGGGAAAACTATGGATTTCCCTAAATCATTGGTTATTAATAATTTTTCTCATAAAACTTGAATTTTGCAACAAACCTTTTCTAATACTTCTTAAAGTTAGTATTCTCTCTTTTGGTTAGCTCCATTTTTTCCTGTAAATATCTTGTTTGTTCATGGTTTTTGTATGTTTTCTACCTCCATAGAATGCAAGCTCCTTGAGACAGTGACTTTCAGTTGTATTTTTTTTTTTGCATTTCCAGAACTTAGCAAAGTACTCTTTATATAGTAGATACTTACTAAATGATTATTGACTGACAGGGGCTATCCAGATGGAAAGGGATTCATATACACCCCAAACAATGAAGTATATCTATAATCTGAGGACTGTTTGAGGATGGTTCATCATTAGCAGATTGCATTCCTTTTAAATAAATTATTCATGGCCACAGCAAAACAAAATGTTATACTGATGTGTACATGTGTGTATGGGGGGATGCAATCTACTTTAATTGGAGAAACTATCCATACACTGGTAAAAAAATTAAAATTTATTAAGCCATTTTTATATACCAAGCACTATGGTAAATCCTGAAGATACAAAAAAAAATACACAAATGTAAACAAGGATATAAACAAAATTACAAAAAAGACCTTATATCCTAATAACAGAAGACAGTCCTTATAACTGAGTAGAGACAGGGAAGGATATTTTGATCTGAAAATCCACAGGGAGCGTGGAGGGGGCCAGAGATGGAGTGGTTGACTGATTGACAAATCCTTACCAGAATTGGTAGGGCCACCTTGATTATACCTTCAAGAGTTAGAGGAGGATAATAGAGAGCAGGGGTCGGAGGACACAGGAATAGCAAGACAAGAGAGATCATTGAAAAGCAGCAATGGGGGGTCTGAATCAGAGCTAGATATAGTGAAAATTCACTACTAGGGAGGGAGTCAGGGGCCTCAAAACAAGAACTAAAGTGACTGGTCTGAGGTAGAGAAAAAGGCAGAAGAAAACAGAGTATGAAAATGGATATTTGGGAATATCCAAGGATATTTGGGAATTTTTTTAAAGAGAGATATTTGAACAATTTAAAAATTCAGAAGTATCCCTATTTAAAAACAATGGCAAGTTAGATGAATGAAGCACTTTTCCCCCATGATTTGGGATACTGTCCCTATCTTCTTCTCCCAAGTCCATTTTTTTCTGTGTTAGAACAGAGTGTAGGCAGCAGCAGATGTGGCATGAGGAGACAGGACTTTGAAAATTGAAATAAGGCTTGAACATCTAGCAGATATCACGTATCAGAGCAAGTCTGTGAGTCAGAAGCAGACAGGCAAGTCCAAGCCAGGACATATGAAGTGAGGGAAGATCAGGGTAAGCAGTGATTAGAAGCCAGGTAGACAGGCAAGAACAAGGAAGAGACAGATGCCAGAGGGCAGAGCAAAGCAGGGCCAAAGTATGAAGATTTTAGATTTAGGGCACTGACATGGTGCTATGCTACCCTTATTCAGTCCAGCCCCTGGGGAAGGCCCAGTCTGTGGTCTCAGAAGGGTCATTAGGTAAGATGCACAATGCTAAGTGAACCCTAAACTATTTAGGGAAGAACTGGGGTATGAGAGAGGAGGGGGTTAGCTGGGAATGTCCAGTGCAAGTTGACATGAGGACAATCAGGAGCAAAGCAAATAGGCCAACAAGCTAGAAATAGGGAACAGTTTCAAAAGAAGACACTTAATAAAACCTAAACTTCACAATGTCTAGGTAGAGATAGTATGCTAGCCACAAAAGAGAAAAAAAAAGTCTGGATTTCAGATTTTAAGTGAGAGCCAAAGAGTAAAACTAGATGAAGAATAGGGCTTCAATACCTTATTAAAATTCATGTACTATATGGAGTAATGGATGAATAAGACCAAGAGTAGGAAATCAAATAGGACTAAAAGGTTAGGAAAAAACTAGGGTCAAGAACGTTGGTTGCATGAACTATTTTAAACTCAAGAACTTGGAGAAATGGGTATAAAAGACAGCCTAAACTAGAAAATTAGCCTTACTATAGGAACACATGAAAATATCCAGTGTGGGTTGAATATCCTCCACCATGGCAATTAACCCACTGATGACTTACTAGATAAACCTTCAGAGAGTCACCAGGGGCACAAAGAGTGTAAGAATCATACATAGAGCTAGTATCAGAAAAGTGGTTTGAAGCTAGGACCCTGAGACTTCAAGCCTAGCATTCTATTTACTAAGTAAGCCTGTTGAATAGCAATTGAACAATAAAGATTAATCAATAAAAAGGTGGAAACTTGGTCATTGCAAGTAGCAAAGTTTGGCACCTAGATGATAACTAGCAATATAATCTAGTTGCCAAAATTCTGCTAGATGCAAATGTTTACATAAGTCTTTAAGGCTCAATAAGCCTTTTATATACTAATGTCAGTAGTGAGAGACCTGCATGTAACCTGCATAGAATCACATATCTAGTAAGATTATGAGGTAGGATTGATATTCGAGTCTTCCTGACTCCAAATCCAGTACCCTCCTTTATCTCACCTAGCTACCACCAGAACTTTGTTAATTACTATAAACCAATAGGTGACAAATTCCAATATTCTAAATACCAAGCACCAAATATCCTTGAAAACGTGCCCAGTAAAATATATTGGAACCAGAGCACAATAACAGATTGGACTGCTGACCATAATCAAGTGTTACACAGAGCCATTGAAAACATAACTTTAAACTGAAAATGGTAATAATAACCTTTATATGGCATTTAATTTGTGCCAAGTATTACATTAAACACCTTACCAGTATGATCTCATTTGATCATCACAACAACCCTGTAGAACAGATCTATTTTCATCTCCATTTCACAGATGAAGAAACTGAGGCAAACAGAGTTTAAGTGACTTGCCCAGGATCACCCCTTTATTAATGTCTGAAGCTAGATTTGAACTCAAATATTCCTGACTCCAGACTCAAATCTAGCACTACCCCACCTAGCTGTCCACATATTTTACAAATCCAATTAAGCAGTAGGTATTACGGTTCTAATAAAATGCTAATTCACATGAAATGCTCCATGCACAACTTCAGAACTGGATGAATCCTTAAATATGATCATCTAATATAACTCTCTCTTTTTACAATTGAAGAAACTGAGATCAACAAAGATGAAATAATCTGCCTAAATCTATCCAACCACCCAATGGCAAAGTTGGGACCAGAATCCAAATCTTTCGGTGTCTTTTTCAGCTACTTCCATGCCAAATACTCAATCTGAAGTCTGCCTGAACTGAAATTAATTTCCAAATATAAAGACCTGATAGAAAAAAAAATCAAAATCATATGGAAATAGAATGAGGCAAATATCATCCCTATTTCATTCATCTACAGGAGATAAACAGATCTAAATACTTTTATTCAATTACATAAATCAGTTACTTTATCCAACTGTGCAAGAGTTCAAAGAATTTTAAATGCAAAAGAATAATGAGCATATACTGGTCCCACGGACATTTCTATGTGAACTCCATCCAATGAGTTGTGAATGATTTCTCCCTTACAATAATAATGATAATAGCTGACTTTTTGTGACCTTGTAAGATTTACAAGTTGCATTCAATACAGAATAGTGTTTGGTGCTCATAAAAATACCCCAAAAGAGGCACTGCATAGATTAGCCTCATTGTACATATGAGAAAACTCAGGTTCAAAGACATGCAAAAGCTTCCTCTGGTCAAAGATATATCAAGTAATAGAAATAATATTCAAAATGAATGAATTTGTACCAATTCTGAATCCAGCAATCTTTCTAGTGACCTTGTGCTCACTTGAAGGGAAAGGAGATGTAAGATGTAAATATTGTAAGCCATGATCAAAGGAGAGGGTATTCATCTGGGATATTAATTTAGGAAGATATAGCACCGTTAGGAAGCAAAAGAATAATTCACTAATCCTGGCTTAGGACTGGGAACTCAACATAAGGAAAATGCCCATAAATAAGAAAGGTCTGAGGGGGACATTTAAAGCTAAAAGACCACCTGGGTAGCTAGATTGTGGATATCTGAGTACAAGAATATGTTTGAATATATACATATATATAATATTATGCCCAAAATATAATAAGATATTATGTTATGGGCACAATATTATATATATATGTGTATGTGTGTGTGTGTATGACAATTAGCAAAGAGTCAATGTCTCTTTATTATTTATAGGCATGACCTTGCCATGCAGAATCAGGCAGCCCTAAGGAAACACACTCCCAAGAGTCAAAATTCCTGGCCACTAGTATAGATTATAAGAGAGGCAGTGTGGGGTATTGTGGAAAGAGAACCCGAATGGAAATCATAACCGAGGTCCTAGTTCTTGTTCTAATGATTTACAGTGATAGAATCTTAAACATACCACTTCTGCTTCCATGGTATCATCTTTTTCATCTAAAAATAAGAAATTTGGGAGGAGGCAGAGCCAAGATGGCAGCTTAGAAGCAGCAAAGGGCCACAGCTCCCACACAAACATGCTAAAAAACTCATAAAATGGGATGCTAAACAGATTTTCAAGCTCCAAAACTCTCCACAAGACAGAAAGCACATTTGTTGCTA